>JAPYXD010000754.1:1225000-2450000 GCA_030998225.1 Diplolepis rosae | reverse complement strand
CATTTTAATTTTAGCCTTGCGTACTCTAAAGAATAGAGTTTGCATTGTTTAAACTCAAAGTTAGCATTTTTCCACATAGAGAAAAGTATTTTATCAGATTCTATCAAGACACTTATTCCTATTTTACACTCAAATCTGCAAATAAAATTTTCTCTGACTCAATTTTTGGAAGTAAAAATAAAATATTGTATGAATTGCCATCTGCATTGTAGTAAGCACAATACAAATGGTAATACTTACAGTATTCACATACAATTTATCATCAGTTTTGTTCTGGGTACGATACATATATGGTAACCTGTACATTATTATAATCTACGAATATACAAATTAGTATCTTAATGCTAATTTACTAATATATTTTTCTCTCCGTGTAAGGTACAAAACTTTCAGTTCTGTAATTTATCAATTATTTTTTATATTAATTGAGTAATTTTTGTCAGTGATCCACTATTAGTTAATGTTAAAACATCCCTAAATAATTTAAATTATATTTCTCATTGTTATAAACAATTTGCATAAAATAGTTCATATTTTGAGTAATTTTCAAATGTTGAGTGTATTTTTGTTTCGTAGAGATAATTCAGTACTTTAGGTTGTCCTTTTGCTGTCATTATTGGATTTTAAAGGAATTCCCCCGCTTTATTTTCAACATTCTAAATGGCATTTGCTTTGCCTTGAAATGTCAACAACTAGGCTCATCTCTTTTTTAAATAAATCCTTGAAAACGTTTTTTTTTTGTAAAATTTTTTTTCTCTTTAGTTGACACTAGCATACTAAAGAAAGCAAAGTTACGAAAAACGTCCTCCAAACTTATAAAAATTGCTGTAACCACGAATTTCTTATTAAATGATAATATATTGTACTGAATTATCATTGATATGCAAAATAAAGTGTAAAGTGTGACAATTGTACTTTCACCATCTGTTTTGAGACGAGAAAATGGCTATTTTCATCACTTGTGGGAAAAATAGCAATAGTTGTGAAATCAGCCATTTTCCCATCTCAAAACAGACGCTGAAAGTACAATTTTCACTAGACGTGTTGGGAAAAATAATTTAATTTCTTTGTATGATGCTTAAAGAATAATTTTATATTATATTATGGAGAAAAAATAATCTAATGAAAATCAAAAATCATTGACTGCTGTTTATAATAAGAAAAGTGTTATTAACAAATTATTTATCTTTCATTACGAATAATTTTCCTATTTTTGGAGCATCCATGCTTTGAGACTTATAATTTCATAAGTTAATATTTAAATGGATAATAATTGATATTTTTTTTAAAAAAATTAGGCTGGAGCATTTTTATCGTTTTTTTCTTCGATTCTATATTCTAACATCTTAAAGAGTCAGTATAAAATATGTATATGGAAAGAAAAATATGCTACTTAATACATATGTCCATTCTTACAATATTTTTTCCGTCTATTATTTTGGTTAATGCAGTAAAGTGCAAAATTAAATTCTTTTTAGCACAATCGCTCATGCATTGAGTGGACCTTCAAGCTGACCAATGGTCTCTTCAAATGTATGCTTTACACATGTATGGACTAAACGTCCGATTTTACAGTTACTGATAAAAATATTCTTATCGCAAACAGTATCTATTTCTACTTAAGGTAGTTGTCTTGCCAGAAATCAGGTCTATGGAAAAAAAGCTTTTGTTTGCCCCGCAGGGGGCAATAAAATGCACTTTATGACTCACTAATAGAAAAATGATATTATCAGCCGTATCTTATGAAATAAAAAACATTACTTTTTATCAAAAAATTAAAAACTTACTAATAATAATATTTTTTGTAATGGAATGTTTCCTTGCTATCACTTCTTACCAACTTTTTAAAAAAATGATTGGTTTTTCATAAATCATGGCTTATTTTTTCGGGGAAAATATTCTTCATAACTTTACTGTTTCCAATTTTGAAAGTAAAGTTTTCAATGGCTGAAAGCGTTAGAAGAATTATTTTAAAAGAAACATTTTTTTTAAATAACTATATTTGAAGATTCTCTACTTGTTTCTAAAATTGGGAACAGTAAAGTTATAAAGAATATTTTCCCTGAAAAAATAAGCCATGATTTATAAAAATCCAATCATTTTTAAAAACATTTTCAAAAGTACTATTTTTTGTATGTTTTAAATTGTTTTTATAAAAAATAATGTTCCTTATTTTATAAGATATCACAAATAATGTAATTTTGTGTCTTGAAATAACAGAAAAACTTTTTTTCCAGAGACCTAATTTTTTGCAAAACTACCTTAAAAATCACTTTGAAACAGATTCGAATACGTAAGGATGAAATTGTCAAATATCATGTGACAGATAGACGAGCGCTTTTTCCCGGATTCAAGCAGGTCCTTGCCGTTGAAATTTGTATGTGCTCAGACTGACGTCTGCCCATATATTCGCGTCCATCATGAGCTCGAGCAGTTGCGTTTGTGTGTCGTTGCTTTCGTTCGTGTGTGTTCATTTTCCAACCGAGGTAGCTAAACCGTACCGTACATGAACGGTGCCTCAATGCCATGAAACTTAAATTTCCTTCGAAACGGCTCGGAGTTACGGCAGCGAATGACGGTTCAGAAATTCCTAAGATATCTCTGGGTCTCGCTTGGCCCCACGATACTTCTGGCCCGTGCAGAAATTACCAACTTTCCCGGGATACATTTGTGTGCAATGTGCATACACATAGAGCGAATGACGTAAAACTCGCGGGGTAAAGAGGGCTAGGGGTAGGACGGGGGGAGGGGGATTTAGGGGTTAGTTGATGCTGAAAGAGTAAAAAGAGGGGGGCAATGGTGTGCTCGGTACGTAAATTTGCCGTTTAAATCCCCACCTTACGCGACCCTGTCACGAAATGGCGGCTGTTCGTTCTCGCCCGGAGAGATAGGTGCATCCAGGAAAGGGGATGGTTGCAGATGATGATAGGGGTGGGAGCGAAAGAGAGAAACAGCCAGAATCGCGGAAAGCGAGGGAGAGTCCCTTTGTATGTTTATTACGCCCAGACACAAGTCAATTTCGAAGAAGACTATTAAACGTGATATAATTCGGTTCCCAGTGTTGCCAACGAGAAAACGTCTCTAAACGAAGTCTAATTTACACTGTAATTGACATTTTTAAAACGGTTTTAAAGGAAATTCATTTCTAATTAGTCGTTTCGGTCGTCCATTCAGTCTGAGAATGCGAGAACACGAGGAGGGTAGAAAACAAAGAGATTAAATCTGTGTTCTAATTCGACATGAGTATACAATTTACAACTTTTAAAGTTCGAGTAGAAGTTTCAATTGAATTTCAATACTTTTTGTATAATTTGGATATTGTTTGAAATTTAATGAATATTATATTGGTTTAGTTTAGTTATGTATAGGATGAGAAAAATAGGCTAACAATATTTATTCTAACCTCTACAATATATTTTAGCCTTCAAATAGAGATCATAGAGATAAGCATTTTCATACAGGACCTTTTATCAGGGACTTTGTTTTTGAATTTTAAATAAAACACTTTTTGGATGGAAGTTCTGTATTTCTTTATTGATATATAATGTAGAGAGTCTACAATTTATGAATGAAAAATAATTTCGGACAAAAGTTTTTAAATACTTTTCACTTTATATTTAGAAACGTTTCTTTGACTGAATTAAAGCCCCGGATGAAAATTATTCGTTTTCATAATTCTGTGTAAAATGACTATTTTGGATAAACAGAAAAAAATTGAGAAAAGTAAAAAATGCGATTTTTTATTTTAAACTTTTTCGGAACATTTCGTTATACAGAGATTTTCAACAGGGGCTTTGTTTTTTAAATAAGATCGTTTTTGATTTGGTGACAGTTTTTTCATTCTAATTTTTTAAAATATGTCAAGTAGAGGATCTATAATTTATTATATCTTCAATTTCAATCGAACCTTGGATTTTTTTGCTCTCGCTTTTCTTCGCCCTCAGAATCATTGGCGATTCCGGCCTCGTTTTTGTTTGCTTTTCTTCGGCTGTCGCACCCTTGCCACCGCGCAATGAGTGTCGTGGCTGGTGAGCGTTCGTCAAATTAGAAGAAAGAGTAAAGTGCGGGAAAAAATGCTCATTTCAAATGAGCGTGCAATTTAATATCACGCGACTAGGTCTACCAAACAGCGAAGATCACGCGACTAGGCCGAGAGAGAAGTAGGAACCCCTCAAATCCCAACGAATCCGAGACCCGCGCGTTTCGTGGGACCAAAGAAATCCGAGGTCTTGGTCGATATTGTTGTGGAAAATAAAAAGCCGCATCTTTTTCCCCTCTTACAAAATTTTTTATTGTTTATAGTTTTCGTATTATTTGTAAAAAAAAAACGCGTTTTTCTGATAAGTCAGTTTTTAATTAATTTTTCGTCTTTATCTCGTGCTCTAATTTACAGTTTTTGGAATTTTTCATTCAAATTTTGAAAGAATACACTCTGTGGTATCTTTGTTACGGCAATATAAGATAAAAGTTCTGATCTCTATTTATTACTAAATAAAAATTTATTTATTCGGTTAATGTAACATTTATTTCACAAAATCTTTGAGCGCTTCGTTTACCGAGGGAACTTTGATCAAATAAGAACTTCAAACAAAAGAGTTGTTCCAAAAACTGCAGAAAAGTTTTCCGTGGAGTATTTTGTCGTAAAAACAATTAGGTAAAAATCTGTAAAAGTAAAACTTTGATCGCGTGACATACGACGTGGGGGTATTGTTCGGAGGTGGCAACTTAACATCTTAAAAATGATGCGGCTTTTTATTTTCTACAATATACTTTTCAAAATTTTTAATTCCCAAGTTAAATTTTTCACGTCAAGGAGCCAACCCCTCTCCCTAACTCAGAATCTATACAATCTATACACGATTTCAACCCTTCTAATCATCTGGAACGAAAAAAAAAGATTGTTAATCAGTAAGGATGTCATTATAGTCCCTACCTCAGAGAAAAAAAAAATTTCACAAAATGGCGACTATTTGAAAAAAAAGTCATTTTTTACCCTTTTTTCACAGTTTTGAATTTTTTTAAACTAGTAAAAACAAAATTTTGACATAAATCTGTTAGGGGCGATAGAGGGTTATATAGAGAAGGTTCATGCCAAATTTCAAGTAAATCGGTTTATTAGAACTTGGGATGTCATATCAACCGTGTTGAGAAAAGTAGTTTCGATAAAAACGCGTTTGAAGATTTGAGTAAAATTTCAGGCAGTAAGGTAATGGAACCAATACTCGATCAGTAACCAATACTCGATCACTTCGTTATGAATTCATGTTTATTATGAATTCAAAAGAGCAAAATACTGCAAAAAAATTGTAACATTTAAAAAAAATACTTAACAATATTATACTGCCCAATTATTATTCAAAAATATAACATAGTGTATGAGAAAAATATTTCCCCTACGCGCTCGTTGAATTTCGTGCGTTACAGTCGCCTGCGCCGTCGATCAGTGGTGCCGCCAACTCTCATGTGTCCGTGCTAAGTTGGACGATAATCAGGGAAAAGTTGGAAAAATCGCGTGAGAGAAGGCATTACCAGGCCTATGAAGGCTTTTTCTATTATTACAGACAGGTAATTATAATCAAAAATTTGATTAAATATGTAAAAAACGCTGATCTTCTTTTGGTATACAAAAAGCGAAGGGGAACCAAAAGTCGATCAGCCTACCGCGATGCTGTGTTCGTTTTTTTTAATTCTTAAAAATGAGTTTTTTAACTTCTGGTCGAAATTTTATAGTGCTCGATTAGTGAAAGCTATAAAAGAAGTGATATTTTTCAAAAATTTTCACATAAATGCTTTAATTTTTGTATGTATGTTTTTGAGGTTATATGATTGTTTTGATGTGCATATATACTTTCACAGTGACCTATATTTTAAATTTAACTATGAGTTACAGTACATACTACATTAATAAAATAATCATTTGCAGATGGTGAAGATCAGAAAAGAAAAACTTTACTCTCTGTAAAACATCTGATCACAAATGACATGATCGACTATTGGTCCCTTGCTGATCGACTACTGGTTTCGCGCGGTTTTCAGTGATCGAGTATTGGTACCCAAAAGTAATGTTTTAAAAACGCCTAATTCATTTACAAAACGACACAAAAAAATTTTCTGCGTCTGGAATTCGATAAAAAAACCTTTTTCTACAATATATACACAAAAGTTTAATTTATTACTCTAATGCTATACACTTTGAAATGTATTTTTCCGTAACCTATATGGATGCTGATCGAGTATTGGTTCCATTACCTTATAAGTCATATAATGGTGCGCTCTAGTTACATTTTGTTAATCGGCGTTACAACAACCTTCGGTTGGTTGATTTTATATTCTTGAAGGTCTAAACTTTAAAAGTATGCAAAAAAAATCGATTTTTTCAAAATTTTAGACCAGGATACACCCTTAAAGACTGTTATGATTATATATAGAATTTCCATGCCATAATATAAATAAGTATAATAAAACCTCGGCTTTCCCCATTTTAAAACAAGATTATACTAAATTTTCATTCCATTTCATCATTTACTCTAAAGAAAAGTCTCTCAGTGTGGATGTTAATTATTTTTATGCAATTTTCGATTGAAATTGAAGATATTATAATAAATTATAGACCTTCTATTTGAAATATTTTTAAAAACGGAATGAAAAAACTGTCACCACATCCAAAACTATCCCATTCAAATAACAAAGTCCCTGTTGAAAATATCTGTATAAAAAAATGTTCCGAAAAAGTTAAAAATAAAAAATCGCATTTTTTACTTTTCTCAATTGTTTTCTGTTTATCCAAAATAGTAATTTTACACAGGATTATAAAAACTAATTATTTCCATCCAGGGCTTTAATTCAGTCAAAGAAACGTTTCTAAATAAAAAGTGCAAAGTATTTAAAAACGTAAGTAATATACCTTTTCAATTTTAAAAATATAAATATCTCGAAACCTTTGTTTGCTTTTGGAAATCTTTACATAATAGAAATTTCATGTTATTCTCGAGGCATATCAGGAAGAGAAAACAACTTTGAGTACTCGTAAAGTTCCTTGTTGTGGGTAAGTTCATGACGTTAGATTTCAGTTAAGCGATATCAACTGCAGGTTTGCGTTTAAAAATTTGAAGCGAGAGTGGGTTTGATACCATCCCTATATACCAATATTTCTGCTCACTCTCCTGTAGAAATAAACCCTACACCACCGCTAATAACCCACTATTATTGTGCCCGTTTTCTCGATGCTCTTGCCTATACCAAGTCCAATCAGTGCGAGGTTTATTGGCTTTTAATTGATTACAAATGACGGTTTGATTGGCTCCCTACTGTGGTACACCATTTGTGCCTCAGGATTCTCGAAATTCTGGATTTATGCGTTTAAGTATTTCTTTTCGGTTTATCATTATGAAAAATGGTATAAATCCATATTTGGTATTTAAATGTTAAAAATGATTAATTAATTACGGGATTAATAAAATATCTAGACTTTCTTTTTTTAAATAAAAAATTTATGTTGCCACATGGAGAAAAATATTTGTCAAAAATTACAAAATTATTTGGAAACGCATTATAAATTCTGAAACTACGTACTTTTTTCTAATAATTTAACATTTATTAGGATTTATATTATAGAATAGGCTAAATTACGGATAAAAATTCCCATCTAAATGGTAAAAAAGTATTTTTCTCCGTACACAATTCAATCGTGGAAATGTTAATTTTTCAAAGATTTTGGATATTTTTCGAAATTTTAAAAATTTCTTTGATTACAATCATTGATTGTTACACTCTTTGATTGTTTTGTATAAACGAATATATAAAATGAAGTCATTTGTAATAATAATTTAATAAATATATTAATTATATAAATTCTGACAAATGCAGGTATTAAAAATGCTTTGCACCTCTTAGAGCGACTTTTTTTCGTCTAAAGTAATTGCTGAGGAAATTTTCTGGTCGGTTACGCTCACCTTGTAACCATGACGTGGTCTAAAGGATCGCGACCTTCGCTTTTGCAACATGAACCAAAAACGACCTTTCTCACGATTCGCTTAGCTGATCATAAAATGAACATCTAGGAAGATTAGAGAGAGTCCAATGCAAAAGCATCTCCGAAATCACATAATCTCGATCTGGAGGGAAAGGTAGAATGCGCGAAAGAGATCAAGGTCGTTGCAGCATCTGTAACATTTCCATCAACAGAATAACTTTATTCAAGGGATGCCCTCCTTTATTATGTATACTTTCTAAATTCAAATCAGTAAAAATTATGTCATTTAATTAAATCATTAAGGTTTTTTAAAAACTCATAACTGCCATTCACTGTTTCTTTCCGCTGGATTTGTTTCAGTAACGTACTTCTCATTGATTCTAATTTAGAGAGTATTTTGAACAATTTTCAATGATATCTTTTTCATTGATAGAAAATTTTTATTTAAAACAATTATAGTTGAAATGGGAATCAAAGGCCTTGAATTATTATGAATTTCCTGGGGGCAGATTGTAAATGAAACCTATTAAATCTAGCGTTGAAAGGGTTAGTGATAATTTCGAGAAATTGAAAATGCATTAGTGAAGGTCGCAATTTCCAGAGGCATTCCTTAGGTTCCGTTTCTAATGCGATCTACAGGATAGTAGCTCTCTGGTTCAAAGGCTACGCTAATGCAACTGCTCCGGTAACTATCTATCTTCCATAATTGAATCGATGGGACTATTAATGCCGGCGTCATTGTACGTTGCACTTGTAACGAGACTGCACAGAAATTATTTACACCAGTTTAGAAAATTCACAAACCTATACAAGAATCTTTATAAAGGGCTTGCAACAAGTGCGCTACGTGGCTAAATTAAAATGTCTGTCTGATTTTCAAAATAAAGTTTAAGATAACGAGAAATATTTTCAATTTTTTTTTTTGATAATTTTTCCACTTTTATTTTTTTCAGAACATTTTTCGAAAAACTTTTACCAAATGAAGTACACTGTTAGAAATTCCTCTATTGAACTTCCATTACTTGTAATGGACGTTTTTTTCAGTAACATATATAAAATTAAAATACTTTCATCTTGAAAAATACAAACTTTTATTTGAATTTTAATACACATGTGTATATATTTCAATAATATTTGTTAATTTTAATATATTTTGATTGAAAAGTTATTAAATTTAATATGGATGCATATTAATTTTTCATGATATACAAATCTATTAATTTTAATTTACCACTTGTATATTAAAGTCTATTGAAATTAATAAGATTTTTAACAGTGTAAAGGGATATTGTTAACTATAATTTACTATTGAACCCTTTGACATAGGAATAAGATCATGAAGAAAAAAATATGCTACCGATTTACTATATCATGATGCTTATCCCTATTTGAAGAATAAAAATTTTTACTGGTTACCATCTACATGGGAGTGGATACAATACAGGTGGTAATCCTTACAATATTATGTAGCGGTAACCCATACAACAGTTTATTCTTAGTATAGAGATAAGAATTTTGATATAATGAGCCATTGTTGAAAAGAACGTCAAAAATTAGGCTGGGAAGGTGGGAACGAAGATTTTGCTTGTACATTTTGAGTCACCAACAAGGAAAGATTAGAAAATTGCGAGGTGGACAGTAGTGAAATATTAAGCAGTTATTCGGTAAAACTTTTTACGTGAACTAAATACAGTCTAGATCTTGACTCCTGTGACTTTTTCTCATTTACAAGAGTGGAAAAACTATCTTAAAGAAAGAAAGACTTTTCCCAGCGACAACAAGTTCCTGGCAACGTGGGATCCGTATTGTAATGATTGCAATACAGATACAAATCTTTACAATATGGACACCTGCATCTGGGCTACTATCTGTATTGTACTAGGTAGGCTACTAATGGTTATCTGTTGAATTTTTTTCGAATAAACACATAGAGTAAAATGGATATTCAGGATTCGAGATATTCATTTTAACCTTTTTCAATATTTTAGATGGTAGAGCTGAATATTCAGATGTTACATTTGAATATCTAAATATCAGAACTGAATATATAAGATACTTGTCACATAGTTGAATATTCATTTTTCTCCGTGAATAACTATTTTCATAGTAAATCGGTAGTATACAAGAAGAGAAAAATATGCTATTAATTTACTATACCAAGATGCTTATCCATATTCGAAGAATGAAATATTGCACAGGTCACCATCTACATTGTAGTAGATACAATGCAGATGCTAATCTTAACAATATTATGTACGGGTTACTGTCTATATTGAATTGGGTACAACAAATATTGTGTCATACAATATTTAATTTTTGGAATAGATATAAGCATTTCGATTTAGTAAATCGGCATTCATATTATGAATATGAACTTGCTAGAAATCTGGCGACGTGCAGCAAAAATCGAAACATTAATCTTCGGTTTTTCATATAATTCGTATCAGAATGTCGTTCGAATACTTCCGTCGTTTTCCGATTGGCTTCGTAGACTCGATCCAAGTCTGTCAAACTCAGTAGTAGCTTATAAGTTAGATTTCTTTTGGAATATGGCAAGCGAGAATAGCTGAGAGGCTCTATGTGTTAGGAATGCGTTTAGTTATGTAGATATATAGGTAGGTTAGAGGGTTCGGACCCAAAAGCGATTCTGGAATTTAATTCAATCGTGTCCGATTATAAATAGTGTATCATTGCGCACTTAAACATGTGAACATGAATAAGGTACACAGAGAAACTTTTTATATCGATTTTTACTAAAGTATTTTTCAATTTAGGGAAAAACGTATCACTTTAAGAATTTTTATTAGTAAAAATACTAAACTTTATAATAATGATATGAAACTTCAGCATAGTTCATAGCAAATTTTACTATAATTTATACTAAAGTTTCATATGATTATTATAAAGTTTAGTATTTTTACTAAAAAAAATTCTCAAAGTGATACGTTTTTCCCTAAATTGAAAAGTACTATAGTAAAAATTGATATAAAATGTTTCTCCATGTATCAAAATATTCTTTGCTTGAAAATTTGAAAAAATTCTTTCAGTTTTTTGAATAAAATGTATTAAAACCATTTTAAATTCGTTTTGCAACTTTGATATAGTGAATTTCAAATTCTCAATGACTTTATAACAGTTATAGTAAAGCATACATTCCATTTATTCAAACAAAAATTTTAACTTTTCTGCTTGAAAACCACCTATATAAATATCTGATACGTAAACCCTCTTTGCCTTATTTTGAAACGATATTATACTAAAATTTAATTCATTTTTATGATTTACTCTGACAAAATGTCTCTCGGTGTACTTTTTTAGTTGACATTACAAGTCGAAGTAGCAAGTTCAAGGTAAATGAAGTTCGCAACGTTGCTGTAGCAACGAATAAGTAAAATTCCAAGTTTAGGAAAAAAAAAGTTCTAGTCATTCAAATCTATTTTAATCAAGTCTAAATTGCAATATAGCACGAAAACAACCCTTCCGCATGCATTTCATCCCTTGAATACCGGAAAACGTAAAAAAAAACAAAAAACCGAACTAAGCTCGATACCCAAAATTTTAGGACTGGATATTGTAGCATTTAGTGCCAATTAATTATGAAAAACTTTTCATCCCCAAACCTAGCGGGGATGTTTGTCTTTTTAAACCCCAAATGCTCAAAAATATGAATAAAAAATTTGGAAAATCAAACTATGCTCGATACCTAAAATTTTAAGACTGGATATTGTAGCATTTAGTGCCAATTAATTAGGAAAATAAATTAATCCCCAAACCTAGCGGGGATGTTTGTCGTCTTCAACCCCAAATGCTCAAAAATTACTTTTTCGTTGCTACAGCAACGTTGCGAACTTCATTTAACTCAAGTTCAACTATTTTTTTCAATGCGTAAGTAGGCAATAATATTAAAAGACAAAAATTATTCAATTTATTCAATCTATTCAAAGTGTTAAAAATAATTAATTGAATGTAGACGTTCAAGAACCATATTGAAATTCAATTAAAATTCAATTCGATTACGGTTATTTGAGTTGCGAGAAAGATCGATGTAAATTGAAGAACCAGGACGAGAAGTGCACGCTAAGCTTCCCTTGTTTGAACGGTCCTTTTGCGATCATCCCTGTCGAAGACGTTTATTGCGTTCTCTACCCCTGCCATAATAAGTGTCGTGTTACCCTCCCCCTATAAAACAAATTATCGGCTGGCAAGTTGTGCAACGACGGCTAGGTGAACCGAGCACCTTAGAAGGGGATGATAGGTGAGCCAGAGAGGGTTGGTGTTGCTCACAAGGTGAAATTGTTGGCGCACGCTACTCTCCCGTCTAACTCCATCCTCTCGGTTCTGTACAACAGCACGCTTTATGTTGTTCCTGGGATCCAACCTTCCTGAAATATCAGAATAATAGCCCAACTCACAGATACAGTCGCGCTTTCATTCTTGAATGCAACGGCATGGAATTCGTGGCAGGATTCCTTTGACGTTTCTATTCCGGGACTTCAATTCTATGTAAATCAAAATAAACTATAAGTGATGAAGAAATTGTTAAGAGCAAAACTCAGATTTTAGAAAGGTCATTTGAGGGGCGGAAGTTCCATTGATCTTGAGAGCCATTTTACGAATTTTTCACGGTGACAAAAAAATATTATTGTTTCGACATTGTTTATTGATCATTACTACTGTGAATTCGAACATTTCAAAATAATTTATATACCAGATTTTTCATTAGGAAATATATTCACGGAAAAAAATAGTTCAGTAAAATTTATAGAACTGTTCAAGAGTTAGGGATACAGACATTTATGGAACAGAGTTCTGTAAAATTTACAGAACTTTTCAGTATAAAATGCAGAACATTCAAGAAAAATTATTGGAAGTTCTACATTAATTATGAAAAGTTCTATAAATTTTGTAAAACTTTGTTCCGTAACTGCCTGAATTCTTAACTCTTAAATAGCTCTATAAACTTTATTGAGCTATTTTTTCCGTGTAATCATACCTTTGATGCAGAATCTCCGTTTTATAAAAAAAATGAATTTTTTCAATTAAAAGCTAGAGAAGTGTCAGAATGACGATGCGATAAAAACACAAACACTCGTGACAATTTTAACTAACAGCGAAATCTATTTTTTGTCGACCGAGGAACGCTGTAGTAAGTCTAATTGACGCTAAATGGAGCGTTAAGCTCAAAACGTTCGAAAAAACCTGGCCGATTTGATAAAAGAATTCGATTTTCCATAAAACTCAGTTGGTCTTCCCGTGTAG
The DNA here is from genome assembly GCA_030998225.1 of Diplolepis rosae. Taxonomy (NCBI): domain Eukaryota; kingdom Metazoa; phylum Arthropoda; class Insecta; order Hymenoptera; family Diplolepididae; genus Diplolepis; species Diplolepis rosae. The sequence continues at coordinate 2,436,769 of JAPYXD010000754.1, read as the reverse complement.
AAATTTCCCTATCTTTCCTTATTTCAAGTTAGGTTTTAGTGGGGCCCGCACTAGAATTTTCAAATATAGAAAAAACTGGTAGGGGCGCTGTTAGCACCCAATTAGTATTTCTAGGCCAGAAAAAACTGCTATGGCCTCTTTCAGGTGCCAGTGAGGAATTCCTTGTATCGCTTAAATATGGAAAATCTATTTGTATCTGGCGGGGCCCCGACTAGAGAATCCCTACTTGTAATATTTGTAGTTAAGGTTAGGTCCATTAGATACAACATAACCTTTATTCTTTATTCCCATTAAAATTTGATCTTATCTGAGAAAAATTGAGAATTTCTGAACACGATTATGGATAAGATCATTACTTAAGAAGAATCAAGCACTTTTAACAAAACTTTTTTATAATTTTGACTCGAATTCGCATGCAATCATAATAATTATATGCGAGCACGTGTGTGTATGTGTGTGTATCTGATTGTGTCTAGGTAGTAACAAAAACTAAACATGTAGTTCAATTAACATGAGGTGAATAGTAAAATCAATTGAAGCTTTCATAGTAAACATAAGCAGTAGAAGTTACTAAATAAGAGTAGTTAGAAAAACAAACTGATGATAAGTAAATAAGTGTACTATTTTTTTTATAGTACTTCATTAGTTGGAATTACTTGAGAATTTGCACCAAAAAAATGTTTAAAAAGCATATATTTTCATATCTTTTGGTCATAATTTTTTTTGATTTTCTATATTCTCGTCATAAATGGAAGGTATAAGTTTTATGTGAAAAATGATTTCCAAAATTTTCATCAAATCTTTACGTTTTGAGACTCCCTGAGTCAGAAAAAACAGTTTTACGAAAGTTTCTGTCTATCTGTCTACTAATGTGTCTCTACAAGAAAAAAATAGTAGTCAAGTGGCTTTTTGAAAAAGTATATTTATTCTGAGAAATGAAGTCTGCACGGGAAAAAATTAATAGTTAAACAAACGATATTTATCCCTGATTTCACCGTTAATATCCTCAAAAACGAACAAAGGATATTGATGATATAGAGAAAGCGGTGATGTTTTTAGTATTACTTGTTCTGACTATTATTATCGACCTTTATTAATTTATATATATATTATTAAAAAATTGTACATGTCACTTTCATTTCGTCCGACATTTACAATTTGCGATGTTGTCTATTTCATTAGGAATTTTGAGTTAAGAAAATACTTGATCCAACGATTTCAATATCCTAAAGCTGGACATACACGTAGCTGGTTTAAATAGACGGTTGGCTGTATTATGAATACATTGCACTATTTTAAGTAAATTCTATGTGCCATTCAATGATATTATGAATTTGAATAATTTAAGCAAATAATCATTTGTCTCAATTAGTAACATACAAAATAAAGCTAATTGCAGTATTACGATAGACTTAATGCAAAGGGAATTTGCAGTCATTTTAGTAAATACGATACGTAAATCAAATATTTTACTTCTTTGACTAATTCGTTTCTTATGTATTTTATTGAAATAGTTATTAATTTTTTTCCGTGTGAAATTTTATGGAAAAATAAACCAGCATACTCCCATCTAGCCTGAAAGGTACTTGTACTCTCGAACTATTGACGAATGTCCTACTTCTCTGAGTTTAGGCACTTAAAATTAAGGAAAAAGAGGCCTGGGTCCTCTGGACTTCTAGGTGGCAAATAAGGTTTAAAACTATATAAATTCAGTTCGAATTAGAAAGGATTTTGTTTTGATGAATTTCATCAGAATATTATCAAAACCCCCTTTAATCTCTATAACAAGTTCTTCATCAAAGAACCCTATCACAGAAGTTTAATTCGACATTACTCGTTCATGTCTCGTGTTCTGCATATGAAAATTGATACGACTGAATACAACTTCAAATAATCCTCTTTTACTCTTTCTGCATTCAAACAAACATCGAAAGAGACCATTCAACTTTCTTGAAATGGGAAATGCGAGAGGACTCTAGTCCAATCCGTGCACTACACATATCGTTGACCATTTATCTGACAAGGTCGCTTGTGTTTTGCATTGAAATAAATTGGTATATATAATTAAGATGATAATCCTCTTTCGGTCTGGATTTGCACTCCCATCTCGAAAAGGAATATCAATGAGAATCAACGCGAAGGGTTTAGCAGTGCGTTCTGAACACGTTTTAAATCGTTAAACTTGCTCTACGTGGTTGGTTATAACCACACCGTGGAAAAGCAGAATATGGTGGAGGGATAATATTCCTGATAAACAACGCTTGTAAGAGGGTGAAAGCGTAAGCACGATTGTCAGACCGAGCGAAGGTCGTTGCGATGTTGCCAAGGGTTGAAAGGGCGAGCAGATAGGGTAGTTTAACACAGAACACTATATAATCAACGAGATACTGTATTTATGGTTGCAAGCCATCCGCCATACCTGGTCTGGTCTGGTTCTAGCTGACGTCCATTCCTCATTCCTGTGTTCTGCCCTGCACAGAGCTATTAAATTTGGAAACTGTATACCAACCTGTGTTACTAGCCAACATCGCTCCATGTCACCCAGGTTTTATAAACGCATCAAAGTTGATGGTGAAACAGTAAAACGGACGAGCCATCAACACCCGACATGCTCTTGTAATTCAAGAGAGGTCGATGACTTCCTCTATCCTCTAATTTATTTCGTATTCACTTTTAATTGTCTTTACATTACTCGACTTTATCCCAAACTAGGGCAATGTCTAACATTTTGTATGTAATATTAATAGGAGTTTGGAATATTTCAAATTCTAATTAAATTATCATTTGGGTGGCCCAAAAATATTAAAATTCGAATTTTGTTTGACCTTCCCCCACCCCATTAGTTTTTTTAAGCATGGAAAAAAATAATCCCCATAACCTCCTTCCGGCGTTCGGAAAAAAATCTGTAAATAACATTGACACTTTGGCAGTCTATTGATTTTAATATTTGCAATTTTGGCCGAGCGGCTTTAGGGTCCATACACCCAGAAAACAGTTTCTTTGCATCAAAGAAATTTTTTTTTTATATACGGTCAAAGAAAATATTTTTTTGAATTAAAGAAAGTTTTGTTGATTCAGAAACATTTTCTTTAATGTAAATAAATCTATTTCTTTAGATCGAAGAGATTTTTTTGAATTAACAAAACTTTCTTTAATTCAAAGAAATTATTTCTTTGACTGTATATCAAAGAAATTTTTCTTTGATCCAACGAAACTGTTTTCTCAGTGTAAATGAAAAAGACTTTTTGATGTTTTCTCTCATAGATCCTTATCAATTGAAAAATTAAGTAATATTATCTAATAGTTAGCTAACTTCTAAATTTTTAAACAATCTTTAATTGATTTAACACTTAATTGATTGACTTTAAGGTCCATATATGAAAAAGATAGTAGTTTTAATTATAAATTTCTGACAGCTTTTTTTCTTCGTAAATCCTTATCAATAGATAAATCACAAAGTTTTTGGTATTTTTTAAATATAAATTTTAAATTAAGTGTTAAATTAATTAAAGATTAAAAAGTTAGAAATTATCTAACTATTAGATAATATTACTTCATTTATCTATTAATAAGGATCTATAAAAGAAAACATTAGAAAAAGTTGGCAATTAACTAATCTCTAAATTTAAATTAATGGTAAGTTCCTTTTCATTAATTAAAATTTGGAGAGTAAACATTTTTTAACACATCAATTTTAAGCATTTAAAAAAAATCATTTCTCTAATGATATCTTTGCGGTACAAGGAAATATCTTTTAGTGACAAATTTCGAAATAATAGTAGCAAATAGGATTTGTTTGAATTGAAAATCTGGTTTTCGTGAATCTTACTTTTGAACATGAGAAGATATTTCTTCAGATAAAGGAATTTGATTATTTTATGTGATAAGTATACACTTCGGTTAAAAGAAAATTTCACGAGGGAGAATTAGTACATTGTGCAACTAGGGAAAAAAAAATTTATTTTGAGAGTGTGAAGTTTGATGCCCGAGCAAAGCGAGGGTAACAACCACACGAGTAAAATAAATTTTTTTCCCGTGTTGCACACGATTTTTTTCTACTATAGGGTCAGAAAGTGGATTTGTTTGCCCCGCACGGTGCAATAAAGTCCACTTTATGGCCCGCTAGTAGAAAAAAAGTATTTAGTGTTTTTTTAAACTCAAAGAAAATTTTGTCAAGATTCAAGACAGATAATTAACCATTGTTATTGAATTTGACGAGATACCTAATTATTGCAACGTATTACTTTAATTACTTCATTAAGATTCTTCTTTTGATGTTAAATATATTTTGTTGAATCAAATATCAATACATTCAGAAAAAAAACACGGACATCCTTTGAATAAAAAGTATCTCGGTAAACTCTCCAAATTAGACATATTGCAGAAATTTCTTGATCTGGCTCTAATCTGGAAATGAATACCGCGCCTGATCTGGACCAAGACAAAATTTTTGCACAGTTTTGATTGGAATCGCGGAAAATTATTAAACGATTGCTCTAATGAAAATTGCTACTAAATAATGATTATTATTTTTCATTTGTTTTTAATTTACTATAAAAAAATATTTTTTCAGAATTCACATCCAGTTTCCTATTTTGGAGAGTTGGAAATGGTGAGAATAATCAAATATTTGCAAATGCATATCCTGATATGAGTTGACATCAGTCAACATTCCCTGTGGTGTGTGATATTGCGGCTAACGGAAGGTCCAAAGTTACGTGGTTGTAGAATTTGCTTCTGCGGCGGTGATTTGGAATCGAAAGCATCGAATCATCACACATTCGCATAAATTTTACAGTCCACTTTCCGCCGTTTATATGGCTCTTAAAATTCCAGATGATAATTCCTCTTTCTGGTCCTTTATTCAGCACACCAAACTTCACTCATTTTTTAATGGTTCCTGTCCAATAATTCATTTTGCTTTTTCTCCTCAACACAAATTGTTCCGAGCGTCACAGGTATATTCCGACATATGTAGCGTTTTCTGTGACAGCAGGTTTCTATTATTTATTCTACGTATAACCTTCATCTATTCAAATACATGCACGTTTATTAACTTTTATGTCTTCATATCTTCGGTAATACATTTGTCAGGTTAAAGTTGATCCATGCAAAAATTGACTTGCTTTGTGCGCTCTCGCGCCAATCACTCGTCGAATTACCTCTGTCTTGTTTCTCTAGCGAATACAAGAACACTTCCTGTTTTTTTCTCTTTCTCTATCGCTCCATGCGTTCTTTATAATTGAACTGTTTGTGGTATCTTTTACTCAAACCCTTGAAAAAAATGTTCTTGATGCACTCGTAGTTTCAAATTTTTTCGATATGCGAAATAGATGAATTAAAAATTCTCATATATGGGGAAGCAAAGCGCTCATATACACGGAAACAATTTGTATGAAAAAATTGAGGTATTGTAAAAAGGGTTTCCAACAATCAGGTGAAAGCCAGGGAATTATGTTTGCGAGGGAAAAATCAGGAGAATGTCAGCGAATTTTTTTTCAAAGGCATGGAAATTTTTCTTATTTGAAAAAATAAATGGAATTGGAGTAGAATAAAGAAATCTATGTTTTAGGAGAAAATGTTTATTTATTTATTAAATGTTTATGTTTTGGGAAAAATTCAAAACAAACGAGTATAAAATAGTTTTTACTGAAGTTTTTTTTCAAAAATCTAAAATATCTCGGGGACGGTGAAAGTTACGCATAAATTAACAGAATTTTGACCTTTTCCTCTATTTGTTCTAAAGATGTTTTTACTTTGAATTGAAAAATTGAAATTAAAAAAACGATTTCTTAAATTTAAATAAAACTTTTTTTCCGGGTGTTCGATTAAAAAAATAACAGGTTCAAATGGAACAAATTCTTTCTGTGATTTAAAAATATATCATTTTGATTTAATTATTGTGATTTTTTCAACAAAACGCTCATTCTCTTAAACACACTAGGGGTTTGATTAATTAAACAAAAAATCAACTGCAAATTTTTTCTATAATTAAGGAAATTTTTTTTTATCCCATTGATAATAGTGAAATTTCATAATGGCAAAAGAATAATATATTAAAAATTAATGTAAACTATTCAGCATTTTGAAAAGTGAACTGTTAATAATTCAATTCTTTTTAATCTGATAGAAATTTTAGTCTTGATTTTACGAAACCGTGTTTAAAGTTTTATTCAGTTATCTATATATAATAAATTTTGTAAAACTCTAGAACTAGAGATAGGAAAAATCTTACGTTCCGAGTAACTGATGTTTAATGCAGTTACATGCCACAGGAAATTCCTTTCGTTCCTTACTTGAGAATTTTATTCATCCACCAAAAAACCTCGATTCATTTAACAGAATATTTATTACAAATATTTTTTTTTTTTTGTGTATATTCATTTTATTCATTCACAATTTATTTATTATATACATTCAAGTTAAAATATGTGTATTGCAAGACATATTTTAATGTTGAGTAATATAAAATAACATTTTTAATATAGTAATAATTAGCCAAAATTTAAATTAACGGTATTGGTAACTACCTTTTTTCTCTTCATTTAGTTACTTCAAACTATTTTAGGTTCAGAGAGCTGTAAAAAAAATATAAAACTCCTTGCATTACAAAATTGCAAGATCCTGAAATTTGATAAATGTTTCGTGAACTTTAATTAGATTTATTTAATTGTATGATACTTTGTTATAACGTCACTGAAAGTTTCTTCATAAATTTCATTTTTTTGTTATTGTGGACATAATTTAAGCTCAGTAGACTAACTCTTACGTAAATACAGCAAAATCAAGCAGCATGTCCGAGTTTCATGAACTACTGTAAGTGCTTGTTGGATTTTTACAGTTTACAGTATAACTCAGCAAGTAACTAATTTCCTGATTGGATATTTGACATAAATTAGATAAAATTTGTTGGCTAGCTACCATCACCTTTGACAAACTCAAATATTGAAAGTGTTGTGCAATTTGTACTTGATCCTTCAATTATATTAGAACTCTTAATTCAGTATTATTACTCTGCAGAAATATTTTTGTTTTAAATTTACATTAAATTTCACATTTACTATTAATTTTCATTTCATTCCATCAAAGTAATCTATTATTTTATATCATTATTTACATAATGATTTTTATGTGTATATAGAATCGAATTAAATCACATTTTGGTGCAGAAAAAGAGGAATAAATTCAGCTACTAGAGAATAATTGGTAAAGGGTTCAACAACCCATTAATTTATTAATGTATAAATGACTCTTAAGTGGAGTACTGTAGATTAAAACCGGAATAGCAGACTGCAAAATTACATAGACGGATAGTATACATAATACTGTCTGGTTCGATAGGGAACTCAGTGCTGTTACAGAAAGTAAACCAACAACGAGAATAAATTGTGGGGTATATGTCGTTTTCATGACAGAGAGGAGTTCGTTTCCGATCAAAGGCCGATAGCAGGCACAGAAAGTAAGGTGGTTATATATTCATGCCACTTTATACATTTCCAAATCATTTAGAATTTTACTTATTCTCAGAAATACAATCCAAAAGGTTTTTTTTTCGAAAACAAAGTTTCCAACTGATATATCAAATTGATATTTAATTCATTGAAAATTTGAAATAATTTAATATTGGTTTTGATAAATTTATTTAAAACATGAAAAACTACAAAAAAATCGAAAAATTCCGGTGCAAATTAGAGATTGAACATTTTTTATTCATATATGCCCGTTTTAATCTAACATTCTTTTATAATCTAATCAATTTAATTTCGATTGAATTCCGAAAGTATTGAAATTGCATTTAGATAATCTTAAAGTAATTCGGGTTGGAAGATCTAACCAAAACTATTTTTTATACTAGCGGGTCATAAAGTGCATTTCATTGACCTCTGCTGGGCAAACAAATACATTTTTTGACCCTCCAGTAGAAAAAAAATCGTGTGCTTTTCTCGGGCATTCAATCTCACATACGGAAAATGAACTTTTTCTAAAGATAAACAATAGTATATTATGCAAATAGAGAGAAAAAGTTTATTTTACCCGTGTGATTGTTGCCATCGCTTTGCTCGGGTATCAAACTTTACACTCGCGAAATAAATGTTTTTCCTGTGTTGCATACGATTTTTTTCTACTGGGGGGTCAAAAAATGGATTTTTTTTCCCACAGGTAAAATAAAGTGCATTTTCTGACCCGCTAGTAGAAAAATAATTTTTTTTTCCCTAGTTGCACAATATACTTTTTTTTTCAAAAAGTTATTTTTTATTATATTTATGTTCAGAACCCCTTAAGTGTATAATTTATCACGAAATATGTGTTACTTTTTAATTTTCAAATTTTCTTTTTATCCCTCCATAACAAAATAAAAACAAGTACAGATAAACTCTTTCGTGTGGTGTTTATTTAAACATTATAGAGTATAAAAACATCATAGGAAGTAATATCATTGTAACAATATGGCGGCGAATATTTTTAAAATTTAACGTATTTTTTGTTTTTTTTTTTGGTTTTGCAGTGATACCTCTATTAAAATTAATGTATTTGACTTTTGCAACACAAGAATTTACTCGATACGTATACCTTTTTCTGCCGAACCTGTAAAAATTAAGGCCATGGATCAGCCAGTACAACTGACTAAATCAATAAAATCAGTTTACCCCAAAATTTGTCCACAATAATAAATATTTAGCTGAAACTTTGGAACATAAAGGACATTAACGGATGGCTGTAGACTTCAATTAGTTTTAAACAATTAAACAAATTCTAGTGTCGGTAAAACAGAAATGATTTTTTTGATTGTTTAAAACTAATTGATGTCTACAGCCATGCGTTAATATGATCTTTATTATGTTCCAAAGTTTAAGCTAAAAAAATTCATGTTTATGGAAACATTTTGGGAGAAATTGTTTTTATTAATTCGGTCAGCTGTACTAGTTGATCCATGGCCTCAAAAGAGAAAAACAAAAGTATCAATTTTAAAGTCGAAAAACTTTGATTTTTTTCATAATATTAAAAATTTTTCCGCACGTCACCAAATAATTACGACTTATCCATTTTTTAGAGAAAAATAAGTTTACGAACTACTATATCGGAGGTTCCGCGGGAAATGACATATATTATACATTTCTTCAAGACGAGTTGTAACTCCGTTCTTTCGCAATCATTACAAAACAAGCGGAAGAAAATTTTTCAAGAAAAACGCGTTTGAAGTTGCACATGCAAAGCACATGTAAAATCATCAAAATTTCGAATTCCAGAAATAAATCTGTAGCATATGAAAAAGGAAGATTAATACTTTCAAAAAATGCAATAATAAAAAAATTGATTTTTCTATTGCCTAGTCCTCCTTACAGCAGATTCTTGAAATTTGAAGCAATTTGCAAAACCAACAAGATTTCTTCTTTTAAAAACAAAATCTAGCCGAAAAAAAATGTTTTATAAGTAGCATACTTCTTTTAAGGGCTTGTGATACTTGAGAATAATAAAAAGTTCCCGTGAATAACTTAGTCCAATTTCAACATGTTTGCAGCCAAAATAGGTAAAAAATATTTTTTTTTAAATTTGAAAAATAATATACAAGATAAAAACTAAAATTGGACTTTTTTCATTTATCATTTATTCCCCAAATTAAAAAAAATTCTATTTTCCTAAGTATCACATGTCCTTAAGGATGCTGGGAGTAACTTCTCCTTGTTCATAAGTGGAGCATCGCCTTTATCAACTTACACACACCACCTTGACTTTAGTGAGTACCTGTTACTGGCAGTGTTTAAGCGAGTTAATACTTTGCCTCCGTTAAGGAAAAAAAATAAGTAGCTAGTTACTGGTTACGTCACGAAACATGCAGAACTCGGGCCATTGCACCAAGTACAGCTCGACGTTCTCTTTCGGTAAGAGACTGATACAGATCTTTTAAAGGGGAGGGGGAGTTTAGCTTTATGGGCTCGACTGTTCTCAATAAATCCTATTCGATTTATCGTATTTATTGAACCTTTTGATTTGAGAGAATTAACGCCCCTCCAGAGGCTCGATCAAAGATTTAAATAGATTATCAGCATTCATTAAAATATATTGTTTCAAGGTGTTGGAAAGTCTATGATGTTTTTATTTCTTCTGAAATTATTCAACCAGAGTTACTGTTTTTAGTTTTTTCATCGAATAAAATACTAAATTATACATTTCTCAATAGTTGATTATAGATTTTCTGCAGGAATGTAGAGTTTCGAGTAATGATAGTTTTATCATCATTTTTCTTTTCCTACTTTAATTGTTGATTTTATATAAAAGTATGTAATATACAATGTTGATAAGTCTATGTATATAATTTATACGTAAATTAAAAAGTAGGCATATATAGGAAGATTTACAATAATTATACATTTACGTATTTCTTCCTGGAGAAGGTCTTATGAATTGGTGTAAGAAAAGTGAACGTCGTATATCCTTATTAGGGTATATCATCAACTGCTTGTTCATTGTCTAATTGTAACGCATAATAATGAAACTTTTCTGCATGTTGAATACGATTCGCTTTCATGTAAGAATCGCGAATTATGCGGATTAGAGTCAGCCAACCACAGCGGATGTGTGCAAGAATCTGCACTTTTATTCTATCTTGGAAATTTTTCTGTGTTGGTAATTGACAGTTTTGTTTAAATCAATTGATGCACACGTTTCTTTATATATTTCATTCTGCCATAGATTCTTATGTATAAATAGTGAACTGATATTTTTAAATTAATTAATAGATGGACAAATAAAATGGAACTTAAGAAAATGTAATGCTTAGGGAATTAGCTAATTTTATTAATTTTTGGTTTCTACACGGTTTTGCCCAAAATACATAAACTTTTGGTTTTAAAATTTGGGAAATTGCCAAGGATACCAAAGTGGATATATTATATTGAGTACAATAGAGATAGTTACTTGTACAATATTTTATTATTATCTTATTATAAATTTTCAAATCAGTCGATTTTTATGCTTGGATTAAGGGTATGTGATACTTAGGAAATTAGACAATTTTATTCATTTTAGGTTTCTACACGTTTGTGTACAAAATACATAAAATTTTGTGTTCAATATTTGGGAAATGGTAAAGATCAAATCGGACGTAAATAGACTTCTTTTGGTTTGGAAAATAAAAAAAAGTTCAATACAAGCAAAATCTATCGGAACAATCCTTTTGTTATCAAAACTAAAAGTAATCTATCTACGTTCATTTTTATCTCCTTTACACGGAAAAATATAGTTTAGTAAAGTTTATAGAACTGTTTATGAGTTAAGGATACAGGCTTTGATGGAACAGAGTTCTAGAAAATTTAAAGAACTTTTCACAATATAATGCAGAACTTTCAATGGTTTTTCCTGAATGTTTCGGATTTTATCCTGAAAAGTTCTATAAATTTTCTAGAACTCTGTTCCTTAAATGCCTGTATCCCCAACTCTTGAACAATTCTATAAACTTTATTGAACTATTTTTTTCCGTGTACCTTTTCTAAAATTCTGAAAACAAAATTTTATGTATTTTGGACGTTAACATCTAGAAATTGGACTGAGCCATTCACATGAACTTGCTACTTTTCTTAAGTATCACATGCCCTTACCTGGAGAAACTTTGTATAGCAATATAGGTTTTTTTTTTAATAACGATAATTCTAAAAAATATTAGAAATCTAGGGAAAATTGAAGTACAATGGTAATTATTCTTTTAGCGTACTAGAAATTTTTCGCAGTTAAAATACTAAAGAATCGAAAAATAATATGAAACTTTAATATAAGTTATAGTAAAGTTTGATGCAATCTATAGTGAATGATCAAATAGTTAATTTAAAATTCAGTATTTCACTGCGAAAAATTCTCACAATGACACGTTTTTCCCTAAATTGAAACGTAGTTTAGCGAAAATTGTAAACTTGAGTTTCTCAGTATAAGTTTAATTTTTGCAACTTATTTTCTACAATAATTATTTTGTTTAGAGTGAATAATTTTTTATCAATTAATCTTAAGAGATTTCACTGGACCTGTTTCAGCATATTTAGCATCATATCCATAGTTTCAATAAAAAACTATTATTTTACAAAAAAGTTGTGGAAACTAAGTTAGTAATTTTTTTTTAACAGTCACATGAATAACTTTTTACATGGATTTAACTTATATTGTTCAGAATTTACGAAATAAATCTTTTGGACATTTATTGACCGAATTAATCCCTTTTCACTGATTCAGATTTAAAGAAAAGTAAATCGTCCCTGAAAGTGAAACTTTTTTATATTGTGTATGTTTCTATACTTTGTTCCATGACTTTAGTGTTACATTTTTTTTCTTTTTTGAAAGTGACATTGTTGAATTAACTGCGATCTATTTTACCGCACCTAGCAGATTAAATTTAACAGTCTAATATCTTAATCATAATTTCACACGCAGTTCATGGACCGTGAGAGTTGCGTATACATTTTTCTCTGTGTGTTGTGCGTGAGTCATTGTGAAATCGGAACCTGAAAAAGTGGCTCCTATGTCTTGGCCTTAAAAATTTTTTCGTACGTATTGCAGTTCTATATGACATATTTTTGTTGTAATATATTTGAATTTTACGCTGTCCCGTGTGGAACAATCGGATGGGGCCTAGGTGGATCCGAGTCGGGTTGCCCCAAGTGGGAGTTTTCTTGGTTTGTAACGCTAAACGCAGATCTTGCCCATCAGGGAAATTCAGTTGAGCCCTAGTTAGGCTAACGTGCTTCATGACCGTATTTAAACTTGATTACTGATATATTCCATACAAATTTTCAAGTACAGAAGCTTACCATGTATAAATTTAAAATTCGAGTACTTATATTTTTTGTCACTCAAAAAATATTTAGAACAAAAATTAAGTAAAGATTCACGAGTGAAACATTGATACAAATGTATCTTCAGTAAATTCATAGAGTTGTTATGAATGAGATGTTTAAAAGTATTAAATGCATTATATATTAATATTATATTATTATTCTGTTCTTCTATACTGTGTTCCACAGATTCTGAAATAAACCACAAATTTCTATAAATTATCTTTTGAAATAAATATAATAAAAATTTGAGTATCTTACCATCATCACTTAAATCAGAATGGTTTTGTTGTGACGTCCTAGGGATATCACATAAATATTAAATTTAAAAATTCTAAGACTGAGATTTCGATCAATAGCTTGGGACCCTTTATGAAAGCTCCTTAACCTAGGGGAAATGATTCGTGATTTGAATGGAACGATTTTCCTTATACTCCAAAAAAGCTGGAGCTTAAAAGAAATACCAGGAAGGTGTCTGGAAGGAAAGAAGGAGCAATCCGGTCCTCGTACAGGACCATGGACTCTCCTTGGAGGAAAAAAAACTATCGTTCGAAAAAAAAACGGACCAAATATAATTTTAACAGAGTCAGAAGAAGGAAAGGTAGAGATAGAAACAAAAATTGGCATTTACTTTTTCTTTATTTTGGAGTTATAACTTCTGTTGAAAAACCTCAGGAGCCTCAGGACTGCCACTTGTAGATCTGGAACTAATCGGACCGAAAGTTTTTGAGAGCGATGCGAATTAAAAATCAACCGCGAGGAATAAAATCCGATTCTGAGACTTAAAATTTTGATTTCATGAGAACAACCGGATAACCGAACAACCGAATTGAGAAAAAGTTAGAGAATGCTTTCTAGATTTTTTTTTAAAAACTGGCTGACTGAAAGTCAGCGAGTGACTGCCGAGCCGAGAGATTTTTCGGGCCTTTTTAAAAAACTAATGAACGCCCTAATCTTCCTGCTTTTCTATTTCCCAACCCCTTGAGTGTGGTTAATTTCTTATATGATTGGCTTATAAATTTTCTAAGTCTCTTATTCGGTTTTTTGGGGAACTTTTTATGGAAATTAGCCGCCCACGTGCTCGTGTGGTTGGTAAGTCCCATAAGTGCTTAAATGCGGGGGAGTTTCTTATTTTTAAGTAATTTTTGGCTCCCCTCAAAAGATGGCTCTTCAAGTACCTTTCCCATCTCCAACTGAGGCTTCTGATTCCTGCTATTTAACAATCATTTCTAATACATATAATTTGTTGCCTAAATTCACTCAAACTTACATTGATTAAATGTACAAAGATAAACCCTAAATGTACCAGGTCTAGAAGTATGAAACCGGATTTTTTTTGCAAAAGTTACACGTCTGTTGCATGAAAATGATCAAAAATATTTTATTCAAAGTAATCTCCATTGCTATTTACACATTTTTCCCACTTCTCCGGAAGGTGATGAATGCCACGCCAATAAAACTGTTCTTCCTTTAAATCACACCAGTTATCCAGCCATTCCCGTACATTTTCGTACAAAGTGAAGCGTTGTTCAGCGAGAGCGTGACCCAGTGATGCGACCAGATGGTAATCCGACGGAGCCAAGTCTGTAGAATAAGCGGCATGCGCCAGTATTTCCCAACTGAACGTCTCGATCGTTTCCTTGACCCGTTATGCTGTGTGTGATGGGGCATTATCGTAAAGAAAAATGACTTTGTGTTGCCTTCTTCGATAATCCGGTCGTTTTTCTTGTAATGCTCGATTTAAATCGATCATTTGCTGTTGGTGGCGATTCGTGTTGACAGTTTCACCAGGTTTTAGCAGCTCATGATAGATAACACCCTTCTGATCCCACCAAACGCACTTTTTCGGTGTTTTTCCACGATCTTCGTTTCTCACATCAAAATTACCGCTTTTGAATTTTTTAAACCACTCGAAACACTGTGTTTTGCCAAGAGCATGTTCACCGTAAGCTTCGACAAGCATTCGATGCGATTCTGCAGCAGTTTTCTTCAAGTGATAACAAAAAACCAGTGCTGTCCGCAAATCGTAGTTCGTAGGCACAAAACTCGGCATGTTGATGCTTGTAGTAAATACACTGGTATATCGAACTTGGGTTGTTGTTTACTGAAAATTTCTCAGCTGCTAGAGGGAGAAGATGACGCTGCAGAAGTGGTCGTACGGTCCCTAAACTGATGGCAAGCACCATCAATAGGGAAATTCCGGTTTCATACTTCTGAACCTGGTATTGTATAAGAAGTTGAGTCAAATTTTACAATAATGTTTGTTAATGTGCATGGCAATATCCTTTAGTTCAAATGTTTGTAAGAAAAAGAAATGAATATTAATAAGAGGTGGTGATAGCATATAAACTTAGGCTTTGCGCATAAGATGATCAGTTAAACTGGTTTACGGGCATTAACAATTAAATGTGATAAATTTATAATATTTGAACAAGTCTTCAAAAATAATCTTTCTTCGTTTTCTATCTTAAAAAATAACTTTCCCTGTATTTTCTAAATTTTGTATATGCCGTCTGTCGCGGAAGAAAGCTATTGCTTTAAGAGGGACTGATATGGCGCTAAAGCGGGGCCATGTGTACGGCGCGCGGCAAAAGTTTTAAAACTCAAAGAAAACTAAAGGGTAAAAAAAAACAGCTGATGTCAGATAGGGTGGACGTGACATTGTATTGAATTCTCTCAAAAATTCGAAATCACGCGATGCTTACGTATCCGTGAATGTAATGTGTCATTCACACGAGATTTTCTATCCATTTTAATTATTTTTTTCTACTAGCGGGTCAGAAAGTGGATTTACACGTGTGATTGTTACCCTCGCTTTGCTCGGGCATCAAACTTCACACTCGCAAAATAAATTTTTCTTCCCTAGTTACACAATGTACTAAATAACATTTATAGCGGGAAATTATAGGATTTCGAAGATAAAGCCCACTTTACAGCGCCACTATGGGGACGTTAATTATAAGCCGAGATAAACATGTTAACATTGTGTTGTTCTTTTTTACTCAAGATTCAATGATTTAAAAGTTGAAAATGCAAGCAACATTAAAACTTTCACGTTGCATAAAGTTCAACTTAATAGTAATTTTACGATTTTTCAGTAATTTTCAAATTGTTTTTATAATGGAAATCCTAGTTAGGTCCAACGTGGCGCCCAACTAAAAACTAAGCTAAGTTGGGAAGTTTTCCACGCGGGCTTAAAAATTACTGCCGGAATTTTTCAAAACATGGAACTGAAGTTTTATGCAGTTATCATTTAGTAAAATTAGGATAAATTTAAAGAAAATTTAAGAAAAAATCTTTCGATTTTCAGTTAGAAATTGTTGAAAATGTTACGATTTGAGTAAATGAATTTTCATACAGTTACATGTGACTTAAAATTCTGTTAGTTTTGCAATTTTGAGAAAAAATGTCAGAAAATCCAGTATCCACTTTCTGACCCGCTAGTAGAAAAAAAAATTAATTTTAGAATATTCCTAACAGAATGAATATTATAATAAATTAACTAATTAGTAAAAATAATTGTTATCTCAACCTAATTATCATGAAGATTCATGCTCCATCAAGCAAAATTCTATTGCAATATGAACTACATTATACACTTCGAAACAAGTAAGTCTTAAAGTGCATGTAAGTTAGAAACTGGAACAGTTGCGACAAAGTTAACTTGGCTATACTTCCTTTCAATATCTTTCGATTTCATTTTTGTAAAGAGCAAAAGTTTACAGGTTATTAAATATTTATTTAAATTCATAAAATAGTATCCTCAAAATGTATAAAATAATACTGCATTACTGAGCGAAATAATATTTTTAAATTGTATTTTTAAAAACCGAGAAATACATATTTTCCCAAGAGTAAAATCAACCACACATAAAAAAATTAATTTCACTTGTGTATATTGAAGTAAATACGGTTTCGTGTGAAAATAACAGGTTTTGCTTTCACGAACATGGAAAACATGATGGCATTTCGCGAAATTGAAAACGTACTCTGAATATTTTTTTCAACAAATTAATTGCGTTGGTCGGTATTTCAAGTGGCACATAATGTTTTCAATTGCACAATGCTCGCAGATCTGCATCGAGGATGTAATATCTTACTTTTTATGGTTTTCCTATTGCAGTTGTAATGAATACTCCCTCGCGTAATTGCATTTCATAATTATCAGACTCGTAAAAATTGATTCATGCCTGGATACTATGGAAAGTGTAAAAGGTATACACGCAGAAAAAAGATTTGTGAGATCTACAGAATGTTTGGTACTTATTTGGACAATCTGAGTTTAGTAGATATTACAAGGAATTTAGTTAAACCAATGGATTTTCTACATGTTTCACCTAGATTCCAGTAAAATCTACTGAACTTAGATTTTTCTCGTATTTTGTAGATTTCACTGGAATAAAATTTTCTGTAAATATTGAAAAATCAAATTTATATTTGTTCTAAAGGTGTTTTTTACTTCAAATTAAAGAAATGAAGTTAAAAAACAATTTCTTAAATTTAAATAAAACTTTTTTCTGGTAGTTCGATTAATAAAAATAGCACATTCAAATAGAACAAATTCTTTCGTGATTGAAAAATATATTATTTTGATTGAATCAAAGTGATTTTTTCAAAAAAACGCTTTTTTAGATCAAAGAATCATTTTTAACAAAATTTATTCTCTTAAACATACTAAGAATTTGTTTATTTAAAAAAAAAAAAATCAACTTAAAATTTTTTCTACAATCGAGGAAATGTTTTTTGACCCCATAACAATGTACAGATAACAGTGAAATTTCATAATGGCAGATTAATATACACGGAGAAACTTTTTATATCAATTTTTACTATAGTATTTTTCAATTTAGGGAAAACCGTATCACTTTGAGAATTTTTGTTAGAAAAAATACTAAACTTTATAATAATGATATGAAACTTCAGTATAAACTATAGCAAAATTTCCTATGAACTATGATGAAGTTTCATATCATTATTACAAAGTTTAGTATTTTTACTAACAAAAATAATCAAAGTGTTACGTTTCTCCCTAAATTGAAAAATACTATAGTAAAAATTGACATAAAAAGTTTCTCCGTGTATTAAAGATTATTATGTTTAAAGTATTTACCATTTTGAAAAAGGAACTGTTAATAAGTCACTTCTTTCTAATCTGGTAGAAATTTTAGTCTTGATTTTACGAAACCGTGTTTAAAGTTTTATTCAGTTATCTACATGAAATAAATTTTGGAAAACTCTAGAACTAGAGATAGGAAAAATTTTATTTTCCGGGAAACTGATGTTTAAGGTAGTTGATCCACGAAAATTAGACCTCGGGCAAAATAGATCATTTTGCTTTCAAAAATAGCAAAATTATTATTGAAGGGCTATTTTGGAAGAGAAAAGATTCATTTCCATGAAAAAAATTTGAAATACAAAAAAAATAATTTTATTAATGAATTTTATTTTTGCCCCAATTTTTTTTCTTATCGCTTCTTACCAAATTATAAAAAATTATGCGATTCTAATAAATGACAAATCACTTTTTAAAGAAAAAGATTCCCTACAACTTAACCATTTCCAATTTTCGAAAATGAATAAATTATTATCAAATTCAGCAATTTGTTTATTAAAATTTTGTTTTGGAAAGTATTTTTTAAATGGTTTCATCCATTAAAGAATTTATTTTTAAGAATCAGAAACGGTGAAGTTGTGGGAAATCTTTTCTCTCAAAAAATGATCCATGATTTATTAGAACCGCACAATTTTTTAAAATTTGGTAAAAAGCAATAAGAAAAAAAGTTGGGTCAAAAATTAAATTTATTAATAAAATTATTTTTTGTGTTTCAAATTTTTTTCATGTAAAATAATCTTTTCTCTTTCAAAGTAGCCCTTCAATAATAATATTGTTATTCTTGAAAGCAAAATTATCTATTTTTGCCTGAGGTCTAATTTTCGTGGAAGAAAACTACCTTAATGCAGTTACATGCCACAGGAAATTACTTTCGTTCTTTACTTGAGAATTTTATTCATCCAACAAAAAACCTGATTCGTTAAACAGAATATTTATTATAAATATATTTTATTTTGTGTATATTCATTTTATTCATTCATAATTTATTTATTATGTATATTCAAGTTAAAATATGTGTATTGCAAGACATATTTTAATGTTGAGTAAAATCAAAAAAGAAAATTCTAATAGGGTAATATTAAGTCAACATTTAAACTAACGGTATTGGTAACTAGCTTTTTTCTTTTCAATTAATCACTTTCTACTATTTTAGTTTCAGAGAGCTGTAAAAAAATATAAAACTCCTTGCATTACAAAATTATAAGATCTTGAAATTTGATAAATGTTTCGATTTTCTGTATGTTTCACCTAGTTCCCAGTAAAATCTACTGAATTTGGATTTTTTTCGTATTTTCTCGAACTTTCTGTAAATTTTATTTTTGTTCAGTATACTATGGGGGTAAATATTTTAATTAGTCATAATACCGATTTTTCATTGAATTTAATATAAAAGACATAAAGAAGATTTTACCAGAGTGAATAATAATTTTTAACGCAGATTTTGGTTATGAAATGTGATTTGCTGTATTACCTACAAATGAAGAAATAGGATCATTTAGACTTACGCTCTACCATTAAAACTGCTACATGATGAACCATAATTCTGTTTGATTAAATTTGCATGGAATCTGATGCATATCGCAAACCGTGACGTGCCATCGCCTACGTTTCTCATATTTGCTTCAATTTGTTGTTTATTTGTTAAATGTATAATAAACAATGGTCACCATCAGGCAGTGAGAACAACTTTATTGTGGATACAATTCAGTGCTTTGGATGTCCCTATGAACGTGCTTTGCAATCCATATATGCTGATTAAAAAACTTGATATTCCCCGTGTAGTGCGATAACCTTTTAAAGATTCATTAATTTTATATTCTTTATAATTTTTTAAGTTAGGGATATTTAAAAATAAATTTCAGTAAAGTCATATATTTAAAGACAATTGTAGATACAGATTTTAAATTCGTTCTCAACATATCAAGTGGGTGAAATTTTTTTTCTATGATATATTAAAATTTAATTTTAACATGTTTCATATCTTACGCAAAATGTTTCTACTTTGAAGTCAGTTTATGTCAGAAAACGAGAGATTATTAGGTTGTTGACTTTCTTATTTCTTAAAAAATATCCTAATGTAGTGTTTAGTTTTATCTTTTTCGAGTTATTGATTATTTTTAATGGGGAACTTTTGCGCAAAAACTCGCTTTACGTTTAGTTTAAAGAAAAACGTATATAACATTCATCAAGAAAATTGACTCACCTTTTTCAGTTTGAAACTTTTTGTCCCCCTGCAATTAGAAGTATTTCTTGTGAGTGCTCAAAATGGCGTTTGCCAATCGGCTCTCTTACTTTAGTTGAAACTTCTTGCTTCCCTTAAATGAAATACTGTAGGCGCTCACTGGTTGAAGTATCTATTTAGTGAGACGTGACTATTTATTCAATGAATTTTCTACTTATGCAAATCAGTATCAGCAACATCTCTTAGTCGATTGGATGGTCAACTTCTTCCCATCCTTTCTAATCATGAGGGAAGCTTTTTGGAAGATTATCAGATTAGAGATGCTTGTCAAACAAAATTTTGAAATAAGCTTTTCTGTACATTTTTGTTTTGTTTTGAAAATGTCCCCTAAATCGACGGTTAGGAGCAATAAGGTACCTATTTGGAGAGAAAGGCGAGGAGGTACCTATTTAGGAATTAATGTTTTTATCATATTTTTAGTTGGTAACATTGGCAATATTTGGAATGAAAAATAATTTTAAGAATTATTTTCGTTTTCTCTATCTTAAAATATCGTTTTTTTAGAAAAGCGACATGTGAAGGAAGAGAAAAAAGTTTTTAAAATGATTTGTTGATAGTGCTACCAACTTAAAATAGGACAATAAGAATTTATTCTTAAACAAGAACTTTCTTCCCTTTTTTCTGAATTATTGCATCTTGCACCCAACCAACGAAACGTTCAGGATGCAATAAACAGTGTAAAATATATTTACGCGATTCTTTTAATTTTTTAACTTTTGTCGTGACGGAAATAATAGCAAGAAGGTAATTATTGTGGGTGAAGAAGTGATTTCAAAATACAGTAGTCGGAAAGCATTAATTCTTTTGGCTGATTTCTTTGTTTTTGTTCTTTCTTTCTGCTAATGACACAAGAGTTATGGAAATGATTGCTCTCTTCTATTTTTTCCTTCCGTTCATGAATTATTTCAAATGTAGAATTAAGTAATTTCAATTATCTTTATTGGTAAATTTTATCACTTGCCTTTTCTGTTAGATCTATAATATTAGATAATTTTCCTGGTATGGCTTTATAATACTTCTCGTGTTTTCAAATGAAGTGTAAAAATAAATTAAAGTCTAATTTAATATCTAAAATTGTCTCGAAACAAGTTTTTAGTTGATGTTTTTCAACTGAAAATAAAAGGTTAATATGACTGAATTTTCATACATTTATAATTGGGTACAATGCAGATGTTAATCTTTACAATACAGATAGTTACTCGTACAATATTTTATTATTATCTTATTATAAATTTTTAAACCAGGCAATTTTTAGACTTGGATTAAGACTGTTAAGTGCTTTTTACGATTTTAAGACTGATGTTATTAATTCACAACTATTAGAAAATGCTTTACGCTACGGTGTTAATTACAAATCTCAGTGCTAAGTAAGTTCTTTAATTATTTTTGATGTTGCATTTACAAACGAATTATAAAACAGTAGAGAAAGGGTGGAAATGATTCCTTCGTATTTAAAATTACTTGATGGTAGGGATTGGAGTGCACTTAGTATGAAATTCTTGACTTCCACGTCTCTGGTTTTCCTTCTGAATTTCATCTCGATTCTAGAAGTGTCTAATTAAGCGTCCATCATCCGAACGAAAATGTAAAGATTTACCTCATAGTCTTACACGTGAGACAGAAGGTGTGAACTTAAAGGTTGAATTTTCCTTCTCCTCCCCCCCCCCCCCTCCAGCCACACATACACCCAAGCTTGAAGAGGTATTACGAGCTTCAGAGCGACCTGTAACGCTGTAAACGAAGCTTTACATTCTACCTTAACGATGACGAAGCGAGTTTCACGTACCAACTTTACAGTTTTGACGAGGTACTTGTATAAGAATTTACTACCTTCTCTAAAGTTTATACCTCCTCCGCGATTTAATTAAATGAATCAGTAAAACTTTAAAGGAGTAATAAAAAGGAGAAACTTGGTAAGACTAGAAAAAAACAGCGAGGGATAACATCATTATTAAAATGCAGTATCACTAAAGTAAAAAATGGTCAGTTTTAGATGATTTATATCATTTTGATAATCTTTATCAGATTCGATTACTCAACTTCACCTGGTTTTGTTTAAAATCAATAAAAATATTTATTTTTCACCTTAAATTTGAAAATCAAAATGAATTTTGCATTTTAGGCCAATAAAGTTCCAGGAAAATATGAAAGGCAGAAAAAAACAAAGTTATTCAGAGAAATCTTGGAGAAAAGTGGAGGAATTTTAAAAATTAAATTTGTCCTACACTGGGAAAACTAAAAATGAGATTTACCACGTAAACCTTTATGAAGAAGAATAAAGATAATATTAGTTCAGACATGGGCATTTTATCGTGTCTCTCTGAAAGTTACTGAGAATTTCTAAATTGAAGTTTAAAGCGTTTTCGTTGCCAGGATCGTAGGATATAAAATGAGGGAGACGAGAAACTTGTCCTGCGTTCCTGTCGCTCTCATAGTCTTTGGACTCTAGAGTACGCATTATACTCACGCGAACGTTTACTCGATAAATCTAGTAGTTTTCTCGACCGGCAGGCTTTACAGCATTTACTGCACTTTTTTTTCCTCTTGTCACACTACGTGCCTGTAAACAACACTTCGGGGCTTACTTGCAAGTGACCGTCGTATATTCGTGCAAACAAAGCCGAAGATTGCCAATAAATAATCAGCGATATATCGTCTCTTCTTGTTAGCTGATGTTGTAGACAAACAAAAGAGAGGGTTAATTTCAAAAGTAGTCAAATCTCCATAGTATCAAGTCTGCAAAGTTCTTGTTTCACTCTTTACCTTATTTAACCGTATTTCTGATTATCAGAGAATGAAGGAAAATTCGGATACTATCAAGACGCTTATCTCTATTTGAAGAATAAAATATTTTATGGATTACCATCTGTATGGTAGTTAGTACAATGCAAATTATAGGTTACTATCTGTATTATACCGGGTACAAAACAGATATACCCGTACAATATTTTATTTTTGAAATAATAAATAAGAATTTCTATAGTAAATTAGTAGAATATTTTTTCTCTCTTTAGATCTGTAGTTTCAGACATTAATTAAGTTTTCAAATTGTTTTATAATATTATAATAGTTTAATTATCTCTCAAATTATATTTTTCATTTTCGTATTTGAATTTTGAAATCAATGTTTATCACCTATTGATTATATAGATAACGAACCTTGAATCTTTGTACATTAGAAAAAGTTACAACTCCTGGATTTCAAATTATTTGAATTGCAAATTACAGGCTTGGAAGTATTAAAGATAGAAATGTTTAAAACATTTTTCAATCGGAAGATTTCGGAAACCTAAAAAAAGACAACAAAGCACGTCTTTTAACTTCATTTTAGTACAAATTTTGAAAAAAATTAGAAAACTTATCGATAATTACAGTTAAATGTAAATAGATTTGCAAAATTTTCACTGAAACGAAGTTGACAGACGTTCTTTATCGTTTTCTGTTGTATTTTCCAAATTTTTAGGAAAATATTTTGTTAAATAAAAAAAGTTATCTTACATGAACTTTTACAGAATTTTAGTTACGTTGTCTTCTTGATCCTTGTCTAAAATAAATAAAATTTTGTTTCCAAAATTTAAGATAAATAAAAACGAGCGTAGATAGAAAATTTTGACTTGGAAAATGAATAAAAATCTTAAAATTTCATATTTTTTTCGTATCAAAAGCAAAAGTAGTTAAACTACTTTTGTTTTTATTTTCTCTAATGTTTCCTGAATCTTATAAACAAAATTTAAAAAACTTAAGGCCTCTAATCTTAAACTAATTTTAAGCTTTATGTTTGTCCTTCAAATTTTACGAAAAAGTGATATTCAACTTATAAAAAAATTTCTTTTTATTCTGTAGGGTCTGTTCTACGCAGCAAAAGAATCTTATTTCAAGTTTCAGTAGTTGACTTATATATGATTTTAACCCCTTCACTGCGGATGACGTGTATACACACGGAAAAAACAGTATAGCTGTTCGACCTATACCGGTATATAGTGTCTCGACCCATGCGGTATAGGTGAGACAACTATACTGGTTTGCCGCGCGACCTATATATTGCTTCGCATGCACGCGACTCTAACCTCGAAATGAGAAAGAAGTGTCATTTTTTCGAGGCGCTTTTTCGAAGCGTTTTTTAATTTGTTTGGAGCATTTTTTTCTTTCTTTGAAAGATCATTGTTGCGTATCGCGTATTGTTTTATCACACGCGAAAATTCACAAGAGCGATAGCGATGGCCTAATATTTTGTTTACGATCGCTATACATGGTATTGTCATATCAACGAACTTGTATAGCTGTCTCACCTATACTCGTATAGTTCTGAGGACCATACCGTAGCATTGGTCTGATAGTAATATTTTCTGGTTCTGAGGACCAAAATATAGTTCTCTTAGCTATACTGTTTTTTCAGTGCACGTCATGAAGGAAAGTTCCTGATGAATTGACGGATTTAATTGAAAATTGGTACTAAGGGGTTATTTGGGTCGCTAAATATGAATTCGAGGTCAAAATTCTAAATTTTGAAATGGCTGGTCCAATATGGTGACCATAAATTTTGAAAAATCCAATGAGTTGGCGGATTTGGATGAAAATTGATACTAAGGGATTATTTGGGTCGCTGAATACGAATTTGAGATGGGAAATGAAGATTCAATGTGGCGACCAGAAACCGACTCTCATTGAAATCTGACAATTCATTAGATTTTTTCAAATTTTGATTCACCATATTGGATCAGCCATTTTGAATTTCCACCCCGAATTCGTATTCAGCGAGAAAAATAACCACTTAGTACCAATTTTCAATTAAATCCATCCAATAGAACGTCCCGCACATTTTGGGCCCACATTGCGATTTTCGGTCTGCATAGTGAAGGGGTTAATACGATTATTAATTAAGACCTTTTAAAAATAACAGTAAGGAAAAATAAAAAATTATTATAAGGTCGGACATCTACCCAAATGCGAAGTTAGATACGACCCAACGCTGGCCCAGCATCGGCCAAAATGTTTCCAATTCTTGTCCAGACTCTGGCCGTCAACACTTGTTTTCGGCATAGAAATGGGCCGATGCTGTGCCGAACTCTAGCTTTCTCACTTCCAAAATGGTTTGCCGTAGTAAAAGTGACACATGGCCCAGTAATGTGTAGTTCATGGGCCGTACTCTGGGTCTTATACTTTTGATACTGGATGCCATAGTAAAAGTGACAATCGGCTTGGTATAGGGCCGATACTGGGCCAAGTTTTGGCTGAAGTACGGTAAATTTGAACAGTTGGCCCAGAACTTGACCGTTGTAAACCGCAACACTGGCCCAATAACAATAGCCGACTGTTGGCTGACGAGATTGGGCCAATATTGTGCCGTATTATCACCTTCGGCAATTCGCACTTGGCTATTCGCTCCAAAGTGTAATATGAATATGAATATCAGAAAAAAATTAGATTTATTAAAAGCCGCAAATTTGTAACAGAATTATAACTGATTTTAGTTTTATTACGTAAAATCATTTATTCTATTCTTGTCATAAATAAATGGGACATGCTTACACAAAGTTTATTGATCGCAATTGAGGTCGTTTCATCTCAGAATGTATATTTATCTCTTACTTCATATTCTTGCCCTATAATTTTCTTTAGAAACGGCGTTCTGTAAAGTGCAGTATGTGAAGTTTCAAATGATTACTTGGCATTACGTGCGCTACAGAAAAGCCGTCTAGAAACATACACTTTGTATATTCTAGCCGGAAACGACGGCTTCATGATATTCCTGTATGATAATTGTTGAACATAAATGAAACCTGATATTCAAGCTTTTATCAAGTAGGAACTTGTTCTTAAAATTGACATATTTTTTATTAATTTTGTTAGCTTGAATATTACTATTTAGTTATAACGAGACATATTTGAAAACTCGTTCAAGAAAAGTTTTTAGATTTGAAAATTGTTCGGGATTCATATTTTTTGTCATTAATAATCATTTTGGAAATCCTTTCAAAATTTCTCCCGGCTGGTTTGATCGCAAATTACTAAGTTTTGTTCGTTCCATCCAGTTGTTTAAATACAGTGAATTCTACATTTTTATTCAATACGTGTTGTGCATACTGGGCTACTTCATTTTGATTTCCAAGCTATGAGATAAGTTTTTGAATTTTATGATTTCCCTTATTTTCATTATCTTCTATATTTTAATCTATTATATAAATTTTGAATTAATCTTTTAATTTATGGCACTGAAAGGGCCCCCATATGTTTTACCTTTTTTACGTTTTTCATATCTGCCATTAATAGTAATTTTTAAATGAAGAAATTAAGAAGAAACTGACCCTATGCCAAAACAAGAAGAAATTAATAAAAATTACTATTAAGACTTAAAATCGGCCTTCTCATAAATAAATTAAAGAATAATAATTTTTAACAGTATATACTTATGTATTAGATTAACAAACGTCTAACCGAATTTAAAGCAAGTAGAAATTTTTTTTTTAATCATTCTTAAAATTGACTTAGCTAATTAATGTGTCTTCTCGAAAACCGGCAATCAGCTTTAAATTAGGCAATTTCCGATCTCCATAAAATCAGATATGCAAAGAAATGCCAAGAATAAAGCGATTTTTATTTTTGGCTACAGTCAGTAGTCCAATAATAATAATACAGAACTAAAAATTATACCGGATGTGAACAACACAAGCGTGCAACACGAAAGTTAAGAAAGAAGTTGTAAATTCATTTGCGTGTTAAATCAAAGTCGGAAGAAAATCATGTGCCTTTATTGATTAGAAGCACAAGCCATTTTATTCCAAATACAAAAAATATGGGGTAATAATATTTGAAAAATAGAACCATTTAAGATTTAGGAAAACCTTTTATTTTGAAACTTGTGAGTTTAAAAAATTAGTATATTGTCCCGTGGTACACAATATTTTTTTTTTGTAACTAGCGGGTCATAAAGTGGATTTTATAGTCCCGTGCAGGGGCAAACAAATCCATTTTTTGACCCCCTCGTAGAAAAAAATTGTGTACGACACAGGAAAAACAATCATTTTACTCGCGTAATTATTACCCTCGCTTTGCTCGGGCATCAAAATTCACACTCGTAAAATAAATTTTTTCCCCTAGTTGCACAATATACTATTTTCATTCAGGTATGAATTTTGCGAGTTTATTATTCTTGTAAGATGGGAAAAAATTACGCGTGAAGTGAGGAATAGCGGGATTAAAAACAGTCTCTAAGGATTAAAAATAATGGCGCAAATGTAACTGTCTTAGTCCCGCTACTCCCCAATAAGCAAGAAATGGCGATTTTTGCCCTGCCTTACAAGCATAAAAAGCAGCCAAATCTATTCCTGCTTGGAGAAAAGATATGTAAAGCTTTACTGAGAGATAAATAAACTCAACACCTGCTCAAATTTTCGTAAAGAAAATTTTTCCTTTGAAATGTAGTCAAATTCATAATCATTAAATGTTTCGGCGTTGAACAGGTGGACGATTAAACGTAGAGCAGAAGCGTAAAGCAGCGAATGTTCGTATCGGTATGTTACAGACGAATTCAACAGAGCGGAAGCTTCGATAAAACAATCCTTTGCCGGGTGCTATGTGTGCAATGTAATGAAATAATACCCATTGCATTCGTACCTACAGTTATGTTAGAAATTTATCATGCGTTTCCAAATAGTTTTAGAAAAATATTTTTCTTCGTGTATACCTATTTCGGTCATTAGTTACAAATTTTATTGGCTTTTGTAATTGAAGTTTACATTTTTAATTTATCTCTTAGCAAAATTTATGATAAATTGTGTAATGACTTGTATTTGGTAAATTGCACTCTGTTTAATTCTGATATACAAGCAATGTGAAGAAAATATATAAACCAGTAAAATCTACAATTGTTACGCGGTTAAAATAATGTTTTGAGTTCGATACATCTTCCAAATGAATATGCTACTAGCCCGTGCAGAAATTTCATTTAGGATATAGTAGGGCCCTGACTACTTTTCCCTACTTCTAGTCGGGATCTAGTAGGGAAAAGTAGTCAGGGCCCATCTACTTCTGTAACGCTGTTTTAGGCAGGCTCTATTTTAGACATCTAGTCGGGCCCTGGTTAGAATACATATCTATTGCCTAACCGTACAATGGGGCCCCAGCTACACGGAGAAAAATATTTGAAGTAATTTTACTCAACTCTGTCGATTAAACTTGGGACATAAGGACATTTGAACATCTATTAAATCTTAGTCGGGTAAAATCAATTGAATATATACCTAATTCACCCAAAGTGAATAACAATAAGCGTTACATAGGGAACAGTAAGGAGTTGAGTAAAACGTTATCGACGACAGGGCACCAACATGCGTCAGTGGGTTAACATGAAATGTATAAGTATATCACCGACGCTTGAGGTGCTTCAAACCGTAGTTGGGTAAAATGAGCATCGGGCGTATTATTTCAACTGGCAATGGTATGGTTCTCTCAAATAAAAAAAAATTCTTACCTCGAGCCTGCCAATAGTCATCCGGTATATACATAAACAACTTACAAATACATTCATACCATTACGGACGTAGCCAATCATATTTCAAATTACAAATACACTTAAACATATAACCTTACATATATAAACCTAATAATAACAACACTCATATATAGTACGATACGCTTTCGTCGAATCACGCACACGCTCGCTTACAATGCTGAGATAGAAAATTTGGAACTTTCTTATATAGTGACTGCATGAGTTATTCAGAGTTTGTGGGAATAAGTGCCGTCAATACAATTTTTTAGCCTTACTCAAGTAAAAATAAATCAACTTTTTTCATAAATGATTAATAAAATATTTTTAAAAATTAATATAATTACAAAATTATTATAACTATGATTATTGATATATATAATATAATTATTAAATTACATTTAGTATAGATTTTTATTATAACGACGTATGAAGTTTAGTGAAACTAAATTTTCAAATGTACATTAAAAAATTGCATTATTATTAAGAAGTATCTTGCATAAAAACATTTAAAAGAAGGTTCTTTTATTTTCTGTGTTTTATATTTTCAAAATATGGATTTTACATTTGCGAATTCCAAATTATTATTCTCCCTGAGTAATTTATGTGATATTTCATATTTTATGTAATACACTTATCGAATTTTTTTTGTTTAAATTTTCATAATACCAATTTAATTTTAAGAATTTAAGTTTTTGAAATTAAAAATTTTTTATGTGTTCCCAAGGCACAGATTACTTTCATTCGTTCCTGCGTGAATAGATGTAGCTGTTGGAATAAATCTTGCGATTCACGGTTTACTCAACTCTCGATTGAAGCGTAGAGTAGAATGAACGGAAAGCTCTACTATTTTTGTGATTTAATAAAAGATTGGTTTTTTATAGTTATATTACGAGTAATAATATATATATTTAAAAATTTTTAAGTCACGCTTTCATACTTCACCCTACACTTCTGAATTTTACTCAACTTTGATTCATTTTCGAACATTTAATATATCACAAATAAATACAGTGATACTAAATAACTTCTAACTTGTCCTTATGTCCCAAATTTAATCGGAAGTTGAGTAAAATTACTTTAACTATTTTTCTCCGTGTATGTAAAGGCCTTTTGCATGAGCAGGCGCAGCAAAGAATATCTAAACTTTTTATTAAAATAAGGAACTACCTAGGGCCTGACTAAAATCCAAAAATAGGGCCCGACTAGAAGGAACTAGTTTTTCTAGAAACCAAACAGGGTGAACCTTATCAACGCCTCGCCGGGGCCCGCCTAGAACTTTCTAGTCTACTTCTTCTAGAGAGGGCCTAACCGTAGCCCTACCTTAAATGAGGACAAATCGGGCGATTTCTGCACGGGAGGTACTATATATTAAGATGCTTATCCCTGCACTGTTAGAAATATTTGGAAATTTATAAAATTTTGATGTTACAAAGGTAACGTAAAATTTGGCGATATTTATGATGTTTTTGAACGAAGGTATCTTATAATGGCGAAAATTGTACTGAATTTTCTGAAATTTTTCTTGATCGTATGAAACTCAACTGAATTTTCATAAAATGTATCTTAAAACTACAAAACTGTAACAGAATTTTTCTAAAATTCATCATAAAATTACGAAACAGAAACAAAATTGTCAATAACATGTAATTGCATAAAACTTTAGTTACCCAAAACGTAAAATATTTCCTATTGCAAGTTTCAAAATGTCCAAATACAAGTATCTGAATATTCAACACTTTCTAACTCAAAATTATGAAATTATTTCTTGAATTTACTAAAAAGTAACTGAATTTTCTGAAATTCTATCTTAATTTAACGAAACTGTACTCTCTAAATATAAATCAGTAAAAATCTACTGATTATCGGTGAAACTTAACTGATTAAAATAGCTAAAAAGAGGTTACTGTGAATCAGTCAAAATGAAAATCACTAATTCAATCAGAGAAAATGTGACTAATTCAGATTTAGAGAGTAACTGAATAAAACTCAAGTCACGTGTATCGGACGTAATTACGTTAGAAATTTCTAACAGTGTAACTGAAGTTTTATGCAATTACATGTTACTGAAAATATTATAACAGTTTCATTATTTTATGATAAATTTTATAAAAATTTTTTTACAGTTTTGTAGTTTTAAGATAAATGTTATGAAAATTCTCTGAATCTGAATCAGCGAAATTCCGTTGATTGGTTTCTTCCCAATTAAAATAAAACGTAGCGTATCTTCAATAACAGATTGTATATTTGAAAGACTCTAAATATAGACATGATAATTAATTTTGTTTTGAATAAAAAAATGTTGTCATCGTTCAATGAACGTTCAAAACTGTAATTACATTCACCAATATCAATAAGCTTTTGATAGCAAATTTTTAGCATATTTTTATTTTTGTTTGACATTTTAATACAGCATGCAAATAAGTTCACAAGAAGAAAAACAAATTAGAGTTTACATACTTTTGTTAATATATCCTTTATTATGTCCCAAAACCTCAATCAGAAATATTTATTACGGTAAAATAATATTTTTAAATTAGATGGTTGAGTTTTAAATATTTCTCTGTTTACACCTTATCGGAGGAACACAAATTTTAATATCAAATACGATATGTTTCAACAGGTGTCTTACATCACAATCATGTAAATAAATTGAAAATTTCAAATCTTTCTGAGGAAAAGAAGAGACGCTTTTTCAACTGTGCCGGGATTCAAGCATGTCTGTTAACTTCTTTTTACTATAGTAAATATTTTGAAAAAAAATAAAATTGGAAGACATATTTGAAAAATTTCGGCTCAAACGAAGTTGACAAACGTTCTTTATCGTATTTTCCAAATTTTCAGGAAGTTTTTTTGTAAGATGCTTTTGAAAACATTTTTTAATTATTTAAAAAAAGCTTACTACCCAGGAAGCTTTTCAATAATATTACTCATAATTAAATATAGACATATACATTTAAAAACTCATCTGCATTGAAATTTTCATCTACTTGAGTCGTTTTCGTATAAAAGTTAAAATTTCCGGAGGGTGAGGAAATTCGCGCAGAGCGTTTTCTATTCTTAAAGTCCGGATATCGAGAACCATTAGCTTCGAAATTGAAAATCGTATTTTAAACGTTAGACTTTTGTAAAGCAACTCAGTCACCGTGTACTGTACTACACCTGACTAGCATACTGATATTTACACTAGTGAATCAGTGGCAGCTTAAATCACACTCGAACGCTCTGAGTATCAGCCCGCTAGGAAACTCGAAATTCCCGTTTCTACGGAAACAGTTAAATGTTTCGCCTCCCAATCTCCCTTTCCCACCCCTTACCAATAAAGGCCTTCCGGATTTATATTGCCACTGGCCTGGACATTAACAGTTGAATTCTCACTTGCCTTTGCTAAAGGATACGTCGACGTGCGCACGTTTTAGATGCCCCAACAAACAGTCCCGGTTCGGGGATGTAATGGGGTGGGAAACTCAATCGGGATGGGTATTCACATGTATGAATAAGGCTGGACCAAACACCCTGCTTTTGCATTACCACCAATTCTACCACAATCCTGACCAGCACTGAACAAGGAGGTAGATTTGCAAAATTATGCGATTAATAGCCTCAAAGTAAATCCCTGATAGGTTATTGGTACAATTTAATTCGGTCTGTTGAACAATTGTTTTGGACAGACATTACAAAAATAAAGGATTTTCTAATGAATACATACAGAGACGGATTTTTTGTTTCTTACACGGAGAAACTTTCTATATCAATTTTTACTATAGTATTTTTCAATTTAGGGAAAGAAGTATCACTTTGAGAATTTTTCTTAGGGGCCGTTCACATAATACGTCACGCGATTTTTAGCTATTTTTTACCCCCCGTCCCCCCATGTCACACATGGTCGCAAACCTCAGCCCCCCCCCCCCCTCTATGTCACGTCACACCTCTTAATTTTATAAAACATTTTTCGTTAACGCCTACAAAATCCAGTAAAAAAGAAGCTGTTAATTATTATTTTAGATAATCTTTTCAGAACTTTTTTTCAAATTTCGTGGGTTCACATTTAATGTGTGACGTAACGCAGAGGGCAGACCCCCCTCCCAACATGTCACACTATGTCACAATTTGCAGACCCCCCCCCCCCCATAAACTGTGTGACGTATTATGTGAACGGCCCCTTAGTACAAAAATACTAAACTTTATAATAATGATATAAAATTTTAGTATAAACTATAGTAAAATTTGCTATGAATTATGCTGAAGTTTCATATCATTATTATAAAGTTAAGTATTTTTACTAACAAAAATTCTCAAAGTGATACGTTTTTCCCTAAATTGAAAAATACTATAGTAAAAATTGATATAAAAAGTTTCTCCATGTAAGGTAGTTCAGCCACGAAAAATTTGGCCTCAGGCAAAAATACATAATTTTTCTTTCAAGAATAGCAATATTGTTATTGAAGAGATTATTCAAAAGAGCAAAGATTACTTTTCTATAAAAAAATTCTAAACATAGTAATATAATATATTTAACAAATTTTATTTTCAAGTGCTTTTATTTTCATAGCGCTTTTTACCAAATTTAAAAATGGTATGATTCTGATAAATCATGGGTTATTTTTGCAGGGAAAAGATTCTCTACAATTTGATAGTTTCCAATTTTTGAAAATGAATCAATTATTATGAAATTCAGCAATTTGTTTATAAAAATTTTGTTTTGAAAAATTTTTTTTAAATAGTTTTAGCCATTAGTGAATTCATTTTCAAAAATTGGAAACGGTCAAGTTGTAGAGAATCTTTTCCCTCAAAAAATGATCTACGATTTATTAGAATCGCGCCATTTTTGAAAATTTGGTAAAAAGCGATATGAAGAAAAGTTCAGTTGAAAAAAAAATTTGTTAAATACATTATTTTTCTGTGTTTTAAATGTTTTTTTTATAGAAAATAATCTTTTCTCTTTCAAATCATCCCTTCAATAATTATATTGCAATTCTTGAAAGCAAAACTATGTATTTTTGCCTGAGGCCTAATTTTTTGTGGCTTATTTTGTGCTTTATTAAGATACTCTTAAAGTATGAAACATATTTATTTCAGCGTGATACATCAATGATATTTTGATTTATAAGGGCGCATTTTCGACACGTCCACATTGGATAAGTCAATTTTCCCGATTTCTAGTTCCTCACACAGGCATCTGAATCAAAAAAATAAAAAGTTTTTTAAAGTTTAAATCCTTAGTTAGTCAGTGAATCTAAAAAATTTGGAAAAATATTAATATTTCACAAAATGGTGGCCATTTGAAAAAAGAAATCCAATTTTTACCCAAAAATTTGCCTGAATTTGTTATGAAAACAAAAATTGATGAAACAATTTAAAATAAAAGAAAAAAAATAAAGAAAACAAGAAGAAACCGACCCTATGTGAAAACAACAAGAATTCAATACAAATTCTATAAAATTTTGAATTTTATAAACCTGATAATGGATTCATAATTAATGACCCCAAAAATCTCCGAATACTAGTTTTCGAATTAAAATTTTTATTCCCTCGTGTCACAAATTTATTTTTTTTTAACGCTATTTTTAGTTAATTATTTATTATTATTAGCATTTAGTTGAGTAATTTGGAAGAAATTATGCTATTTTTATAGCTTCTGAGGTCATTTCATTTTACGGAATATGTATTTTATAGATATGTCAGATCCATGTTTAATATAAAAAAAATTTAATCGTTGTTAATATTTTTTTTATAATAATATCCACTGATGATAAATGTCTTGATTAATTGCTTTTAAATTCAACATTTTCATTCAAATACTGTGACATTATGTATAGATTTAAATATATGCAAACTAAATAATTGCTCTTGTCAGAAATTTACATGATTGTTTTATAAATCTTTATGGATTTTATTTTACAATATTAATGACTGAATGTTCATCAATGATGCCCATACAATCACATAAAGTTAATTACAAAATAACTTATTAGAAATATTCTTTGATGCGAGAATTACCCGGACAGCAATATTTACTGTATTGGCAATTCAAACTTGCAATGCGAGACCTGGTGGTCGACAAGCGAACTAATCAATATGGCTACCGTTGGGCTTCGCGCAGCATTGTGTATACTATACTAAAGCCAGATGCTCACAGTGTAACGCAATAATTAATCAATTGTTTGACAAATAAATATATAGTTAACATAAAAAGTAAGTGAGAAGTGCATAAATAAATATAAGCGTGAGAATGGAATTCTCACCGAAGCACAGGAAAGGAAAGGACTTTACTCGTAAATGCAGTGCTTGTACGTACTCGCATAACGTATTTAACGACAACAAAAGCATTTTAGCACTTACAGATAAACGTAATTTGAAAAGTCCTATTCAAATCAGCAGTAAATACGTGAGCGCCGAAGCCCTGCGGCAGCCATGATTGTTTTCATGCAGCAGCGCCCCTAAGCCCGCGGTGGACGTTTGTTTTGCCAATATAAAATACTGAATTGAGTCATTTGATTTAATAATTATAGTAATTTGCATCTAACTGTCCAAACGTTTTTTTTTGAAATAGAAACCTTCAAGATATTCGCAACATACTTCGATTCTGTAATTTCTAAAGCGTGCAATGTATTTCCATTTCAATAAATGTGAAGATTTATTGGGAAGAAAGTGTAGTGCCTACCAGATATTTTGTCGGTGAAATTATTCGTGGTGACCTTGGCCGAGAACTCGAGATTTCAGATTCAATTGCAAAGGAAGTGGATAAAACCGTTACGTGCAAGACACCTGGTTAGTCAGGAGAACTGAACATTATTTTCATGGTGTACATAACATTAACCGTGTCAGGTAAAAAAACAAACTTATCACCAATGTTTGCTCGCGTGACTTTCTCCACTTCCTATAGATAATTTCAATCATTTTGTCTGGCTTTTACCACTGCTTTCCAATTACTTTTTTTCTCAAGGTCGTTATGTCTTGTGTGATTCATTAAATCGTTCAGGTTCTGTGAATTAATAGGAGAGGTAGTGAATACGTAATCTAGTCCCTGATCATCTAGATAAGTTTTTTTTTGGTTTCCTTATCAACTATGAAAGGTCAAATCATGATATTTAAAATTGCCTTAGAAATTTGCAAAATTTGCAAAAAAAATTCTGGTATGTTAATATAGTTAGGCCGTATAGTAGACTCTGACGTCACCAATTATATACAGCCGCCTTATAATTAAGATAATAATTTTTCGTCCGCTGTACACCGAAATTTAGCCTTGTCGGTGTCTTTTTGCGTGCAGAAAGTTGATTTTGCCGCACTAGTGCGGCAAAATTTAAAAAAAAAACTTAAAATTTTACCTCACTATTACAGGAAAATCAACTTTCCGCACGCAAAACGACACCGACTCGGCTAACTTTCGGTATACAGCGAACAAAAAACATCGTTTGTATCACGTGCGGAAAAAATACGCCTTTCCGCACTTAATACGAAATATACTATCAATAAATTTTCCGGAAAAGACAAAAGAAAAGACCTTACATTTTTCCTGTAATGTTGTCTTTGCAAAATTTTTTAAAATTGTTATTATAGGGTCAGAATTCCTGAAAAAGCCACAAAAAAATGACTAATTTTTTTTTTTTTCGTCGAAATGATGAAAAAACGATAGCTCACTATCATCCTAATGCCTTGACAAAAAAAAAATAATAACTTTTTTTTTCTGATGCTGAATCCAAACGCGTGCTGTAATCCATTAAATTCAAAAAAACATTCTCGCGTTTATAAAGGAATCAGAAAAGTGACAGAAACGTTTTGAAAGAGTGAAAACAATCAAAGGAACGCGAAGCTATCATTGTTTCATACCCATTGATTCAAAAAGTGTTGCATGCAAAGTCATTTCTTTATCTACGGATTTCGATGTTCACAAATTATTGTAATTAAAAATTTGTTCATGCCTAATTATTGTTAAATGTTAAATAAAAAAATCGCCTTTTTAAATCGTACGAATACAATAATTACTTTATCCTTGATCATCAAAACTTCCAATTTAAGTCACTTCCCAACTACAATGGCGCGAGAGGCGTACAGTGCAATGCACTCCAATTGATACGTCACGCCGCGCAACTTTCTTCGAATTACAGCTTCTAAAATAATTTCGGCTCCAAACTTTTCTTAACGGATTTGGATTCCTCAAGGTTTGTTTATATATTGTAATTTTTTTCAGATTTTTAAAAAGTGCAGAACACCATCAAAAATCATTTGTTTATAAAAAAGTTATTAAAAAATCATGTAAAAAAATTTTTTGAGAATTTTTCCAGTGATTTTATAAACTTCATTATATTTTCCTGCCAAATTCCAAAAGCTGTTCTAAATCGGTTGATTGATTTATTAGACAAATGTATTTATTTTAAAAGTATCTAAAAACTTCATGTAACAATAAACTGTTGAAAAAAAAAATTATTTTTTTTATTTTGTCAAGTCATTAGGATGATAGTGAGCTATCGTTTTTTCATCATTTCGAAGAAAACAAAAATTGGTCATTTTTTTGTGGCTTTTTCAGGAATTCTGACCCTATATTAATTAAGCGGT
Source organism: Diplolepis rosae (assembly GCA_030998225.1). NCBI lineage: Eukaryota > Metazoa > Arthropoda > Insecta > Hymenoptera > Diplolepididae > Diplolepis > Diplolepis rosae. The sequence continues at coordinate 2,399,552 of JAPYXD010000754.1, read as the reverse complement.
TGCATATAATTTGTAATGAGAGACAAGTTGGATGCTGTCAGGTTATGAAGAATATTTTTTTTAGTGTTGCAGCTTTGAAGAGGGTGTTGGAAGAGCACCGAAACCTCGGCGAGTAGTTTGAATATTATTTATGTAAATGGTGGTGGGTAGTAGAGACAAAAGAGGACGAAAGAAAGAAAAAGAAGAAAGGGGTTTTGGAAGTTTGCCTTCTTTTTTCTTCCCTCCGTTTTTGTTTGTTTTCTAAAAGTTTTTTCTACTTGTGATTTTGGTCCAAATTTGGTTGTATTTTTTGTGTTTCGGGGATTCGATTACTTTCGAATTTTAAAATTTTTAAAACAAAAATTTTCATTTATTTAAATCCTACCTGTTTCAAAAAATTGCTGACTAGTGATAATAAGTAATTGTTGTATGTTTAAAATTTCTTTATGAAGGATAATCTTATCTCTTCTTATTGATTTCATCAATAATGCAATTTTTAAATAATAGAATGAATTTTGTTTCAGTTATTGTTAAAACAAGAAAGGTAGAATTTTGAGTACAATCTTGGTTTTACTTTTGATGAACATCGGTGTTCATAATGGGTCATACTAAAAGAAATAATTAGACGATTCACTAAATATCTTAGTTTCGCTGTTTTGGGAGTCCAAAAACACAAAAAATTTAATATTTTTTGTCGAAAAAAAGTATATTTTTAGGTTGGAAATAATAGGCTCGACACTTTAGCGGGAATTCAAGTGGAGATTTCACGGTTTAGTACGAATAAACTTTTAGTCACCCGTGCGTTTAAGTCTCTCACACGTGTCTTTAATTTACGGCAATGTTTATTAGGTATTGATTCTTTAATTGTTTGATACACAATTAATTTAATTAAAAGCAAGGCACAAATGTAAAATTCTAATCTTCATTTAATTAAGTATTTGTGATTTTCTAAAACATTCATCTTGTTATAATACGCCTCTTAATTTTAGAACGGAAGCAAAGGTTCACTGGTTGTGCAATCAACTATCTTATAAATTTCTAGTTCAAAATCATCTGCAAGAAATATAATTTATTGAAGCATTGATGGGTTTTTCTTGATAATTCATCAATACATCCGGAGAGTTAAAAGTTTTAATATCAAATTGATTTTCTATTTAAGATAATACTTTACTTCCGCGGTGAATGAATGTTAAATCAAGAATACACGTGAAAGTCAAACGCGATGAGTCGTAACGCGGGGCGAGTTGTACCACATTATGTAGAAATAAAGATGAAGACCTGTTTATGGGTCTCTCACCTTGGTGTTTTCCGCGCACATGCAGAATTACCACGTTTCTGAAAACGGTGAAACTTGAATTGCAATTTTATATGAGGTTACACTGAAATCGACTAAACACGTTGGAAATTAACGAGACTGGAAATAAAAATATCAAACTAGAGAAAATATAGTGAAAGGTTTCTTAACTTCTATGTGAAAAATGAAATTCGAATTGAAGAATAATCTTCAACAAAATATCGTTTATACAAGTTGACGTAAATAAGGACAAAAATTTATTAAGGTAGTTGATCCACGAAAATTAGACCTCAGGCAAAAATAGATAATTTTGCTTTCAAGAATAGCAATATCATTATTGAAGGGCTATTTTGGAAGAGAAAAGATTAATTTCCATGAAAAAAATTTGAAATACAGAAAAATAATTTTATTAATAAATTTTATTTTTGCCTCAACTTTTTTTCTTATCGCTTTTTACCAAATTTTCAAAAATGATGCGATTTTAATAAATTACAAATCACTTTTTTAAGAAAAAGATTCCCTACAGCTTAACCATTTCCAATTTTCGAAAATGAATTAATTATTATCAAATTCAGTAATTTATTTATAAAAATTTCGTTTTGGAAAATGTTTTTTTAAAGGTTTCAGCCCTTAAAGAATTTATTTTTAAAAATCAGAAGGGATAAGAAAATAAGTTTGGGCAAAAATAAAATTTATTAATAAAATTATTTTTCTGTGTTTCAAATTTTTTTCATGTAAAATAATCTTTTCTCTTTCAAAATAACCCTTCAATAATAATATTGCTATTCTTGAAAGCAAAATTATCTATTTTTGCCTGAGGTCTAATTTTCGTGAATGAAAACTACCTTAAGGGGGCCCACCTGTGTGAGGGCGGTATTTCGAACTCTTTTTCGGGAATGTTTGTTAGGAGAACTAATTCGAAAATGAGAATAAGTGTAACGTTATTTTGAAGGTTTGTGGTTTTATTATAATAGTAAATTTTTCCAATAGTGTAATCCGAAGGGTTGTATTCATTAAGGGCATTGAAAGTGACCCCTTCAAAATAGAATACCGAAATTGTGGGCAAGATTCCGCTCGAACCAGTTATCTAAAACACAAAAAGTAAAAAAAATATTATTTGTGTTTATGTTGTCGAGGTACTGACGTAGCATTTTCACGAAATTTTAAAAATTGAAGAAATGGCAGTACTTTTTATAAAAATTAATCATTTTCATGCTTTTTTCGATATAATATATGCTGTAAAATTAAAAAAAAAAGATTTCAAAAAACCGCTACGTGGGTACCTTCAGTTATCTCTATAAATGAGTCAGTTAAAATTTCAAGTCAATCTGTTAAGTAGATTTTTTTCAATCCTGCCCACAAATTTCAAAAACATGGTTTCTAGAAAAACGCGTTTAAAGTTTGGAAAGAAGTATAATAAAAAAACTTTTATTAAAAAATCGTATAGCAAGCATGCTATGTTTGGTTTTACAGTGTTCTGCAGTCTTCTTGTTGATCGAATTCAACTTTCCATAGCTTAAAATCTTCCAAACAGTTCCCGTTTTACACTGAACCCGTTTAAACATAAAAAAAATTATATTAATGGTGAATAAAAATTGGTAAATTTCGAAAAAGACGTGTATTTTGGGGTTAAAAAGCTGTTTTTTTTTTCTCAAACTCTAAGTTTTTATTATGATTGAGACCTAAAAGGAACCTCTTTTGCATATACAAAAAAAATGTCAAGTTGATCCGAAATATTGTATTTGAACGTTGCGCTTCGCGCTCGGTCTTATATTCTTCGCATACATATAATTTATTTCTTATAATTTGATACTGAAGTTCAAGTCAATTTTATAATATTGTAGATGTGATTTACATTTTGACAAAGTTACTGAATTTTTTAATTTCAAATGAAAAAGGAAATTCAATTTACTTAAGGCTCTATCAGCCTTAAGGAACCCATTCTCATTATGAGACCCGCGCTTCGCGCTCGATTTTCTGTAAATTTCTAATAATTTACATAATTTAAAAAAATGTATCTTCTTCGAAAGATCTTAATAAGGAAAAAAATTCGTAGATTGTTTTTAAGCAAACGATTTTTTATTTTAAACCTTATTTTGTATCTTACGTATTTTGGTTGAAAAATTAAATTTTTGATTTTCAATAGTGTTTTTCTTTAAAACCAAAACATAAAATATACATCTTGTCAAAAACTGTCTTACTGGGAATTTGTAGACCTCATTTAGATAAATAATTTTCCATTTCAACGTTTTTTTTTCGTAAGTCATATATTTTGATAAAATAATAGAATTTTTTGAATTTTAATCATATTTTCTAAAATTAAAATGAAAAATTTGCGTTTTATTAGAAACTATGTCAGACAAAATCTGTAGATCTTATTGAAGCGAATAATTTTGCAAACTTACGTTTTTTTCGTGTTTCACATACTTACTATTGTTAAAAAATTGAATTTCGAATTTTCATTAGTATTTTTTCAAATTAAAAAGAAAAATATACATCTTATGAAAAAATATTGCGATGTATGGAAAGATTTCGCTCCCAATTCTTTATTTTTAACTATAACGCTCTGAAATTTCGCGATTTTATTCCCAAACAGTATTATTATCGAAATATATAATTTTAAAAAATCGATTTTTTAAATACCCAGTCCCCTTGAAAAACAAAAGGAGATTATTATCGCCCAATCATTGGAAATACAGGAGATAATATAGCATAATGAGATTATGAATAAAAAATAAAAAGTAACATTTTTTGTTAATAATTTTGTGGGATCTTGTTTTGTTGTCCTAAACAAATTTTTGTTCAGCCAACAACAATTTTTGGTTAATCGAAAGAAGTGCACACGTACGCATGTCACTGTGAACTCGAGGACGTTTCCCAAAATATTCAATATGGCGGTACTGCTAATGAAATTAGATGCTTATTTGGTTATTCAGTCTGATATTGTGGAATTTATCAAATGGCATAAAGTATAGTTTAGCTTCTTAAAAAATGAAGGTTATTCCACTCCTTCTGCTTAGATGGCTCACAATGCAATAAAAAACATCCTCAAGGAATGGGATCTACTTTACTTGATCGACAAAGTTTGATTCAAGTTAATTGAGATTTATAATTGATAAATGACTTTTTATCACGATTAAAATTTTTAAAGCACAAAAAATACTCTTTCCTATTTAACAGCATTCAGTTCTATCTACAAAAATATTTTTTCAAGCCAATAATTATTTTATTAAGCGAAAAGAAAAATTTGTGGAACCAACAAAATAATTTCGTTTGGCCAGCAAAAAAATATTTTTCAAATTAACAAAAAGTCACAAAAAAAACTGTTTTCTTTTACCAATTCCAACAAAATATGTTTATTGGTCCAATAAAACTTTTGTTATTCATTTTAAATCGTTTTTTACTTTTTGGAAGTATTTTATTTTCGTTGTGGGAATTCGCAGTCAAAATATTCTATTAAAAGTGGATATTCAGAAACTGAAAATTCAAACTGAGTTTTGTTTAATATCATACATAGTACCTTAAAAATTATCAGGTCTTTTTGTTCACATCAAATACCTTGGGGCAAATCGCCGATGAGGATTTGGATGCCATACTGTTAGGGAAAAGTAACCTCACAGCGCTTCATTTTTTTTATTTTAAATCTCATTCACTGCTTCCTCTCCATTTTTTAATTCGTTCGGTATTTCACGATCGTTTGCATGTTAATTTTCAACGACCAGTGACGCTGCACACCCTGGAGGCACAGACGTCGATGATATTCGAACCAGAAACTTGTACATATGAGTATGACGCTGGTAAAATTGAAGTAGCTTTTCTGCACCAAATTTTCAACTTTTTTAACAAATCGGACTTTGTTATTCGCAACAAAAAAAGCTCCATTTAAAAAGCCATTTAGAAATATAGAAAAAAAAAATCAAATTGATATTCGACAAAATGTTTGTTTTTTGTTTTTTATTTTTAATTTATATATATTTATTAATAATTTTTCTTAATATTAAAAATAACTTTACTGGTGTTAGCAACATTTTTTTTTTTAATTAAAAAATTAGTTTTATATTTATTTAAGAATAATTACACTGAAAGAAATCGTGTGTAACTAAAGAAATATTTTATTTGGAGAAACTATATTTATAATTTCAGGAGCTCAATTTATACCCGCAAAAAGAAAAATTCGTAAAATTTACAGGCAAGTTTGGTATTTATTTTGACATAACTGGTAGATTTTACGAGAAATTCAGGTCAATCAACAGATTTTTGGTACGTACGCCAAGTACCAACATTTGTATTTTCTATCAATTCGAATTAGTTTTTAGTGTTATTTATCAATATAAACAAAAAATTGATGATTTTAATAATTAAAAAAAAATACGTGAATTTTTTTGTTTTTATTAAAAAACTGATGCAACTTTAATGAAGATAGAAATTGTGAGTAATATAGTTTTGTAATTCAATTGTTAAAAACCAATTAAATTCTACAGACCTGTGTCGGTATGTTTTCTGTCATATACCAAAACTTCAGCTAAAAATATTAATTATTGTAGATAACAGATATCTGGGAAAAAATATTTGATTATACTTTTAGAAAATTGAATATTATTCTTGATGATATCGTTTGAAAGAAGAAAGATTATTATCTATAAACAATTTTTAACATACAATAATTATTATTATTATTATAAAACAATATCTGATTTAAAAATTGGACATGGTCAAGTTGTAGAGAATCCTTTTCGCGAGAAAATAAGCTCATATTTATTAAAATACCATTATTATTTTTTGAAAAGGTATTTTTCGAACGAACTAGTATCTCCATCCCCAGTGAACCTAGAACAAAACAAAAAGAGTACGTAGGATTTTTCCGAAATATTGTTATTCAACAACTTGGCGGTAATTTGAAAATTACGTCTCGATCTTCGAGTAAAAATTTTGTGATAAATTACGTATAAAATTAACAATTTTTAAATTATCGCAAAAATCTTTCGTACTTTGATGGAGAAACTATTAAGGAATATACAGTTAAAGTTTCAAGTCCATTGGATGAGTTATGAGTGGTTTCAAGAAAAACACGTTTAAAGTTTTTGTAAGACAATAATCGTGATTTTGTTATTTTACCTTTATTCTGCGTTGCATGTTCCATACATTTGTTCTTCCAAATTTGAAAACCCTTTTTTTCTTTTCTAGCTGATTCAAGTGCCGATGACTTTTCAAAAAATTCTATAGTGGAAAAAATATTATTTTCAAGAAAAAAATTTAAAAATTACGAAAAATAATATTTTAATAATGTTTCTTGCTAACAGAATTTTTCCTTACTATCGCCATTCATCATTGTTTTTTAAATTATTGGATTTTCATGAATCATCGATTATATTTTCGGGGGAAATATTCGTTACAACTCTACTGTTTTCAATTTTGAAAATATGTTAAAAGTCTTCAAGGTATTTCTGTCACGAAAATTAGACCTCAGGCAAAAATAGATAATTTTGCTTTCAAGAATAGCAATATTATTATTGAAGGGCTATTTTGAAAGAGAAAAGATTATTCTTAATGAAAAAAATTTGAAACACAAAAAAATAATTTTATTAATAAATTTTATTTTTGCCCAAACTTATTTTCTTATCGCTTCGAGCCAAATTTTTAAAAATGATGCGATTCTAATAAATCCTGGTTCATTTTTTTAGGAAAAAGATTCTGTACACCATGACCGTTTCCAATTTTTGAAAATGAATTCTTTAATGGCTGAAATTATAAAAAACAATTTTTCAAAACAAAATTTTTATAAACAAATTGCTGTATTTGATAATAATTAATTCAATTTCAAAACTAGGAAACGGTCATCTTGTAGAGAATCTTTTTCCTAAAAAAATGAACCGTGATTTATTATAATCGCATTATTTTTAAAAATTTGGCTCGAAGCGATAAGAAAATAAGTTTGGGCAAAAATGAAATTTATTGATAGAAAGACAAAATTCTATTACAAAAACATTATTAAAAAGATAATTTTTCGTAAGTTTAGATTTTTTTCATAAATCACGGCTAATATAATTTAAAGTCTTAAAATCATAGAAAAACTTTTTTTTCCAGAGAACTGATTTTTGGCACAACTTTCTTAAGGTGTTGAATCTCGTGACAACTTACAATATATGTATATATTTATCACGACAAATATTAAAATCTGCTTAGTCTTTTTTTTTGTTTTTACGCATACATCGATAGTACCATTGCATTTAATTTTAATTTTGGATTGTTTATATTATATATTTGAAAATATTGTTAAAATTATGACAACTGCAGCTAACTTTTTCTGATATATTCAAGCACGCATTTGTGTAGCATGCAACGTAGTAGAATCGCTGTTATTTTCATACTGACCAACGCGAATTATTTTCGTTCGCATAAACAAAGCTAAAACTTGAAAGGGGAGTTTAAATTGTTCAGTAGTTTGGTCCAGCCAGCGGCAACTGCTGTCCATCACGAAAGATTCTGTGCTGCGTGCGCTTGAAGCGCATTGATTAAGCGTTGTCTGCTCGGCGCATCTCGCCCGGGGGTCACGTTTATGAAAACTTTTTGCATCGACCTCCCCTTCCTTCTCTGGCGTGAAGAACAGGTATAAATAGAGGGGAGAGCGGTGAAGCATCGCGTAAAACAACACTGCGGATTGTTTCGGAAGTTGCATGTTGACCGCACCGGAAACGACTGAGAAGAGGGAGGAAATTCTATATCAAGCGCCTCATGTTTTGTTTTCGTCACCCCAACTTTTCACCCTCAAGGCTGGCATGTTTTTTTTTTATCCACCTAAATCCCATCGACAGGTATCAAAGATCTGGAGTTATATTAATTGAAATTCGACAAAGAATAACTGATACGTATAGAGAGTAACTATTTTTTTTACAGAATAAGGCAATTTGCTTTTACGATTTTTCAAATCAAACAAGTGTCTACTCGGACAGTATGACAAATTTGAAGTTATAAAAAAACTTTATGAAGAGCGTAGGTGAAGAAGTTTTAGAGCGGTAAATTACATTTGAAAAGAATTTTTTATAATTTTGGTAATTATTAATAATTATTATTGCATATTTAGAGATATTTTTTGTCAATCATTTTTCAAATCTGAAATCGTACACTTGCAGTGAGAAAATTTTTGATTAAATCAAACAAACTTTTTTTCTTGGATGTACAAAAATATTAAGTCATTTTAAACAAATGGCGGTATATTTAACAAAATTTTAATTAATTCGAATATATTGTTGTGTTAAGTTTACTTGCTGAATCTAAATTAGTCAATATTAATTAATTCTAAAATTATTTTAACTATAGTTAGTAAAATTGACTAATGAATTATTGCGAATTCGTTCACTCGCAAATAGTCAGAAAGTTACAAAAAATTAATCAAAATTTTTATATGAATTAATTTAGTTGATTTTTTAATTAGTTAAATGTTACTAAAAATTAGTAAATTGTTTTTAATAATTGAGAAGTCAAAGAATTCCCACTAATTCAAAATTTAGAGAATATCAAATGACTAAATCTACAAAATAATTTAGTTGTAATCATAACATTTCGAACATAAGTTACGACTTTTACGTTTGAATTACACGCAGAAAAAAATTTACTGGATCGAATCAATTAAAAATTTGCTCAACTATGTAATAGCAAATTTTTTGATTGATTCAACCAAATTTTTATTGGATTAACCAGATATTTTTCCAAGTGTAATAGTTCTCAGGAACCGTTCGGAGTTATCGATAAAGTAGCGAGCAAACTTTCTCCTGAGAAGTTACTTTTAATGAAGAGTCGCTGTCTATCGGGATTGTTTGTAACTAACAATAGCTTGATTTTCAAATCCCATCGGTCACTAACCGAATTTAATATTCTAAAATTACATAATTCGCTAAAATGTTTACAGTTTGTTCAATAAAAGCTTTTGTGACATGTTTGGAACTTATTATTTGTTTCTAAACGTAATTTCGCATCATGATATATATATTTAATTATTTAGTTAAGTTCGGAATTTTTGCGCTTTTTTAAATGAGATTTCATTATTCTTTAATTTAATAAGTAACATTAAGTTCTATAACAATTTTTTCCATTTTTAAAATTATAATGTGGCACATTGCTTGAAATTTTCTTTATTTGGAAAGTAGAAATTTACCTTCTCATTATGCAAAAATTCTTTAGCCTTGCTCAGAGACTTTAATTTAAAAAATATCTGATATAATGATTAATAAAAAAATATAATTGAGGAAGAAGAGAGCGAGCTTGATTTGCAGTGCAGGTAGGAAATAAGGTACTTGTACTTTTCATTGGCGTTCGCGACGCGTCTTAGTTCGCCCGGAAGACTGAACTTTTAGCGCTCGTAAACGGGCTACCGACGGCTTCAGGGTTTTACGACTAATTTGCATCCGCCTTTAAAGGCTGAGTCCCACAATTAAACCCGTCGAGCGCAGCTGTACCATCCCTAGTATACCTTCTCCCTCGTATATTCAATATCCAAGATATGAGCTCCCTGGAGATCGATAACGCCAGGATCTCTCACAGAGGATGCCTGTTCGTAAAAGCTAGTAGAAGTAAAGGGCTCTCCAAAACGGAAGTAGCTGTTAAACTTGGTTTCCGTTTCATAAACTCAAGCGTATCGCGAGTAACTACTCTTGCCTCCATATATAAGACGCCACATTTTTAAAACTAGTGCTTCAGCACTCAGTAAGCTTAGGTATTAAAATAGTATATTGTGCAACTAGGAAAAAAAAGTTTATTTTGCGAGTGTGAAATTTGATACTCAGGCAAAGCGAGGGCAACAATCACACGAGTAAAATTAATGTTTTTCCTTTGTTGCACACCATTTTTTCTTTACTTTGGGGTTACAAAATGAATTTTCTTGCCCTGAAGGGAGCAATAAAATGCACTTTATGACTCGCCAGTGAAAATAGTATATTGTGCAACTAGGGGAAAAAAAGTTTATTTTGCGAGTGTGAAGTTTGATACCTGAGCAAAGCGAGGGCAACAATCACACGAGTAAAATTAATGTTTTTCCTGTGTTGCACACCTTTTTTTCTTTACTTTGGGGTTACAAAATGAATTTTCTTGCCCTGAAGGGAGCAATAAAATGCACTTTATGACTCGCCAGTGTAAATAGTATATTGTGCAACTAGGGGAAAAAATGTTTGTTTTGCGAGTGTGAAGTTTGATACCTGAGCAAAGCGAGGGCAACAATCACACGAGTAAAATTAATGTTTTTCCTGTGTTGCACACCTTTTTTTCTTTACTTTGGGGTTACAAAATGAATTTTCTTGCCCTGAAGGGAGCGATAAAATGCACTTTATGACTCGCTAGTGGAAATAGTATATTGTGCGAGTGTAACAATCACACGAGTAGAGAAAATGTTTTTCCTGTGTTGCACACAATTTTTGCTACTTGGGGGTTAAAAAATGGATTTGCTTGCCCTGCAGGGAGCAATAAAATGCACTTCATGACTCGCTAGTGGAAATAGTATATTGTGCAACTGGGGAAGAAAAGTTTATTTTGCAAGTTTGAAGTTTAAAAATTTTTTTTTACTTTGGGGTTTAAAAATTAATTTGCTTGCCCTGCAGGCGGCAATAAAATGCACTTTATGACTCGCTAGTGGAAATAGTATATTGTGCAATTGGGGAAGAAAAGTTTATTTTGCGAGTGTGAAGTTTGATACCCGAGCAAAGCGAGGGCAACAATCACACGAGTGAAATTAATGTTTTTCCTGTGTTGCACACCTTTTTTTCTTTACTTTGGGGTTACAAAATGAATTTTCTTGCCCTGAAGGGAGCGATAAAATGCACTTTATGACTCGCTAGTGGAAATAGTATATTGTGCGAGTGTAACAATCACACGAGTAGAGAAAATGTTTTTCCTGTGTTGCACACAATTTTTGCTACTTGGGGGTTAAAAAATGGATTTGCTTGCCCTGCAGGGAGCAATAAAATGCACTTCATGACTCGCTAGTGGAAATAGTATATTGTGCAACTGGGGAAGAAAAGTTTATTTTGCAAGTTTGAAGTTTAAAAATTTTTTTTTACTTTGGGGTTTAAAAATTAATTTGCTTGCCCTGCAGGCGGCAATAAAATGCACTTTATGACTCGCTAGTGGAAATAGTATATTGTGCAATTGGGGAAGAAAAGTTTATTTTGCGAGTGTGAAGTTTGATACCCGAGCAAAGCGAGGGCAACAATCACACGAGTAAAATTAATTTTTTCCTGTGTTGCACACCTTTTTCTTTACTTTGGGGTTACAAAATGAATTTTCTTGCCCTGAAGGGAGCGATAAAATGCACTTTATGACTCGCTAGTGGAAATAGTATATTGTGCGAGTGTAACAATCACACGAGTAGAGAAAATGTTTTTCCTGTGTTGCACACAATTTTTGCTACTTTGGGGTTAAAAAATGAATTATATTGCACTGAAGGGAGCAATAAAATACACTTTATGACTCGCTAGTGGAAATAGTATATTGTGCAACTGGGGAAGAAAAGTTTATTTTGCAAGTTTGAAGTTTAAAAATTTTTTTTTACTTTGGGGTTTAAAAATTAATTTGCTTGCCCTGCAGGCGGCAATAAAATGCACTTTATGACTCGCTAATGGAAATGGTATATTGTGCGACTGGGGAAGAAGAGTTTATTTTGCGAGTGTTGCAAAGCGAGGGCAACAATCACACGAGTAAAATTAATGTTTTTCCTGTGTTGCACACCTTTTTTTCTTTACTTTGGGGTTACAAAATGAATTTTCTTGCCCTGAAGGGAGCGATAAAATGCACTTTATGACTCGCTAGTGGAAATAGTATATTGTGCGAGTGTAACAATCACACGAGTAGAGAAAATGTTTTTCCTGTGTTGCACACAATTTTTGCTACTTGGGGGTTAAAAAATGGATTTGCTTGCCCTGCAGGGAGCAATAAAATGCACTTCATGACTCGCTAGTGGAAATAGTATATTGTGCAACTGGGGAAGAAAAGTTTATTTTGCAAGTTTGAAGTTTAAAAATTTTTTTTTACTTTGGGGTTTAAAAATTAATTTGCTTGCCCTGCAGGCGGCAATAAAATGCACTTTATGACTCGCTAGTGGAAATAGTATATTGTGCAATTGGGGAAGAAAAGTTTATTTTGCGAGTGTGAAGTTTGATACCCGAGCAAAGCGAGGGCAACAATCACACGAGTAAAATTAATGTTTTTCCTGTGTTGCACAACATTTTTTTTTTACTTTGGGGTTAAAAAATGAATTTGCTTGCCCTGCAGGGGGCAGTAAAATGATGTACCTGAAGTTCTGAACGTTCAGATGAACGAAATGCAAAAAAAATTTTTTCTTGTTTTTTTCCATTTTGGTGATGCAGTTTGACTCATACATGCAAATAAGTAAAGCCTATGCACAAAAAAGTAACAAAAAATTTTGATTGGGGGATAAAACAACCCCCTTTATAATAACAGTTTCAAGAGCAACGCAATATACCAGAATGACATGGTTGTTACTCAATTTTTGTAAATTTTATTTACCATAAAATTCTCTTTTTTTATATCAAGTAATCTGAGTGGGGTAATAAAAACCGGACGCACCCTTAAAAACCACCCTACCTGCAAACAAACCACTAATCGTTCAGAATTACGTGGATGTTACTCAATTTTTGTAAATTTTATTTACCATAAAATTCTCTTTTTTTATACCAAGTAATCTGAGTGGGGTAATAAAAACCGGACGCACCCTTAAAAACCACCCTACCTGCAAACAAACCACTAATCGTCCAGAATGACATGGTTGTTACTCAATTTTTGTAAATTTTTGTAGGGTGGTTTTTAAGGGTGCGTCCGGTTTTTATTACCCCACTCAGATTACTTGGTATAAAAAAAGAGAATTTTATGGTAAATAAAATTTACAAAAATTGAGTAACAACCATGTCATTCTGGACGATTAGTGGTTTGTTTGCAGGTAGGGTGGTTTTTAAGGGTGCGTCCGGTTTTTATTACCCCACTCAGATTACTTGGTATAAAAAAAGAGAATTTTATGGTAAATAAAATTTACAAAAATTGAGTAACATCCACGTAATTCTGAACGATTAGTGGTTTGTTTGCAGGTAGGGTGGTTTTTAAGGGTGCGTCCGGTTTTTATTACCCCACTCAGATTACTTGGTATAAAAAAAGAGAATTTTATGGTAAATAAAATTTACAAAAATTGAGTAACATCCATGTCATTCTGGTATATTGTGTTGCTCATGAAACTGTTATTATAAAGGGGGTTGTTTTATCCCCCAATCAAAATTTTTTGTTACTTTTTTGTGCATAGGCTTTACTTATTTGCATGTATGAGTCAAACTGCATCACCAAAATGGAAAAAAACAAAAAAAAATTTTTTTTGCATTTCGTTCATCTGAACGTTCAGAACTTCAGGTACATAGTAAAATGCACTTTATTACCTGCTGGTGGAAAAGAATATTGCTCAATATTCTCTCATGGTGAAAGAAATCTGTTACTTTTACTGAGTCCACGAGTTAAAATAGTGTCAGCATAAAATTTCTGAAAATTTAACAGATATTTCAGTATAATTCACCGGTTTTTTGTGAACGTAACAAATCTGTTAAAAAATATCCGAGAAATGCCTGATAAATTTACAGAAATTCTATGCCGTCACTATTATATATATTTTTGAAGAAAGCGGATTTCTGAATCTAAATCAGTTAGAATTCTTAATAATTCCAACCAAAGACTGACTTAATGCTTTTTAATTCGTCATAAGTTAGTGATACTCAGGTCAGTCGAGCTATCAACTCTAAAATAAAATTTTAAATTTTGGTTCATATCAGAAGTAACGGCTTTTCTCGGTTATTTTTGGGTGCAAATTAGAAATTTATGAATGTGTTAGTTTTTAAAAAAATGCTAGGTATCCAGCTAGCACCTTTATTATATAAAAAATATAAAATACGTGTTGCAGTATTTTCGCAGTTTCTTCATTTCAATAAAAAGTTTGGAATTTATTCGATTTAAGCAGGTAACTCTGATAAAATTCAATAAAAACTATATTGATATTCAAATGATAATGTATTCTTGATTCACGAATGAATGTGTTTTTAATTTAAGAGTCGACTAGGAAATACTTAATAAACATTCATTTTGTAGGCTAGACTTTCTGTCAATCTATTTTTTTTTAAATTATTTTCTACCTCGTAAAGCCCTTTAATTACTATTATGGATTAACATTCACAATTTTTCTAAAAAAGTGTCAAATTAACATATACAGCAAGAAAAACCATTTAATCTTGAATTTTCCTTTTTTTACAAACTAAATCAAACTAAAGAACAGCTTATTGTTCTTCAGGGATGTGATACATCTGTTATAAGTTTTGGTGTTTTCTATAGAAGTTCGTCTTTTCGAGGTTAGAGTTATTTCGCCGTCAATGGCATTTCGAGTTGAAAATTATTTTCTATCGTTGATGCGATAGTCAGCATGGGAGCAAGTTCGACATTTTCTGTTACGGTAAACTTGTGCCGTACTCGAAGAATAGAACGGAAAGTCCGCCAAATATATCGCAAAAATGGCCGGCGAAATTGGATTTCTGAAAGTGCTCCAGTATAGTCAGAGCTCCACCTGATTACCCGTTTCGCTGATGGATTCTTAGACCAACCTCGCACTTTCACCCTCCAAATTCGTTGCCTTTAGCAACTCTCTTTTCCGCTTGGGACAACTTCAAGGTACCCCTTTTATACTTACCTCCTTCAATGCACCTTCACCTTACAGTTTCATCGCTCACAGATCGGATTTTATATCCATTTTGTATAAACGCTTTCGTTTACTTCCTGGGTATAAAGGGGGAGCTTTCAGAAATCGGAACCACTGAAATCTGATACACCTGAGGCGCTTCCGGTCGGAAAAGTATTATTTTATTTCATAAATCGTTAGTAGGGGATGTGATGAGGTTAAAACCTGAAAGTTTCTTTACCCGGGAGGGCCGGGGGGGGGTATCTCAAAATATTTTTTGATTCAATTTTCCGCGAGAACGGTAGGTCGTAACGAAAAGTGCTGTTAACAAAAATCGTAGAGAACAATATTATCTACATTTTATCTCATAGAGTCGCTGTGCTATAACTAAAATTGCAAACAGCAGAGGGCAAGAAAGTTAGCAAAAATGATTTTTTTCACTTTTTCGACGCGAAAAAAAATGTTGGCGCTCCAGCGTAAATACAAAAGTTTTAGAGCAGAAAAAACCTACAAAATGTATATGTACATTTTTTCTGTATGATGCCTTTTTACGGAGATACGACGCTTTCATTTTCTAATATTTGTTATTTTGGATATATGCACCGAATGCACTGAATGCACCGAACTAAAAATACGAAAAGCAGAGGACGCTAAAGTCGCCAAACCTTTTTTTTCGTTAACAAAAAAATTTGTATAATGCAAAGGCGACAATTATAAAGCGAAAAACAAACACACGAAATACAATTCTTCTCGAGATTAACTGTTTTGGACATTAAGCGCAAAATTCGTGATATTCGTTTATACATCATTAATGTAATATAATAATCTACACACCTCTAATGTGGAATTGGTTGGAAATACAATTACAACTTTTACATTTATGCTGTAACGCCAAACAAAATTTTTCGCGTCTAAAAAGTGAAAAAAACCATTTTTGGCAACTTTTTCGCCCTCTGCTGTTTGCAATTTTAATTGTAGCACAGCGACTCAATGAAATAAAATGTAGATAATATTGTTCTCTATGATTTTTGTTCGCAACATTTTTCTCTACGATCTACCGTTCTCGCGGAAAATCGAATCAAAAAACATTTTGAGATTCCCGAAAATGCCGGGGTGGGTCACAACTTTTTGATTTTAAGCTTGTCACATCCCCCGCTAATGATTTATGAAATAAAATAGTTTCGGTCGTTTTTTTCTACAAAAGCCATTTTTAGCGACAGATTGACTGTACTAATTAGTGTAGCAGTTACACGGAGAAAAATATTCGTTTAAAATTATTAAACTATTTGAAGACTATTTAAAAATTCCTAGTTTTTTTCTTTCAAAATATTTCGCAATTGCAAAAAGTTATTTCACGAAAATTTGGTCGTGGTTTTTTTTTTTTTAATGAAGGCATCTAACATTTGTTTATTTTTTGGGTTTGACTTGGATTTTTAAGAATGAAAGTATGAGAAAATTTTGTTTTAATAATTTTATTGCATTTTTTTAAGTTCATAGAACTGTTTTAGAAAGTTGTACATGCAAAAATTTCTGACTTTAATTGCAGTCATCTCTCCTCGATTGGGAAAATCTTTTATATAATTACATTTCACCGGAGAGCTATCTATCTTTATTGCAGTCTATTGTTACTATGGCTATCGCATAAAAAATGTCTATAGTATTTACAAGTAGAAGATGGTAATTTCAAATTTGCAGCTTGGTATTTTTTACATTGACGTGTGAAAGAGCTGCTCATTTATAAATGTGAAACATATTTTCTTTTAAACCCCAAGCTTTACATGTCGAATAAGAGATTGTTATGTCAATAACAATTTCTTGATTAATTAATTACAAAAGGAAAATGAAAATGAATTAATAATTCCGAACACATACTATACTTATGTTGTACGTGATTACAAAAGTTCAAGAAATTCGTATCTTCTAACTGGCATGATTATATTAAGGATAGTTACATTTCGTTTTTTGTACACTGAAAACAATGGTTGGTAAAACCAACCACTTCGGTTTGTAAAATATGCCTCAGCTATTTTATTAGTTAGCACAAGAATTTTTTTTGTTGGTGTTACTACCCAAGTTCTTGTGATAACAAATGAGATAGTAACACCAACAAAAAAAATTGTTGTGCTAACTAATAAAATAGCTGAGGCATATTTTAAAAACCGAAGTAGTTGGTTTTACTAACCATTTTTTTCAGTGTATAATTACATATATGTCAAAATAATCGTCTATACAAATTATCTGTTTCAAACTCAAGAAATCAATTTTTGTATTTTGATTTGTGCTGGTGATGTCGAGAGTCAAACAAATGTGATGAGTTAATCAGTTTATTTTTTGTAAAGCAGTATTTTTTCAAATACTGTATTTCATATTCTTTCATTCTCTAGATCTGAATCAGTTAAAATTCTTAATCAATTCAATCAGTGACCAACTTCTTGCTATAAAATCAGTAATCTCTGAATAATAATCAATCATTATGGTATGAAAATCAATCACTTTTGACTATTTGAAAAACAAGAAGGCAGTCACTAATTAAAATTATTTAAAATTCTAACTGATTCGGATTTAGACAGTACTATGCCTGAAAAACGATTTAACAATTTTCCACTCTTTTAAATGTAACATTTGTTCATAACACTTGAAATAAAAACATCTATTTTTAAAAGTATTACTTTCATCGCAGAACTTATATATAAATTACTCTTAATTTTTGTCGCCCTAAATTTAACATACTGCTAAGCTATGTTTTCTTATTGAACAATATCCTATTTCTAATACTTTTAACATTACTCTTAAGTATCTACATATTACCATATTTTACTTCAATAGATTTTTTGAAATTTCTCATCCTATATAGCATACAATTTATCAGTAAACAAACAGAAAACATATCACGTCGTTTCATAATGTATTAAAAATATTATACGGATAAAATGACTCAAATTCTCATTATAATAAAGTTAGTTTGTGGCAAAATTTTTTCGAACTTCTGTAGTAAGATTGAAAAGAAACCATAAATTTATGCAATGTATTTACTCTAGTTGACAGTAGAAATAAATCACTTTTATATTTAAGGTCGTTATTTCTGTTATTCAATTACAAATTAATTTGGTGGAATCACCTACTATTTTTCTTATTACGTAATTAAATAAAATTAAATAAAAATATTAATTATTTCGTGAAAAGATAGCATTTTGTTAAAGTTTGTTCTTCATTCAATGAATTCTATTCTCGAAATCCTTGTAAGGATAAAATTTTTATATATTTTTTTATACGATTCTAATTCCATACTAAATATATTTGAAAAAACTCCGTAGAAAGTAATGAGTAGAAATCATTTTGTAAATTATAATTAAAAATTCACTAATTACGCAGGATACTTAACTTTTTATTTGTTTTCTACCCTAAAAGATTGTACGCAAATCGTAATAAAACTTGACTTAATCTAAGCTAGTGACGGCTTACAAACATTCGACTGAATTTGAACTTGAGTCGGATTCGAAAATTCAACATTCGAGCCAATACGTGAGATAAATTTTATAGTTTACAAAACATCTTTTTGTAAATTTGGGACGTCTCTTCACTTCTTTTTGGTAAAAATTTTGAAAAAAAAAAATTAAAAACTTATCGATAATTACAGTTGAATGTACAAATTTTTGCAACATTTTCACCCCAACAAAGTTAACAGACGTTCTGTATCGACTTCTGTTGTATGTTATTTTCCAAATTTTCAAGAAGATAATTTGTGAAATGAAGATTAATTATCCATATCAAAGTATCATATGTCCTTGATTGAAGTTTGCAACGTTTTTCTGCAATGGAAAAGATTTTGTATTTATTTTTGATTAAGGCCATGGAACGATCAAAGATTCCTACCTTACCGACGTTTCAGTTAATGTAATCACATTACCATGTAATATGAGATACCAAATTGAAACTTTATGAAAATTTATAAAGTGAACCAAGAAAAGTCTGACAACTCCTAAATTTTTATAATTACGGAAAAAATTTATTTTTTGGAAAAAAGTTTTTACAAAATTAAAAACATTTGGGAGTTAAGAGACCAATCTCAGTACATTTTATACAATTTCACAAATTTTCAACTTGATATTTCATTTTAGATGAGATTGGAGTTACAGGAACTAAAATGCCGGTAAAGTAGGAGTACAGCTGACTAAATCAATGAAATCAGTTTATCCCAAATTTTTTTTATAATAATGATTTTGTTTAGCTGAAACTTAAGGACATATTGACGGATGGCTGTAGACTTAAATTAGTTTTTAACAATTAAAAAATGTTTAGTGTCGGTAAAACACGAGTTATTTTTTTGATTGTTTAGAACTAATTGAAATCTATAGACATCTGCTTATATATCCTTTATTATGCCCTAAAGTTTCAACTAAAATATTTATTATTGTGGAAAAATCTTGGGGGAAACTGATTTAACTAATTTTGTTGATTTAGTCATCTGTACTGATTGATCCATGGCCTTAAACATGTTAGATACAGTCTATTAACAGCATTTATTATTTTCATCATTTTCAATTCTTTTTTAGTATTATTTATTAGTATGACGAAAGGAATAGATAATATAAATTTTCATGAAAAAACAAACGTAAACTTCAGTCAAATCCAATTTAACTGTACATAGGTTCATACTTTTATTTTCTAAATTGTAATCAATTTTGAGATTTACTTTATGTACGATAATATATTGTGAACAAAAGGTTCTCTGTAACTTATGTTTTATATTGTATTAATTTAATGTAAAACTTTCACAATATTTGCTTATTTGAATACAAACTGAAAGAAGAATCCGTAGGTTTTACAGAATTCATATGTACAGATGATTTTGTAAATTTTACAATGTGAAAAATATTTTGTTCACGCAAAAAAAGATTACGGCAACCAAACCTTTTTTTCCGTGTACAGGTGTTTTAATAGAATTTACTAATTTTTGTAAATATAACAGATTTGTTAGTGAATATTACATTTATTGTTCTGTGAATTCAGCAGTTACTTTGTCAATGTTCATCAATTGTTTATCATGTTATATTTACTAAAAAGAAATTAAACTGTGCTAAAGTATTAGTAAAATCTAGATCATTATTTATACTATACATATTTTAATATATGTACTTTTTTAATCCTAATAACAATTGTTCTTAATATTTCTAATAGAATACAAATATATAGATGCCTGAGTATAGTTCAAGCTTCATACGAGCCTTACATAAAGATAGTAAAAATCATGGCATTCAAACTTTATTTGAAAAAGAATGTATATGTAGCCCAACATTTCATCTTATCCCGTATTTGTTTGCAATGATGTTTTCAGTCCAGGTAACCAGGAAAATGATTGTTCTTATTAAATTTCTGGTTACCCAGACCTGAAAAATGTAGTTAAGGCCATGGAACACCCAAATAATCCTACCTAACCAGTATTTTAGTTACTATAACTCCATTCCATGCAAAATGAACCATTGAATTAAAATTTCGTGAAATTGTATAAAATGCACTAAGATAGGTCTGTATACTACTAAATTTTCAACTTGATATCTTATTTTGCATGGAAATGGGGTTACAAGAACTGAAATGCAGGTAAAGTAGGAATCTTTAGGTGTTCCAGGGCCTTAAGGATAAATTCTACCACGAAAACTAGTTAAATTATCTGAAATTTTTCTCAGTTTATCAGGGGACCCCCTAAACTCTTTTTTTGGTGAATAATGACCACGCTGACCTTTTTTTGTAATTAAAAAAATGAGCTTAAGGGCATGTATCAAGTGAGTCTCATGATCAAGAAAAGAATTTTTCTGTCTTTCGAAATTATTCTGCCATACTTGGCAATTTTTTCTGCGGTTTCAAAACAGCATGAAAGATATATCAAAAACGCTCTGTAGACTCTAATTTAAAAATTTAATTTTTTTTTTATTGACATTTCATTCATTAAAATATTATATTGTGCGACTAGGAAAAACAGAAAATTTTCCTATGTTACAAACGAATTTTTTTTACTGGGGGTGTCAAAAAATGGATTTGTTTGCCCCGCAGGGAGCTATAAAATACATTTTATGCCCTGTCGGTAGAATAAAATGCACTTTATGACCCACTCATAGAAAATAGTATATTATGCAACTAGGGAAAATACGTTTATTCTGCGAATGTTATGAGAAAACCGAGGGCAACAATCACACGAGTAATATAAATGTTTTTCCTGTGTTACACATGATTTTTTTTCTACTTAAGGGTCTAAAAGTGGATTTGCTTACCCTGCAGGAGGCAATAAAATACACTTTATGGCCTGCTAGTAGAAAAATGGATTTGTTTGTCCCGCAAGGGGCAAAAAAATAGAATTTATGATCCGCTAGTAGAAAAATGTTTTCCGTGTTTAACATGATTTTTTTGCCACTCGGGGGATAGAAAAATGGATCTGATGGCCCACAGAGGGAAATATATGCACTTTATGACAAGCTATTAGGAAAATCGTATTTTATTCATTTAAATAATTCGTAGCTAATTACACCTAGTTAGTACCCTTTTAAGCATATCCTGCACATTTATTTGTGCCACAAATTTTTTTTTTTAATCAAGAACAAGAGGTAAACAAACGATTGTTCAATATGAACAGAAATTTTTTCTGAGTGTAGAAAAATCTTGGTGGGCGAGTTATATTTTTGTTTTGCGACTCGCTTGATACATATCCTTAATAATTACAAACTGATGCATTAGAATATACATTTTGATCTAACACTATCAATGAATCGATTAAGATATTGTGGAATGTGCTTATTTTCGCTTCACGAAAATGTTTTCTAGAAGTTCTTTAGTGATTACTCGATGAGGCCTTGTCGGACTTTCGGTGGGCCTTTGATAAAGCCTACTGTTGATGGCGTAGAGCTTTGGACTAAGCTCACATCTTACGTTGAACCACCAATCGCAGACGAAGACTGCTTGACTAAATTGAGTTCCGTTGGGACAAAGGAAAGTCGCTTGACGACCATCTATGTCACAATAGTGCCAAGCTTGGCATCTAGTCTCAACGTCTGCAAAGAATCCTGGATAGGGTTGATCATCACAGTAGAAATTTGTATAAGGCACCTTTCCAAGAACTGGGTAGTCCGTCCCTGGTCGACCTGAAAAAAATTATTATTTTTAATTTTTGTTTAAATTTCTCTACGAAATAAATTAATACATTTTAAAATGATAGTTTAAACATAATATTATTGCATATTTTGTAACCCTTAACGGTCACCAAGAGTCCAGCAGACTCCAGAAAAAATTTCAAAAAAAATTCGCTTGATCCTTATTTTAAAAGGTTTAAAGAAAACTGTGATATTTTCTATATTCCAAAATAATAAATGCTGTGCCTTTGAACACCACCTTAAGAGCTTGAGGGCGTTATGAAACTCTCATGAAGTGTAACCGTTAAGGGTTTAATCAGATTCACAGTTTTGATAAAGTAAATTTGATTTACTTTACAAGTAAAATTATGTGATCTCAAAATCCATCGAATTCCGTACTCGAGAATCAAATTTTTTAGATGTATTTTACTAATATACCTTATTCAAAAAAAATATTGCTTCATGTAAATCAGTAATTCTTCAATTTTTTCTGGAAGTCCTAATCGTGAATTTTGCAATTCAAATATAAATCCCAGATGCTAAAATTCGTAGAATAAAATTTTCAGCAAATTATAATTCTTAATAGATTATTCTTCGTGATTGATAATTTTCAAAAATTTGAGAAGTTTATTTCCTGAGTAAGAGCTTTCTGTAAATTTTACAGATATTTCATTCCATACACTGAGAGAAATAGCTAAAAGTCCGAAAAACTATACGTTTCAGGCCCAACTACAATTTGAGAGTTAGTTTCAAAATGAGTTATAGTTCCGAAAAAAATACTTGAAAATTAAGGACAACTTCAATGACTAATGCAGTCTCAAATATTTCAACAAATTTTTTGTAAATGCATTCACAATTTTAAAATAGATATACATATATTATTATTTACCTGTGATATCAAACATTATTCGAATAAATTAATCAATTAATTTTTTATGTTGCCAAATACATCTACTTATAAAAATATATTGAGTACCATTATGTACAATCCGAGGTATTGATATATAAATATTTATAAAAATGATCACGTCCAGCTGTAGATAGCTGAAAGTGAGGAAAATTTATTTTTTTCCATCAATAATTAATTTTTTTATTTACAAGAACGTAACTGCAATAATGAGAAGAAAGTAATATTTACTTCGTCAGAAGATGAATTGAAATTGGCACCAGGGCTGTGTGTGTACGTAAAGATTTTATGGTCTTTTTTCAGGTTTTGAATATCTTCAAATTTAAGAAAACTCAAAAAATCGTATTCTAACCTCACTTTTGGACATGGACGATTTCGTTCGAAAAACTTTCGAAAGTTTCGGGCTTTCTCCGTACATAAAAGTTTTTGAAAGTGAGTTTCTACAATAAATATTCTTCGAACATTCATCTCATAAACTAGAACCATAACCGCATTTTTTCGCAGTATATCTTTCGGTTCTTCCCTTTTACATATAACAAAGTAAGTAGAAGAGTTGCTTTGGTATTGCTATTTATTATAAAAGAAACGTTGCTTCTAAGACTTCCTGAACACCCAGAAAAAAATTGTTTTGTTGACTCCATTTGTTTGTTTTGAACAAAATATTTTGCTTGGATAGACGAAATTTTTGTTCATCTGATTAAACTCGATTGCTCCAATACAGTCCGCGCTCTCTATAAGACCGCCTCGGGCGGTTAGGGGAAATGTTTTCATAGAAAAAGCCTTCCCCCTCCACTTGCCATAGCGAGCGTGCTCGAATTACTTTTTACCTTCCTCAATAGGGCCGCTCGAAACGTTGCATTATTAAATAATAAAGAATCTTGTTCAATAAACGAATAATTTTGGATCTGAGTGACCATTTCCTTTTTAATTAACTAATATAACGGAGCATTTACTTTAAAAAATTTATTAATAGTTAATATGATTACAATTTCCTTCTAATTTACATTTATTTTGCCGTAATCAACTTTATGTATATTTGATATATTCTTCTCTTAGTGTATTGATCGCACGGCCCTATTGAGAACGGTGGAAATTAAATTCAGCAGTGCACATGGTGGGGGAAGCGTTGAGTACAGATCAGGGGTATAGGCTCTATTAAGAGCGACCCTATAGAGAGCGCGGACTGTAAAACCAAACCTTTTTGTTGACCAGTTTTGTTAACTGAACAAAATATCTGGTTGATGTTACAAAATCTTCTTGATTTGATCCATTAAATTAATTGTTTCCGTTGAATCAACAAAATTATCCAACAGCATCTAGCACATGTTCAGTAGAATTATTAATCATTTGTAACAAAAAAATTGAATTTGGTAAGTAAACATTTTGTTGATTTAACCAAGTCTTTCTTTGAGTGTATAGCACCGCAGAACATTTTGAAGTCTTTAAATTTCTTAAACCAAGAAACATATCCCTTTTTAAAAGCCTTCCTTTGTGCTTTTGAAACTCATTCAAAGATTCAATATCCACTTGCCTTTGATATGATACTGACAGATTTGTTAACAAAAGTGAATAACAAAACAATTTCCTCAGCATACAAAGGTTCACTAAAGGTTGATTAAATTAAGGTTATTAGAAGCTTTCTTGAAAATAGTTTAGTAATTATAGAGGTCTTTCTCTGTTTTCCTCTTCTTCTCGATCTTTACGGATTCGCCTTGAGTAGATTCTTCCACACTTGCTTGCTTTTAACAAAGCCGGTAGCTACTAGCTCTTCATATCGACGTTCATCGCCTGCCAAGTGCACGATGCCTCTTCTGTACTCAAGTATATACAGCTACCCGGGTTAGACGAGACGTTAGAATCAAAGTTCGAACGGAACTTTGAATTAGTGTGATCGTGTTATCTCGGATACGAGAATGCTTTGCGTAAATCTGCTAGTAATTACGTGTCTCACCTTTGCAAAAAGTTAATCAACCTCGATGTTTGTCTTACTACTAAGCATTCTAACGTGTATTAAACTATGTGAAACGCTAAGTACAAAATCATGTGCATGTAAACAATTTAAGAGTAAGTGTTAATTAGTTAAATGCAATTAAAATTACTATGTATTCTTTTAACCATATCTCAAATTTTGTACTTAGTTACCAATTTCCTTTAACTTATATTCACAAGTTTGTAAGACGATTTAAAAGATTTTTAAAAACTGTTTCCAAACACTTAAGAAGTAAACCTTGGAAAATTTTGAAAAAATTGAGGATCTGGATCAAATAACGCTTGAAATCGTATAAAAGTATTGTTCGAACGTTTTGGTTAATGGTAATTTAAAAAGTCCAAACATTTTGAAATATAATTTTAGAAAGTTCCAAACAGGCCCCCCCGACTTCACTTTGGATTGACCATTCTAAAAAAACAATTCTCATGACTCCATCGGTATTACAGTGAATAGTTTTGAGTATACCACTGATTACAATCAGCATATATACGCTGATAAATCAGTTGGATTCCACTGATTCATCAGCGTATATACGCTGATTATAATCAGTGGTACACTTATAGCTGATAATCAGCGGGACTTCGCTGATTCAGATTAACCCTTCAACGGCCGAGTTTTTTCTGAGGGTTCTGTAAAGTCGATACATGTTGAATCTGAATTCATGAGTACCCAATGTAAGAAAAAAAAATTATTCCAGAATTT
Organism: Diplolepis rosae; assembly: GCA_030998225.1. Taxonomy (NCBI): domain Eukaryota; kingdom Metazoa; phylum Arthropoda; class Insecta; order Hymenoptera; family Diplolepididae; genus Diplolepis; species Diplolepis rosae. The sequence goes on along the minus strand of JAPYXD010000754.1, from coordinate 2,373,857 downwards.
TTCTACCCTCAGAAACTACCTCCAAATGAAAAAACCACCCTAATCGCTTGAAAATATTTCAATTTCATTTACCATCGTTTAATTCTGCCAGAAATTGAAAAATGGTCATTCTAGAACACGTAGTCGGATTCTGAAGAACTTAAGGATTAATCAACCCTTATGAACTACCCTTAAATTGAGAAAAAATCCCCCCCCCCCCCAATTTATAAAATGCTATCATCTCATTTTCTGTTATTTCATCCCGATCTGAATCGAAGGATTTGTGATTTGGAAAACAAAAGTATATTCTAATTCACGTTCAAAAATCACCCCGCTTCGTGAGAGTCAAGGGGACTAACGTTCGAAAAGCACCCCGCTTCGTGAGAGCCACGGGGACTCACGTTCTTTTATTTGAACCGAAATATGTAGAACTGTTCCTATTTCGAAATAATTAAGAAATTATCAAATTTGTTGATAAGATCCCTAACTAAGCGTTGAAAGGGCTGCATATTATTAATTAAAGTCAGCAAAGAATTTTTTTTATTTGGCACATTAAAAATGATAATGATTAATAAGCAGTCAGATTGTAATGAGATTTATAGTATATTTTTGGCACGATGACAAGAAATCAGTCTTTTATAAAGAACTATTAAGGCAATTGGGAAAAAATAAGGGAAGATTAACCGTGTTTTAATTGTATTGTCACATATTATACGGAACAGCATATCATTATAAATTCTTTTAGGCACAATATATGTTAGGTTACCATCTTAACACCACGTTGAGGCCCAGCTTGCGTCCAATTGATATCTTCACTCTTTACATTAGGATTAATAAAAAATTATACACCCTTGAATTATAAAACGATTTATTAATTTTTTATAACATTTTACTAACTGATAAGTAAATTAAACTGCTGTATAATCAAACTTAATTATTTCAGAATAAAATGTATCTAATTAATGTGGAATTTCCCTACGGATTTTTAATAAACGTAATATTATTATTCTGATTATTAATTTTCTCCCATCCTCAGAGATCAAAGTCAGTCCTCTATTTTCCCCATATTTTTCACAAAATAAAAAGTTATGAATAATTTCTAACATGCGTCAAAATCTGTACTTGCTTATACTAGCCGATTTTTATTAATTAGTTTTGCAGGAGTTTTTTAGGACTATGATAAATTATTATACAGGGTGTCCCAGGACTCAAGGTACATATTAATATTTTTGAATTCCCCCAAAAAAATGGAATGAAAAATTCTAATACAAAACATTTGTGAAGTGTATAATTACTGCGTAATTAGCAATTAAAATTGACCAATCATAAAAATGTGTTAGATAGACGACTGTTTATATGCTATCGCTGAGAGAGTGTGAGAATGCAAGTTCAGATCGTATAATTTCCCCTCAGTTTATTTTTGTAAGAGGTATTGATTCATTGGTGCAACTTCACACTTAAACTAGATTCAAAAATTAACAAGTATCTTTTTCGTAGCTATCAAATTAGAAAACTGCTTGATGAGTTAATTACCTTACTTAAAATGTATGCGTTTTTTAATTTTGTACAATCCTCCTGAATTCTTGGTATTCCGCAGAATCCTCTCGAGTTCTGTAGAAACCACTTTAACACCGTGATGCCAGCTTTTAAATATATTTATTTATCATATTCTTAAATTTGGCATAAGAACAGACAAAAAAATTCGAGACAATAGCAATTTTGATTTTTTTAGAAAACTTATTTATTTAATATTGACTGAGCAACAAGTTTATAATGACTGTACAAGTTATAATTATAAATCAAAATAAATAAATGAAACGATACTAAGGTACATTGCCGATGATTTTTGTTTTAATTTCTACCATTCCCGGTGCAACAAAGTTGATGAAAAAGGAGTTTCTGTTTTCAATGTCCTAGTAGAGCGGGCGTGAATTTGTTTCGCTGCTTAGTAGCAACTCCTGTCTCTCGCCGCGCACGATTTTGCACTAACCAACACACTCTTTCGTATTGTAAAACAATCAGTGGATTGAAGAAATATCAAGACAAATTGCTTTGAAAGAGAGAAGTCAACGTGCTTTCAAACGAAGCACTTCTCTTTACCAGATTTTTATTCAATCCTGCTCGGGATATATCAATAAAAATTACACTGAGAAAAAAATTTATCCAACAAAACTTTTTTTGTTATCCTGACAAAATATTTTGTTGTCCCAACAAAACATTTTGTTTAAGTAGGTGTTTTTTCCGTTCAAATCAATTATTTATTTATTTCTTGGAATCATGAGAAATTAAAAAGAGTTTTATAAGAAATTACTCAAATTCAGCAAAATTCGTAAGAATTTGTAGGATTTATGAATTTTTCAATTTCAACCATTTATTGCATATTTCCATAGCTTGAAAAGTATTTGGACATTTTTAAATCAATTCAAACACGTTGAAAGGTATTCCACTGAATTCGTGACAACTATGCAGAATTGGAATAACTCATTGACTAAGAATTACAAAAATTACGATAAATTGAGTACAATTCGGAGGAATTTACAGCATTCAAAAACCTTGAGAACTCAAAAGAATTCTGCGAAAATGCCAAGAATTCAGGAGGATTGTACAGAATTCAAAAACGCATACATTTTAAGTACGGTAATTAATTCAGCCAGCAATGTTTTCTAATTTAGAAGCTACGAAAAAGATACTTGTTAATTTTTGAATCTCGTTTAAGTGTGAAGTTGCACCAAAGAATCAATACCTCTTACAAAAATAAACTGAGGGGAAATTATACGATCTGAACTTGCATTCTCACACTCTCTCAGCGATAGCATATAAACAGTCGTCTATTTAACGCATTTTTATGATTGGTCAATTTTAATTGCTAATTACTCAGTAATTATACACTTCACAAATTTTTTGTATTGGAATTTTTCATTCCATTTTTTTTTGGAATCTAAAAATATTAATATGTACCTTGAGTCCTGGGACACCCTCTATAATAAAACTGAATCATGATTGGTAGCTAAACTTGAACTTGTGGAAAATAGTGTACGTGACACTTAATAATTAGGGTAACCTTCACTGTCGGAAATGTTTTGAACTTTACGAGATTTTTATGTTACAAATTTAATGGAAATATTATGAAATTTACAGTATTTTTAAGGAAACGTATCTTAAATTCCTAAAATTTGATTCAAATTCCTGAAATTTTTCTCTTAATTACAAAACTATACTGAATTAAGAAATTGTAGAAAAAAAATCATAAAATTCATTTATCTTGCAGTTGCGAAACTTCAACAGAATTTTTAGTAAATTAGGAATGATTATTAAAAAGGAGAAGAGAGTATTTGAGCACAGGACTTATTCCTAAACTGCGTGACACTTTTTTCTGTCATCTAGTTATTATTCCTATTTTCCAGTAACCATACCTGTTTTCCAGTAATCATTCATATTCGAAAAAAAAAAAAAAAATTCTGTGAGAAAAGGAATGCTAATTGACTGAAATGATTTGGAAAAATTTGTAAATCATTCATATTGTGTGTTCCATTTTTCTCCGTGTGAATAAAGCTTCAATATCACATGGAATGTAAAGTTTGTTCTGTTCAAGTTTAAAAATTTTCAGGTATAAGTATCGAAATATTTGGTAATTTGTGACCAAAAATTTTAACAAATTTTCTTTAATTTGCTAAAATGTAATTAAATTTTCTTAAATTTATCTTAGTTTTACAAAATCTTTATTGTAAAAAACTTCAGTTACGAGTCTTAAAAAATTCCGGCAAGAGTTTCTGACGATGTATGCTAGCAACATATAGTAAAGTTATTACAAAGAATTGTAGACAAGTTGCGATAAAAAATACTCTCGGAATGACGCGAAAAACGTCCTTCCCTTTTATAAAAAATCGTATTCTTGTTGAGGTGGCTTAAAACTGTGTGCGAACAGTTCCGCAATTCTGCTTTTGTATTCATTAACATCTGAAAAAATAGACGCCATCTTATTTCCTGCTACACCATAGATGTATATCCCTACCAAAATGTTTTCGTGGAATAGGGCACTGCCAATATCCGTCTACAAATTATTTTAAATCAGTTAAAAACGTTTCATTATTATTTTTTCACTTCTTCGTTTGCTTACTCACCTCTTCAGATTCAGTCATTGTTGTGTGACCACAAAAATGTAATTTTTCATGTATTTTATACCTATTTGGGAATTTTATCGGGCATATATTACTTTCAACTACTGTTACATTGCTTCTTCGGAAAATTGGTTGATTCATCGTTGCTTTTATTGTACATCGAAAATGGTCGTAGGTTCGAGTGAATTTAATAGGATTTTCCGACAATATAGGAAACGGCTCTTGAGGATTAAGATCATGGTCATAAACCTACAAGAAATGTAATCTTTTAAAATCTGCATGTTTAAAAAAATTTTATACATATTTTTTGAAATATTATAAGCACAAGTTTAATGTTAGATATAATGCTAACTTCAACTGACTATAATCAGTGATAACTTATCGAGGGTACTCTGACGTAACCTCGTAACTCGATTTTTGGGGGTTTTGAGTTAAAACCGGATTAATCATTAAAATATGATTTAGCATAAGTGTATAAAATTTTAAACAAAAATAATGTCCCGTTAATTGTTTATTTAAAAAAAAAAGAATCTCGCATCTCAGGTGTCGAGTTTTTTGTCTCTCCTGTAAAGCAGTGTTTTTTGAGATACGAGGTTACGTCAGAGTACTCTCGTTATGTTATGAGTGGCTATGAGTGGCTATGAGTGGATCGGGTCATATTAAGACTCATAATTATGCCTATATTTTATATATTTCTAGAAATTTAATGTTTGACTGATTCAATTAAATCATTTCCTTACGTCATAAATTGCTTAAATTTTTAATATCACCTAGCAACAGTCGGTGATTCCTTCTTAAACATTGTTTACTAGTTTCAGCATCATATCTTCTTTTGCATGTTGTAAAATGATTGTTTCACGAAAATGTAAGAAATTTATTTTTTGAAAACAGTCTATAATTGTTAATCTATTATAATATATTGAATTTGATACCATTTTACGTTTCCTCAGTACGAATATCCAGAAAAAGTTGATACCTAGTTCCTTGACGTAGTTCATCCACGAAAATTAGACCTCAGGCAAAAATAGATAATTTTTCTTCCAAGAATAGCAATATTATTATCGAAAGGTTACTTTGAAAGAGAAAAGATTATTATCCATGGAAAAAATTTGAAACACAGAAAAATAATTTTATTAATGAATTTGATTTTTTTCCCAACTTTTTTTCTTATTGCTTCTTACCAAATTTAAAAAAATGATGCAATTCTGATAAATTCTTCAGGAAGAAGATCCTCTACAACTTTACTGTTTACAATTTTTTTAAATCAATCATTTATTAACGAGTTTAGCAATTTGTTTATAAATATTTCTTTTTGAATTTTTTTTTTAATGGTTTCAGCCATTAAAGAATTTATTCTCAAAATTTGAAAACAGTCAATGTATAGAGGATCTTCTCCCTGAAAAAATGATCTGAAATTTATTAGAATCGCATCATTTTTTTTAAATTTGGTAAAAAAGCAATAAGAAAAAAAATTGGGACAAAATAAAATTTATTAATAAAATTATGTTTCTGTGTTTTAAATTTTTTCCATGGAAAATAATCTTCTCTCTTTCAAATTAACCTGTCGATAATAATATTGCTATTCTTGGAAGCAAAATTATCTATTTTTGCCTGAGGTCTAATTTTTGTAGATGAAATACCTTAAGAAACTAGGTTCCAACACACACACACACACACACAATATTTCCTGTCAAAACGTGAAAAATTCTGATTATTACAGTCTTGAATTTGTATTTTTTATACTTGTGTACGAGTATATTAATTTCTCCGTGTGTAATTTATTGATAATAACTTTTCAAGAATTCGGAAAAAGTCAACGTGCTGATTATCTACTGTAAGTAGATGGCTGTTTCGGTATACAGCGAACAAAAAATATCGTTCGTATCATGTGCTTTTCCGCACTTGATACGAAATATACTATTTCACAAACACGATATGACTCTACCAAACATTACAAAACGTTACATTTCAATAACGGAACATTAATTTCTTTCATACTTTCTCGTATTTTTATCAATACCTTTTTCTCTCCGTGTAAATATATAAATACACTGTTAAAAATCTTTTTAACCCTTTGCGCTCGGGGCCTTTTTTTGCTTAGACGAACCAGCAACTCGAAGCGATTTTTCGCATACTTCGTGCATTTCTGAAAAAATCTAAAAAACATCTAAAACATATAAGCATGAAACCAAACATAAATAAACATTATTGCCAATCAAGTTTCCGCATTGTAACAAGTTGTGCCGTAAAGTCACCTCTCGAGTGCATAGGGTTAATATTTATATGCAAGTAGTAAATTAAAATTAATATACATTCATATTAAATTTAATAACTTTTCAATTAAAATACAGGGTGGGCGATATAAAATTTAAAATTTAAAAAGTCTATAAAAAAAAAACGGCTTGATATTTTTCAAAGGTCTAACATTTATTTGAAAGGTTGTTTTATGAAATTTATTTGTGGAAAACAATTTCGGACAAATGACCACCACGGCTGAGTTTACAGTAGCTTATCCGATCCACCCAATTTTGGAGTACTTTCTCGATGGTTTCAGGCCTTATGGCAGCAACAGCAGCTTGAATCTCGTACTTTAGATCTTGAATTGTTTCTGAATGGTTGGCGTAACATTTATCTTTAACAGCTCCCCACAGAAAATAGTCCAACGGAGTTAAATCGCAGCTTCTGGGAGGCCAATTCACATCACCTCTTTTGCTGATTATGCGATTTTCGAAGATAGGGCGTAAAAGATTGAGTGTAGCGTTTGCTGTATGGCACGTAGCGCCGTCCTGCTGGAACCAAATGTTGTACAAGTCTTCCTCTTCAATTTGCTTAAAGAAAAATTTTGATAACATTGCGCGATATCGCTCACCATTGATGGTTACGGCGGTTCCTTCTTCATTTTCGAAGAAAAATGGGCCGATGATTCCACCAGACCAAAATCCGCACCATACAGTGACTCGTGCTGGGTGCATTGGCTTCTCGACGATTACGTGCGGGTTTTCTGTGCCCCAAATGCGACAATTCTGCTTGTTAACGTAACCACCGAGGTGGAAATGAGCCTCGTCCGAAAAGATCATTTTTCGGTAAAATTGGGTGGATCGGATAAGCTACTGTAAACTTAGCCGTGGTGGTCATTTGTCCGAAATTGTTTTCCACAAATAAATTTCATAAAACAACCTTTCAAATAAATGTTAGACCTTTGAAAAATATCAAGCCGTTTTTTTTTATTGCCTTTTAAAATTTTTAATTTTATATGGCCCACCCTGTATATTGAAATTAACAAAAATTATTAAAATATATACACATGTGTATTAAAATTCAAATAAAAGTTTGTATTTCTTAAGATAAAAGTATTTTAAATTTAATATACGTTACTGAAAAAAACTTCCATTACATGTAATGGAAGTTGAATACAGAAATTCCTAACAGTGTGCTAAATTAAAAGCATGGTATTTTATCAGTTTTAACTCACTAATATGAGTGCAATGTCATGAATATGGCGTTTGAAATCGTAGTTTGATATCTGAAAATACCCTGAAACTCCTACTTGATGTGTTCTGGTATTTGATCTGACCTGAACTTTTAAATGTTTTCTTTTACGTCTAACAGCATCCTTGAAAATAAGACCCTCCTTTCTAAGCAAAGGAGCAGCTACTGTTAAAAGACGGGATTTTTGTACAAAGATTCCATTAGATATAAAGACATGTTTATATAGTATAGGGCAGATAAATCTCGTGAGTTCTGATGTTCTTTCATCTATAACCTCTGAGTTATACGTTTGACCCTGTATTAACCTGGAGCTCGATCCTGTACGGATAATGAGAAAAAAGTTATTAAATTATCATCTTAAAACTCTATGTGGGCATCCGCATGAAAATCCTATTTCGAGAAAATTAAAGTTCAAGTTAGGTAAGCAAAAAAATGCACGTACAGTCGGAAGTTAAACAGGTTTTATATTAAATCAAACAATAGCATCAAAAACATTAAACAATTGCTGCATTGATATTATTATAGCATATAATAACAATTATAACACTGTTTCTATAATGACCGTCCATAAGGGCTCTTTTACCACAACATTTTTTTTAAATGTTCTGATTTTTTATCATGAAGTTCAGTTTGAAATCGTAATCCTGGCAGACTGATAAATAATTTTCAAGAAATGCGATTTTTCACATTGAAAAATAATGAAAGTTATGACCTTTAAAAGTTGAAATTTGAGAAAAAACGTTTGAAAAAATATATCCCAAAGAAAATATTTAAATGAAATAAATAAATTACAAATAGAAAAATCATTTTTAATAATTTTTATTTACAAACAATAAGGGCTCTTTTATCTTTTTTTGAAACTGAAAATACACCCACTTCCGGTTGCATCTGAAACATGAGTATAATGCCGATAGATTCAGTATGATTTATAGTATCTTTCCCTACAAAAATCTGAAAAGCTAATCAAAACTTTAAGTAATATTTATATGGATTTTGCAGTTTGTCATTGAGTAGTCATTTTAGAAACAATTCTTTAAGCTGGTTTATTTTGGGTTTCAAAAGAAAAGCGGTGCACTGGGCCAGAAGACACCCAAAAGTGACCAAAATTAACTAAAAGTTGAGGTCAAATTCATCAAAAGGATTAGGTTTCCTTTTTGTAGATAAATTAAAGTAATTATTACATAAGTTTCACAAATATTAATTAAGTATTTCGTTATTGGTAAGCGCTCAAGATTCAAAATTTTGAGAAATCTGAACAAACAGTTTATGGAAATACATCATATATTTTAAAATTTATCTAGCCTATAGAGCTGTCTATTCATTTATTTCGTCTTAAGGCATGTTTATTTTTCATGAATGAATAATAATTTTGAACTAATAAATCTGACTGCAGGAAAGTATTTAAAAATTTTTTTTTTACAATTCAGGGCATAAGATTTGCTACCGCTTTATCATTAACCTCTATGAACCTTTGTATATTGAAGTGAACTTGATCTCTAGTTGTTTTTATACCCTACACCCCTTGCGACTCACGATAATCAAACACTCCGATTCGTGAGAGGCGAGAAGACTCACGATACACAGTCATCCTAATTCATAAGAGGCGGGGGAACTCACGATTAACATACACCCCGAATCGCGGAAAAATAGGTGCATTTTATTCAAGAATTGAAGATGACCTCTATCTGACCCCTACAGGGTGACAAAATTCGATAGCAAGTAGTACCATCTTGAAGAGTAGATCAAAATTATTAGGAAAACTTATGAGAAAGTCCCAAAATTATGGTATAGTTTGGCAATTGGATTTTCGATTTTTACCATTTTTCTTGGTAAAGTTTACCAAGACGATGAAAGTATAAACGCTGATTCAAATCAGTGGTGTATTGGGTTGTCCCAAAAGTAATTGACGATTTCACACATAGATGCCTTTAACCATCTTTTTGAATGACTTCTTTCAATGTCAGTATTTTGTCCTTCTGGCATTTGTTAGCTGTCATTCTTAGCTTGCTTTACAAACAAATTGCGCGTAATTTCGTTTACAGTTATTACACTGAAAAAATAGTATAGCTAAGAGAACTATAGTTTGGCCCTCAGAACCAGAAAATATTGCTATCAGACCAATGCTACGGTATGGTCCTCAGAACTATACGAGTATAGGTGAGACAGCTATACAAATTCGTTGATATGACAATACCATGTATAGCGATCGTAAACAAAATATTATGCCATCGTTATCGCTCTTGTGAATTTTCGCGTGTGATAAAAAAATACGCGATACGCAAAAATGATCTTTCAAAGAAAGAAAAAATGCTCCAAACAAATCGACAAACGCTTCGAAAAAACGCCTCCAAAAAATGACACTTCGTTCTCATTTCGAGGTTAGAGTCACGTGCATGCGAAGCAATGTATAGGTCGCGCGGCAAACCAGTATAGTTGTCTCACCTATACCGGATGGGTCGAGACACTATATACCGGTATAGGTCGAACGGCTATACTGTTTTTTCCGTGTAGTTTGGCATCAACTTTAAGATGGAGTGTAAAAACGATATTTTAAATCAATTGAAAAATACAACATAAACAATGTAAACTAAAAACACTTGAGAATGACAAATTAGTAACCTAACCTCAAATTCCCTTACATAATACATTCAATATATTACAACTTTACAAACCTCTAGTGCCTTATAATATATTTCCCGCAGATCGCACACTCACAAACCATTTATAATAATTCCTGAAAGTCATAAACATTAAATATTTCAAAATTTCGTCTTCCTACATTTTCGGCTTTACCCAAACCCGTGCAGAAATAGCCCAACTTGTTTCCAAGTTCCGACCCGGGCCCGATCGGATTTTCCACATGTGGTCCGGGGGGGGGGGGGGACACATGGGTGTGGCTCGGGTCAGAACCACATCGGATTATGATAGACAAGATTATTTTCAAATTTTGTGTTTTGGTCGTGATATCGTAGTGACTATATTGAAATTAAAATGCCAAAAGCAAAAAGTACATGGCGAATTCGGAAGCACAGAATCGTTGGTGAGATTTAATATATCCACATTATAGATCAAGGTAAGTTAATTCACTAGATTCATTATATAAATCCTAACATTGTGGGTTATCTTTTCTAGACAGTTTATTTTATTTTTAATGTACGAAATTTATCAAAAATATTTCCATTTTGTTCTAAGACGTAAATATGGTAAATAATTATGAGAAGCATTGCATCACAATAAACATGATGTAGCATGAATTGATAATTGTAGTAATAATAATACCACAAATAGTTGTAGATGCTGAAGTCGAAGATAAAGGAAGAGAAGTTTCTGTCTTGCAAGCCGCTAATGAAGAGGAAACTCCAGTAGAAATGGAACCAGGGGATTTTCAAAAAGTTTTAGAGGAAAATGAAAATCCTATTGCTTTTGACGAAACTCCAGCAACGCAGATTCAGGTAATAAACTAGATTATTACTTGAAATATTTTTTTATTAACGGTCATTTGAAAAGAAAATAAAATTATAATTTTAAGTGTAGAACGTTATTGTGTTTCGTTATTTTTTATATCGTATATTCAATTTTTCAAAGTGAATTTTTTAGAAAGAAAATTATTAATAATGTAATTTATTTTTAGATTCAGAAGAATCGAATAGTTCTACAGACTATGAAGATGGGTTTAAAGATTATATTGTTTGTATACTCTTAATTATACTGTTGCATCACTAAACTGAATTTATGAAATAAATTTTTTTGAACCAACTATTTATTGTTATTAAACGAAAACCTTTTAAATTTTATTATTTTTAGAAATACAAAATTAGAAGGGGCCAGATCGGGCCCCCCTTTTACAGGCCCAGATCTGGGCCCAGTCGGGTAAGGCGTTTCATTACTGGTCTGGCGCTAGACAGATTACCCTATCGGGCCAAATTTTTCCTGATCGGGGCCCGGTCGGCGCCCCACCAAAATTTCTGCACGAGAAGCAGTGACGTCACAGACAGTGGTAATCATTTAATTCTCGGTTTGCGGCTTCAAACTGGTAGCTATGGAGGGGGTAAATTTCATCCACGATCTGGGAACACTGCTTTGAAATCGAACTTGATTCAGTTTTTTGCCAATAAAGACCAGAAATTCTATAAGTGTGGAATCATGAAGTTACCAGAAAGATGGAAAAAGGTCAATGAACAAAATGGAAAGTATATCATTGATTAAAGTTCATTCCTTGTATTTAAAAAAATGTGTTTAATTTGTATGAAAAAATCGGTAATTACTTTTGGAAAAACCCAATACTTATCGCTGATTCATATTTACAGAGTTCACGTTAAAAAAATCATTATTCCGTTTATCGCTGCGTCAGATTTACAGAGTATAGAAAGTCAATAACAAATTTCAAAATCCACTTACACTGAGAGAAATTTTTAGGATAATTTTAACTATTACGTTCCAACTAATTACTTTTAGTAAAAGCTGCTATAAATTTTATTAGTTTAACTAAGATGGTGGTCAGCATTGTGGGACCACCTGTTTTTCGATAATTGCTTAAATTATACTAATTTGAATTATGCGAGTGAAAAAATTTTTTCTCTAAATTAAATTCTAAGCTATCGAAATTCTTTCTAAAATTAGCCCAGCATGAATTCGTTTTGTTAAATTTTGAAGAAGTTATTCCAGCCTGACCAACTGGTTGTCGGCGCATGCGCCTCAACGAGTAGTTTCGCGCGCGTTCGCTGTTTATCACAAATTAAAAAGTGAGGAGTATTTACGCCTATCCTTTAAAATCATGTCACCTCTACTTCTACTAATAGGAGGAGGAAAAAAATGATAAAGTTTATTGCGATAAACGGCAGAGACAAGTTGCAATAGATGGGTGTTGCGATAAACGGAGCTTTACTGTAACTTCTTCAAAATTTAACAAAGCGACTTCATTCTGGACTCATTTTAAAAACAATTTTAATGGCTTTCAATTTATTATGAGTGCAATTTTTTGAAAATAAAATAAATAAATAAATCCACAAAAATATTTTCAGATTCTGTAAATATTGAATTCATTTGCATTTATTTGCGATATAAGAGTTTAAAATTGTCTACGAGGACACCTGTCGACAACGTATCCTTTCTGATACGCGACTAGTGATCCTCCGATAATGTAGTCAGTGACAAAAATTTCAAACTCAACTAATTAATTTAAAATAAATATTTTTGAATAAAAGATGAAAATTTAGAATATTTACCTATCATAGCAGTAACTGCGGCTAGAAAGTTGCAGGCGAGAAACGCACATATGATCCTCATTTTCTTTTGTTCACAAAGACAATGTGTTTAAACTACTTTCTTTGCATTAACTGGTAATTTAAAAAATAATGATTGCAGTTATACGTGATGATTCTTAGCACAATTAGCCTTGAATTGTATTTGTAATGTGTCAGGGTTAAAAAGTTGTTTTTTTTTCTTTCGAATACTAGGAAAAATGATTTGTTAAACTAACTACTTAAACTCGTAAAGTATGCCATTGCTAATTTATTGGTTGTTATGACTACCTTTTTTTGGAACGAGTGATATATTTTTCCGATAAACTTTTTCCTGTAAATTATAAATGTGCATACGACAATATCTATCTCTACCAATAAAACGTTGAGTCATGCGATTAAGCAATTGTTTTATCTCGTATATACTATTTACAGAAAAACTGTCATGTTTCAAAGCTGGAAGATCTCATTAAATATAAAAGATTTATGAGCTTGAAATCCAATATTCCTTGAATAAACATATTTCAAAATTGCAAAAATTGTAGGGCTCTATGGAATAACTACTCGAAAAAAAATTATAGCTGTCACAAGGATTTTTTAGGTTATATCAGCCATATTTATGGTTAGGATGTTAAAATAATATAGCTGGAGCAGCGATATGTTTCTTTGTACCAGCTACACATTTGTTTGCATGTGATTCCAGAACTTTAGCGCATCATTTTGTTGGTTCTTGACTGCTTATAAAAAATATTTCCAATTTAATTCCGCATCTTTTTTCCTCCATTAAAAAAGTTGTAGCTGTTATATTCTTTAAATTAAATAAAAAAACGAATCCAAAAGGAAATTACGTGTTATAGTATTCAAAATAGACCCATTTTATTGTACATACTAAATTAATATATTATTTCAAATTATTCAATACTATTTATTAATTTATAGTATTTATTATTATTTATATATTTTTATATGTAGTTTTAATCTACGACGACGGTAATTCACCCCATAGGTACACTCCGCGTGAGAGACTTCCAGCCTCTGGCAACTTCAAACATCAATAATTATTTTAACTAATTATTCGATTGTGCAAAAACTTTTTAGAAAACTTCTTTGTACTTTAATCAACAATTTTTTCACTGGATTCAGTTACACAAAGTGTACAATTTTTTCTGTATACGTATTGGATTGTTCAGTAATTTTTTACTTAGTATTTAAATATTTTCTATGAAATCCTCTTAAAAAGAACTAAATTTTCTTTGATTTTATCTTAATTTTACGAAACAGTAACTGCACGTGATCCAGTTGGGTAGAAATTCGTGAAACGGATCACTTTTTTCCCGACATTATGGAATACAGAAAACAATTTTTTTTTTAGAGTACGCATCAATACTGAAGTATTCCTTAAATAAAGCCTTTCCTTTAAATTTCATCCTTGATAAAAATTCTTCAAAGCTTATTAAATTTTGATTAAAAAAATATTGTGATGAAAAAAAATTAATTTTAATTTTAAGAATTTGAAATCTTGCTGTGGAAAAAAAGACGCTTTCGACTGCGCTGGGATTCGAGCCCAGGTCTTTCGATTGCCGGTCGACTTTAAAAAAAAAAATGGTTTATTATATACAATTTGAATTTTAACAATATTCTCGATGTTTTGACTGAAAATCGTTCAATTTTATATGTTTGTTAATGTCTTCCGAATGATAAACGGGAAAAGAGTTTTGGGTTCTCAATTAACGGATGGCATCCGTTTTTCTGAGCCGGAGTAACTCGCCTCGCCTGATCGCGACACGTCTGATCGCGATGCTCTTGACTGTGCATAGGTACTTAAAGTGTGTACGTTATCATCAATAACTCTGCTACGATAAAGTATTTGTTTTATTCAGAAAACGTTAAATATCAATGTTAGGAAGTAAATGATATTAAATGCACTCATTAATCATTGTTTCGCATTTTAATTTCATAAAAGATCACAATAAAAATTCGAATATCCAAATAAATCGAATCAATGGATTAACTTTTTTTAACTGCACTCGGACACGCAGCTGTTTTAATTGTAATTGTTGATAACACTTCAGTTTTATATTTTTATATTTACTTTTTTTCTATATCTCGGAAATGAGGTTAAAAAATAGCAATTTTGTTTTTAAATAGTATTTTTTTTTAATTGAAGAGGAAAATATATATGTACCTTATCAAAAAATGTGTAAATAAAAACTTTGTAGAACTTTTTCTAATTATCATTTTTGTATATTACGTTTTTTCGTATCTTGTATAGTTTGATTGAAAAATGGATTTTCATTATTGATTATTTTTAATTTTTATGATACTTTAAATTTTATAATTTCGGTTTCATTCAAGAATTGTATGAGGAAAATTTATAGAGCTTTCTGAAAACTATCAGAAATTATTATTAAAATATTGGATTTTTCCTAAAAGTAGTTTTAAAAAAATACCAAAAATGCTCTAATTCTTGAAATTTTGGTGGATATATCTGGTTAACGAACTTGTCCTTACTTTTTGAGCTCTGATAAAGTGTACCAAAGCAAATTTCAATTTAAGAATTCCTTTGAAAGTTATCGTGTCCACAAACAACAACGGCAGTCAAGTTTTACACAAATACAATACGTTCTTATATGTGATGAGAATGTAATAATTGAATGTTTATTAAATAATTAATAATTATTTAATAAGTATCAATTATAAGACGCGCGCCTTAGGTTAGGAGAGATTGTCTCATCAGAGCATAACATGGACCTTGTCAATTTCTTCTAGTCTGGATCAACTGGTCTGAGCCTTTTTAGAATCTATCTTTGAATAAGGAAAGGTGAAATATTTTCTATGCAGCAATATCCTTCATTCTTTCGATGGTACTGTTGTATCCACGAACATTCGTAAAAATAGACACTTTCTGCGTATTTCCTTTACCATAAATGAATATTCCTACAATCATATTATTTTTGAATAAGGGACTCCCAATATCTGTCTGAAAATGATAAAAAAATAGTTTTTAAATCTTTCATTAGTATTTTATTACTTTTAGGTTGCTTATATACCTCTTTGATATGAGTGATTGTTGTTTGTCCACAAAAATGCAACAACGTATTCGGCTTAACTTTTTTTGGAAATGTTATTGGACAATCTTCATAGCTAAATATGTTCACGCAGGCTGTTTGGAAAACAGGTTTAGTTTGAGTTGAACGTATATGACATCGGAATAACTCTAAGGTATCCCCAGGTGCAACTGCATGAGTTGATACTTCCGGAAAAGGTCCTCGAGGTAAATATAAATGGTTTGGAACCTATCAGAAAACTAACTTTTACAAATATCATTATTTAATAATAATAAAGAAAACGGACTCAAAGGTGAATTTATTTAGTCTGTCTGGAGAATATCAAAATCGTGTTCAGTAATTTTTGCAGTATTATTAGTAATTTAGATAATTTACATCGTTGTAAAAACCATTTAAAAAATAAGTACGAGAAAGAAAGAAAAAAAAGAAAGATTACTACTAGCGCAGTACCATGCCAGTACCTTTTTCGGATTTCTAGTACTGTCGGGGTACTGGTGTAATATCGCAATAGATACTGGCATATTACTGGCTAGACCTCTAGTGATAACTCGGCTAAAATTTGGCAGCCAGTACTGTTCTGGTACTTGAAAACAGCACTAGTCAAGTGCTATCAGTCGGTACTTGCATAGTATGGGCTAGACCCCTAATTATAAACTCGGCTGGGAGTTGGCAGTCACTACTTGGCTACTTGAAAGAAGTACTGGTACTATTTACAAGTAAATTTATACAAACTAAATCAAAAACATTTTATTGGGTTGTCCCAGAAGTATTTGCCGATTTTTGCATACAAATTAAACACATTTTTTTAAATACAAGGAATGGACTTTAATCAATGAAATATTTTCCATTTTGTTCAGTGACCTTTTGCTATCTTTCTGGTAACTTCATGATTCCACACTTATAGAATTTCTGGTCTTTATCGGCAAAAAACTGAATCAAGTTCGATTTCAAAGCAGTGTTCCCAGATCGTGGATGAAATTTACCCCCTCCATAGCTACCAGTTTGAAGCCGAAAACCGAGAATTAAATGATTACCACTGTCTGTGACGTCACAGCTTCATCATCATTGAAAGTTTTAAGACACCTTTTCAATCTCATCAAACAGACAGCATAATCTTTTTTGGATGCAATTCAGCTTTCGATGTTGTTTGTAGTGGTTCATCACGCTTGGACCATGATCGTTTTCGAACGACGTTACCCAAGCTAAAATCATGTCACTCTGCCGACTGTGACGATCGGTTAAATGTTGGTCGAATGTAGGAGATCGACTGTTGATTGCCAACGTTGGTACAATGTTGAGAAACATTTGGCCCAACCTTATTCCGACTGTGGAAAAAGTAATTTTCCGATAGTGGATGTACAAGGTCTATCCAGTGTCTATTCAGCCCCGGTAGCCTACTGTAAAATACCAGCGATTGTACAATGTTGGATGTACAACAGGCCCAACCTTCTTCCAACTGTGGAAAAAGTAATTTTCCGACAGTAAATGTGCAAGGGCCACCCAGTGTCTAATCGACTCTGATAATTAACACTGTAAAATACCCGTGTATAAAGTTTAGTCGACATTGGTACACTCTAAAAAAAAGTCTATTGATAGTGAAATTACGTTCCTTTCAGAATGAATCCATTGAAATTAAGCAGATTTCTTTTGTCTATCAACAGAATCGATTTACTGTTATTATAGTATTGATGATGACCGATTTAATTTCGGCATTTGCCAAAGTTGTGCTTGTGTACATTTCTATTATTTATATTATATAGGTTATATGAACGTTGGAAACTGGCGTTGTACCAACACAGTACACACTGAGAAAAAAGATTTGATTGAATCAAAAAAAAAAATTTGTTTGAACGACTTTCTTTTATTTAAAGAAATGATTTGTTTAAATGAAATAAAATTTATTTGATTCAAACAAAATATCTTTGAACCAAATAAATATTTGTTCGAATCAAATAAATTTCTGCCTTAAATCAAACAAATTATACCTTTGACCATATATCAATGCATTAATTTCTTTGTTTTGAAGAAAAATTAATTTGATTCAAACAAATATTTATTTGGTTCAAAGATATTTTGTTTGAATCAAACAAATTTTATTTCATTTAAACAAATCATTTCTTTAAATAAAAGAAAGTCGTTCAAACAAATTTTTTTTTTTGATTCAATCAAATCTTTTTTCTCAGTGCATCGTTATCATTTCGACTGTCCGCCGACAGTCGGAAGTTGGTATCCAGCATTGGATCGACGTTGGTCCGATTGTTAATTTCTGCTTGGGATTCTAAGCAATCCATTTTTCATCACCAGTGAAAATTCGTTTCACAAAAGAATCGAATTCATTGCGTTTAAGATGCAAATCACAATCTTTGATGCGTTTGGTTAAATGGATTTCTTTCAATTCGTGTGGAATTTAAATATCAAGTTCTTTAACGAGTCCAAGACGTTGTATATAATGGTCGATTTTTAATTTTGGTATTTTTAACTTTTCTTCAATCTCTTGCATAGTTACATGACGGTCCGATTCAATTATGGCTTTGATTTGGTGATCATCAACTTCATTTGCCGACCTGAACGTTCCTCATCTTTGAGTGAAAAATCCCCGGGACGGAATTTATCAAACCAATTTCGACTGTATCTGTATCTGTCTTTTAGGGCTTCCTCACCATTCATATCACATAACATTTCAGCAGCCTGTGCTGCGTTCTTCTCTTTATGGAAATAAAAAAGCAAAATATGACGAAAATGCTCGTTTTTACACTCCATCTTAAAGTTGATGCCAAACTAACAACTGTAAACGAAATTACGCGCAATTTGTTTGTAAAGCAAGCTAAGAGTGACAGCTAACAAATGCCAGAAGGAAAAAATCATGACATTGAAACAAGCCATTAAAAAAGATTGTCAAAGACTTCTATATGTGAAATCGGCAATTACTTCTGGGACAATCCAATATTGAAATTTCATATTTTGTACTGACCCAAGCAGAAACTATTTACTGTCAAACGATTCCCATCACTATTAAAGAATTTCCTATTAAAAATTGGCATGAGAGGAAATCCTTTAGCAGTTAAACGATTATCGTTTCAAATGCTAACCTTTTACTGTTAAAGTATTTCCTTTGGTCTTGATATGAAATACTTTCTCGTACAAAAAAAAATAATTTCAAGGATAAAAGAAAACAAATTATGATATAACCTGTCTAATTTAAATATTAGAAATCTACACAAGACCAAGTTTGGCAAATGCCAATATTAAATCGGTTATCATCAATACTACAATAACAGTAAATCGATTCTTTTGATAGGCAAAAGAAATCTGCTTAATTTCAATGAATGCATTCTGAAAGGAAGGTAATTTCACTATCAATAGACTTGTTTTTAGAATGTACCAATGTCGAATAAACTTTGTA
Organism: Diplolepis rosae; assembly: GCA_030998225.1. NCBI lineage: Eukaryota > Metazoa > Arthropoda > Insecta > Hymenoptera > Diplolepididae > Diplolepis > Diplolepis rosae. The sequence continues at coordinate 2,354,560 of JAPYXD010000754.1, read as the reverse complement.
CAAACACTGGTATTTTACAGTGTTAATTATCAGAGTCGATTCGACACTGGGTGGCCCTTGCACATTTACCGTCGGAAAATTACTTTTTCCACAATTGGAAGAAGGTTGGGCCTGTTTTACATCCAACATTGTACCAGTTGAGCGCCAACTGTCAATGAGATTCCTATGTAGGCTGATAGCCAGTATTTGGATTCTGTTTACAGCCAGCACCAAGCCAGTACTGTTCCGAAGGTTGGAATAACTCACTTGTCGGTATTTGACCAGTAATAATGATTAGTACAGCGGCAGTAGCCAACCAGTAGAGTACCAACTGTCGATAAGACTTCTATCTAGGTTTATATCTAGTATTTGGATTCTGTATACAGCCAGCACTAAATCAGTACTGTTTTGAAGGTTGGCACAGCTCCTTTGTCGGTATTTTGCCAGTAATAGTAATCAGTACTGCGCCCGTAGTAAACCAGTAGAGTGTCAATTGTTAATGATATCCCTACTTTAAAGTTTCACCAGTACTGCCAAAGAATACTGCATCCGTACTGCGCCAGTAGTAAGCCAGTAATATGCCAATTTTTGGCTCAGTATTGACAAGCAGTACTGGCATTACTCCTCCGTTACAACTTGCACAATACTGCGCCGGTTGTAAAAACTGACTGGCCTCCGACTTTTCCACCTGGGATGTGCAAATCAACTTCTGAGAGTTCGGTAAAATTGTCTTTTCAAATACTTATTTAAAACTCTTATATTTAACATGTATCGACTTACTTTTAGGAGTGCAATATCATGGATATGCTGTTTAATTTTATAATGACTTTTGTACATATAGCTCATAATATTCACTACATATATGCTAGTCCTATTTGCAGAAATGGATCTCAGCTGAACCTTTAAATCTCTAGGTGAAATTTTACGAAATTTCTGTCTCATACGTCCCTTTAAAAAAAACAAATAAGAACTTGCTGTTAGGAGCAAATTTTGTGTTATAAAAGTTCCGACAGCCGTAGCAACATCCTTATATAGTATAGGACAGATAAATTCCGTGACTGATGATGTGCTCTCCCCAAAATGTTCTCCATTATATAGTTTACTTTCCATAGACGTAGCATTTAACTCTATAGAGAACATCAGTAAAAAGTTATTGAATTATGTTAAGACTACTATATTTGAAACTTTGAGTAATATTTATATTGATTTTGCAATTTGCTATTGACTTGTAGTTTAAAACACAGTTTTTCTCGATAATGACAAATTTGCGATAAAATATCAACCGCATTCAGAAAAAAGTTTTTTAAACTCAAATAAAATTTTTTTAATAAAACAAATTGTGCATTTGCATTGGGATCCGTGGTCGTGACGTCACAGTGACGTCGTAAAAAAAGATGGCTGGCGAAGAGTAGGTTAGATGAAGGCGAGACGCCTGGACAGAATTACTTTTTTCTTAATTTAAAAAGTTTTTTTGAAAAAATGAGAGCTTCATTGAATGAATTATGTCAATTTACAAAGTCGACACCTTCTTCTCGAAATTTTATTGAAGGTGAGAGTATTTTGAATGCCGGGCACGTCATGTTTTGTGGCCGATTGAGTGAGCAGCAGGATGTTTGCAAATTATTTATTGCGTTTTGTATGCAATCCTCTAATTTGAGAAATCATCCTCATGAAATAAAAGGATCAATATCCTCCAATGGCAATATTATTGACGTAAGGTGCTCTTGCAAAGCTGGGCTGAGCAAAAAATGTAAACATGCCGTGGTAGTTTTCCTGTTTTTGAGCAGGTTAGTTTTTCACTATTAATTTTATAATGTAATCGCCAATAAGTCTCACTTAATAATATTAATACTTCTCTCATTGGAGGTTAGGTTTGATCTGTATTTACTTTTTTGTTCAGGAACTTTTTTTTATCAAATTCGAATAAATATTTTATTAAGAGAAATAATTAATAATCAAATAATTCTATTTCTTCTAATTTATTAACATGATCCACTTTTATTTTTCTGATACCAGGAAAGTGATAAAAACTTAATTCAGGTTTCTCACAAGCTTTTGAACTGCAACCAAAAATCGAGCAATATATTTTACTTTTGAAAGGTTTGGGGCGAAATTTTACACCTAACTTAGCTGACTCCATTTTCCCAAAAAAATTTCAACTTTTTTTTTAAAGCGCTTAAAATTAAATTGAAATAACTTTTATTCGGTTTGTGTTTACGGTATTTACATTGTATACATGAAAAATGAACCTACTCTTATTAATTCAAAGTTTTCTCACGAGATGGCGTATCGCAGGGTAATGGATCCCAATAGGTGGACAAAAATATTTCCTTGATTGAAACAATTTTCTTAGTTAACTTTCATTTTTCAAATTGAACATATTATTAGTGTGTTCAACAAAAGGATTTTTGAACTTGATAAATGATTTTTTGAATTGAAAAAAAACTATTATCAAAAAAATCACTTTGGTAGAATCAAAATAATCTATTTTTGAATCAAACGAATCATTCTAATAAAGAATTTGTTCTTTTCGAATTCTTTATTCTTTAAATTCGAAAAATACTTTTTTGTAACATAAGCAATTTTTTTTTTATTCAAGAAAAGTCGGATGAACAAACAATTTTTAAAATTTGAATAAAAGTTTTCTCTGAATGTGTTATGTTAACAATTCCTTAAAATCCAGCCACGATAGTTGTATGAAATTTCAATTAAATCAATTCACGTTTTTCTAATAGTGCAGGTGAAGAAATTCTATAGTCCATCAATTTATAGTGATTTTTAATAGTCTAACTATGTATAATCTGCGTGAATATATACTTATCTCTTTAAACACTTTTATAATCAGGCTGCCACAGAAGTACAATTTTCTACTCTCACAAGGTATTTAAATCTAGATGTCAAACACACATCTCCTGGAATTATGGCTTCCACTGAGGTATTTAGTTGGAGCTTTATACAACTGTGATGGCTAAATAAATATTCAATCAAAATAAATAAAGTTTCATCTAAAATGAGTGAATTTCAACCAAATGGATAAATCTTAAACCAAAAGTCGAATGAATCATCAACCACAGTAAATTTAAAGTGGTTGAATTTTAAGAAATTTTTAACAATATGTCATTTAATTTCAGAGTCTTATATATTTTATAATTCTTGTAATTAATAAAGTAAACAAAAATTTAGAGTGATATTTACCAAAAGCATGAGCTATGAATAGAAGAACATACACCAGAACAGCAAACAGGATTCTCATTTTCGCTCGATTACAAAACAATAGCATGTCAACTGTTTTCTATAATCAACTGATAGGATTTAAAGAATGACCGCAGTTCTTTAAATTAGTATTTCCCACCATATACCTTAAATTTGATATATTACTGTCGAAATAAAACAATTTAAATTGTGTTTGCAATAACTTCAGGGTTGAAGAGATTTCTTTCCTTGCATAAGATAACATTAATTTGTTTTAATTACCAAATTTATTCAAAGATTGGTAATTTTTTAATTAAAATTCTCCCTAAATCTGTAAAATATTATTATGGTACCCTAATCACTATTTATGTTGCACTTTAGTCCAACATAAAAATAATTTTAATTAACTGTAGCAAGCTTTCCTATTCGTGGACTGTTTATTTAAATAGTATAAAATATAGTTCATATAATCGGCAAACACTCAAAAAAATATCTGGTTGATTCAAATAAAATTCACTTTTATCAACCAAAAAATTGGCTTATTATATGGTTGGCCAAATTTTTGGTTGATTCAACCAAAGAGCTTGTTTTGTGCTGCCAAATATGGTGTTTTGGATACGATTTGCTTAAACCGAACAACTATTTCATTTGATTCAATTAAATTCCAAATGATTTAACTTCATTTTGTTTGACTCAATTAATGATCTTGGTTCATTTAACAAAATAATCGCGGGTTTTTTTCCTGTCTCGCAATGTTTGCGTGTGTTTTACATATCAAATAATATCTGAATATTCATCAAAGGCTGTCGGTTTTTCAAATTTGATTAAGATAACGTTAACGCCAAGCAACTGTTTTATCGCGAATAGGCTGTTTACAAAAGATAAAATATTAATGATTGCAATATACCATTTAAAAATCTAAAATTATACAATTCATGGCATGAATTATCTATACATTTCTACCTTACCAGAATTTCAGTTTATGTAACCCCTTTTACATTCAAAATAAAAGACCTAGTTGTAAATTTGTGAAATTAAATGAAATACAGACCTTTATTGGTGCATTTTATTTAATTTCACAAATTTTCAAGTCTGTATCTCATTTTGCATGGAAACCAATTAACCTATTTTGTGTTTTTAATTTTTGACCCGATGTCCTGACCTACTGGAAAAATTTGATTAAATTTAGTATAAAAACTCAATCTGATACAAAGATACGATTAGATTTGATAAAAATTCTATTAAATTCATTCAAAATTTCTAGCAGGGTTACCGCGAGTCTTACACATTATTATAGGCGAAGGTTATGTGATCTGTATCTTACAGACACTTTTTTTTCGCCCTTCGCATTTCCACATTAATTGAGATATCGAGTTAAAACTTTGAGTAACTAAGTAAAAAGCCGTAAAGAACGTTTATTTGGTCCGAAATATTTATAATTATATAATTTTTGGACCAGGTAGACGTTCTTCACTGCTTTTTACTTGATTACCTAAAGTTTTAACTCAATATCTCAATTGATGCGGAAATGCGATGGACGAAAAAAAGTGTTTGTAAAACATTACTCAATAATTTTCCGGTCTGGCATATAGATGGCATCACTGTTTTGAACGTTCATTGAACGATAAAAATATATTTTTTTTTAAACTAAATAATTGTTTCCTCTGCATTAAATTAAAAAGTAGCGTATATTCAATAACAGATTGTATATTTGAAAGGCTCTAAATATAATGTACTTACAGTTTTTAACGTTCATTGAACGATGACAAAAAGTTTTCTTTCAGACTAAAATTAATTGTTATGTTTTTATTCAGAGCCTTTTAAATATACAGTCCTTTATTAAATATATGCTATTTTTAATTAAACGGGGAAGAATTTTCAAAAAAAAATATATATTTTTCATCATTCAATGAACGTTCAAAACTGTAAGTACATATAATAATAGAGTGTAAAAGCAGTGAATTTTTCTAGATCTCACTAATAAAGTATGTTTTTTGAGCAGATATAGCTAAGGTGTAATTAAAAAAGTTTAAAATATATTACCTATTAAACAATTTTATTGGAAGTCTATGTTCAATACAGTTTCAATCGTAACGATGGCATCACATATCACCTCGAATCTCGGCGTTCTTTTCCGTCAGACGGAGAAAAATGGATATTCAACAATGTGACAAGCATCCAATAGATTCAGTTCTAATATCTAGATATTGATCCTGAATATCCATTTTTCCCTGTGAATATAAAGGGTTTCCCAATAGGGGTGATATGATTTTGAATGTCCCTATCGGGCTCATTTGAACTGAAATTTTTGACGTCTGCTGTCAGTTGTCATCAGTAAGGTTTGCCATTTAATCATGAGTAGTTTCACGCTTCCACAACGTTTGGAAATTGTCCAATTATTTTATCAAAATTCGAGAAGTTTTGTCGGTGTTCAAAGAGCATATCGTGCAAAATATGGTCGTCATTCTGCTCCATCCGCGCTCTCAATTCGTCGAATAGTCGATAAGTTGGAGAGCGAATTTACTCTATTGGATACTAAGCCTAAAAATCGTATGCGTACCGCACGTTCTACACAGAATATAGCCGCCGTACAGGCCAGTATCGAGGAAAACCGTGAATTGTCAGTGCCACGCCGATCTCTAGAATTGGGCCTGTCCAGGATGACTACCTGGCGTATTTTGCGATTGGATCTTGGCCTGCATCCCTATAAGATGATTCTGGCCCAAGAACTGAAGCCTAATGACCATCGTTTGCGTCGGGAGTTCACGGATTGGGCTCTGGAATCAATTGAAAATCATCCCAATTTTCATCAAAAAATCATCTTTTCTGATGAGGCACATTTTTGGCTCAAGTCTCGGGGGACACTTGGCCGATATATTCTTTAAATCATAAATGGCATAGAATATCCAATATAATAAAAAAGATTTCGATCAATTCCGAATGAATATTCAGTGTTTTTTTCCAATTTCAAAACATATCACCCTTATTGGGAAACCCTTTACTTTCTTCTATCAGTGGCCACGGCGATATAATTTCATACGTTCGATAATCCATTTAAATTTAATAAGATTTGTATAAATAGACGCATTCCGATTATTTTTTTTACCAAAAATGTAGATTCCTACAAGTGTACCATTTCTGAATAAAGGGCTGCCAATATCTGCCTAAAAATTATTTTAAATTAATTTTTGAGATTTTTATTATTCGAGACACGGGCCATTCAAAGATTCCTGCTTTACCGGCATTTATGTTCTTGTAACCTCATTTCCGTGGAAAATCAAATATCCAGTTGAAATTTAGTGAAATTGCACAAAATGCACTATAAGATAGGTATGAATTTGCATGGAAATAGGGTTAAAGAAACTAAAATGACAGTAAGAGAGGAATTTAAGTCATTCATGGCCTTAAAGGCATCCATAGAAATTTAGAGAATTCACGTGAGCAATTAGGTTTAGTTTCTACATATTTATGTCCAAATTAATCAAAATTATTCAATACAAATTTGGGATGAGTTGTGTCAGATGCAAGAGGACGTAAGGTGAATGTCCCAATTTGTGAATTCCATTATGTTTTAATGTTCGTAAATTCATGTTTATATGATTTTATAATGAAATTTAAGAAATTTGAGATTTTTCAATGATTTTCTTAATTCAAATTTAAATTGCATTTATTGCAATATAAGAGTTTGAAATTGTCTTCGAGGACACCTGTCGGCAACGTATTCTATCTGATACGCGACTAATGATCCTCCGGTAATGTAAGCAGTGGCAAAAATTTCGAACTCAACTGAATAATTTGATTTTATTAATATTTAGTACAAACATATCAATTAGTTATCCCGGCGAATAAAAATTTCGATCACTAATTGTTACATTCAACTTAGATACTTAATTTCCTATCACATACCTTCAATTTGTCATTTTTTCTGTACCCATTACCGTCTCGAATATGAGCGTTTTCTGTTTTCCCACATAAATGAAACGCTGGATTTGCCTTAATTTTTTTTGAGAATCTTATTGGACACTCAGTGTGTTCAACTATGTTGACTACAGTCATTTCAAAAAATGGTTTACCCAGAATTGAACGTATTTTACAATCAATTAACATACAGGTATCTTCAGGCTCGAGTGGAAAGAGTGATACTTCAGGAAACGGCCCTTGAGGTGTATATCTATGGCTAGAAACCTACTACGGAATTAAATTTTCAAACTGAACGCTACGTGGAGAAAAATATTTATCTAAAATTACCAAACTATTTGGTAACTCATAATAACCTTCAGAAGGGACGTCTCCGGGTTATGGATTGTGGTGTCTTTTTCTAACGCGTGCGAAGCAAGAGGAAGATAGAGGGGAGAGCTTTGGGCACTCAGAAGAGGGGAGGTTTCAGTGGAAACACATACACAAATATTATTACCATACCTTAGTTATGTTCATATATTTAAGTACACAATGCTACGCTATTTATATTCGCATACGCTTGAAATTAAATTTCAGAATCGCCTTTGGGTTCGAACCCACTAACTCTACCTATATCTACATTAACTAAACGCATTCCTAACGCCTAAAGCCTCTCGGCTATTCTCGCTTGCCATATTCCGAAATAAATGTCGCTTATAAGCCATTACTGAGTTGGGGGTTGGGCAGACTTGGATTCGAGTCTACGAAGCTATTCGGATAACGTCGGAAGTACTCGGACGACATTCTAAAACAAATTATATGAAAAACCGAGAATGAATGTTTTGATTTTTGCTGCGCGTCGTGAGGTTTCTGGCAAGTTCATATTCATAATATGAATTTCTCAAACATGCTTTCCAAAATGTGATATTCATTATTCATCTTATTCAAATTATTTTTAGACAACTTAATAATCATAATATCATTTTCTCGTACTTCCAATTTCTCGAATAGAGATTCATAATATTTAGTATTTACAATACTACTTTATCTTCTTCATGTATTAAAGACCGTTATGACTATATCAAACTTCGATGTCATAATATGAATAAGCATAATAAAGCCTCGGCTTTCCCCATTTTGGAACGATATTATACTAAATTTTGATTCATCTTTATCATTTACTCTAACGAAAAGTCTCTCAGTGTATGAAAAGTAATTAGACTAATGGTGAAAATTTATCTCACAGTTAAGTGAAACGTAAGCTACAACGGAGTACAGCTTAATAAAAACATTAGAAAACGTACTAAAAAAAAACAATCTCGACCTTAAAAACTCTGCGACATATTCAAATGAAACGACCATAGTATGGTTCGCACACATAACCCGTTCGATTACAGGAGGAAAGATACATATACACACTATACTAACATAACGAATACATAAAAAACTATAACTTATACCAGGGGTGTTAGTTGAAATTTGCCGGTTTTACTCGTAGATGTCGCTAGAGATATGTATATATTTCTATGATTTGGCATCTATGTCATATTTTTCTATGGACAATAACCTTCAAAAATACACAATTACATTCTGCCAAAATAATAGCATCATAGTTGTTTACCTCAGTGAATATGTCGAGTTTCGTTCCAAGTAAATCGCATTTGCGGCATTCGTTGCTTTTCTTATTTCATCTAAAGAAAAAAGCAGTTGAAGCTCATCGATTGCTGGTAGAAACATATGGTGAACATGCTCCAGTGACTAGAACATGTGAGACATGGTTTCGTCAATTTAAAAGTGGAGATTTCGATTTGACAGACAATGAACATCCTGGTGCAGCGAAAAAGTTCGAAGACGAGGAATTGCAGGCGTTATTGGATGAAGACCCAACACAATCGCAACAACAATTGGCACAAACACTAAATGTGACCCGAGGAGCATTTTGCCAACGTTTAAAAGCCATGGGAAAAATCCAAAAGTATGGAAAATGGGTACCACACTAACTGAACGATAGACAAATGGAAAATCGAAAAACCATTCGTGAAATGCTGCTTCAACGGTTCGAAAGGAAATCTTTTCTGCATCGAATTGTCACGGGGGACGAATAATGGATTTATTTCGAGAACCCGAAGCGGAAAAAATCATGGCTTTCACCTGGTGAGGTCGGCCCATCGACTCCAAGGCCAAATCGCTTTGGCCGTAAGACAATGCTCTGTGTTTGGTGGGACCAGTGTGGTGTGGTGTACTTCGAGTTATTAAAACCTGGTGAGACGGTGAATACGGATCGCTACCGACAACAAATTATCAATTTGAATCATGCGTTGATCGAAAAATGGCCGGAATGGGCCCGAAGACATGGCAAAGTTATCATACAACATGACAACGCACCGTCTCATACCGCTAAAGTGGTGAAGAACACATTTAAAGCATTGAATTGGGAAATATTATCGCACCCGCCGTACTCTCCAGACCTCGCCCCGTCCGACTATCACCTTTTCGCATCGATGGGACACTCACTCGCAGAGCAGCGCTTCGCCAATTTTGAACAAGTCGAAAAATGGCTCGTCGAATGGGTTTTTTGGAATGGTATTCATGACTTGCCTGAAAGATGGGAAAAATGTGTAGAATCCAATGGTCAATACTTTGAATAAAAAATTTTTGAGATTCCCTTGAGAATTAAGTGTTTTCTTTATTGAAAAAACCGGCAAACTTCAACTAACACCCCTGGTAATAATAGGCCGCTACATGTCTAAATATCGCTCGCTTCTCGCTGTGTCTAAAGGTTCGAACTGTCCTTATATACTAACTGGGAAAATATATTAGCGCTTGTGAGAAATTCATAGACGCGTCAAGTATTGTAGGTGCCCCAAAGTCTGCCAGTGACGGATCAAAATTGTGAAGGCTCCCGAGGAAATTCATACCTAATAACTATCGTCTAAGATACAATTTCTTCGAATGAAAAATTAAATAAATTATTTAAAAACTGAATTGAAACGCCTGAAAGTTTTTAATAATCTAATTTTTATAATTTGTACTTTTGTAAAGAAATAACTAACGTGCAAATAAATCTTACATTAATTTTAAACATTTTATAAGGTAAATGGAATTTTGTTTATTAAAACTTGGTTAAAATATCAAATGTTAAAATAATTAAGTAAAGTATTTATACTGCAATTCATTCGGATTCCAATGTAACTATTGAATATAATTTTTTATTTACAATTCAAAATAAATAAAAATTAACCTTTTTGAATGTATTTGAAAATTAATATTTAAAGTAAATGGAATGGTGGAAAGGAATAACTTATTAGGATGTTCGGCGGTAGGAAATGAATGGAAAAAAGTATATTTATATATTTATGGTGACGCGTGACCCGTGTGACTAAGGATTTTTGTTTTCTTCAAGTCTTGAATAAACCGTAACACACTCAACAACAAAAGCTCTCCTATGAAGAGTAAATTTCCGCATAAAATAGTTATGATAATATTCAAACTCACACTAAACTTTTATGGAGATTTGGTTTAAACTTTACAATAGTATAATGTAATAAATGACATTTTTTTCGAAAAATTCACAAACATTTTTCATTCTTTGACTCATTTTAAATGAAAGATTAATACTCTGCAGTTAAAAAATTGAAATATTTTTTCAGAATAAATTTTACCTAACTTTAGGTGAAAAATTAAATTATTTTAGGTTACTTTATGACAAAATGTTTGCCTCATGTCAATTATTACACTACTAAATATTTACTCTACGCTTTGAAAGTTTACTCAACTGCTTGAGTATTATTTAGAATTTGTTTTTTATTAAACGCGCAAAATTATTTAAAATGTTCCTCAAATGTCTCTATGTCTCCGTTTTCATCAACTTTTGAATAATGTTTCGTCAATAAATTCTTTCCATGTAAAAATCGTAACAAATGTGAATGGTTAAAAAAAAAGTACGTCGACTTAGAATTTTATCATGCGTTTCTAAATAGTTTGTTAAGTTTAGACAAATATTTCTTGCAAATTTTAGAAGATATATATCTACTAAAATTTGAATTCTAAAATACATAATCTCCGAATTGACTTTATATTGCCCCAAGTTTATTAAAGAGGAAATGGAATATAGCAAATTATAATATAATAGATTATGTCCAATTGATTGAAATACTATATTATAACTATTGTATTTTCTATACAATAACTCACTGATAAGACTGCAAAATCATAATCGTGCGATTTGTAATCGTAACTTGTCATGGTGATTATTTCATCAACTGGTATTAAACGTATCCTGAACCTATTTTCAAAGTCGAGTCTGACTTGTACCTGTAAATCTTCTTCGCTGATAGTCTCCATTTTCTTTTTCCAATATCCCTTTACAATAAACAAGTAAGATGCTGCTGTTAAGACATGATTTTGTGTTACAAAGGTTCCAACAGCCGTAGCAATATGTTGATATAGTATAGGACATATAAATTTTATAATTTGTGAAGTTCTTTCATCAACAATCTCTCTATTATGCATTCTACCCTCTGTAGACATAGAGTCCAATTCTTCATAGAAAATAAGAAAAAAGTTATCTAATTATGTTGAAGGTACTATGAGTGCAACTTTTAGTATAATTTACACGTACTTTGTTATTTGATCTTAAGCTATAATTCTTAACAGACACTATAAAAACTACCGGGAATTTTTTCAATGTAACTACAAGTGTTTCCATTATTCAGGGGAAAAAATCGTTTATAGAGGAAACCTTTTGAATTTGAATTGATGAAAAATACACTGAATTAATGCAAAGTCGTCCTCTAATTCAAATTGACAAAAATGCCTACTAATTGTTAGTTATTTCTTTACTAATTACTTGTCAGAACATTTATAATTTCTGATTGTATTACTAGAAAATGACCAATGATTGATAGAATTTTTATCGATTTGAATTAGTTAACTACTTTTCATCAATTCAGATTTAGGGAGAATATTCCCTAATTATGAAAAAAAAATTCAACTAGTTAAAAACAATATGAATGTAATGCAGAATTGTATTCGTGATGATGTATTGCGATTCTCTACTAGATTTCTATTCAGATATAGTTTATAAACTTCATGAAATGATGCATGAGTAATTTTGATGTTCAAATCATGAAAGACTATTTTCTTGATATATCAATTGTAACAAAAGTAATTATGATATTTTGTTGGAAGTCATTAAAAGATCAAAGATTTACAAACCAATACGTCATGTTTAATTCTTGGTTTGTGATAATATATACACAGAAAACGTCAATTTTTTCATAATTCAGTTTACAATAGATGTATTGTAACGCTACATTACGATTCGAAAATTTACTATCAATGAATTTATTGCACGGTTAAAACATAATTTTTTAACAGTGCAGATGTAGTATTTAAACATATAGAAAAGGTTATATCGACTTGTAATAACTGGGGTATTACTTTTGAGTATTCAAAATTTAATATTAGTTTACTTATACATCCCGTGCTTGGGGGCTGGCCAGTTTTTTTATCTAGCTTACGACTCTAAATGGGGTGGGTCAACAAATCATTGCCCGGGATAAAGTAAGTAACTAATATATTGATTGTACAAAAAATTTTAAAACTTAAATTGTTTTTAATTGAAAACAAATTAATTTTCAAAATATTGAAACATCCTAAGGTGACCTAATAATTACACTCGAACTATTTGTGGAAAAAAAATTGTCCTCACTCTTGCATTGGATGCAAAAAGAAAATACTAATACTTTCATATATTAGATGAGAATGTATTAAGATACCTTCCTATGCATTTTCAATAGGAGCAGTACCACTAGTATTTCATAAGAAAAAGTTAGCTTTCTATGGAACTAAAAATGCCTAATATTACAGTTGAATATCTGAGATCATAGAACACGAATATTAACCCTTTAAGGTCGTATATCTTCTCTCAGCCACCAAAACATGTTATGTATATACTTAATACGGCCGCAAAGGGTTAAATGGTACTGCCCGGTAATATCTACATGGAGAGAAATTTAGGCGACAAAATGGTTAAAATCGGAGGAAAAATTACCATACTCAACGGGAATGCCAAAACAAAGTATATTTACAGTAAATTTGGCCAAAAGTATGGGAAAGAATACGCCAATTAAAGATCACTTTATCCACAACCAAATTTGATGAGTGTTAGAAGAGTTTTACCTTCAATATAATCTGTTTTTCCATTAGAGCTATGAGAAATTCCCATACTGGACGGAAAAGTGCAGGCTTGAGCAATATCCGAGGGGCCGTTTACTGGAAGAATCAATGATGTTCCATACTTATAATTGATTCAGAATCAGTGACTCGTCGAAATATTTTTCAGAATCATATGGGGAATCAGCTTGATTCAGTAAAATCTTAGAAATTGATTCTGAAAGTTTGAAAGCCGCGTTCATCAGTAAGATTCAGAAAAATCACCGGGAATCATTCAGAATCGCCAAGAATAAATTGGAATCGCTACGATTCCGTGCACGCTCGAGCGAGTCAGCTCGAGTTAGCTTGAGATCACTTGAGATCAACACGTTGAAACTTGTCTAATGCGCAGTCTCGCGCGCAGGCTACACATGCGTGGAGCTGTAAAGCTGTATTGGTTCTCAGCTGACATCGCCGGTGTAGGCTGTAATATTTTTGTTTGGTCGAGAATTGAGGGAATCAATAAGGATCAACAAAGAATCAGCTGGACTCAGACGAAATCAACAGGAATCAATCGTAATGATGCAGTTCAAAGCGCGCAATTGTCGGAATGATCCCTGTCCTTCTTCTGAGGTTGGATTCGATTCTTTTCTTTTCTAATTGTCAGAATCAAACCGGATCATGCTTCAAGTGTAGAATCACATGAATCGTAAGCTAGTTGGCGGAATAATTATGCTCACGTGGAATCGATTTGGAATGAACGGCCCCTCGGCAATATCATCATATTGACATGTAATTTCTCCCATTCATTTTGAATAAAGAAAAAATAAATTTTCTGTACACGATGTACCAGGGGTGTTAGTTGAAGTTTGCCGGTTTTTTCAGTAAAGAAAACACTTAATTCTCATGGAAATATCAAAAAAATTTTATTCAAAGTATTGACCAATGGATTCTACACATTTTGCCCATCTTTCAGACAAATCATGGATACCATTCCAAAAAAACTGTTTCTCTTCCAAGGCAAACCATTCGACGAGCCATTTTTCGACTTCTTCGAAATTGGCGAAGCGCTGCTCTGCGAGTGAGTATCCCATCGATGCGAAAAGGTGATAGTCGGGCGGGGCGAGGTCTGGAGAGTACGGCGGGTGCGATAATATTTCCCAATTCAATGCTTTTAATGTGTTCTTTACCACTTTAGCGGTATGAGGCGGTGCGTTGTCATGTTGTATGATAACTTTGCCATGTCTTCGGGCCCATTCCGGCCGTTTTTCGAGCAACGCCTGATTCAAATTGATAATTTGTTGTCGGTAGCGATCCGTATTCACCGTCTCACCAGGATTTAATAACTAGAAGTACATCACACCACACTGGTCCCACCAAACACAGAGCATTGTCTTACGGCCAAAGCGTTTTGGCCTTGGAGTCGATGGGCCGACCTCACCAGGTGAAAGCCATGATTTTTTCCGCTTCGGGTTCTCGAAATAAATCCATTATTCGTCCCCCGTGACAATTCGATGCAGAAAAGATTTCCTTTCGAACCGTTGAAGCAGCATTTCACAAATGGTTTTTCGATTTTCCATTTGTCTATCGTTCAGTTGGTGTGGTACCCATTTTCCATACTTTTGGATTTTTCCCATGGCTTTTAAACGTTGGCAAATTGCTCCTCGGGTCACATTTAGTGTTTGTGCCAATTGTTGTTGCGATTGTGTTGGGTCTTCATCCAATAACGCCTGAAATTCCTCGTCTTCGAACTTTTTCGCTGCACCAGGATGTTCATTGTCTGTCAAATCGAAATCTCCACTTTTAAATTGACGAAACCATGTCTCACATGTTCTAGTCACTGGAGCATGTTCACCATAAGTTTCTACCAGCAATCGATGAGCTTCAACTGCTTTTTTCTTTAGATTAAATAAGAAAAGCAACGAATGCCGCAAATGCGATTTACTTGGAACGAAACTCGACATATTCACTGAGGTAAACAACTATGATGCTATTATTTTGGCAGAATGTAATTGTGTATTTTTGAAGGTTATTGTCCATAGAAAAATATGACATAGATGCCAAATCATAGAAATATATACATATCTCTAGCGACATCTATGAGTAAAACCGGCAAATTTCAACTAACACCCCTGGTATTCAATGAACTTGCCATCCTAACTTATACAGATACATACTACTGTGGGCAAAAACTAAGGTGAATTTTGTTATAAAATGAAAAATCTTTATTTATTTATCCAAATCAATTTCATCCCCTTCAAAGTAATTTTTTCCAATCGTCGAAACACTTATTAAAGTGGTCTTTTGAAGTGTGAGACGGCGCATTATCGTGATGCAAAAACCACGAGTTGTCTGCCTAAAATATCTTTTGAAACGGTGTTGAGTGATCCTCTTGAAATGCCAATAGTATCAGCAAGGTCTCTAATTGTCAATCGACGATTTTTGTGCACTAATTCTTCGATTTGATTGACGTGTTGCTCGTCAGTTGATGTTGGTGGTCGTCCGGGGCGTTGCAAGTCATAAACACGTTCTCTGCCTTCTTTGAAGTCTTTGTAATGCTTATAAACATTTTTCTGCGACATGGTCAAATCACCGAAGGCCTTCTGCAACATTCTGAACGTTTCCGCAACTGAAATTTCATTCCGCAATCAAAATTTAATGGCTCTTCTTTGCTAAACAAATTCAGACATTGAAAAAATCAAAAAAATCACTTTTAGTCGTTTAGAAAACACAAGCATAACTATGTAACAAATGATGACATTGACATGAAATTTGGCACAGATGTCAGTAACAGTAGGACCAACATGAAGATAAAAGAGTTTGCCCGAATCGGTTAGCCCACGAAGTTTAAATTAAAAATTCACCTTAGTTTTTTGCCCACAGTAGTATGACGCACAAATTTCTTAATCTAACGCATTCAATTATACAAAGTATCACACTTTATACGATCGCTATATGTTAAATTTTGGAAGTTATATATAAGCTACACAGTTCAATTTGTAGCGTTTGTGAGAAGATTATATGCGATTCTGAATGATTAATTTCTGTTTTTTAAAAGATTGTCGATTCGCATATGTTTTTCGTTTGCGCGTGGAATTAAACAATCAAATTTTAATATATCACACACACCGTTTCACATGCTCACGCACACGATTCCCTCCATAAAAGCAAGAATGATGCCGAACGTGAAGCTGTTTTTCCCATACAAGGCGGCAAAATGCTCTTAAGTGTAACATAAACTTTAAAACCTTTCCGGGCAAGTATAGTAATTTTTTCCGTGTAGTATTAAAATTGTTTAATATATTTTGTGGTAATATCTAGATTAGTACTATGAATGACTATTCACATTTTCCGTGTCTATTTTTCAGTATATAGTTTTCTCCTTTTTTGTGAATTTTTTAAGAAAATCGTAATTGAAAATTAGATTTCAAATCATTCTTTTAGTTATGTAGTAAACGATAATTTAAAGTGATATTTACCAAAAATATTAGCTGTGAATATAAAAACATATAGTAGAGACACGAACAGGATCTCCATTTTTACTCAATCACAAAGAGAATGTATATTAACTAGCTTGTAGTAATATCCGTTCAGTTTCAAAATACTATTATACCTTTTTTCTATACTTGTACCCAAAATTTTATATCTTAAGGTTGCCGTTCCATAGTGACTTTTCCAAGATTTCTTTCGCAAACAATACATTTATATGTTTGCTTTGACAAAAGATTAGGTTAAATTTACTGTGAATACCTAGTTGTTTGACTTTGATAATAGTCATGAAACTTCAGTTTTGAAGAATTACTATTTCAACAATGTAAAAATATAGTAAGTTTTTATTTCATTAATACAAGTTTGTATTCTGCAGCTTTCTACTATTGAAAAGAAATAAATTTAAAGAATGAAAACTAAGAAACCCAAATTTCACTTTCGAACTTTTTGACGTGTCATTTTTGTTTAATAATTTTACTTATTTTATTATTTAGGTTTTATTTCAACAAGTAAAAGTCGAATAGCCCTGGACAAATTTTGAATGAACTTATAATGAATAATATTAGGAGTACAAATTGATTCGGCCCGTTTTTTTTTTTTTATCAAAAATGCATTTATTTCAAAACAAAATGAAGGAACAGATTTTTGATAACAAAAAAACGGACCGAATTAATTTCTACTTCCAATAATTAATTAATAATGAATTTAGAAAGGAGAATTTAATTTAATTATTAATTAAGTAACTAATTAATTTAATTTAATTAATTAAAAAAGGAGAAGTGAAAAGAAGGAAAATCAGAGAAAAAAAATTAATTTTTCGTCTACTTAACCAGTTAACTGTGATTGACGAGTATACTCGTCATAAATACATGGAACTTGCCATAGTCGCCACAGTTAACTGGCTAAGGGGCTCCACCTCTGTACCGGCAGTATTTTGAGCCCTTTTTCAGACATTTTTTTTGGGTGAACTACTCAAAATTCCTTGAATAAATTATACCTTATTTTGAAGGTTTAATTTTTTTGTTTTACTGAGTAATTTTTCCCGCTCGAACCAGGTGTCTAAAACACGGATGAAAAAAATCTCGTTATTTGCTGTTAAATGGTATATTTTATATTTATAAGAAGAATTTTTAGAGATTATCATCCAGTTCCATTCATTTTGGTAATTTTAAACAGGAACAAAAATCATCCAAAAATTGGCTAATATCAGTTTATGTGGATTTATTGCTTTTGATCCATTATTTTTAATATGTGAAATTCTAGATTTTTACTTGTGCATTCTGATACCAAATCTAGATGGGAACTTTTATCGTTAATTAAGCGTATTCTGTAATAGAAATCCTATCAAATGTAAATCATTAGAAACAAAGTATGATTTTACCATGCGTTTCCAAATAGTTAGGTAATTTTAGACAAATATATTTTTCTGTGTATAACTCACTAAAAATTTTGAAACGATACAGTTTGTTTCCTTCATAGGCTTATCTTTTGCGTCTGCTTACAATTAGTCGTAAATAATACGTAGGTAAATAAATGATAGATAACGAAAGTCAATTTTTTAAGAAGGTAAAGTAATTTAGATAAACAAAATTAACAAATATAAATACGATTTTTGAAAATAGATTGTTAGAACTGAAAAATCTGTCATTTTAAAACAATTTCTTTCACACTCAGAATAAAGATTTCATTGAATCAAAAAAAGATTTTTGATTGAATGACTTTCTTTGATTTAAAGAAATGATTTATTTGAATGAAATAAAATTTGTTTGATTCGAACAGAACCAAATAAAAAAAGTGTCTTGAATTAGAAACGAGACCCTTCATTTCATATGGATTTTGACCCGCTGATCACGAATCTGAAGACCGTTTTATCGTGTTGTCCCTAGTTTTCACATAACCTCAAAATTTTAGAATTTTGAGACAAATTTTTTTTTTTTTTCTAATGACGTGATTTTTCTTAATTACAAATAGGCAAAAAGTATAGTTTGACGTGTTTTGTGCTGGATTTTTTAGGAGAACCATTTATTAAGTACAATAACTGCAGGAAAATTACTCAAAAAGAGACATGCCATGAAATTAAAAAGAACAAGAGCACCGATAAAAAGAAGTTTTGAAACTAAAAAAGATCGCTACTCCAAGTAGCTCTTTATGTTAAAGAAATACACTTCCATTCGAGGTCCAACTACACTTCTTGCCTATTTTTAATGAAAAAAAAAACATGTGATCAAAAAAAAAAAAATTTTTTTTCTCAAAATTCGAAAATTTTGAGTTTATGTGAAAACTATAGACAACATGATAAAACGGCCTTCAGATTCGTGATGAGCGTGTTAAAATCCATAGGAAATAATGGATCTCGTTTCTAGTTCAAGACACATTTTTTTGTGGGGTTGTCTTTTTTGTTTAAATTGCGATATTAGAAATGCCTAGTGTTTAAAGTTTAATGCTTCACAGAGAAAAATGAGGTTGAAGAAATCGGGATCGATTACTGAAATGTCTGTTAAAAAATTGTACCTTCGGCTTTTTCCAACTGATTCCCCAATAAAAAGAAGCAATATGCGTCACACTCTCTTCTGTTTTGTTGAGTAATCAGTTAAAAAGAACCAAACGTAACATTTTTTTACTGAAATTTCAGTAGTCAATCCCGATTTCCTTATTTCCATTTTTCTCCATGTTAATTTCATTGTACGGAAACACTGATATTAGTAAAATGAGTGCAGAATTATTTCTAGTATTTATAATAAAAATGAAAATTGCCACTCTCGATTTTTCTCTTTTTTATAAGTAGTGTAATTGGCGATAATAATAACCGCTGCAGCAATAAGGAGAAAGGTGTTTGACACCCCATAGAACTTGTTAGAACGATTCGAACACGATTCACAGAAGAGCAAGAAATGGCAAAGGATAGGGGATGGGTTGAAAGCAAATTGAGAGATAGAATCATGGGAAACTTGCGCTGATTTACGTACGTCGCGTACTTATTTATTCCAATTGAAGAATTCGCGATTGCAGACTTATACTAACTATTTTCGCGCATGACTATAATATAACATCATGTTGCAACTCTCCCATTGAAAGCCCAGTAGAATACACCATGCACCTTATAGTAGTTATGCCCCTTGTTAATCAGACGCGCTCTTATACCTTCTTCATAAAGTTGAAAAGAACTTTTTTAAACCTAGAATTATTGTTAGTAAACTTGATGAAAAACACTTTAGAGGGCGTTATATATTATATTTTAATGATAGGAATATTTCGGTTCATGTTTTTTACTTCAGAGGGACGATTAAATTCTCAATTCTCATAACCGAATGTACTATGAACTATGGTAAAACAATTTTTTTCTTTGAACAATTTTTTCCGTGAAAAAAGGAACGCTTCCACTCCGCTGGGTATCGAGCCCAGGACCTTTCGATTGCCGGTCAAATGCTCTATCATCTGAGCTACGGAGGTTCCACGAAACTTTTCTCACAGAATCTATTTACGCCAATTTGGCCACGGATATATCATGAACTATATACAAATTTTTCTAAATCATTTCAGTCGATTATGTTGATAATTAGAAGAGTGTATCATTTACCATGATAACCGAACTCTACCATATCGACCCTTTTTTCTGTGAAAAAAGGAACGCTTCTTTTTTTATCCTCTTCTCTTAAGAACCAATGAAACTTCCCTTCAATTCATTTTAATATATATGTATATATATATATTTTCCATTTTGTTCATTGACCTTTTTCCACCTTTCTGGTAACTTCATGATTCCACGCTTATAGAACTTCTGGTCTTTATCGGCCGTTTTTTTAAATGAATTTCTTTTAATTCATGTGGAATCCAAATATCAAGTTTTTTAACGAGTTCAAGACATTGTATATGACGGTCGATTGGTAATTTTGGTATTTTTAATATTTCGTTAATTTCTCGCACAGTTATATGACGATCCGATTCGATTATGGCTTTGATTTAGTCATCATCAACTTCATTAGGCCGACCTGAACGTTCCTCATCTTTGAGTGAAAAATCTCCAGAGCGGAATTTATCAAACCAATTTCGACACTGTCTATTTTTTAAGGCTTCCTCACCATAACATCGCGTAACTTTTTAGCAGCCTGTACTGCGTTCTTACCTTTACGGAAATAAAAAGCAAAATATGACGAAAATGCTCGTTTTTATACTCCATCTTAAAGTTGATGCCAAACTAACAACTGTAAACGAAATTACGCGCAATTTGTTTGTAAAGCAAGCTAAGAGTGACAGCTAATAAATTCGAGAAGGAAAAAATCATGAAATGAACAGAAGTCATTCAAAAAGATGGTCAAAGACATCTATATGTCCATACTCCAACCATGTAAGATAACTTTTTTTTGTTTATAAAATATCTGGCTCAAAACTTGTCAAATGTAGCAAAAGATAATAAGGAACGTCTGTTAAGTTTGTTTTAATAGAAATTATGCATTTTTTTCATTTTAAAGTATAAAACTGAAGTGTTATCGGCAATTACAGTTCTGTAACTACAATCCCACGAAAAATGAAATTTTGGGAAATTAATAAAAAATTATTGAGACAGGTCTGTTATGTCTTGAATATTTATAATGATATAAAAAAATTTTGATAAAAATAAGTAATTTTAACAAATTTGCAAAGTATATTATCGACAGTGACTTATGGCACTCAGTTGGTATTATTAATGAAATGAATAATATTTTTTTATTTTGAAGCACTATGCCTTTGCTTATTCCTTTCATATGTTATTAATTATCATTTCCTAAATTTTGACCGATTTACTTTAATTAAAAATTTTATATATGGAGAAAAAAATAGACAGCCAGTGAATAAATTGGTCACGATACCTGTATGACCCATGGCCTTAAGGGGATCCGTCACTCTTAATATTTTTATTTTTTTATTTTAGACCTTCCATATCATTTTTTTTATGTTTAGTACCTTTATTTAGAAAGGTTTTGGGCTTTCTTAAAATTCCAGCACCTTTACGTGTTTTCAAACTAAAAATATCGAGTATTTTGGGCATTTTTTTTGGACATTTTTTTACATTGAATAACTTTTTTGTTTTTGAACCAATTGTCATGATGTTTTTTTTATTCTGTTTCTTACAATATCTAGCAACTTTTTGGATATGGAAAATAAGGTAACATGACTAATAAAAGAGTTGCTAATAAAATAAATAAATAAATAAGAATATTCCAAAATATTTAAAAAAATGTTTGCAGTTATTTTTTGTAACTATAGTGCTTCCCATATCCAAAAATATTGATAATATAACAAAGAATAAGTGTTAAAAATTTCAAAGGCCTGTGTCCAATACTTTAGATTTTGTTCAAACATATGTTACAACGAACACGAAAAATGACAACTTAAGGAAAACGGATTTTAAAGTAAAGTCTTGTAGTGAAGCCTTAATATTCATTATTGTGTTACTAAATCAGATATGTATATACGTAAAAACAATATATATATATATATATATATATATATATATTGTGTTTTTATAGGGAAACCTATGATATACTATTTTCCATATAATTCAGAAATATCAGTAAATAAATAAACAAACTATTTTGTTTAAAAAGCTCATTTTCGCTAATAATGCGTTACTCGTAAATCGTAGTAACTTTTAATTTTATTAATTTTTTTCAAGAAAAAAAGTAGATTGCCCTGCAAATTCTCACACATAATCAGAAAAGTATATACAATAAAAAATACCACTTTTGGAAAATGGTAAAAGAATAAAAAATATACCAATAAAAGGTGGCGGATCCCCTTAACAATTTAATATTAAAATTAGTAATTTTTACAAAAAAAACGGTACACTCGCGAAGAAAAATAGAGATGTGGGAATCGGGATTGATTACTGGAATTTCTGTTTATAGGGGAATCAGTTGGAAAAAACCAAATGTAAAATTTTTTATAAGAAATTCCAGTAATCAATCCCAATTTCCTTATTTTCATTTTTCTCCGTGTTCTAGCTTGTCATCTAAATTTTCAAAAACTAAATGTTATAATATCAGATTTTACAATGAATCGTTTCATCATGCACGTAACCTCAGTAATAAGAATTACAATTCGTAAGACTTTAAATTGATAGTCTAAATTTGAAAACTTTTTGTCGATGACGCGTACAATATATGTTATTTTAGGTATAAAAGGGCACCAATGTCTTTGAAGTTAAGAAAATAATATAAGGGTAGAATGGAGTTGAGCTGTAGGTAAGGTTTTAGTCATCTCGTGAATTATAATGGGTGCATAGGTAGGAGTATCTAGTGACAGCGTACCTGTCTAAACAACTTTGCACTGGTACAGTGCCCCTACCATCAGTGTTGGAGCTTTCTCGAATCTCATTGGATGACAAGTATAGTTTCATGTTATGCGCCTTGCTATGAGAGTTATACGAAGCTCGTAGGGTAGGTGTATCTGCGACACAGTTTGGAACTCGTACAGACCGCTGACATCCATACCGAATGCACTACGTGTGTGTACATCGTGTCCAACCTGTTTTGTCTCCTCAGAAGAAGAGAGGTTCGCGACCACTGTTAGATCATAAACTTTGTACGACGCACTAAGTCAACTGAAAATCTCACCAGAAGCATCTGACTGACAGATACGACTGGAAATATAATGTAGACTTCAATTAGACCTCAAGCAAAAATAGATCATTTTGCTTTCAAGAATAGCAATATTATTATTGAAGGGCTATTTTGGATGAGAAAAGATTAATTTCCATGAAAAAAATTTGAAATACAGAAAAATAATGTTATTTATAAATTTTATTTTTGCCCCAACTTTTTTTCCTAACGCTTATTACCAAATTTTAAAAAATTATGCGATTCTAATAAATCATGAATCATTTTTTCAGAGAAGAGATTTCCCAAAACTTCACCGTTTCTGATTTTTAAAAATATACCAAATTTTTTAAAATGACGTGATTCTAATAAATCGTGGATCATTTTATCAGGAAAAAGATTTTTTACAACATAACTGTTTCCAATTTTCTAAAATGAATATATTATTACCAAATCCAGCAATTTGTTTATAAGAATTTTGTTTTGGAAAATTGATTTTTCATGGTTTCATCCATTAGAGAACTTATTTTTAAAAATTAGAAACGGTGAAATTGTAGGAAATCTTTTCTCTGAAAAAATGATTCAAGATTTATTAGAATCGCATAATTTTTTAAAATTTGGTAAGAAGCAATAAAAAAAAGTTGGGTCAAAAATAAAATTTATTAATAAAATTATTTTTCTGTGTTTCAAATTTTTTTCATGGAAATTAATCTTTTCTCATCCAAAATAGCCCTTCAATAATAATATTGCTATTCTTGAAAGGAAAATGATCTATTTTTGCCTGAGGTCTAATTTTCGTGGATGAAAATTACCTTAGCGGAGAAAAATGAAAATAAGGAAGTCGGGATTGATTACTGAAATTTGTGTTAAAAAATTGTACCTTCGGCTTTTTCCAATTGATTCCCCAATAAAAAGAAGCAATATGCGTCACACTCTCTTCTGTTTTATTGAGGAATCAGTTAAAAAGAACCAAACGTAACATTTTTTTACTGAAATTTCAGTAGTCAATCCCGATTTCCATTTTTCTCCATGTTAATTTCATTTTACGGAAATGCTGATATTAGTAAAATGAGTGCAGAATTGTCTCTAGAATGATAAAAATGAAAATTGTCACTCTCGATTTTTCTCTTTTTTATAAGTAGTGTAATTGGCGATAATAATAATCGCTGCAGCAATAAGGAGAAAAGTGTTTGTTAAAAAATTGTACCCCGCGTTGAAATTGCCCCCCTTGCCCATTTTTAACTATTGGCTTCTTGAGTCCCCACGAGGGCGTCCTATTAATATGTAAAACATTGGCTAGCCCTCAGAGAGACCTCCAATATTTTATGTACCTCAGGCACGGAAACTCGTTTTTCCGTTACAGCTGAGAGTAACGGAATGTTGTGTATTCCGTTACAGAGGAATACAATGTAAAAATTGAATTGCGCATGCGCATATAATCTTGCAGCGGAACACAATCTTCTTCTTATTCTTCTTCTTCTCACTTCTTCTTCGTACAGCGTTAGCACCTTACTGGCAAAGCCTTGTACATTTGAACTGCGCATGCGTCTATTAAAATCCATTACTACTACACAAGATCGATAAAATCAAAATGGCCGGGACTAGTCGTGACATATCAAGTGTAATGACTAGCGCCGCAAACAACTACAATACTAGATTAGATTCGAGTGTACGCATAAAAACTCGTATCCGCACCAAAGTCACATAAAATAGAATACGTGCCAATACACACAATTCGGGAAATTGCGAGACTCGCGACAATGCCCGCAGGACTGATCGCGCCTCGGCTTCGTTTCGGTTTTGTCTCGGCTTCGCCTTGGCTTCGATCTCCTGCGAGCATTGTCGCTCGTCACGCAATAACCCTCATTATGCGCCTTGGCACGTAATATACTATTCCCTTACAGTTCTAAGTCCAATCATCAAACTTGAAAATGAAAAAAAAGAAACTCAAAAACGAAGATTAGAGTGTTATTATATTATTATAATCTACGGTAGAATTATTGTTTATTTAAATTATCTAATATATACATTATATTTAAATGAACTTGAAAATTATTTATAGTTTGACCATAGAAAAATAAACTTTCTTTTAAAAATTATAACTGCTTTATTGATAAGTAGTATAACAGTGTATTGTGCAATTAGGGAAAGGAAAATTTATTTTGCGAGTGTGAAGTTTGGTGCCCGAGAAAAGCGAGGGTAACAACCACACGAGTAAAATTAATGCTTTTCCCGTGTCGCATGCGATTTTTTGTCTACTAGGAGGTCAGAAAATGAATTTGTTTGCTGCGCACAGGGCAATAAAATCCACATTATGACCCGCTAGTAGAAAAAAAGTATTTTTTAAGCTTATGTTTTTACTTTACTTTATCAGAGTTGAAAAATAATGATCTTATAAACTAGGTTCGCAAAATATATGTAAAATAATTTTTTTTTATTGTGATTTATGGACACGGTTATTCTAGAGATTAGCTTCACAAAAATGATCATGGGAATAGAACCATGTTACTTTTTGTCTGTATTTTTTCAATTTAAACTTATATTTTTAGTTGATGAACCTTTTATACAGTTGACTTAGGCAGGTCCTATGATGGAGATGTCGATTTTTTCGGGACCGAATATAAAATTTCTTCACAGAACGTTTGGTTTTTCCCAACTATTTCTCCAATAAACAGAAAAGATTAAGACGCAGTTTGGCAATCATTACTGAATTCGAGTAATCATTGCAAAGTGAAATTACACTTTCTTCTGTTTAGTGGGGAATCAAATAGAAAAAACTAAACATACAACTTATTTACTAAAATTCCAGTAATCAATATTGATTTCCTCATCTTCACATTTCCCCGTGTTCTGATTTGATATTGTTCGAGAAGAATGAAACTAAAAAAGAGCTAAGTTACTTTAAAGTAGCCGGGCTATTGAATAGGTCACGTTGAAAAATCATCAAAATTAGTTTGTTTGTCAGAGAAATATGTTCTCTTTCGAATAATGCTTTTCTCATGCACTCTAAAAATTATTCAGTTTATCCAACCGAAAATTACTTGGATCAATCAAGGAACTGACTATTGTACGGTCTACCAAATTTTTGGCTGACTCAACCAAAGAAAAAAAATATTAAAGAAATTTAGGAAAAAATAGAAAAAACAAAATCTCTCAAATAACTTTAAATCAAGTCGAATCAATATTCAAGTTTCCTTTTTATTTTTAAGCACACGATTTTTTTCCACTTATGTGAAAGATATCATTCAAAAAGTACTTTGAATGCTTAACGAGAAATTGTTAGAAATTTGCCATTGCATTATGTGATTTTCAAAAGGCCTTTTAGCTTTTTTTCCACTTATTAATAGTCGAAATTAACTTGAAAGAGCGTTATTCGACAGGTTTAATGAGGCGCAACTTCTGTTCTACTTAACTCCTGATTATTGAGCTTGAAGTAGTTAAGCCTTTTATTAAAGCTATTACGAAGGAACTTACATTTGCTTTGTGAGAGTTTAATCGTCGTTTTACCCTGAAACGTAACATTAAACTCATTGAGAACTATACAATATTCTCTAAATCCGAATTTCTTAAAAGTAACTAATCAGCAAGCTAAACATGTCAGTTAAAACCTGTAGTTAGAAATAATTAGTAACTTACGTCTTGCTTTCCTACCAGGTCCGGAAAAATTGGTTGTCGAAATTTTCTTTGACTTTCATCGAATTTTGAATAGGGCAAACATTTTAAGACTTTTCTGTCATGTTTTCATTAATCTCGAGCACTTTTCAGTGAACATTTCTAAAATAATTGGTGAAATTTTTGTTGACGGTTGAATTTTTACAGTGAGAGAATATTTTTGACAACTCTTTTAGAACTCTTCATTAAAAAATATATGAGATTAATAAAAAAGAAAAAGGCGAATATTATACTAATTTATATACGAAACTCGACGTATATTTCATTGTATAGATTCTCATTAACGTATTTTTTCTATGAAAACACTTTGTTTGATCTGCTTTTGTGAAAATTTTGCAAAGAAGTCCACAGTTGACTAATTTCCGATAATTCTTGCAGTTTTAATTTCTGCGAAGAATATTTTATGGCAGATTTTTAATAAAACAAACAATACAAACGTTCTTCATTGTATTTTATCATATTTCTCTATGTTTTAAAAAGATATTTCGTGTGCAAAAAAAGTCATGTTACAATAATTTTTTTACCTTAAAGTTCATGTCTGGTTACTACGTTTTTATTCGATTATAGCGTAAATTCAGAATATATATTTCACGCGTTATTATTATTTTTAAAATTTAATCTATGGTAAATTTATCTTCTTAACAATTGACATACGTTTTTCCTTACAGCCTGTTATGCTTCCCAGAGGATTACTTAAGGGCATGATAGTTGAGAAAAGTAGCAAGCCCATGAGAAAAACTTGATCCACTTTCTACATGTTTGTGTTCAAAATACATAAAATTTTATTTTCAAAATTTTAGAAATAGTAGATGACATAAAAACGGAAGTAGACAGACTACTTTTGGTTTTGATAATGAAAACAATTATTCCGATAGATTTTTCACAAATTTAACTTTTATTTATTTTCGAACCAAAAGTTGACTATTTACGTCCGTTTCCATCTTTTCTGCAATTTCCCAAATTTTGGAAAAAAAATTGTATGTGTTTTGGAAAAAAGCATTTTGAGACCTAATACAATCAAATATACGGTTTTCCTAAGTATCACATGCTCTTAATAGGTTTAAGAAGAGTTCTTTAGAACAGGGATAGTCGAAGTACATTCTACCAGACAAATCTCATCCTTGCTGTCTTTTTTTTTCAGATTTGCAAAGCGCGACGTTAAAATGGTTTCTCTCCATGAACAATAAACGCCTTACTTTTCTTTCTTCTTGAATGGCATTGTACTTGAAATACTATCACTAGGTTCTCACATTGCATCCGACAATTGAATTGTTTCCTTGTTTTTTTGTTTTTCGGTGGAAAAAACTTGAGTGGTAATCTTTTTAATTGCACCTCTGTTATAATTTTTGCTTATATCAAATAGATTTTTTATTTCTAAAAGGAAATTTAGGGCTCCCTGAAGTTGAATTGATGAAATTTTTTTAACAAAAAAAATTTGAATAATGCAGAATTAAATAGAGAGTTGGGTGTGTTTGATTACATTCTCTTTTTTTAAATCACGTTAATAGGTTTGATACTCTTGAAATCTACGAGCCAGATTTTCATAACTGATTTTCAAACAATGGTTTTACATATGAGCGTAAATTTCGAGAGGATGCTTAACACCAATCCATTGAATCGACAAAACTCTCGTATTGACGTATAAGAATTATTTACTGACACTAAATGTAGAAAATGAATAAAAAATAATAATTAAGCTCGCGTTCAAATCCAACGATTTCCTTCTTCAATTTTGTTACATGAAATAAGTAGAGCAGAAATCACACTTAGGGATTATCAAATCATAGTCAGCATAGTAAATTACATTTTCAGTTGCAATAACGCTATAATAAGAATTTACATTTAAATAACTCCTGATATTTTTCTCTCAGTCTATTGATTAAATTCACATTATTTTTTAAAAATGGGTGTTTGGTAACAAAAAATGTTAGTCAAAAATAAAAGTTTGAAAATAAGTAATTTTTGTTTGTTCAACATTTTTTAATGAAAAATAATCTTTTTCTATAATATGCGTAAAGTACGTCTTTAGGGATCGTTTTTAGTGTGTAAAGTTGATTTTTACGCATAGTGTGTGTGAAGTAAAAATTTTTAAAAATTTGATAATTGAAGTTGATAATTTGAAAAATATAATCTAAATATATGTACAAAAATTATTGAGTTATATTTTCAAAATTTTTACTTTGCTCACACTGTGTGTGAAAATCAACTTTACATGCTCAAAATGATGCGTAAAGCCGTACTTTACGCATGCCATAAAAAAAAAAAACGTTCACCACATAGTTGTAAACTTTATGCCCTAGTAATGAAAGTTACTATTTCTCTCCTAAAGGATAAAATCAATAATAATATTGCAATTCTTGAATGTATGAATCAATATTTTTTTCGAGTCCTGTTTTTCCGCTAGACAACTAAAATCAAGTGAAGTTTGATTAGGTTAATATATAAATATAAAGTTGTTTTTTTTTTATTAAAAACCTTTACTTAGCGATATAAATAACGTTTTACTTCTCTCTTTTTAATGTAAATATGACATTATCACTCTGAAAAATATTTGATCAATCCAACCAAAGAATTTTTCCATTATACACTTGATCAAAATTTTAGTTAATCCATCCGAAGATAATTGATTAAACTTGATTTATTCAATTGATTCAACCAAAAGTTGTCTCATTCAGACAAAAGTGTTAGTAAATTTAACAAAATGGTTTGAATTGTTCAAATTTATTTTTTCTTCCACTTTGCAATTCTGCGGCCACAAAAAAATTATACTCGATTCAACCAAACCATTTTGTCCAATGAACCAAGACATTTGATTAGGTCAAACAAAATTTAGTCAAATTAACTGAAATATTCATTTGCTTTAACCAAGTCTTATCAAAAAAACAAATTCTTTGGTTGATTCATCCGAAAATTTGATTAACCGTATAATATGAAAATTCTTTAGTTGATTCAACTGTGTTTTGATTGGATTAACCAAATATTTTTCAAAGTGTGATTCAAATCTATATTCCTCGCCCAATTGAGGGTTCCCGTGCAATAATCGGTTGGGCGCTCGAACAGTAAAATAAAAGACGGAGATAGAAGTCAAATTCAGTCGAAATTTCGAATGTAAAAATTGAAATTTCATTTTTGTTTAATTACAAAATTCAATCTTTTTTCAAACTTAACTCGCGATATTTTCGGTAAATTTCGATGGATTTGAATGATTCTTATGTAATTTCATTCGTTATTATTTACCAATGCTCACAGGATAAAAAGCATTTCTTAAAAATTAAATGTAGTAGCAAATAATTAATCATTTATACATCCTTGTCAGTGACTGGGTTATAATATTAAAATATTTTTACCAAAGAAAAGGAAGCATATTGCCCCTACCTATATTTTATGTAATTTAAGTGATTAAATGTATGAATGATAACACTTTGTTTGTTTGTAGTGATTTTTATTATATATTTTAATATATATCCATACATTTAATCACTTAAATTAAGTAAAATATAGGTAGCGACAATATGCTTCCTTTTTTTGGTAAAAATAATTTGTTTCTACAATATTTCGGTCGATTAGTACTCGAAAAATAGACCCGAGTGCAACAATTTGGTGCAATGTTAGCCGGCACATGGTGACGCGTCCATCGCTATTGGAAATAATAAATAAAAAAAATCCACTTCCAATGACGCAATTGATTTGAGATTTTCCAGAGAACTTCATTTTTCTATACCAAACAACGTACTTGCATTCATTTTTTCGAAGTTAAAACTTTCTCATACAACTTTTGAAATTGAAAGCAGACCCAAAAAAGTTCAGTTAAAACAACCGGAATTCCTGTTAGACCATATTTAACATTATTTTCTAGTTATTTAAAACAAATTTTCTAGTAAATCCTAAAAAATCTGGCAAAATAACCTGAATTTCTACTTATTTTAAACAGAAAATAATGTTGAATTATAGCCTTACCGGAATTCCGGTTGTTTTAACTGGACTTTTTTTTAGTGTAATATTATAACCCAATCACTGACACAGATGTATAAATGATTAATTATTTGTAACAAGATTTCATTTTTAAGAACTGTTTTTCATTCTGTAAGCATTGGTAAACGATGATGAATGAAATTACACAAGAATCATCAAAATCTATTAAAAGTACGCGAAAACATCGCGAGTTAAGTTTGGAAAAAGATTGAATTTTGTCCAGTGAGAAAATGTCATTGGGATATTTTGTGCGTGTTCTGATTTCATATTGACCGATATTTTTCTTAATTTCAAATTTCGACTGAATTTGACCTCTATCCCCTCCCTTTATTCTACTGTTCGAACGCCTAACCGATTTTTGCACAGGAGCCCTTAATTGAGCCCACGGGAAGAAGAACTCGCCGAGCGCTCGAAATAGGGGAAAAGTATTGTCCACTTTCTAAAATTGAAGTAAAAAAAAAAAGTTGTAAAAACTCAAAATAAAAAAATATAAGCTGATAGAGCTTTTCAAAATAAAACTTTTATTCCTTAAGTATTTTTTAGTCCAACATGATTATTACGAAAAAAAATATAAAAGGTATTCTTTGAATAACCTAAAATCAATTATATCGTGACATGTTTCCGTACATGTTCCTTGTTACATTGACCCAAAGTTATAATTCTGTAATATTTATTTTGGCTTGGGGTCAGCTTAGTTTCTAATTATTTATGTCATAGAGGACATAAACATTAGGAAGGCAAACGTTTCGGCCACAGATGGGAGCCCTCTTCAGTGCCAATTAGCTTAATTGTAACCTTTAAATATTTAGTAACTAATACATGCAATTAAAAAATATATGGTATTTTTTGTTTTTTTCCTTTTTGCTTATTTATTAAAAATAGAGTAAACATGCAGAAAAACTTATGAGTAAGCGAGTTCCTACGTGTGAAGAAACCAGGCCGTTCCAAAAACTGCTCCAACAAGTAATCCTCTCCCACAGGAACCGTGAAAAATG
Organism: Diplolepis rosae; assembly: GCA_030998225.1. Classification (NCBI taxonomy): domain Eukaryota; kingdom Metazoa; phylum Arthropoda; class Insecta; order Hymenoptera; family Diplolepididae; genus Diplolepis; species Diplolepis rosae. Next base: position 2,322,633 of record JAPYXD010000754.1, on the reverse strand, counting down.
CGGCCGCGGAACGCACTCCCTCAAGGGCACATATATAAGCACAATTATTTCAAACCAGAAAGAAACAACACACTGGAGAATATAACGTGGGTCCTTGGTAAAGCACGCACAGCAACCACACATATGCACGAGCACCAGAAGTAAAGGACACTGAAGTTAAAACAATCAGAAAATTGCAATTGGTACAGAAAAATTTATTTATTTTCTCAAAAACCACAGAGATGACAGACGGATGTAAGTCCACCACTCTGCCACATGGCTAGAAGAAAACTGATTTAGGAATAAGTCGTGTTTAGGAAGACAAGTGTTCAGAGTTTGACGTATATGGAGAGCATTCTCCATGATGGGTCAGGTTCCAACACCAAGGGTTATACACAGTCAAAATTTACTTTAATGTCCCCGGCACTTGAGATTTCTATGTGCTCAAGCGTCCAAGGAAAGCAAACCCCTACCACGTGTTCGAAGAATTCTGTAAGGAAAGGCACTCAATACGGTCCCGGCGTCGTAAAAATTATACACATTTTTGTGGATATAGAAAGTAAAATGCAACTAAAGTGGAAATTCACGAAAAATTAATTTCCTGGTTTTTCGAAACCTCTGATTCTTAATAACTGGAACCCGGAAAAATACAATATTAAGTTTACTTATAAACTTAATATTGTACACGGAGAAAAATAGTTGAAGTAATTTTACTCAACTCTGTCGATTAAACTTGGGACATAAGGACATTTGAACATCTATTGAATCCTAGTCGGGTAAAATCAATTTGATATATACCTAATTCACCCAAAGTGAATAACAATAAGCGTTACATAGGGAATAGTAAGGAGTTGAGTAAAACGTTATCGACGACAGGGCACCAACATGTGTCAGTGGGTTAACATGAAATGTATAAGTATATCACCGACGCTTGAGGTGCTTGAAACCGTAGTTGGGTAAAATGAGCATCGGGCGTATTATTTCAACTGGCAATGGTATGGTTCTCTCAAATAAAAAAAAATTCTTACCTCGAGCCTGCCAATAGTCATCCGGTATATACATAAACAACTTACAAATACATTCACACCATTACGGACGTAGCCAATCATATTTCAAATTACAAATACACTTAAACATATAACCTTACATATATAAATCTAATAACAACACTTATATATAGTACGATACGCTTTCGTCGAATCACGCACATGCTCGCTTACAATGCTGAGATATAAAATTTGGAACTTTCTTATATAGTGACTGCATGAGTTATTCAGAGCTTGTGAGAGTAAGTGCCGTCAATAAAATTTTTTAGCCTTACTCAAGTAAAAATAAATCAACTTTTTTCATAAATGATTAATAAAATATTTTTAAAAATTAATATAATTACACAATTATTATAACTATGATTATTGATATATATAATATAATTATTAAATTACATTTAGTATACATTTTTATTATAACAACGTAAGAAGTTTAGTGAAACTAAATTTTCAAATGTACATCAAAAAATTGCATTATTATTAAGAAGTATCTTGTATAAAAACATTTAAAAGAAGGTTCTTTTATTTTCTGTGTTTTATATTTTCAAAATATGGATTTTACTTTTGCGAATTCCGAATTATTATTCTGCCTGAGTAATTTATGTGATATTTCATATTTTATGTAATACACTTATCGATTTTTTTTTTTTTAAATTTCCATAAGATTAATTTAATTTTAAGAATTTAAGTTTTTGAAATTAAAAATTGTTCATGTGTGCCCAAGGCGCAGATTACTTTCATTCGTTCCTGTGTGAATAGATGTAGCTGTTGGAATAAATCTTGCGATTCACGGTTTACTCAACTCTCGATTGAAGCGTAGAGTAGAATGAACGGAAAGCTCTACTATTTTTGTGATTTAATAAAAGATTAGTTTTTTATAGTTATACTACGAGTAATAATATATATATTTAAAAAAATTTAATGCACGCTTTCATACTTCACCCTACACTTCTGAATTTTACTCAACTTTGATTCATTTTCGAAGATTTAATATATCACAAATAAATACAGTGATACTAAATAACTTCTAACTTGTCCTTATGTCCCAAATTTGGTCGGAAGTTGAGTAAAATTACTTTAACTATTTTTCTCCGTGTATTTTTCCGGGTTCCAGTTATTAAGAATCAGAGGTTTCGAAAAACCAGGAAATTAATTTTTCGTGAATTTCCACTTTAGTTGCATTTTACTTTCTATATCCACAAAAATGTGTATAATTTTTACGACGCCGGGACCGTATTGAGTGCCTTTCCTTACAGAATTCTTCGAACACGTGGTAGGGGTTTGCTTTCCTTGGACGCTTGAGCACATAGAAATCTCAAGTGCCGGGGACATTAAAGTAAATTTTGACTGTGTATAACCCTTGGTGTTGGAACCTGACCCATCATGGAGAATGCTCTCCATATACGTCAAACTCTGAACACTTGTCTTCCTAAACACGACTTATTCCTAAATCAGTTTTCTTCTAGCCATGTGGCAGAGTGGTGGACTTACATCCGTCTGTCATCTCTGTGGTTTTTGAGAAAATAAATAAATTTTTCTGTACCAATTGCAATTTTCTGATTGTTTTAACTTCAGTGTCCTTTACTTCTGGTGCTCGTGCATATGTGTGGTTGCTGTGCGTGCTTTACCAAGGACCCACGTTATATTCTCCAGTGTGTTGTTTCTTTCTGGTTTGAAATAATTGTGCTTATATATGTGCCCTTGAGGGAGTGCGTTCCGCGGCCGCATTTTTCACGGTTCCTGTGGGAGAGGATTACTTGTTGGAGCAGTTTTTGGAACGGCCTGGTTTCTTCACACGTAGGAACTCGCTTACTCATAAGTTTTTCTGCATGTTTACTCTATTTTTAATAAATAAGCAAAAAGGAAAAAAACAAAAAATACCATATATTTTTTAATTGCATGTATTAGTTACTAAATATTTAAAGGTTACAATTAAGCTAATTGGCACTGAAGAGGGCTCCCATCTGTGGCCGAAACGTTTGCCTTCCTAATGTTTATGTCCTCTATGACATAAATAATTAGAAACTAAGCTGACCCCAAGCCAAAATAAATATTACAGAACTAAAATCAATGTTTCAAAAAACATAAATTGCAATTTCTCGGTAAGTACTGCACGTAATGGATTAAATTTTACGTATTTTCATTCAGTATTTATTGCTGATGTCGAATAATCATTCAAAAAAAATAAATACCATCAACATTTGATAATATTCAATAACAAATCAATACCTGTCAATTCTTTGTTTTTCGCGATTTGGAGTGAAAAAGTGACGGATAAATTTACTGTTTCGAAAAATATGAAGTGACAAAGTTATTTATTTGTATTTAAGGAAGTTTTTCGGAAAATTTCAAATTATTCGTACTAAAAATAAAGAATTGAGAGGGTTGTTAATAAGAAGCACGCGACGTACGAAGCGCTAAAGTTTAATTATTCAACAGAATTCCGCGGTTTTCTTAGTTTATTTGTGAATTTGCTACTAAAAATCATGCGATTGTACATAATTTTTTCGTAAACAATTAATCGTGAAATTAAATTTGACGTTTTGTATTTTTTACACAAATTTTATTATTATGAAAATGAAAATAATTTACAATTGTACACAATATATCTATTAAAACATCATTCTATACTACCTCAATAATAATACCTTAATCTCGCATCTTAAAAAACTATTGTATTTGGATTTCTTAACTGGGACTTTCGTGAATATATCTTCGTAATATTTTTTTCCACCTGGCCTAAAATATTTTAATAAGGCTCGAACATCTTTAATTTTTTCCGCGCTTATTCCAATGGAATCGGCCTGAGAAGTTTGAACTTAAATAATTTTATTTTATTGTTACATATTATGAATTTTAATGATTTTCAGTGGCAAATATTTAAACGAATATCCAAATAAACTAAGAAAACCGCGGAATTCTGTTGAATAATTCAACTTAAGGGGGTATCTTTTCTCAAAAAATCGAAATTTTTTTTTTGCAGTTTCGGTTACTTTAAACCCTAAAGTATAATATATAAACCCCCCTGTACTTCAGATGATATCGAAAAGTGATAAAAAATGAGATTTGCCACAAGGGGTTGAGCGCGCCGATATAGCATATGCAACTTGAAAAATTTTTCAATACTTGAGAAAATTTATTTATAAAAATTGTTTAAACAAATTAATTTTATAAATTTGATAGCAGATTCGTGATCAGCGACCCAAAAAACATATAATGCGATATTCAAATTGTGAAAAAATAATTTTTATCACCATTCTTATGATGATGATAGTGATAATTTTTCGCAAAATTTTTAACTGGGTTTTTCTCAAAACTATATTTTTTTGAACTAGTGCCCACGATTCCGGCCCGTCTACTTGGCCGATTTGCCTACTTTTTTTATTTAAATGTTCAGAAAACACCTGGCTATGGAGTGACCCATGACCATTACTGTAAGTTAATATTTAACAACGTTATGACACAATTATTTACAAAAAACAGGCGAAAAAAAAGAAAAAAAATGAAAAGTTGCACTGTTTGTTTATTTATGAGGATATTTTTTTGGTCAAGGGTCATGAGATAGCCATTTATATGTACTTCAAAATAAAATTTGTTTCGTATGTTTCGGATTATCCACAATGGAGAAATCGTGGGCACCACTTTTAAACATGGCGTCCTATGGTCCCCTATATCTACGCCGGATATTAACAAAAATTAACAACCTAAATTTTTTTATACTCTCCATAACGTGTACTAAAACGTAGAAAAATATTTTGACTACAGAATAAAAATTTGTGCAAAAATTAAATTCTTGAAAAAAAGGCCATTATTACCATAGTACCCCCTTAAGCGCTTCGTGCGTCGCGCGCTTTTTACAATCAACCCTCTCAATTCTTTATTTTTAGTACGGATAATTTGAAATTTTCCGAAAAAATTCCTTAAATACAAATAAATAACTTTGCCACTTCATATTTTTCGAAACATAAAATTATCCGTCACTTTTTCACTCCGAATCGCGAAAAAAAAAGAATTGACAGGTATTGATTTGTTATTGAATATTATCAAATGTTGATAGTATTTATTGTTTTTAAATGATTATTCGGCATCAGCAATAAATACTGAATGAAAATACGCAAAATTTAATCCATTGCGTGCAGTACTTACCGAGAAATTGCAATTTATGTTTTCTGAAACATTGATTTTAGGTTATTCAAAAAATACCTTTTATATTTTTCTTTCGTTTATAATCATGTTGGACTAAAAAATACTTGAGGAATAAAAATGGTATTTTGAAAAGCTCTATCAGCTTATATTTTTTTATTTTGAATTTTTACAACTTTTTTTTTACTTAAATTTTAGAAAGTGGACAATCCTTTTCCCCTTTTTTCGAGCGCGCGGCGAGTTCATCTTCCCGAGGGCTCATTTTATCACAAATACTGTCCCCGAAACGGAAAATAAGACCGCCCATTTCATGTTTAAGATTCTAGACTTGAAGAACATTAATTTTTCGGCCAAATGTATATTCCTGAGAATAAAAAGATACCCCGAGAAATGAGATTCTCCTTTTTACAATACTCTACCAATAAAAAGTGACAGTTCACTACGTAGAGATGTGTTAAAATTAATGTTGAGATATTTGCCGGCGAAGGTGTTAGTTTACCTAGAGAAACTTGGCCATAGTCTCTGCATATGTCCTTTCTTGAAGAGGGACCTGATTGTGTGGGCTGGTTGTGTCAAAGGCTATCAAGGATGGGGATGAGCATCACGAGGGGTGCGCAACGCAGTGGAATAATGTAGAAGGGGCGAGGGGTGTTTGCATTGAATCAATATGGCAGGGTAAACTTATCTCATTGACTTAACGGTTCTCAATCTCTAGAAAGGTCGCGCCACTGCAGCAGGAAGCCTTGTGGCACTCAGATGGGATATAATGAAATACCCGAGCCCGGAATCCAGGAGCTCGAAGCTCTAGAGTCTCCTTGCAAACAGAGAGAATCCTCTTCCCCCATCAACTCACCTCACGATCTCAACCCATAATCTTACCCTTTCTTTCTCAACGCCTCCATCTTCCGCGCGACCTCTATCCACACAAACCTAACCTAGCCTACGCGCTTCCATGTCGTACACCGAAGAGGAATAGCTGCTTCGTCCCGTACGCTTGGCTGACTTTATGACGATGGCTGGCACGGAAACGTAAAAGTGACAGAGAAGAACTGAGAAAGCGAGATAGAAATTATGAGTTAAAAGATATATAGAGAGAGAAAGAGCGGACTATGAGGAAAGGGAAGGATCTTCGTCCGTCATTGCCAAAGAGGATAGATTTTAGAATGATACGATGGATCTGGCGTTGAAGCGAATGAAAATCTGGTTTTATATGATCTTATTTTTGATCGCTGGTGTAAACGGATCAATACGTTCCTTGAGGAAAATTGGAAAGAGGATAAAGACAGTTTTCGGTTTTCAGATTAAGAAGTGCAGAAGCTTATCTTCTTTAAAGACTTTTCTTTGGGAAGGAAAACATTTTCATGCTCACTGTAAAGCTATATTTATTGAATTGGTATTGCAGAATTGGCAAAAATGTCACACTGAAACAAAAATGTGTTACAATTACTAAAAAATTATGGTGAAGTCTCACGGCTCAAGTCTATTTTTTAGTTCCGTGACATGTTTGTATTCATGTCTAGTCTTTATCTTGACCTAAATTTAAAATCGTTATAGTATTTTTGTATTGGCATTAGGTCAGCTCCTTTCCATTAGAAATCAATAATTAACCCTCATCATACAATTGGGGTTATGCTAACCTCACTACCTTTTGTTTTTTCAAAAAAATTTCAAAGGTGTCTTCATATTTCGAGAAAGAACATACATAATTTAAACAAAACAGTGATTTAACAGTAATCATCGTATTTCCTGATGAAATTTTCCTTCATTTAAAAAGAAACCAAATAGATTGACCTATTAGAACAAAAGAGATAAACAATCAAAGTTGGGTGGGGTTAGCCTCACCCCATACGTACATTATGGAAGTTTTTTGAGGATTGTACGATGAGGGTTAAGGAAAAATATTATAGGTATAAAAAAGGCAGGAAACATATTAAAGAGATATAAAGGCAAACGTTTCGGCCATAAATCCTTTTTCAAAGTATTTTTCGCCACAATCTTATGCATACGAAAGAACCAATCAATCCCACACGGAAAAAATTTGTCGCTTAAAAAGTCATCGACTTTGTATAATACTCGTGGATAGGTTAGAAAGTCGACTAAACATTATGAGCCTCCTTATTGAAGAATATGATAGATAGTCGCTGAAAATGTAAAACGTAAATTCGAAAGTTTAAGTGACAGTCGCGGAAAATTTAAAACACCGTGGGTTGGGTTCCATTGTCTCTAAACCAGGCATCGAAAGTCTAAGTGACAGTCGAAGAAAATTTTGAACAGTGTAAAAAGGAAAATATTATTTTCTGTGATATGATCCTGCACTTATATAGTTAATTATTTTTCACTTTTACATTACCTATATAATCCTAATATGAACTTACCATTATATTTAACACTGTACATTACAGAAACGCAATTTTTTATAAACACTTCGCAGCACCGAGAATCGAACGCTCGCACGCACGCACGCATCCTAACCTAATTCTAATCGCACGCCTTAACCCGCATATGCGTTACATGTCATGGAGACTTGTGTAAAATATTTGGATCACATTCAGAGTTTGAAGGCAAATCTAAAATAATAGATAAATTTCAAATTTTACGTAATACACTTTATGAAGGTAAACATATACTTACTCGGAACTAATTCTTCAATGTACGCTTCAATCCAGATTCAAACGAAACCAAACGACACGTAATCTCAAAATCTAACCAAAATTATTACAAAAACATAAAGCTGAGCTGCATTGTCTGCTGTGCGATGCTACGAATTACGTTTCTGCGCATCGCTTTTTGCGACTGTCGAAGAAATTTTAGAAGACGGCATATAAAATCTGATGGACTTTAGAATACAATTTACAAAACTATTTGTTTGAATTACTTTCATGTCAAATTATTCGATAGTCTTTTAAAATCTATGACAAATGAATCCAAAGATTATGAAACTTTTCATTACTTCTTAGAAAAGATCAATTAGTGTTTAAAATACTTTTATAATAGTAAATACGCGACTTTTTTTCTTCGACCTGGTTTTCTAAAAGTTAGTCGACTTTTTTCTACTATTTCCTAAAAGTCATTGAAACCTTACAAGACTTTCTCCGATTTTACTTTCTGTCCACGACTCTTCGAATAGTCTGTTAAATTTTAAGCGACATATTTTTTCCGTGCACTTTTCAAGTGGAAGATCGGCACAGGCCTTGTCCCAAGTTGCGATTAGGTGGTTTTCAGTGACATAACGTTTTTCTTTCAGCTGTTCTTTTACCTTGAAGAACAAACCAAAATCGCACATAGAGAGGCATCCGATACCAAGTAGTATTATCTTAAAGAGAAAACCAGAATTATTAAGAATACTTGTGAGAATGTTTAACTATTGAATTATGGATTTTTGCCATCTTTCTTGGTAAAGAATCCGGAGACGATGACAAAATTTGATATTGGAATCTGAAATCTCGAGGGCGCCACTGGCAGCAAAAAGCAATATGGCTGTCGAGAGTAGGTAAATTTCTCAAAAGACTCTTGTAAAAACATTGAAAATTAGTCTAAACATTAAAAATAAAAATAGCTCAAATTTGTGATTTCACGAAATCTACACCTGTATGTAAAAACTTCGTTGAAGGAGGAAGAATTTTACATGCAGGACATCTTCTATTTTGCTGAAAATGAAACTTCTGTTTCTATTATCGCTTTTATATCAGCTTCAATTAATAATATAGCAGTAACTTCTTCTTCTTTTATTCAGACCCTGTTTTGACTATTTTTACTCGGATGCTGGAACAGTATTGAAAAATAAAATATATAAATACTTGGTGATGATTATGACCGTTTTTCTTAATTAATTTTCATTAGAAAGTAGAACGAGCTTGAAATTCCGTTTGAAAAAATTATCTTCCTATATTCGTCTATATTTCACATAAAATCTACAATTTTCTATAATTCTATTCGTTGGATTTTATTCAAAATAATTTGTTTAGGAATCATTGAATAAAAAAATTTTGTTCTGTGTAGAGTTTCTAAACAAATTATCTTCAATGAAAAAATTTCGAACCTAACCATCTAATTTAATGAAAAATATTTTAGAAAATGTTCCAAGGAACAAAATGAGCTATTGTTGATTAAAATTAGTTAAAAATGACAAATTTTCAGTAAAAATAAAGATAAAACACAAAATTTTAAATAACTATTATTGTAAATGTAATTTTGACCCAATTAAAAATGCATTGAAATTAATTTTACTTCTACTTTTCTTACTTCTATAAACTGTTCTTTAGTTTGAGGTTACGTCGATGGGTCGAGCTTCCTTAAGTACTTACACTTCATTAAGAGCTAACTTCACTTCATCGAACGCTAAGGCAATTGCTTTCATTGGAAATGTATAAGAGAGGATCTTATTTTCAAATTTCTGCAGTAAAAAAGTTTTTTTCAAAAAAATTTTATCAGTGAAAATATATTCTATTATGCAAAAGGAATTAAACTATGTAATAAAATTATTGAAGTGACAAATTTGTCAAAATTAGTCAAATTTATTGTTCAGTTTAATTTTTTTTGTATAATTAAAGATATTTTAACCAGTAAAATTGTATCAAAGATTTATTGCAGTTTATTGCAAAAATTAAAAAATAAGATCCCTTTATGTATATTACCAATGAAAACAATTCCCCCAGTATTCGACGAAGTGGAGTTAGCTGTTCATGGAAGTGAAAATGCCTAATCGAGTCTCTCCGTACCCTAATCTTTTTCCACACTCTATTCATTTATCTCATCCTCACCTAATTCCCCTTTGGCATTGCTCGGAGTCGCAAAATTTATCGAGTGATCTACGTACATACGATTTTATTTGCTTTACCCCACATTATTATCTTTATTTATCTAAATCTTTACCCCGAATGATTTTCTGTATGCTCTTTTAAACAGTCGAACTCGTGAAAACAAAATTTAATTCTATTTCCAATTTGGCTATAATTAAAATCAGGGCAAATTCAAGTAAATAAAAATTGGTGAACATTTTCTAAAGTTTTTATGATTAAAGGATTGCATTTGTGCGTGAACATCCCAGCACAAGTTTCCGGTATTCAAAAAAGTAGAAAAAGATGAGCGGTACACGTGACGCTTCGCTTCTGAACAAGTTTCTTAGCGAAGCTTTGGAATTTCCCTTTACTTCTTCTTGTTGTAATTTGTGCTTAGAAAGCTGAGGCACACTTTGTTGTTGAGAGGAGTTCCACTCTATTTCAAAAACGTATTTTGAGATTAAGGGGCTGAGAAGGAAGGAGAACGAGAATGAGAAAATGTGGCAATGTTCAAAGGGAAGACTTTGCTGAAGATGATCTTGTTTACGTACCGGGTATCGATTTACCGAGATCCAGATACTCTCGTACTGACGGACTCAAGAATCCGGGTGGCACCGCTGGCGCCTCGTTCGTTGGGTTGTTCCTCTGCTCTACGTCGTCATCATAGTAATAGTCATCTTCGTCTGGGTCCAGAGGCTTTGCCCTCTTGGACACCTTATTGCCACTATGTGCCTCAACTCCAACTAAAAAAAAAAAACAAATTCATCATCTGATCATTCCATTTTTGTAGCATTAAGGCCATGGATCAATTGAACGACGTGACGTTGGTAATTACAATGGTAGCCTGTGAGGCTATTTTTAAAAATTTCAAACTCAACTAATTAATTTAAAATTAATAACTAAAATACATTTTTTTACAAGACAGATTTTTGACACATTTTTGTTATTATATAAGATTTGAGTAACGGTAGAGACTGTAATTGCAATTACCAACATCATGTTGTTCAGTTTTTCCAAGCCCTAAAATGTGCTTAACAAAAATATTGTGATACTTATTTAAAGGGTTGAAAATCAAATTCATAAAAGAAATGCTATTGAATCAATAACTTTTCTGCTAAAAGCATGTATATTATTACACTCAGAAAAAATATTTGATTGTATCAAAGAAAATTATTTGTTTGAAAGACTTTCTTTGATTCAAAGAAATGATTTATTTGGATTAAATAAAATTTGGTTGATACAAACAAAGTATCTTTGAACCAAATGAAAATTTATTTTAAAAAAATAAATTTGTGCCATATATCAAACAAATTGTATCTTTGACCATATATCAATGTATTAATTCCTTTGTTTTGAAGAAAAATTCATTTGAATTAAACAAATATTTACTTGGCCCAAAGATATTTTATTTAAATTAAACAACTGTTATTTTATTCAAATAAATCTTTTGCTTAAATAAAAAAAAACCTTCCAAACATATTATTTTCTTTCATTCAATCAAATCTTTTTTCTCAGCGTAAATCATAAAAATATATTACAAGAACCAATAAATATGCTACACCCAGAAAACAGTTTCTTTGATATACAGTCAAAGAAAAAATTTCTTTGAATTGTGGGAAGTTTTTTTGAGTTATCAAAACTTTCTTTAATTCAAAGAAATATTTCCTTGATTCAAAGAAACTGTTTTCTCATTGTAACAGTTCTGTAGCATATTGATTTGAATCTATGATATACATACTTTTGGCAGAAATGCTGATTCAGAAAAAATATTAATTAAATCAATGAAAATTATTTGTTTGAAAGACTTTTTATGATCTAAACAAATGATCTATTTGAATAAAATATAATCTATTCCATTCGAACAAAGTATCTTTGAACCGAATAAAAATTGGTTCAAATCAAATAATTTTTTGCCTTAAATAAAACAAATTATATCTTTGACCATGTACGAAAGCAATAATTTCTTTATTTCAAAGAAAGATTTATTTGATTTAAACAAATGTTATTTAATTCAAATAAATCTTTTGTTTGAATTAAGAGAAAAAATTGTTATTTGAATCACTTGAATTTTGTTTAATTCAACCATATAATTTGCTTATTATATATTTCAAAAAGCATTTGGTTAATGCAACGAAAGGAAGTTTGTTTGACTATAATTGGGTTGAGTCAAACAAATATTTTGATTGATTGAACCAAATTTCTTCTGATTTAAGCAAATTTTGTTCCATTCTGTCAAAACCTTGCTTTACTTAACAAAATGATTTGGTTAGTTCAAATATATTTTTTTTCTGGGTGCATTCAACATTCCCACAATTATATTTATACACTGAAAAAAATGCTTGGGATTTATCAGCCATATGAATATAGCTGAATGTTTATAAGTAATTCAACAAAATATATTTGACAGTTAACCAAAAATATTGCTGCAATAGTAATTCATATGGTTGGAATACACATACAGGCTGAACTGATACAAGCAAACCTTGGTTTTCGGTAAATCTTCAATATAATATCGGTCAAGGAACCATAATTATGTTTGTATCGTCGAATTTTTTTTTTCAGTGTAAAGAGTTTAACTCAATAGCTACTAAAAATTATTATATGACTGAGCCGACTAACACTTAGAAAGAAATTACGTACAATTCGAACAAACTTTTTCCGGATTTACAAAAATATAAAATTTTTTGATCAAATTTTGTTTCATTCAACAAAATATTGATTGATTCAAAGAATACTTTTGGCCAAGACTATCAAATTATCAAATTTACAAAACAACTTGACAGAAATATTTACAAAATTTATTGAAACGATCAAAGATAAAGTGAAACAAACAAAACTTTGGTAAACTGTGGTAAACTGTGTATGAATGAATTTATTTGACGGATTCTACCAAATTTATGTTGCATCAATCAAACTTTTTTCTAAATTAATATAAGTTTTTGGCTCAAAGCCGACTATTTTGGGGTTATCACAACTATACATTTTTTTCCGTGTTCGAATCTTTGTTGAAAGCTTTTGTCTTTCAAATAATTCAATTTTTAAGAAATCCAAATTTAAAGGTTTTTCAATCTTGACACGTTTAAATTGGAAAGTACACAAATTTAAATATTTACAAATCTTTTGTATAAACGGCCCGTACTTTTGTCAAATCCGGTTCTCAAACTTTAATTTTGCATGGGGAAAAATAGATTATATAAAATTTAATATCCAGGTCCAGTGACTATGGGACAGACATTTATATTATAAACAGTATAATCTAGATTATGAAAAACATAATCCAGATTATAATTGACGTAGCCTATAATTTATTCTATGTCCTAACATTATACCGCTTGTAATCGAGATTATATTTTTTATAATTTGAATAGCTGTCTTATAGTCATTGGACCTGGATATTATATTTTATAATCCATTTTTCTCCGTGTATACTAAAAGATTATTTTCAATACTAATCACTTTTTTTACTAATATTGTAAAAATGCAAATATGAAATAATCAAATATGATAAATTTTAATAGAATTTTTCATTAATTTAATCAAATAATAATAAAAAAGACTAATAAATTATACTTTTTATACCCTCTGAAAGCTTATGTCTAGAAATTTTAAGGCCTTAATTTCAATAATTTTCTGTTACAGGTATGTAATCTTCGTTTTTTTACCAGTACGGGGTCAACCAATCGCTCTAACTAATGTTCAAGGTAAAGTTATTCTCTTAAATATTTATTGAATCAGAACTACTGAACTGTATAATAAACTGGATTGGGTGCATCCAGTGCAAACGGCCTTTTAACACTTGACTTGACTCTATTTGGTTTGTGTTAATTGAATAATATACCGCCATGTCTGTGTTTAATAGTGTTTGTGTAAAATAATATTTTTTAATTATTGTAGTAGTGTATACCGCTATGGCTATTTACTACCACACAAAAACATTTTTTCACAAGGACACGATTATATATGAAACATCACATTAAATTTTCAATCCAGTGTATTATTGAAATCAGTGTTCGAAACACCTTTCACGATTTAAAGGAATTTTCTATCTTCTTTGCATATTTCTTCATGATTTGCTGCACTATATATCTGCCGTCCAAAGTAAAAGAACCGTTAACTGCATTTCGATTGAAACTGAGAAAAAGACCAAAAACTTTTTTTTATCAAAAAACGTGGCATCTTATTAGGTTCTGCTCAATTTTTAATCGGGACTTTGTAAATTTAGGTGCAGTTTAAACGTAGAAGAAAAATAATGCAAAATTTTAATTTTTTAAATATTGAAAAATACAATTAACGGTTTTTGCATCGTGAAAATACTTGGTAAAAGAGCGTTAAGGGGGACTTCCAACTTGTGACTCGGTTTTTGGGCCAAAATTAAATATTTTTTTCTACAGAATGGCATAAGATATCACAATGATTTTTTTTGCATGTTGTTTGTTTATACCTCAAGATAAAAAATATATTTACATGAAAAGTTCGAAAAAACTTTTCGCGGTATAGTCATTCTTGAACGTGACCTTGTCGGAAAGTTGGAGCCAAAATGTGACCATGATTTTAGCATCCCAGATCGACTGATACAAAAAAGCGCAACACAGTTTTAATCAGTAGCGTGTTGGCTTTTGTTTGGTATATACGTTTTCCAAAATTTTGAAATGGCACCTATCTGAAAATAAAAATGAATTTTTTGGCCTATTTTCGATAGTTCATTTAGTTATAAAAGTGCGAAAAATGAAAGTAAAATGAATCTATCATCCCGAACAGAAGAGGCATGTTCAATGAATATTCAGTTCAAAAATGAGCTTTATTCACCAAATACTTTTCTTGTAATTGTGGTTACAGTTTCGAAAAAAATAGTTTTGAGAAAAACGCGTTTAAAGTTAAATTTTAAAGTCTAATCATCTTTAAAACTTTGTAACTCTGAAAGCGGCATTTTTCTCTTAATATCCTTTTGGGAGTCCATTTTCGATAGTTCTTAGATTCGAAAAATGCATTAAAAAATTCGATTATTTGGAACGCATAAGCTGGAAGTCCCCCTTAATGTCACTTAGCCTTTTTTTCTAGAAACGGCGCCCAAAAACCGCCTCCAATACTTTGTACGAAAAAAGTTAACTGACATTTCGCTGTAGCCTTGAAATGCATTTTTTAGCTTTTTAAGTATTATTTCAGAATGATATTCAAAAATTAAAGTACGGATATGTAGAAACTCTATTAGAAATAATATGAAAATAGTAAAAGTTGACGAGTTTACTTGTAAATTTGAAATTTCTTTTATGTATTACTGAAACAAATGATTCTCCCCGAATGTAGTCGATGATTAACAAAATCAAACGAAATGCACTTAGCCTACTTTGTCATAGGAAACGGTCCTCTGACTCGAGCGTCTTCCTTTCTCTGGAAAACGCTAACTGCATAAAGTTTGCCATTTTTGTAAAGTGGCTCACGTCCCGAAGCATTTTTCACACGGAGAAACTTTTCATTGTAAAATTTAGTATTATTATATTTATTTTTACTAAAAATCAGTAGGATTTTCGATCTTTTTTACATTCTCATCATGGATGAGAAGGTATTGGTTTTATGTGAAAAATGACTTTCGAAATTTTCATCAAATCTTTACGTTTTGAGACCCCCTGAGTCAGAAAAAATGGTTTTTACGAAAGTGTCTGTCTGTCTGTCTGTCTGTCTGTCTGTAGTAGGTCGTGTGCGGCATAACTCTCGATAGAATTATCAGATTGAATTGAGCTTTGGTACACTTTATCGGAGCCGAAAAAGTAAGGACAAGTTCGTTAACCAGCCACATCCAATCAAAATTGAGGGATTGAGCACTACTTTTGTGTTTTTGAAAATCATTTTTTGAAAAAATCAAAAATTTCAATACTGGATTTTGATAGTGCTCATAAATCTCTAAAAATTATCCTGATAACATTTTTTGATTAAATCAAAATTAGAAATGTTACAGCATATTCAAATTCGAAAAAAGTCAATATCAAAATTCCATTTTCCAGTTAAATTATACGAGATACGAAGAAACGTTATGATACAATATTATTGAATAAATAAAGTCCTACAAATTTGAATTGTAACATTTTTTCATAAGATGTATATTTTTCTTTTTAATTAAAAAAAATACTATTGAAAATCCAAAATTCAATTTTTTAACAATAATATGTAAAATAAGAAAAAAACGTAAGAATACAAAGTTGTTAGTTTCAAAAAGATCTACAAGTTTTGTCTCACACAGTTTCTGATAAAACATATATTTTTCGTTTCAATTCCAAAAAATACGATTAAAATTCAAAAATTCCATTTTTTTAGACAAAATATGTGAAATTCAAAAAAAACTTTGAGATGAAAATTGTTTGGCTAAATAAGGTCTATACATTCTTATCGATAAATTTCTCGACAGAATGTATATTTTATGTTTTGATTTTTAATATTAAATAAATTCGATTTTTTTCACCAAAATATGTGATACGAAATAAGCGTTGTTCTGCAAAATCATTTCCTTAAATAAAGTCTACGATTGTTTTTCCTTTTTAAAAGATTTGGAAGAAAATAAATTTATCAATAATCATGTAATTTATTAAAAAGTTACAAAAATGCATACAGAAAATCGAGCGCGAAGCGCGAGTGTCATGATGAGAATGTGTTCCTTAAGGCCGATAGAGCCTTAAGTAAATTGAATTTCCTGTTTCACTTAATCTGAAAAAGAAACTTAGTGAATTTGAGAAGATGACTAATTTACATCATCTTTAATATCATTAAGTTGGTTTGAGCTTCAGTATTAAATTATAAGAAATAAACTGAAACGTATGCGAAGAGCACAAGACCGAGCGCGAAGCGCGACGTTCAAAAATTCCGGATTTTTGAAAGCGAGTTTTGAAAGGTTTCCTGGTCTGTCAACGACCTGGAACATTTTTAACCGGTCTAATAAATGTCTCAACTTTAAGAAGGTGTGGTTCAGAGATTAATTTCTCACTTTTGTATTTACAAAATGGCGGCCAAATTACAAAATTTTCACGAATAAATTCAGGATTTTTGTTTGTTAGAAAATATGAACGAACCGAGAAAATTACCAGCAATGAAAAGTTCTTAGTATCATTCAAAGAATACGTCTGAATTTTTTCAAAACGTTTCGAGCAACTTTTCAATTTTGCAAATAGCATAATTTTTGCAAAATAAAAAAATTGCTCAAATCGACCCGGAAAAATTTATATGTATTCTTTGACCAATTTTAAGAACTTTTTATTCTTGGTAATTTTCGCTATAAGTCTATTGCTTTCAAGAAAAAAATTCTCAATAACCTCGAAAGTACCGCAGTATTGAGAATTCTAAGAACTTTTCATTCTTGGTAATTTTCTCGGTTTGTTCATAATTTCTGACAAAAAAATCCTGAATTTATTCGTGAAAATTTTGTAATTCGGCCGCCATTTTGTAAAGACAAAAGTGAAAAATTAATCTCTGAACCACACCTTCTTAAAGTTCAGACATTTATTCCAACGGTTAAAAATGTTCCAGGTCGATAGCATACCGGGAAACCTTTTTTAAAACTCGTTTTCAAAAAAAAAAAAGATCGAAAAAATCGTGGAAAGGGCACATTTTGAACTTCAAAAATATATTCCTCTCAATTTTTTCAGTCGCGAATAGCATAAGTTACACGGCCTCAAAGACCGGTGTATCGTTTATGCCATTTTGGCCCTTAAAGACATAATTCCTAAAACAGAATGTTAAGGTTACTATTGAAAATGGTAATTTCTCTGAACTATTTTGCAATTTATATTATTCAAAAGACCAAATCTTGCATTGATAGTTTTACTTTTTATTTATTTACTTTTTTAATAGTTATTTCTAGTTTAAATTTGCCATCAAAGATATTAATCTTTGTAACTCTCAATGGTAACTTATAAAGTTGCACTTTATTTACAATTGGTTCAGAAAAAGTATTTTCTTTTATTGGTATGATATGATATGATATATGACATATAATAATACTAGATTTTACAATGAAAACTTTCTCTGTGCACGAAAGAAAGCCTCAATGTCCATTGACGCTCTCTTAAATCTTTAACTGTGACTTATTCACAAGCGTTTCCAAAATTTGTCTTAATTAACGCTTTTTTTTCAAATAAGATTTTGTAATTCAGTTGGTCTTTTGGTCCTTTGCATTGCTGTAATAAAAAAACGAATGCGTTTTTCAAAATTTCAAGCGCAGTTAAATGCAGAATTTCTTCAAGATTCTAATGATATAAAAAACTCATTTTCGTCAAAAATGTGAGTTAACGGTTCTTTTACTTTGGACGGCAGATATAGGGGAACTGAGTCTAAAACTGACTGTTTGATAAAACGGTTAATCGTTAATAATTAATTAGGTAAATTAAATATACTTCAGGTTTTCATACAGAATTATTATTAAACCAGACTAACACCGATAGCAAATCCGTTCAAGTATTGAATATGTAAATTGACACAATAAAAGGTGATAATAATTTTTTCACAACTCGTGTCCGGAAATTTCGATATTCGCCGTCTGTAGTCCATATCGAATGTAGTCAATTTCATGCAATTCTTTTTTCTTCACTAGTGAAAAAAATACGATTTTCTCAATAGAAAAGTGTTGGGAAAGAAAAAGTGGCGTATCTACGTCTCGATTTCTTGTCTGCCAACTTCACGCTCCCCGAAAAACCTTTTCTTTTTCACATGTTGTGCAATATACTATTACCTACTCTCTAAATCTGAATCAGTCAAATTTTCACTGATTCATCAGTGAAAAAATATTTTTCACTGTCAAATCAGTCAATTTTCACTGAAATAATCAGTAAAATTTGACTGATTTACAGTAACTTCTTTTTAGCTATTTTTTTTTTTTTTTTTTTTTTTGGTGAGGAGGAAAAATGGCAAAATCTTTTATAGACGTTGTACAGGACTCTCCTAGGACGGGTCTAGGCATACCTGTTAAAACCAAAAAAACCCCTCTCTCGAACCAATACACCACCCGCGGAACCGCCTTTCGGCTTTAAACTTCACGGGTGGTTGGTTCCATTAAAGTCGCGTACGACTCTTCCGTCATCCGTTCGCTCGGAACTTCCACCCGCGGCCACACGCCCATTAGGATAACCGACCAGCCGCGCCACCCAGGGGAGAGACAAACAGATTTCTCCCCCGAACGACGCGGAAAGTCAAGTCTGCCCGAGACGCAGGACCGCGGGTGCCGGCCCCGATGCGATTTCTACTGGCCCTCCCCGTTGTTTCGCTCTCGACGCCCATCAAGTTCTCTCGTCTTCATCACAAGTGTGACGAATGACTCGATGAGCGTCCAGAACCGCTCAGACTGGAGCATGAGGGGGACCATCGTGTCAGGAGTAAGTTCGGAACCCACCACCTGACCGAGGACCCCCTAGCCACACCCCATTTTGCGCAGACGAAGAGTGCGTGCTCTGCGTTATCCACCGGGGAATCGCAGTAGCAACACGTCTCCTCGTCTCTCTTCTTAAAGCGCCTCAGGTACGCGTTAAAACAGCCATGGCCAGAGAGCGCTTGTGCCAAGTAAAAGCCGACTTCCCCGTGCTTTCTGTTCAGCCAGGTGGCGAGCTCCGGGATCAGGCGGTAGGTCCATCTCCCTGTCTGCTCACCATGCCATCTCATCTGCCATTTCTCGACGAGTCTGCGCCTTCCATCCTTGCGGATGGCCTCCTTCGCGCGAGCGATTTCCTGCAGGTCGGCGCAGGTAAGCTCCTTGCGAAGCTGAAAGGTTTCCTGCCTTTCCTCCGCCAATAAATCTATTGGCGGGACGCTCGCCAGGACCAGCACAGCGCTCGTCGAGATAGTTCTATATGCCGAAACTATTCTCAGCGCGACAAGTCTCTGCGCCGAGAACAGCTTCTTCTGGATAGCATGGTTTTGCGAGGCATTGGCCCAGACCGGAGCAGCATAAAGCAGCTTCGAATGGACCACGCTCGCCACCAATCTTCTTTTCGCTTCCCTGGGTCCACCAATGTTTGGCATAAGCCGGGCCAAGATCGCTCCACATTGGATGGCTTTGGCGGCTGCGATCTTTAGGTGTTCGCCAAAGCTAAGCCTACGATCCAGCTGCACCCCCAGGTACTTAATGCTTGTTTTCCACTCGACTTCATGCTCTCCGAGAACGATCCTCGGGTATTGGAAGGATCTCCTGTCCGTAACGAGCAAAGCCTCGGTTTTCTCAGGGGCCATTTTAAGACCTCTGCCATCCAACCAGCGCTTCGCTCGCCACAGACTTTCATTGATCCTCAGCTCTAGGATTCCAACGTCGTCAGCGGCGCACACGACAAGTGCGTCAACCGCGAAGCCGACGATGCTCGTTCCAGCAGGCAGGTCCATGCGCAGGAAATCGTCGTACATGACGTTCCAAACGAGTGGACCCACCCGCGACCCTTGAGGGGCGCCACATGTCATCTCCTCCTTGAGAGACCATTTGTCGCCCTCATATATCACCCACCTGTCGCTCAGATAGTCATCTATCATTCGCAACAGGTAGTCTGGAACCTTTTTCCGCACCATCGCCTCGATGCAGATGTTCCATCTCGCGGTATTGAACGCATTGCGTATGTCAATGCTAATCAACGCACAGAATCCCTTACGCTTACCAGTTCCTTTTCTTGCATTTGTGGCGATGTTAACCACAGCTTGGATGGCGTCCACAGTGGACCTGCCTTTCCTGAATCCGAACTGGTTTTCCGAGAGCCCGTTCTCCCCGACCAAGAGAGCCTGAAGCCGTTGTAGAATCAACTCCTCCAGAAGCTTCCCCATCGTATCCAATAAGCATATTGGTCTATACGACGAGGCAACCCCTAGAGGTTTGTTACCCTTCCTCAGCAGGACCAACCTCTGCTTCTTCCAATTTGCGAAGAACCTGCCCTCCCGAAGACAGGAGTTAAAGGCTTCTAGGAGGATCTCTGGGTACGCCCCGATCACCTCTTTGAGGATCTCGTTCGGCACCCCGTCGATACCCGGCGCTGTATTTGCCTTAAGCCTTCCACCCGCTCTCTTTAGTTCTTCGAGAGTGAAGAGTTCTTCGCGCCGGACCACGCAGGAACTTCGGTCCTGTCTTTGGAACGGCTCCACGTGTGGAAACAAGCTACGCACAATGTACTGGACTCGATCGGGATTATCCAGGCCCGGGGTCTTTCTTCTAGCCACCAATCTCTTGGTGACTATTTTGAAGGCGAGACCCCATGGGTTCTTCTCGACCTCACCGATCAAGTCTTTCCAGCATTGAAGTCGGCTTTTCTTTATGCCTCGCCTCAAAGCTGATTTTGCCCCTTTCCATGCCTCGTGCAGCGTAGCATCCCCCTTTGAACGGGTGAATTTTCGCCGCGCTGCGAGGCATTCTCGACGTAGGGCTGCCAACTGGTCGTTCCACCAGTACATCGAACCCTTGGCTTGCCTGCGCACACGGCGAGGCATCGAGTAGTCGCAAGCCGCGACCACCTTCTGCCTCACCGATCGCACAGCAGCTTCAAACGACCCAGCAGGGCAGACCCAACCAAGCTCATCGATGAGCTTGGTTTCTTCGAGGTGTTCGCGAAGTCTTTCCCTGCTGAGTCGTTTCGTGTTCCAGGAGGGGCTCCTTTCTTCGCCGCCCCTACCCTTATCTACCGCCTGACACCGTTGTTCTAGTGTGAATTCGATGCAACGGTGGTCACTCAAGGTTATTAACTCGAGGACCGACCAGTCGCTTATCCTTGAAGCGAGGCGAGGTGCGGCAATTGTGAGATCAATTATTGACCCCCGCTCCTCGTCTGAACGTAAATTCCCCGCCCTGATTCAAGACGATCAGTTCGTTCCTAGCGACCATCTCGCCAACCAAGATTCCCCTCCTATCTAGGCGGGCTTCACCCCACTCGGGCGACTTACTGTTGAAGTCACCCCCTATGAGGGATCGCCCGATGGCCTCACGGAGGCTTTCCTCAAGGAGGAGGATCTGGGTCTCAAAGACATCGAAGGGATCGCCGGGGGAGAAGTAGCAGCTGTACACACGCACATCCGCCACCTCCACCCAGACGAACCCCGCGTCGGTCTCCAGGAAGTCCCCGACGCCCAAATCAGGGTTACAAACAAGGATGCCGGCCCTCCTTGATGCATCCTGATACCAAGCAGAGTTATCGGACCACTTGTACTGCTCACTAA
Organism: Diplolepis rosae; assembly: GCA_030998225.1. Classification (NCBI taxonomy): domain Eukaryota; kingdom Metazoa; phylum Arthropoda; class Insecta; order Hymenoptera; family Diplolepididae; genus Diplolepis; species Diplolepis rosae. The sequence continues at coordinate 2,300,528 of JAPYXD010000754.1, read as the reverse complement.
TGAGCAGCACATCAGCCCCCCTCTCCCTGGCAGTCTGCATCAGGAGGTCCTGGGCATCCTTCCCCCTTCCGAGGTTGAGCTGCAGGAACTTCAATTCCTGCCTCTCAACCTCCGAAGCTCTTCCCGGAAGACCGGGCAGGAGCCGCTCCCCGACACATGGGCGACATCTTTGTCGCCCCTGTCTGCGCATGACAGGCACCTTGGTGGCGCCTTACAGGTCCTGGCCAAGTGTCCCGTGGCGCCGCATCTCCAACAGGCGTTTTTCCTGTCGGGGTTCAGTCAAATTTCACTGATAATCAGTAGATTTTGACTTGAAAATTCAAGTATATTATCAAATGCTTTAGATTGTGCTAATTTTGCCATTATTATTATTGATATAGTATAGTTCAAATTTTAAACATACATTTTAGATTGATAACAATTTATAATCATGCTCCGATTAATTAAAAATAAGATAAATTAAATAATTACTCCTAGCAGACTAGAAATTTCTCGCAGTCAAAATACTAAAGATTTAAAAATTACATGAAACTTAAGTATAGGTTACAGTAGAGTTTATGACAATCTATAGTAAATTATAATATAGTTCAACTAAAGTTCAGTATTTCGCTGCGCAAAATCCTCACTATGATACGTTTTTCCCTAAATTAAAACGTAATTTGGCAAAAATTATGAGTTTGGGTTTCTCTGTGCATCTATATACATTCGGGAGAATTATTTTCCCGGTTTCTACGAAATGTCAGAAAGGTAAATGTTTAAGTAAGTCATATTTATTTTCATAAGATTGAGGATTATTTTTATTATATTATTTACATTTCTCCATAATATCTTAAAATTATTCAAAAGTAAATTCTTAAGAATAACAAATTATAATAGTAAGAAAAATAATTATTCAGGCAAAATAAAACACTTGACGTCATAATTAAATATGCTATACAGTCACTGGACTTGGGTTTAAAATTTTATAATACATTTTTCTCCCTGTAGTAAATAAATACTACAATTATCAAATTTAAGACTATGGTATTTGTTTCAAGAAAATTGTAATGTTTAATTATTTAAAGTAAAAGAGATTCATTTTGTAAAACTGTTTTTTCAATTTTTTATTTTTACGAGAATAATTTGTGTTTGGATAAATAGTTTTTGGCTGGAAGTGCCTTGAAGACAAAAAAACACTTTTTTTCCCTTAAACTTGCCACCAAAAGTTGCGCACACATTTTCAAGTAAATCCGAATTTTCAGCCAATTCATCGTTCCTTTTGGCCTTCTTGCTTTTGAAGACCAATAATATCTATATTTTCATCAAATATGTCCACGTGGATGGGGGGGGGGGGGGGTCGAAAAGTGTTGAAAAATTGACCACGTGGTATATGAATTTCCCTTTAACATATTTTTTATTAAATCTATTGGATAAATTAAAATTTATCCTCAGATATTGTAGAATAAATGTCAAAGTATCATTTACCACACTAATTTTCTATAAATTATAGAACACCTGAAAGTATTAAGTAGTTTGAAACTAAAGTGTCTATTTTAGACACAATTTCCCTGCATGTAATATAAGCTGCAGTTTTCCTAGAATTGAAAATGAACACAATTGATTCTTTGAACAAGACAAAAGTCAAGAGATCAAAAGTAAAGGAATGTTGATCATCCCTCATGAAACTTAACTAAAGAATCAATTAATTATTTAATGAAGTTTCATCTCTGTCTATTTAGCTTCCTAGAGAATTCTTGCATTTGTTTAAACTCGTCTTCTCCAGCCGCGTTTGGGATTTTAGCGTCGGGACGATAGGAGGTTTTCCACAGGGGTCGATCGTTCCATCCGTGCACCATGGATAACGAATACCTACGTAATTAGTTTGTCTTTGATGAGAAAACTCGCTAGCGCTCGAAACACACAAACGCTGAGCTTCATTCGCGCATGAGTTAAGAGAGTAAGTGAGAAAGGGACATAAAAACGTGAGTCAGAGATGCAAAGAGAGATAGATAAAAGAAAGTGGTAAAGAGGGATAGCAGGGAGGGTAAAGGGGGAAGGGGCAATACCTTGACTATGTACATTCTTTACAAAGGCGCAGATCGTTTTCCGTACTGTTAATATGTCTTCCTTTTAAGCAGGAAAAGATTCTACTTCAACGCCCTTGCTTCTCTCTTAGAGGCGAAGACAACTATTTATTCTTTTAAGAAATTCTCTCGATTTCCGAGAAAACGAGCTGATCTACTATGACGTGACTTTTCTTTGTAAGATGAACTGAGCGTTGTGCAAAGAAGACATACTTTGAAGAAATTAACTAATCGCGAATGGAAATTGTTTTTCTGCGAAATATTATGAAGGAAATAATTAAGTTTAGGAAAAAATGGTCAAAGGTTTCCATATTATTCTCGTGGTGTATGTTTGCATATAAATGTTTTTTTTTGTAAGCAGAGTTTTTTATTAGTTGATTAAGACTTATTAAGGCCTCTTCAGTTTTTAATTTCCCTTCTGTAAAGAATATACGCTGTCTGCAAAAAAAAATCTGTAAATGTAAAATAAAATCATCCTGATTTTTATTTACAATTTTTTTTAACTCTGACGTTAGATTATAGTGATGTTTTTTTATTTAAAACAATGTTTAAGGTTACTTTTTCCAATTATAAACTAACAAAAAATTTAGCCAAATCGAAATGTCCGAGAAGTTGGCACCGCCATTTTATATTTTCAAAAAAATGAAAGTTATGCTGAATTGTGCTACATTTGTGCTGCATCGTGCCGCAAAAATTTTTTTGAAAAAATTAAAACTCGAGCCAAAATACCCAAAAAACTATTTTTTGACTAGCACCGCCATTTTTTTTTTTTTTGAGATAAAAAAAATTGTGCTAGGTAGCCCTTAATATATCGAAGAACGTGCCGTAAACTAAATTTCGATATCACAGTTTTTGAGAAAAACAAAATTTTGAAAAAAATCTCAGCACCGCCATTTTGTTTTTTTTGAAAAACGAAAACTTGTGCTAGGTTGCTCTAAGTATACACAGTATTGTGCTGCACATAAAAATAATGAAATTCAAATTTTAATCCAAAAAATAGTAATCCAAAAAAAAAAAAAAAAATTTTTTAAATGTGAATTTTGAAAAAACAAAAGTTGTGCTGAGTTGTGCTAGGCGAGCACAATAAATCTCTTCCTTCACAATTTTCTCTCAGACGCATATTTTTCAAAATAAATACATTTTTGTCAATTTCAAAATTTGTTTAAACACGTAATTTTCAAAAATGTGAATTTTGAAAAAACAAAAGTTGTGCTGAGTTGTGCTAGGCGAGTACAATAAATCTCTTCCTTCACAATTTTCTCTCAGACGCATCTTTTACAAAATAAATACATTTTTGTCAATTTCAAAATTTGTGTAAAGACGTAATTTTAAAAAATGTGAATTTTGGAAAAACAAAAGTTGTGCTGAGTTGTGCTAGGCGAGCACAATAAATCTCTTCCTCATCAATTATCTCTCAGACGCATCCTTTTCAAGATAAATACATATTTGTCAATTTCAAAATTTGTTTAAACATACAATTTTCAAAAATGCGAATTGTGTAATAACAAAAGTTGTTCTTTGATATATTAAGGGCTACCTAGCACAACTTTTTTTATCTCAAAAAAACAAAATGGCGGTTTTAGTCAAAAAATAGTTTTTTGGGTATTTTGGCTTGAGTTTTAATTTTTTCAAAAAAAATTTTGCGGCACAATGCAGCACAAATGTAGCACAATTCAGCACAACTTTCATTTTTTTGAAAATATAAAATGGCGGTGCCAACTTCTCGGACATCAAATCGAACGGATTTTTTTCCAAGTTTCAATTTCAACATTTTTTGGACGATTAAAAGTAATAGAGACCGGAAAAAGTTTAATCTTTGGTCTGACCCAGAGTCCTGAGAAGGTTTTATCAAAGAATTTCCGAGCAAAGAATCTAAACCCAGTACTTAAATTATCATTACGTCAAATTTTTGAGTTATCCTAACCTTAAATGCCAAAAAGACAATTTTTTAACTTCTTCTGGTTGAAATGAAATTGTTGCAGTTACTTAAGAGTAGTTGAGATTATTAAATAACAATATTTGTATCAACTTCTATTTAATAATTCCTGAATATTAATTTATATTATTTACATTTGCTTATAAAGAGAGTTTTTCAAATGCTTGGAAACTTTGTTTTCAATTTGAATGGAAAACTCTAGAGAACTTGTTTTTTGGGAAATCTTTATGCATGTGTAGAAAAGGAGTAACTGAAAGAGTTAATTTTGAGGTACTTTGGAAACATGTACTTTAAGTTAGGTAAATATTCAAATGAAAGCAGCGGTAATATTGGATTTGGCACAGAAGCATGAAAATTGTTCGAAAAGCAAATAACAAAATATAAAAATCATGCGAATTCCACATTTACTCGCGATTATATATCGCGTAGTAAATCCTGCCCAAGTCGAATAAATATATGATTTGCTAATTTGAAATTATCCACGCGTGACTATGATTGTGCACACTTTAATATCAGTTTTCAAAAAAATTTCATCTATACGAAAGTTTTTTTTTCTGCGTATAATATTATATTTACTTAGTTAGAGTTTATTTATTTAAAACAGAAATGCGTTTTTCGTAATTATCATATTGAATCTACAAGCTAGAAAATAAAAATGTTTAAAATATTGGGAAGAAGAATATGGATATTAATTATGCTATTCACTTATTCAAATAAGAAATCTTTAAATTTTTTAGAGAAATATTCATTTTTCAGTTTAAATAAAAATCAATCAAATAGGTTGGTTCGATTTTTTAATGGTATAATCATCATACTAATCCGCTGAAAAGCAACTTTCGACGTAACAGGTTAAGCTTCAGATTACAGTGTCTTGTATACGAACATGAGCAAAACAACCAAGAACGGATCTTCCACTTTGCGTTTGTAGTACAAAGCACACAGAATATCTTCGAATTATTGACAATAGTTTAGTGAAGAGGATTATCTTTTGGTTCAGCCAGACAACATTTCTGTTCCAACTTGAAAACAGTCATCAATAGCATATTCAATGTACTATAATTTCATGCGATTATTTCAAGTAAAATTATAATAATAATTTGAAATCATAATATTTATAACTGTAAATTAGAATTTAAAAAAAGAAAATAAGGTAGTGGGCAAAAAAACTGGTCTCTGGAAAAAAAAAATTTTCTGTGATTTTAAGACTTGTAATGATATTATCAGCCGTGTCTTATGAAAGAAAAAACATTATTTTTTATGGAACAAATTTAAAACTTACGAAAAATAATACTTTTAATAATGTTCTTTACAATAGAATTTTTCCTTACCATCGCTTTTTACCAATTTTTAAAAAATATTTGGATTTTCATAAATCATGGCTTTTTTTCGGGACAAATATTTTGTACAACTCTACTATTTTTAATTTTGAAAATAAATAAAAAAATTTTAAATGTAGTAATTTTTTTTTTCATTTCCTTTTAAAAAATTCTTGAAACGATTCTAGGAACTGAAAACTTGACTTTTAAAATTAGAAACGCAGCATTCTAGGACTAGAAAAAATGTATGACCGTGTAATTAAAAACATAAAATATTGAAAGAATTCAAAATTTTGATGAAAATTACAAACATTATGTTTTATGGAAAAAATTTGAAACTAATGTAAAATAATACTTTTAATAATTTTGTTTATAATAGAATTTTTCCTTACCATCGTTTCCTATTAATTTTTTAAAAATGTTTGAATTTTCATAAATCATGGCTTTTTTCGGGGAAAATTTTTTCTACAACTCTACAATTTCAAATTTTGAAAATAAGTAAACAATCTCCAAATATAATTATTTTTAAAAAAATTGCTGCTTAAAAAAAATTCTTTAAACAATTCTAGAAATAATAATTATATTTTCCGCGAAGAAAAAGCCATGATTTATAAAAGTCCAATAATTTTTTCAATAATTGGTAAAAAGCGATAGTAAGGAAAAATTGTATTGCAAAAAACATTATTAAAAGTATTTTTTCTCGTAAGTTTTAAATTTTTTACATTAAAAAAATGTTTTTTCTTCCTTGAGACACTTATGTTAACGCGTTTCCGCCGTATACGCCACTCGCGGTACATTGGTCTTCGGGAGCTCATAACTAATGCTGTAGGCTTTAAAAAAAATTCAGAGAGACATATTTTTAAAGCTTAAGACCGGCCCTTTCCCATAGCGAACTCAAAATTGCTTCAACATATTATTAATTATGAACAAATTTTGTTTAAACAAAAAAAAAGCATGATTTTTCCGCTCTCTTTTTTTTAAAACTGAGTTTTCAAGAGCTTTCCTGTTAGCAATCAACCTGGGACCTTTTCAGTCGGTGGAATAAATGTCTGAACTTTAAGAACCCATGGTTCAAAGTTCGATTTTAGGCCTTGGTATTTCCAAAATGGCGCCCTAACCGCAAAATTTTTTCAAATACATTCATGATTTTTTAAATTGAAAACTATGAACTTTCGGTGAAAACACCAGGAGTGAAAAAGTTCTTGAAATTACTCAAAGAATGCCCTTAAATTTTTCCAACTGCTTTCGAGGAATTTTTTTATTTTTTGTAAATGGTTAATTTTTGCAAAATCCAAAAATTGTTCAAAACGCTTCCTAAAAATTATTTTGGATTCTTTGGCTAATTCGTGATTTTATTTTTTTTATATTTGTTCATTTAAAAAAAAATTGTTATCATTTTTCAAGTGATAAAAAAAATCTAAAGAAAACAACGAAAAAGTCTATCTATATTCGTCAACCTTTACGATGATGATAGTTGGGCAACGTAGACTTTGTTTATGGCAGACAGACGATAGGAGTTTTTTGACAATAGTATTTTGAAATGAGGAATTTCTTTTGACAGCAATAAACTTAAAACAAAAACTGGAAAGCATAAAATGTTTCACGAATTAGCCGAAGAATACAAGATAATTTTTTGGAAGCGTTTTGAACAATTTTTGGATTTTACAAAAATTAACCATTTACAAAAAATAAAAAAATTTCTCGAAACCAGTTGGAAAAATTTAAGTACATTCTTTGAGTAATTTTAAGGACTGTTTCACTCTTGGTGTTTTCACCGAAAGTTCATAGTTTTTGATTTAAAAAATCATAAATGTATTTGAAAAAAATTTTCGGTTAGGGCGCCATTTTGAAAATACCAAGGCCTAAAATCGAACTTCAAACCATGGATTCTCAAAGCTCACATATTTATTCCACCGATTGCAGTGGTTGCAGGTTGATTGCTGACAGGAAAACTCTTGAAAACTCAGTTTAAAAAAAAGAGAGCGGAAAAATCATGCTTTTTTTGGTTTAAACAAAACTTTTTCATAATTAATAATATGTTGAAGCAATTTTGAGTTCGCTATGGGAAAGGGCCGGTCTTAAGCTTTAAAAATATGTCTCTCTGAATTTTTTTGAAGCCTACAGCATTAGTTATGAGCTTCCGAAGACCGATGTACCGCGAGTGGCGTTTTCGGCGGAAACGGGTTAATATCATTTGAGGTCTTAAAGTCATTGGTAAACTTTTTTTCCAGAGACCCATTTTTTGTCACGACACTACCTTAAAACTACAGATTTTCAATGAGTTTCGACTGAAAATACATCCTAGATTTGATTTAGACTTGTGATTTCCTAAAGAACAATACTTTACACAGTTTTTCCACTAATTTGAATTTTTTCCTTCTGCTTTTCAAAGAAACACCCCGTAAGTACAAAGCGCGTTTATGTGTGAATAGATTCGTGGTCCATAAGCAAACGATCGGATTGGGGATTATCTCTAAATCTCTCTGACAAGTTTGACAAGCTTCCGAGGTAAAGATACGAGATAAGATTGAAATACTGAGCTTGAGTTTGAGCTCACTTTAATCGAACTACATGCTTGTTTTTTAAAAAACTGAAGTTCCTCGGATATTTCCTTAAAAAATGAAAACCAGGTGCACGAGACTTGGTAAATTATATGAACTGAACCTGAAAAACGTAATATTCATATTTTTCAAGTAAAAAATATATTTTTAAAAGATTAAGTATAATTATAACGAAAGGAAATTTCGGAAATAGACTTTTATTTGTTTGTTGGTGCTAAAAAAACACGTAACTAAAACTTTATATATTCAAAATTTTGTAAAATTAGTATAAATTTTTAAAAAATCAGTTACATTTTAATAAATTTAAGGGAAAGCTTTACGTTTCAGGCAATTAAAGCTTTATACAGTTACAAGTAAATGAAAATTTTGTTGAAGTTTCGTAATTTATGGAAAATTTTCCCAAATTTCAGTTAATTTTTGATAAATTTAAGGTACTTTCTTAAAAGTATTGTAAATTATATATAATTTTCCGTTAAATTTGTAACTTGAAAATTTCTTAGATTCCACAGCATTTCTAACAGTGTGAATTAACAGAGGCTTATTTTACAAGTCGAATTAGAGTTATGGATCAACTATACTGCAGCATTACATGTATTTCCTTTGATGAAATAATAATTGTACAACGCTCGTATGAAAATCATGACAAGAATGCAAAATACGTGTAGCATATCTATGAGTAAGTAAGGTTTCTTGCATTTTAATTACCCTTTCATCATACAAAACGTAATTAAGACACATAGAATCTCTTAGATTTTCTGAAGGCGTTTCGAAAATGATAGTCTCGTTCACTCGCATTGGTAATTGTCGATGTTTGCATTTGAAGATGGCAATGAACGTTGCTATCTGCAGATAGATAATCTAGAAATATGAACGTAGAAAATGAAGATCAATTGCTACTCAGTAATCCTTTCTCTACTTCACAATAACTGTACGATTCATGCAGAACATTATAAATAATTTTCATTTGTAAAGGCGCGTTTAATCTAACTTTCCTTATTATTTATGATAAAAGTTTCATTTCATTAATTTTATTTGAGGTAGTTATCGGGCCAAAAATTAGGTCTCTGGGGAAAAAATATTTCTATCATTTTAAGACATAAAATAATATTGTCAGTCATGTTTTATGCAAGAAAAAACATCGTTTTTTATGAAAAAAATTTAAAACTTACGAAAAATAACACTTTTAATAGTATTTTTTGTAATACAATTTTTCCTTAATATCGCTTTTTACCAATTTTTATAAATCATGGATTATTTTTTGGAGGAAAATATTCCCTACAAGTCTACTGTTTCCAATATTAATTGTGAAGTTTTCAGTGACTGAAACCGTTTCAAGAATTTTTTAAAAAGAAATATTTTTAATAAAATTACTATATTTGAAGATTTTTTATTTATTTTTAAAATTGGAAATGGTAGAGTTGTAGAAAACATTTTCCTTGAAAAATTAAGCCATAATTTATGAATATCAAATCATTTTTAAAAAATTAGTAAGAAGCGATATAAGGGAAAATTCTATTGCAAAAAACATTGTTATAAGTATTATTTTTCGAGAGTTTAAAAATTTGGCATACAAAATAATATTTTTTCTTTCATAAGACAAGACTGATAATATTAATTCAAGTCTGAAAATCATAAAAAAAACTTTTTTTCCCAGATACCTGATTTTTGGCACCACAACTACCTTAAGAAACTCATAAAATATATGAGAAATAAAATTTGAGTATGAAACTGCAAAAACAACCTAATTTAAGGTAGTACGATCACGAAAATTAGACCTCAGGCAAAAATAGATAATTTTGCTTTCAAGAATAGCAATATTATTATTGAAGGGCTAATTTGAAAAAGAAAAGATTGTTTTTCATGAAAAAAATTTGAAACACAAAAAAATAATTTTATTAATAAATTTTATTTTTGACCCAACTTATTTTCTTATCGATTCGAGCCAAATTAAAAAAAAATGATGCGATTCTAATAAATCACGGTTCATTTTTTTAGAAAAAAGATTCTCTACAACTTGACCGTTTCCTATTTTTGAAATTGAATTAATTATTATCAAATACAGCAATTTGTTTATAAAAATTTTTTTTTGGAAATTTTTTTTTTTTATAATTTCAGCCATTAAAGAATTTACTTTCAAAAATCGGAAACGGTCAAGTTGTAGAGAATCTTTTTCCTAAAGAAATGAACCGTGATTTATTAGAATCGCATAATTTTTAAAAATTTGGCTCCAAGCAATAAGAAAATAAATTTGGGAAAAAAGAATTTATTAATAAAATTATTTTTTTATGTTTCAAATTTTTTTCATGAAAAATAATCTTTTCTCTTTGAAATTTGCCCTTCAATAATAATATTGCTATTCTTGAAAGCAAAATTATCTATTTTTGCCTGAGGTCTAATTTTCGTGATCGTACTTCCTTAAGACTTCTGATCGAGTAAATCAGATTTAAATTTTCATTATATACACCCAGAAAAATATTTGGTTTTTTCAACCAAAATTTAGTTGGATCAATACGGAGAAAAATGGAAATGAGGAGATTGGGGTTGATTACTGGAATATCTAAAAAAATCTACGTTCGGTTCTTTCCAACTAATTCCCCAATAAACAAAAGAGAGTGTAACGCAGATTGACAATGATTAATGAATTTTTGTATTTATTGCCAAGTGATTTTAAATTCTTTTCTGTTTATTGAGGAATCAGTTGGAAAAAATCAAACATAAAATTTTCTATGTCAAATTTCAGTAATTAATCCCGATTTCCTCATCTCAGTTTTTCTCCGTGGATTAAAGAATTTGCTTATTATACGGTTCATCAAATTTTTAGATAATTAAACTGGAGAATTTGCTTCATGCAACCAAATATGGTTTTTTGTTTTAACATAGCGATGTGTCTGCTGAAGAATTAGAGAACAAGAAATCCCCGATGTTCCAAATATTCTAGACGGGCTCTTTCCAAAACTTTTGAAAAGCACGACTTTTGGGAAACGCATTTAAACGGTTTAATCGGCTATACCAGGACACATTTCTAGTAACATCTAGATTCAAAATATGCAAAAAAATAATTGATTTTTTGAAACCTCGAAGGTAGACGACCCCCTTAAGGTAGCTTTCATCCACGAAAATTAGACCTCAGGCAAAAATAGATAATTTTGCTTTCAAGAATAGCAATATTATTATTGAAGGGTTATTTTGAAAGAGAAAAGATTATTTTACATAAAAAAAATTTTAAACACAGAAAAATAATTTTATTAATAAATTTTATTTTTGACTCAACTTTTTTTCTTATCGCTTCTTACTAAATTTTAAAAAATTATGCGATTTTAATAAATTACAAATCACTTTTTCAAAGAAAAGAATCCCTACAACTTAACCATTTCCAATTTTTGAAAATGAATAAATTATTATCAAATGCAGCAATCTGTTTATAAGAATTTTGTTTTGGAAAATTGATTTTTAATGGTTTCAGCCATTAAAGAATCTATTTCCGAAAATTGGGAACAGTAAAGTTGTAGAGAATCTTTTTCGTGAAAAAATGATTCGTGATTTATTAGAATTGCATAATTTTTTAAAATTTGGTAAAAAGCGATAAGAAAAAAAGTTGGGTCAAAAATAAAATTTATTAATAAAATGATTTTTCTGTATTACAAGTTTTTTTCATGTAAAATAATCTTTTCTCTTTCAAAATAGCCCTTCAATAACAATATTGCTATTCTTGAAAGCAAAATTATCTACTTTTGCCTGAGATCTAATTTTCGTGGATGAAAACTACCTTAAATCGAAAAAATATTTTTGTTGATGCAATAAAATTTTGGTGATATCAGGTAAATTTCTTCTGGATGTGCAGTTAGTTTTCCTATGTGGGATTTATCTCTTCATGAAATAAGCAATTTCTCAGGTTCCATGGAATTTCGGAACCCATGACCAGCATTGTGGAATGAGAGTATTATGGCGTACCAATTAGTAAGAACATCAGAGAAATTATGTGACGGGGAATAATTTTCCTCTCACTAGATGGTTGAAAGCATCAAAACTCAAGTCCGCAATCCTATTATTCTAAATCTAAATTCATAAAAGACGGATGAGCGAATTTGTTGATAAAAGTGGAGGAGCTCTTACGTGACTTATTGAGTAATCGCTCCTTGTACCGGGCGATTATCGATTCTTAACCTGAATTCCATCAAGCCTAGTGTGAGAGTTTGAAAGATCGATCTTAGCGTTCAAGTCCAAAAGGTAAAAAATATTTCAAACGCGCAAGACCTTCAAACGGAATTCCGTCTTAAGAAAGCGACAAACTTCGAATTTCTTATCGGAATTACAAATTCTTTATAAAAGTATAGCCTACACCTAGTTTTTATTTTATTTATTCAGTATTATTGATTAATTAGTACATTTAGCGGGGTTTCTGCTAATCAAGGAAACTGAAAAGTAACCGTAAATTAAGATTGAATCGGTAAAGTCAAAAATTACACAAATCAAAATTTGTTTTGCTGTATCTGCATTCTTTCATTACTGATAAAAGCGATTCAGAAAGAGTGAAATTCACTTATTTCTATTTAAATCAATTATTTAATTAAATTTAGCGTAATTATTTCGAATTTCCCCAAAACTATTTTCGAATTTAATTTAATTCAGGTTATATAGATTTTAATGACTCAAATTAAAAAAAAAATTTCTAATTCAGTTTTAAGTTCAACTGTTGTGAATTTTGGGAAACTCATCTCAAATTTTCCAGAGATTATGTTAAATTTTTGCGAAAGAAATGTACTTTTATTCAGATTTTAGAAAATCTGCTTAAAAAAATAATAATTTACTAACCCTAGAAGTAGATTATCGAAGATTTGGCAAATTGAAGAATAATTTGGAGAAAGTCCCTAAAACTGGGGGAGTTTAGGAAATCGACCCCAATAATCTTAGGAGGAAGTGGAAGTATTATGAAACACTAGAATTTTTCAGAATTTTCTTTACCAAACGATCCAAGAATTTTTTCACATTGTAATGGGTGTCGACCGGACCAGGGAAAGCCGGGAAACCCCGGGAATTTTATTAATTTTTTATTTTATTGCAAAATCTACTTTTTTCTACTTCAACTTCCACTTTCGCCTTTTGGTCATTTGACTTCCTATAACAAATAATTTGCTTAAATCCGTACGTAATGCACATTCCTTTTATATTGATTCAAAAAACGATAAACTAGCGAAATAAACTTGGCGAAAGTCTCGGATTGGGAATTAATGAAATGCATTTATAAATGAAATGAAAATGGATTTGATAATATATAAATATAATATATAATAATATATATAGTATGATAAAAATATAATATAATATATTTATATAAATTGACCAGATTTATTCGGATTGATTTTGAATTGACTTCGGGTTGATTCGAATTCAAAATTTGCTTTGGAGTCATTCGGGATAACTTGGTTTAGTTTGGAATCAGATTCCGGAATGGCTCGGAATAGTGCGGATTGATTCGGAATGGATTTCAATCCAGAACTTTCGCCAGGATAAACCTATATGATGTTTAAAAATTTTTTTAAATTTTCAAAGATGTTACGCAGTAGTTTTCCTTATGGGCATGTGTTCAGGTGCTTTGAACCATTTAGCGAAAGCGCGGTCTTTGTCGTTTGTTTTCTTTTGTGTTCGTTTACTTATCTTAGTAGGCTCTGCGCTGACCTTTAAGGTTAGCGTCGAGCAGTTATCAAAATTAATTACCCTCTCCCACGACGTTCGGTTGGGATGTTTAGTTATGGGACTTCCCTTTGGGTTTTTGTTTAAAATGGGGGAGATTCAGTCACATTTCACCCTTGGCAACGAGAGGGATCCTCGACAGGACAGAGAAACGTGCCGTTACTTTTCTCTTCTTGAAGAAAGGCTTGTGGATTACGCCTGTGCCCCTGTGGATTGTGTACGAAGTGGGTAACAGTGTTTAGTGTTCGAAGCATATTCGAAGCGGATTGAGTGAGTTTTTAAATGTTTTGACAGCGCTCTGAGCATTGTCCTAGGCAATGCCAAAGATTGACAGAGTGAACGAAGAAAGTGAATTGTCGGAAGAGCACTTTCAACTAATCGCATTAAAAGGCCACATCTTCAAGAAGAAAGTGAAACTGACAGTGAATTGTAATTTAAAATTACTACTGCGATTAAAAAGTATATTAATGAGTTTATTCCAAAATAATTTGTAATAATTACTACTTATTATCCATCCTATAATAATTTCCAAACAAATTTTAATACTACATAACCAAACCGGCGTGACGTTTCTGGCGGGTTCCTGGTCGGATAGCCCGACCGGTTCCCGGCTACAACTAGGGCTATCCGTCCGGATCCCGATCAGTTCCCGAGTTCGATTTCCACACGGGAAGCAAATAATAGAAAAGCAGAAATCAAAGAACTTGAAAATAAGAAATTTAAATTTATCGGAAAAAACTGCATTTCATTGCGTTTTTGAAATTAATATACCGCTATTAGTTTTTTTATGATAATTTTTTTTCTTTTGACGGAACAGTAGAAAATTGAGGTGTTTACCGCTTCTTTGGTCAGTATTGTCAACTATCAAAAAACTTAGACTCTATTTCCTACTTGTTATTATTAAATATCTTAGTTTTTCTTCGCGGAATCAAATGAAACGGACCATTTTTACCTCAGAATTGAGCAAATATTGATAAAATTTACATTCTTCTAATCAATATCAATAGGCTATAGTTTTTCTTGATTTTCGCAGTTTCGTCGAGAATTGAGTTAACAAGGTTCTTGCCTGGGACGGTAGAAATTTAAATAATAATATTCAGGATAATGTTTAAAAAAACCATCTTTCTAATTAATAAATTTTTTGAAACGTTCGTCTTGATAATAACGTATTTTTAGCTACATGGAAGAAAGTTTGTCTAGATCCTCGAGTAACCTACAATTAGTACATTCGTCTAAGTTCCCTTTCCCATTTAAATACTATGAATAATAATTACTACATGGCGGTGAAAACGTTGCAAAAAAATTATTTAGTACCCGACGAAAAAACGCGTAAATGATTAAATCTTATTATCATCTGTATTACTTTCTAAAAAGTAACTAAAATAGCACATTATATAGTTGCGTCTGATTTTTCATTATTCTATGTCATCAGAGGGTAATGATAATGTTTTGAGAAAATCTATTAATATCCATTGAAAAAAATTATAAATAACTATTGATTTTATTAAGTAATTTTTCTCCATTACAACATATATTACTGTTCGCAATAGGAGTGTATTTTATGGCTGTATCAGCAAAATAATTACCGCTGATCTTTTTTTCACGTACAAAGAACTCGAGTTTACCAGATTAAAACTAAGTACTCACTCGACCAAATGGCCATTAAAAACCGGTTAGAAGAAAGCCTAAGTTTTTTATGTGCACTTCCTGACGGTCCAGTTATTGCAGTGCTAATACTAATACTTTAATAGAGAGCCTGGCACTTGCGGTGCTGTTCCATCCTATATATGACATTGTCGGGGAAACATATCTGTACTCAGGATGTGGGTCATGTAGGAGTTTATATGTCATGTTTACGCAATTGGATCGCTTACGAAAGGGCACGATCGTTAAATAACAATTATTTTAATCGTATGCGTATAAGCTTCTTAATCTATATTACTTTAGCGAAGAGGATATTTCATTCAGATAAATTTTTGGTTTAATCAACAAAATTTTTGTTCATACAAGCATAGAATTTTGTTTTTATAGAGTCAACAACCCAATCGGAAATTTCGCACTTACGCCCGTATATACAACGGGCCCAGTACTGCGCCTGTAATGGCAAGCCAGTGCTGGCTGAATACGGTCACCATACGTGCCTAATACAAAATGATAACGACGGCTAACCCGTACTTCCCACAGTTATGCCAAGCGTTGGCTCAATACTGGCACCACACGGGCACTATGCAAAATTATAACGACGTTTTTAAAGGGATTTATGAAAAATCATTTCAGTATTTTCTTTTTCTTGGGTGAAAAATAAGAAATTGATGTAGGAATTTTATGTTTATATCTTCTTAATAGAAAACATCTCTCTGACTGAACATTTTTTAAATGTACAAAATTGATAAAAAGTATGGAAATTTGAATAGGAAAACATATATTGATTCAAATTTTGAACATTTATTTCAAATGCTTATAAAATTTTAAAAAATCGTTATCGTGCCCGACATATGCCAGTACCGCACCAGTACCAAATGCCAGCACCGACAACCAGTACGGGACCAGCACTGGCAGACCAGTGCAGAACATCGTTATCATCGCCGACATATGCCAGCACTGCGCCCGTTGTAAATTTCTTATTGGGAAAACGTTTAGTTGAACCAACCAAGCCATTTATGTTATTCAATTAAAGATTGTTTATTTTTCTAGGATCTGGCTAAATGAAAAGAATATTTTTGTTTATTTAACCCAATCTTGGTTGATCTAACGAAATTTTATTTGATTTGACCGAAAATCTTGATTCATTCAACAAAATGGTTTGGTTAAATCAATCAAATTTTTTTCTGAGTGTTATTTCTTTCAAAACTTTGCATCTCTTACAATTGTAATGTTATCTATTCATCGCTTATCTATTTTCTATTTTGCTGTATTTTATATATATATATCAAACTCCTTTCAATACCTTATTCAAAGTCTACATTCTGCAAGAGATCACTTTAGGCTATAAATTCTATAGAAATTCCTTATAATATCAATGCAAAAAATACCTGAAATTTTTGGTTTGACTCTTTTGAAAATTTCTATTCAATTTATCTCAGATAAATTTGATTTAACTCATTAAAAACAATAACTAGTTGGTCTAACTGCTTCAGTTTCTAAAACATAGTATTGATTTTATGTCAAATTTGACATTTCGTATTTTCATCAAATCTCGTCATTTTGGTGCGCCTTTTTTTGAAATAGCAAAAATTTCAATTTAAATTATCTTAATAAATAATCACTATTAAATATGCAAAAATTTAACATCAATTTACCTTCTTACTTATAACAAATGTTAAATATAATTACATTGCGTTTTTATGGGATATAAGAAATTTATACTAGATTATAAATTTTATATGTTCAATGAATTGTCACTAATAAGTTTATTATTCATTCGTTCAGTAAGAAAGAAGATTGATGTCAAATTTTTGCATACTTAATAGTGATTATTTATTAAAAACATTTTAATTGGAATTTTTGCTATTGCAAAAAGTATATACTTAATTATTTTAAAAACTAAAAATATTCTAATAATATTATAATATTGAAGTTGGATGAACTATTATTTAATATTTTTCAATATTTGATTGTACGATTAATATTCGCATATGTTTGAGAACATTTGTATTAAAGTAAAGCCACAGCTTTCAATAATACGAAAAATATTCTAATAAATATTAAATACCTTTTTTTGGTGTCAGATTTCATATGGACTAAATCTTATGAAATATAGTTCTTAATACTGTCCAAACGTTTAAATAAGTATTATAAATATATAGAACAAATAAAGCACTTTGACTAAGAACACCGTAATGTTTTTTTAAACTTGAAGTGATGTTAAACAATTCTCCCAATTTATCCTTCTTGAATCCAGAGACGTGTTCATTTCAAAGTGTTGCGGAATATCTTCATGAGGAATCTATGAAGCATTTGTTGATGTGTTACAGAGGATTAAAATCGGACTTGAAATATTGAAGAGAATCGTAGAGGTGTAAATGAGAACTTGCAAAATACTATTTATAAAAATTTTAAAGAAACTAACCGAGAATTAAAAGCAGACTAAATAGAAATTTAATACTGAAGCTCAAGTCAATTTTATATTGACAATATAAAATATATATATACAATATACAATATATACAATACAATAATGTAGATGTGAATTACATTTTCACAAAGTTACTGAATTTGTTTTTGATTTTAAATGAAAAAGGAAATTAAATTTACTTAAGGCTCTATCAGCCTTACGGAACACATTCTTATCATGACATTCGCGCCTCGCGCTCGATTTTCTGTAACTTCTAATAATTTAGATGATTTAAAAAAATCTATTTTCTTCCAAATATCTCTAAAAGGAAAAAAATTAGTAGACTGGTTTTAACGCTTATTTTGTATCTGGCATATTTTGGTTAAAAAATGGAATTTTTGATTTGCAGTAGTGTCTTTTTAAAACCAAAACATAAAATATACCTCCTGTCCCGAAATGTCCTTATGAGAATTTGTAGACCTCATTTAGGCAAATAATTCTCTTTCTCAACGTTTTTTTCGTATCTCACATATTTTGTTTAAAAAATGGAATTATTGAATTTTAATTGTATTTTTTATAATTAAAATGAAAAATATACATTTTATAAGAAACTGTGTCAAACAAAATTTGTAGACCTTATTGAAGTAAACAATTTTGCATTCCTACGTTTTTTTTGTATTCCACATATTATGGTTAAAAACTTGAATTTTGGATTTTCAATAGTATTTTTTTTAATTAAAAAGAAAAATATACACCTTATAAAAAAATGTGTCGATTCAAATTTGTAGATCTTTTTGTAGTAAACAATTTTGTATAATAATGTTTTGTCGTATCCTGTAAAATTTGACTGGTAAATGAAACTTAGATATTTACTTTTTTCAAGTATTAACATACTCTAACTTTCCTAATTTTAGTTTAATTGAAATATCTTATTAGGATAATTAGTAGAGGCAGACAGGCACTTTCGTGAAAACCATTTTTTCTGACTCAGGAAGTCTCAAAAGTAAAGATTTGATGAAAATTTAAAATTTGATTTTTCAAATAAAACCAATACCTTCTCATATGATGAGAATGTAAAAATGGTCCCTATTCATTCCAAAATTAAACTTTGAATTCTGAAAATCACCAACGAATCATGTTAATTAATTCCTTTCTAGTTCTATTCTCTATGAGTCAAATTAATTATGTCAAAAACAAGAATATTTGCAATTATTTTTTAAATTAGACTATTTTCCATTTTAGTTTTAATTGACAACAAAAAATCTTAGATGGAGATGCTGAAAAAGTTTTTTTTTTTTTCTTCTGAGATAAGATCAGGTCAACTTTGTCCATTGTCGCGTCAACGTCGAGGTTATTCCTTGGGGACATGTAGGTGGCATAGGAAAACAGTAATCACGGAATAACCCTGGGACCGGAAGCTCGTGCACGAAGAGGATCGAGTTGGCTGTAGTGTAATATAGACTGCAATGCATACAAATGCCATTTCCGCTTCGAACCCTCGGTTTGATTCCACTTCTCTCGCTCGCTCTTACTCTCTTTCTATCTCCCTCTCTTTATCTCATTCTCGCTATCTCTCCTTCTCAATTTTCCCATCTCCTCTACCTCACTTCCTCTTCGACCAATTCGAATTTTGTCCCTGGCACGTGGACCATCTCCACGGTGCTCATTCTCCAGCTTCACTGCCTTCATCTCATTCTCCTTCGTCATGGAATCGAAGCAGGTAACAATGAGAACTAATACCTTCTACCAAATTATGCAGTTCTATCAGATCAAGATCGAATCTCTGATTCTCTTTCTTGTTCCGGGAAAAATTCTTGATGCGATAATTGAGTCATGCTTATAACAATATCTGATTTTTCTTTAGATAGAATTAATCTTTTTAAATTAAACATTAATTGCAAATTTTCATTTAATAATTCAAATTTCGTTCTTTTTTTATTTGTGTTATTTTAAATGTATTAATATATTTTGAAAAATATTATTTTATGTATTGCAACATATTTTTGTAGTTTTTTTTTCCACCAATGATTTACCCTTACAATGAAAAATGTTATCTGAAGTCGTTAATCCCTTTGTAGTTTTTCTTCGTGTTCTTGAAATTACAAATAGAGCGCGTGTTGATCGCCTCACTATATTTTTCGCTCACGTAGCGTCTTCTTGAAAGGTGCAACTCAGCAGACGAGTCTTTTCGCACGTTTTACTTTATTTTACACTCCCTCAAAAGTAAGGAATTAATTGAAAAATGACAAATCAGTTTAAAAGTTCTGCTTAATTTATAATAGTTTAAATAAAGTTACATTAGATCCCATAAGTATTGACTTTTTTAAATTACAGTCATCACAGGTCGTTACCTATTCACCTGTTTTCACCTATTTTTGATAATTTGCCACCTTTTTACAATTGTTAAAAAATTTAATTTACATTAATCCATGTTTCTTTATTTTGTCCTTGTTTCAATCGGTCTCTGAGGTCACTTTTTAAAATAAAGTTAGTATAGTCATGATTTTGAAAGAAAAAGTGACTTGCCATTTTTCCCGTTTTAATTAATTTTTTAAAATTAACTTCCAACAAATTCAATGAATTTTCAACTAAATTTTATAATTTGCAATAAAATTAATAAAATTTCAACAAATAACAATGATAATAAAAAAATATTTATATAAAGACAATTTTTACAGAAAAAAAACTTAGCATCATTAATGAAATTTCAGCAAAATTGATAAACCATTTATTAATAATGTTGGAAATTCATTAATTTTATTGCAAATTATAAAATTGAGTTGGAAATTCATAAATTATATAACAGCTTATTTTTTATATCTTGGGGTGGGAGAGGGGGGGGGGGGTGAATTATTACACGGCTTAAGTGGAAAGGGCAGGACTCATTGTTTGGTGTTTCAAAAGTGTAAATCATTTGATAGACACATGCTTGAAAATTACATAACTTAAAACAATCACTTACTGTGATAAACGCACCAAGCCAACACCGCTTACAGCATTGTAAACAATTTTCGGTATATTCACTTATTAGTTTAGCCGTAGTATTAATCAAATGAAATTAGAACTTTAGGTGCCATCTATTAGGTTTAATTGCAAACACTTTCGTGAATCGACAATCTTAGATGGTAAATTACCTAAAAGTTTCTAAATTATTTTGTCAAATCGTAATTTCTTTTTCCATCGCCACTTGATGTTAAAGGATGAATGTTTTTGTTAGAGTTCTGAATCGGTTATATTACTTTGAGAACGGTAACGAAAATGAGAATATTACCAAGAACATAACCGGCAGATAAATTCTTTTAGAATATATGAGAATTTTCTTATTTTGGCTTCTTAAACGTGTTAAACAATAAAAATGAATTAATACTGCAATATGAAATTATCTCTTAAACTTTGTATGTGCATTTTATTTGTGCTGAAGAAAGTGGAAAGAAAACGAAAACCAGAAGGGTATAATATTATAGGTTATGTTTCAGACATTTAGTTTAAAGTATTATTGCGAAAATTATTGTATGGAAATCTTACATTTTTGTATTAAAATTGGAATTACCTCACATCAGTGGGAGCTGATAAACGGATTTATTTGTTTAATCATAATTATAATTTGATGAACAGAAAAATATTCCCAAATTTTTTTAAGTTTTACTTGACTTTCCCTGCCGATTTATAAATTCTTTTATCTGCAGCGACCCCGTAAAATGCAAGAGTGAATGAAAAGTGTTTTGCTCCTTAGAAAAATATGAATTTTAATAGATATATAATTTAATATAATTATGATATGTATATTATATACATTAAATTCTATAATATAGGATTTTATATATAGTCTATAATTATAGAGAAAATATAAATTCAAGTATAATATTAATTTAAGATTTGTAGTATTCAGTGTATTAAATTCAAAATGAACCTAACCTCAAATTTCAACACTATATAATTTTAATATATTAACAGTAAAACTGTTCTTAGATTATTCTTTATACAAATATATTTATATAAGTGAGCGCCTCTTATTTAACTATAAAGATACTCAAAATATTGATAAATAATTATTTAAACCATAAATTCTTGAAATTCCCTTTATATTCTCTTATATTATTTAAATTCTGTAATACTCTCGGTTATATTATTTGAACTTAAATTCTCGAGAATTTAAGAACTCTAGTTTTTGTTATTTTAAGTCGTGAAATATATAAAATAGGCCAAAAAAAATGTCTACTCAGAGGTTCGATTCCTCCTGGCACATGCAAGATGCACGCTAATATAATATATATATATATATGGGGTGAAGGGGGTCCAACTATAAAAAATATGTTACGTAATTTCCTAATATGAGTACAATAAAAATTCTTGATTCTTAATAAATTTAATTACATTCCATGAAGAAAACATAATAAACCTGTCTGGTCAATTATGTTGATGAAGATAAAAATATACAAAATGTCTAAAATAAATGTTTTGTGAAATAAAGAAAATAACAAGTTTTGCTTGATAATTTATTAGTACAGCTTTCATCCAAACAAACAATTAATGCGATGCAGTGTCTTAACGCCAGAAGGATAAAATGAATGGCGTCAGCGAATCAAATGAATACTAGCAGCGTATTTCAGAAGCTGTTTATTTGTCAACAAAGAGCGCTCACTCGTATCGCATTAATGCTGCCATATAACGCATGGGAAGAGCTTTTGCAAATATTAGTTACTATGCTTCTAATTGGCAGCGCAGCGAAAGTCCTTCAACCAGCAACTGGAATCATCATGCTCATTAGTATTTATCCCTCGAACTGACCGCTGATACAATTCATTCGACCCTATAGGCACAAGTGTATTAACATCACACGGAGATTATGTACTAGTTTATGGAGTACATACACGCGGGTTTACGTTCACTTGCTGCAAAATCTGTCTGTAATATTATCATCCACATATATGCCGCACACAACCTATTTCTAACGTCGATTTATTGCTTTGAATCGACGAGAAGAAAAATGTAGGTCACTTCTCGCCAGGTGAACATTATTCTCTCATTAACGCCTCATTGTAGATACTTGATAGACTTTTTTCCATCTCTTAGTTCAATGTTTTCGTTCTTTAGCTTCAGGAGTCGCTGAACTTTTCAATAATTGTATCCCGGTGGGACAAAAAAGAGTAATCATTCACTACTTCGGTTGCGGTTTTAATCAGCCTTTGAATCAGTAGTACATATATATCTTTTTGTTGTATCTTAAAAACAGTAGATTAATTCTTCAAATAAGTAATGCTTTTTTGCGATTCCTAAATGCTTTTTACAATAATAATTTATTGTGAAAAAGTATCCCAGAAAAAATATTTTTCAGACTCCAAGAAAATTTATGGTTTACTTTTACTTATCTGGAGAAGAGAAAAAAGACATTTTAATGCAAATTTTAGAAAGGGAACCAAATCGTTATTATAAATAATTTTAATTAAATAAACACTACTTTTTGCGAATTTAAACATTCATCGTTCATAATGGAAATGGTTTTTTAGGAACTATTTACAACTTATGTAACAAATTTTTTTTAAAAAACTAGACTCCCCCCCATGTACGTTGTTTTATAAAAATATTCTTATTGATTAATATTGATATCAATAATATGAAAAGTTAAGCAAATGTATGGAAATAAAATTGATAATTATGTAGCAGTGTCCGTATATTCTCCATTTTCCAATGTAACAGATCGTAACATTTTTTTGAGTCCCCTCACCTCCAAAAATCTGTTTCGTAATTTATGTATTAATAAATTTTTACTTGAAGTAAGCTATAGAAATGTTTTCACTGATAAAAATATTTTCCGTTGTCTTATAAAAGGTTTAAAATAAATACTGATAATATTGTAAAATTTGTAACTGATTAATTTTGTAATGGAATGTTAAATACGGTAAAATATATTTTCTCTCTCATATAATGATCGAAGTAGAAAAATTTAAAACATCAATTCAAAGCATTTAATAAATATTAAATATAATTTTTTTTCTGTTCTTTTGTAAAAGATGCGAAAACCCGTTTGCTCAACAATTCATTTTTTTTCTTTTTGATTACACCAGTCGGATATTGATAATAATATAAAATTTATGATCGGTGAAAATTGCAGTGGAATGCACAGAACGGTAAAAACTATTTTCATTCCCGTACTAAAGACGATTAAAATTGAAAATATCATGATAATATTCTCACGTTCCTGCAAAATTGCAGAAAGGTTAAAACGTTCTTTTTGTGATGGAGAAAAATATTCCACTGGTAAAAAGATGGCTCAAGGAAGACCACTCAGAATAAAAGGTAGACAGCATAAACAGGCAGGTTTCATTATCGAAACGCACCTGCTTAAAGAATCGAAAGACCGGTTTTTGAGTGGATCCTCACGATCTTGCTGAGAGCTGACCTTCTTTCAAATTTCTCCGATATTGCAATAAGGGAAGTGTGGATGTGAAACTTGCTAACGAGTCTCCAATTAGTTGACACGAAACCCTCAAGAGATATAAAACATGACAAGATGAAGATTCATGACTGTTTTTAATTTTATCTTGTCTTTTTTATAATTATGATTTATATTTTTTATCTACACCATAACACTTTCAACGTTTGTCATTTTTCTGAAGATGTTATACTTCTTTCTTTATTCAGATTGAATTTTTAAACTAGAAATATTACTTGCGCAATGATTTATTGTGAAATGAAAAGATCAATATATTTTTAAGAAGAAAATGCCGACTGTGGTCAGACGTAACAGTTTTGCCCGATATAAACTGACCTGATCTACTTGCACGAGGGTTTATCCCCAGTGGAAAAAGCTGCGTGCGGTCGGCCCAATCCAGAAATACAAATAATCGTATTAAACTTCTTATTG
The DNA here is from genome assembly GCA_030998225.1 of Diplolepis rosae. Classification (NCBI taxonomy): domain Eukaryota; kingdom Metazoa; phylum Arthropoda; class Insecta; order Hymenoptera; family Diplolepididae; genus Diplolepis; species Diplolepis rosae. Next base: position 2,276,042 of record JAPYXD010000754.1, on the reverse strand, counting down.
AAATTTATTAAGAGGAAAAATTGAATCTATAGATAATTTCTATTTGCTCAGTTTAGGTGCGATCACAACTTACACAATTATTGAGCATACCAACTAAATATTATACGTGGATTTATTCCTAATGTCAACATATCCAAATCAACTCAAGAGAAATCTTGACTGCAATCACTCTTCTATCACCTCTATTTACCATACCAACATGCATAAACTATTAGTTAAAACTAGTCCTTTTGCTTGGGGCAGGTTTGTTCATAACACATTCCCTGCACGTAAATTACTCTATAACCGGTGTGTTTGCCGGTCAGTATGCTTTTAACATTGGGAGGGTGCACAAATTGAAATGCAAGAATAAAAACAAGGAAAAAAAGACATTAAAACCCAATCAAAATTTTGACGCATTGTGCATCTCCTCTCGCCTTCCCCCACCTATGAAATTATGAATTAATATGAAATGACTTTGATCCGTTCGAAATACTCGTAATTAGCTCGGTATAATGGAATCGGCTTTATTAAATCGGATCTTTTGGACTTTCAATACTAGCTATTTATTATTCCTCACGTTTATTTTAATTTGGTGATTTTATTTTAGAGTGAAATTTCTTTTTTTCTATTTTTTTCACTTTTTGGTTATTATTTATGTGAAATTCTATTAATGAATGATGAATAAATTTTCTAAATGGAGGAGAAATAATTGTTTATATTGCATTATAATTTTTAGATTGAAAATTGATTTATTGTGTAGTTTATCAATCTTTCCAGTTTATTGAAAATGTTCTTATGTGAAATATCTAGTTTGATAACTATGTATGTTTCATGATCTCCTGTAACCTGTTGCTCCATTCTTGGATTTGCCTACGTAAGCACTTCCTACCAAACTTACCGCTTGGCGTAAGTTCATTAACTCGTAAATGAAGTCTCACGGCTTCGGAGATAAACGCCACCCTACACATGCAATCCTCAAATCCTTTGTAATTCGAATGAAAAATATTTTTCTTTGTCACCTTTTAATACACATGTGTATGTATTTTAATAATGTTTTTTAATTTTAATATATTTTGATAGAAAAGTTATTAAAGTATATTGAAATTAATAAGATTTTTTACAGTGCAGTTCATTATTTAGGGGAAAGGAGTATCAAAAATTTAGGAAATTAAATAATGTAGAAATATTCTTTAAATTTAGAGATTATAAAAATTTACTCCCAACAAATATTGATAGAAATTGAAAGTATTTTCAAAAATACCCCATAAGAGTTGTTGGGGACTTGTACAAAATTTTAGAGAAAATTAAACTCAAAACGTATCAAAAATTCAAAATATTTTTAGAAATATCTCATAAAAGTGTCTTGAGAATTTCTCCTACGAAATTTGAGGAAAAATTTAGAAGACTTTATTAAATTTCTATTAACGTTATATATGTCTGTAGAAATTAGTACCAACGTTTCTGGTAATTTGCTTGAAATATTCAATACATTATTTTATAAAGGTTAGTGATATCCTATAAATCTTGGCTATTCAAGGGAACTTATTCCAAAAAAATGTAAAGAGAATTTTCCTCAACAAATTTTGGGAAAAATGAAGAAAGTTTCTGGAAATTAACGTCCCAACAGTTTTGAGAAAAATGTCTTCAAACATTTGATAACTTAATGAAGAATATTAATATTATTTCCTGAAACTTGAAGATTTTAGTGAAGTTCTTCCAACAAATCATGTGGAAAAATTAAAATATTCTTAGAAATAATCCACAAGATGAGTGTTTGAGAAATCTTTCCCATTAAGGGGTTATTCGCCATCAGAGGAGGAAGAAAAGCGTATTTTTTGAGAAATGATGAAGTCCGATTTTCGCCAAAAAAATCTACGATCAAGCACCGTACTTTTATATATCAAAGAAGCCTGTCATGTTTGAAGTGAATCGTTTAAATGATTTTCGAGTAATCGTGATCACCGATTTAAAAAAACGTCGTTTCGAGAAAAAAGCATTTAAAGTTTTAAGTATAGCTTACAAGTGAATGAAATTTTTGTTTGTCTACTAACATAGCTCAGTCAAATTTTCTTGGATCGACTCCGAATTTGGAGATAATATTTTCAAGGTGTTACACTATAAGAATATGCAAAAATCAAAAAATCGATTTTTTGAAAATTCCGACTGCTACTAACCCTTTAAGTTTCAACAAGAATTTAGGAAGTTTGGTGGAAATTAGTCACATTGTAAAATTTTCCTTGATTTCCGGGAAGTATCGTTTGTCATTTGAGCATTACTAAGAGAAAATCTGCGATATCTTGAAGAATTTAGTTTTTATAAGATCGACATTTCTGATAAAGTTAATGACAGTGTTTTGAGATCAGTAAGTTTTTTCTATTCGATGCTCTATAAAGAAGGGACTGACGGTTGGAATTATGTGATCACGTAGGCGGACTTGCAGTTTACGACGACTCGATAGCCTCGCTCGTGTGTGTACAATATAAGTAAAACACTACAGAAGTGAAAGTTCGAGACTGACGAACGGTATCATACTCCATAATAGTATGGAATTTCCATTAACAAATGCGTATGTGTACAATTCATACTAGAGACTTTTACGCATTTAATACACAGCGCTGCTTAAAGTAGAGTAATTTTTGTTTTTCTCGAAAGTTATTAACGTCGTTAATCATGTTAGTCAAGTATTATTTCACTACGTACTGATAATAAACAATTTTAACAAGTAAAATAATTAATCTCTACCTATAAATGAGTATCCCAATTATTGTTCAATTTCTATGGTTAATGAAATTGTGAATTAATGAGATTAATAGAGATTGATAGAGAAATTTTGCTTTCTATTATTAATAACTATTGTATGTTCTTAGTCTACATTATTAGTTCATATTTTTTATAGGGTTGATGTTAAAACGACTATTTCATTACTTTCAAAATTGCAGGGATTATTGAAAGTCAATTAAATTGAATGAAAGTTTTGTCCTTAAATTTAGAAAATGAATATAATATCGTCTATTAATTTCTTTAAATTAAATGGAGTAAAATTGATAACATTAAAAATTTTGTTGATCCATTTGATCTAAAATGAAAACAAACTGCTCGTTTCTTTTAAATCACTAGTTTTTTCACTAATTGTATTCGCTGACCCATTTCTATCTTTTAAATCAGTTACTTTTGACTGATTTTTTTAAGGATTTGATTCTAGAAACTTAAAGATCAGAAAATAAAAAAAAGTGGATTTATATTGAGTTATGTTAAATTATTTTGAAAACTGAATAATTCAAGAAAAATTATACTTATGGTATATTTGAGATTAGCGATAAATTTGAATTAAAATATATATATATATATATATATATATATATCAGTATAATAAATGACTCTGTTTCAAAATTTAATCAGTGACTCATACCATCTCGATTTGAAAAGGCATTTGATCCTCGACTTTAATAAATATCTACCAGTTTTGTCTGTCGATTAAACTCAGCATTACATAATAACTTAATGCTCCGGAGCTTCGAGTAAGAAAGAGTGAGAAAATTGTTGAGTGCGACATTGACCTTATTACCGAATGCTTCGTGTTTGGGCGGTAGATGTTGATACTTATCGCTTGTCTCGTACACTTTTGTTCATTCATGCATGTCATGTTCCTTGATAAAAAAAGACTTGTTCTTAAAACGAGTTTTACAAGCGCAAAATACAAATTTCCAAAGTAACATTTAAGGTACTATGAAAATCGCTCTTTTCTTCTTAAACCCTGGTTTCCTATAAATTAACCCGCTGACTTCAGATCATACTTCTAGCCTTTGAAAAATTCTCTTTCTTCTTAAAATCTTTAAGATATGTGTCAAAATGATGATACAAAGCTTCATACACTGAGAAAAAAATGCTATTGAATCAGAAGCACTTCTTTCCAAAAGCATGTATACTATGAATTCATAAAAATATACTACAAGAACCAATAAATATGTTACTAATTCTATAACATATTGATTTGAATCCGTGATATACATGCTTTTGGAAAGAAATGCTATTGATTCAATAGCATTTTTTTCTCAGTGTATAAAAGCTTGGATATGAATAAATATATTATAAAATAAAATATAAATAATAATAAAACTAAAATAAATCAAATAAATAATAATAATAATAATAAAAACAATGTCCTCTATAGTGTATAAACATAGTGGACGGTCTAATACGATTTTTCAATCTTATTAATCACTAAATTACAGTACAAATCTACATACAGTAAAACCTCATTTATCGGGATCTCGCAACCTCATTTATCGGGACATTTTGTTTCTCCTCCAGCCACCACTCCTTGTACATAGTGACATGAAGTGGGGTAAGGTGAAAACGTGGTGGGACTCCCACCATGAGACTGAAGGTGGTAGTGGGGAGCCCCTCGAAATCCCGATAAACGAGGTGTTTACATATCAAGGGCGTCCCGATAAATGAGATTTTACTGTAACATAAAAAATAGTCTGACTGTTTTAGAAGCTTTTAAAGAACATAATTCTAAGGCTGAAAATTGAAATAACAAACTTTTCACAAAAATACATCCTTGTCTAAGAGCTTCAAAAACAGGTCGAACTTTTCAAAATCGATCGTTAGTATTGTAATCATCATCTTTAGTAAAATTAATCGCAGTTCTTATTTGATAAAATCGATACAGTCATATTTTGGCTTCTCTCTAAATCTGAATCAGTGAGATTCTCACTGAAGTTAAATCAGTGAACCACTTCTGCCTGGTCCATCAGTGACTTTTCATTGGTTTTCAGTGAAAAGTCACTGATTGACCAGTCAGAAGTGGGCCATTGATTCAACTTCAGTAAGAATCTCACAGATTCAGATTTAAAGAGTTACACTGTAAAAAATGTTTCTGAAATTTTGCCGAAAATAGTCGGACAGCTTAAAATACAAATGGGTCGTAAATTTTTCAAAGATATAGTCGGAAATATTTCCGACATAAAACTGGAAATAGTTCCTACTGTTTGGTCGGAGAAATATCCAGTTTATTAGGAAATATATATTTATTTTATAATTTAAGTGGAAAAAAATCCAAAAAAAGTGAACAAATTTCCCTTTTTGTGGAATAATTTACGCTTTTCATAGGAAAAATTTCCTACATCTTAGGAGATTTGTGAAATTTTCTCACCTTTTTCATATATTTATTAATAGTTCGGAAATATGTCCGAAAATTCGGTCAATTTTCCTCTAATCTATGAAATATTTCCACTTTCTGTAGGAAAATCTATGCTTCCTACGGATTTAGGAAAAATTTCCTAATACATAGTATGAAGATTTACCGATATTTTTTACAGTGTATTATAGATACTGATGCGTGTGGATTCCAATACATTTCAATTTATATATTCCCATAATTATTTGTATACCCAAAAATTGCCTCAATTCATTTACATTAATATCATTTTTCGCTTTGAGTCGTTTGCTCCGACGCATCTATTAGAATAGAATTGAAAATTTGTATGAATACGTTCACTGCGTTTGTCCACCATAAATAACTTACCTTATAATACAACTTTCGAAACTTTTATCCAATAATAACTCGGAGTTAAATATAAGTTTTTGAATTTCTAAAAAGAGCAGTGGAATTAAAAAAAGAACTTTTGTAAAGCGATTTCGCTAGCAGGAATTGTATTAACAATTGATTTACATCTTATTTGTGTCTATTGAAAACAAAAAAAGGGCGCGATACAAAAGAAAAGGTGTAGTCTTGTTTTGATACAGCCACCCAAGTGCGAATTGCTGAAGGTGATAATACGGCACAATGTTGGTCCAATCTCGGCAGCCAAGAGTCGGCTATTGTTATTGGGCAAGTGTCAATGTTTGCATCGGTCAAGTGCTGGGCCGACGACGGCTGCCTTTTTCGACTGTTTAAATTTACCGACCTTCAGCCAAAACTTGGCCCAGTATCGGCCCTATACCAAGCCGATTGTCATTATTACTATGGCATCCAGTTTTGAAAGTAGAATAGCCAAGTGCATACCGGAGTTATCATTCCAGCAACGGCACGATATTGGCAGCCGATCTTCAGCAAATTTTTGGCGATACTGGACCAGTATTGGGCCGTATCTAACTTCACACTTAGGCACTCAAGTGCGAATTACCGAAGCTCATGATACGGCACAATATTGGTCCAATCTCGCCAGCCAACAGTCAACTATTTTCTATTGGGCCAGTGTAACTGTTTGCATCGGTCAAGTGTTGGACCGACGATGGCGGCCTTTGTCGACTGTTTAAATTTAACGACCTTCAGCCAAAACTTGGCCCAGTATCGGCCCTATACCAAGCCGATTGTCACTTTTACTACGACATCCAGTTCCATTCTGGAAGTGAGAAAACCAGATTTCGGCACAGCATCGGCCCGTCGCTGTGTCGAAAACAAGTGTTGGCAGCCAGAGATTGGGCCAGAGTTGGCCGCCAAGTGTATACCAGACTTTTCATTCCAGCAACGGCATGATATTGACAACCGATCTTCGGGAACGTTTCTGCCGATGCTGGGCCAGTCTTGGACCGTATCTCACTTCACACTTGGGCATGAATCTTTGTCCACTATAAAAGACGTATGAAGTCAGCGAGTTAGGAAACCTTTTTGATTCAAAGAGACATCAACCTTCTTTCTTTCTTTCTTTCAAATTTCATTTCTGTTGATTTACTTTTTAAAGAGTCGATTTTTGCTGAAATTAAAAGCTCACATGGCGTGCGAACATATAAATTGCGATCGCATTGACTCTCACGTCAGTTCTGAATAGCAGTAATTTTTATTCCTGAAATTTTATGGTCACAGTCGAACTCCAGTAAACTGGAGAGCACGAAGCGAGTAGCGAAAGGAGTATTAGAAAGTTACTATGCATTTGGTATAAAATCCGCATTCAATGTGGTTACATCATTGCTATCAGCATCTTCGAACAATTTGTCGGGTTTTTATACCGGAAGAACCGGAAGTGTGAGATAACTGAGTAGGATGATGCGTATGAAAAATATTTACGGGTCGTGTAGTGTGGAAACGATCCGTAACATCTAAACTCTATGATTATTGTTACGTGATCTATTACGTTTGCGGTATACCACAATTTAAATTAGAATGCACTCGAAAAGAATGCGAATAATCTCTATTTTTATTAAAAAATAAGCACACTGAGAATTGTAAGCTAAAGAGATTTTTGAAATTTGAATTATTTTTTACATTCTCATCATGGATGAGAAGGTATTGGTTTTATGTGAAAAATGACTTTTGAAATTTTCATCAAATCTTTACGTTTTGAGACCCCCTGAGTCAGAAAAAATGGTTTTTACGAAAGTGTCTGTCTGTCTGTCTGTCTGTAGGTGGTGTGCGGCATAACTCTCGATAGAATTATCAGATTGAATTGAGCTTTGGTACACTTTCCCCATTTCCCCATTGAGGGATGGAGCACTACTTTTGTGTTTTTGAAAATAATTTTTTGAAAAAATCAAAAATTCCAATCCTGGTTTTTGATAGTGCTCATAAATCTCTACAAATTATCCTAATAAAATTTTTTGATTAAATCAAAATTAGAAATGTTACAGCATATTCAAATTCGAAAAAAGTCAATATCAAAATTCCATTTTCCAGTTAAATTATACGAGATACGAAAAAACGTTATGATACAATATTATTGAATACATAAAGACCTACAAATTTGAATTATAACATTTTTTCATAAGATGCATATTTTTCTTTTTAATTAAAAAAAAAACTATTGAAAATCCAAAATTCAATTTTTTAACAATAATATTGGAAATACCAAAAAAACGTAAGAATACAAAGTTGTTCGTTTCAAAAAGATCTACAAATTTTGTCTGACACAGTTTCTGATAAAAGATATATTTTTCGTTTCAATTCCAAAAAATACGATAAAAATGAAAAAATTCCATTTTTTAGACAAAATATGTGAGATAAAAAAAAAACATTTAGATGGAAAGATGTTTGCCTAAATGAGGTCTACAAATTCTGATAAAGAAATTTCGGGACAGGATGTATATTTTATGTTTTGATTTTTAATATTGAAAAAATTCGATTTTTTTCACCAAAATATGTGAGATACGAAATAAGCGTTGTTCTGCAAAATCGTTTCCTTAAATAAAGTCTACGATTGTTTTTCCTTTTTAGATATGTGGAAGAAAGTAAATTCTTTTAATCATGTAATTTATTAAAAAATTATACTGAAATGTATACAGAAAATCGAGCGCGAAGCGCGAGTGTCATGATGAGAATGTGTTCCTTAAGGCCGATAGAGCCTTAAGTAAATTGAATTTCCTGTTTCACTTAAATTCAAAAAGAAATTCAGTGACTTTGAGAAAATGTGTAATTCACATCATCTGTAATATTATTATAAAATTGATTTGAGCTTCAGTATCAAAATATAAGAAATAAACTTAAATGTATGCGAAGAGCACAAGACCGAGCGCGAAGTGCGAGGTCCAGAAAGAACGGAGCGCGAAGCGCGACGATCGAATCGCGCGCCCTAGGCGCGCTCAAAGTTGCGAGCGAAGCGAGCTGCGCGCGAAGCGCGCGATGGCAGATTTTTTTTTATACGACGAAAACAGAAAAATATAGCAATAATTCGTTATAAAAATTGTCTGTTAAAAAGGGAATGGCTTAAGCTAATTTATGTCGATAGCAGATGCGGATTTAATTTAAAAAGCAATTTCTTTTAATTAGTGAATTATTTAAAACCGCGCTTCCTGCTGCGGCAGATAACTTTGGAAAGAGTCGCTGTAAAAGTTGAGAAGAAAGATAAAAAAAGAGTTGTCGCAGGCAGAAAAAAAAGGGGAGCCATAAAACTAAGCGTCAGCTCTGACAATTTCGATTTTAGTGCCGCGCTTCCCTGATCCTTTTCCCCGCTAAAAAACCCAGGAAAGCTTCCCGTCCCTTTCCGTCCAGCTCGTTCTTTTACCCCTTGCAGACTGTCTACGTTTACAGCGAGCCACTAAAACCTCTACCTTTACGGGCACAGTTGCAATTTCAGTTAATACAATAAAACTTGGGCTGCGTACGACAGGCGAAGGAAAAGATGGTCTTCGTTTTGAAACATGCTACGTCTGGATTCGTTTGAAATTGCAGATGGATAGTTTACCTTAAACTGGTGCTTCACTTTTATTATTGCATTATCGCGCGGCCATTCGCGAAAGGTACAAACGCGGTGATAAAAACGGCGCAGCTGGACGATTCACTTTTTCTGTATTACGATCTTTTTTTATGATTTATCTCTTTTCAAGATTAATGTGTATTCAAACAATTTTCCAAATCTGTGTTTAAATAAAAGGCTTAAGGCCATGGATCAACTAGACGGAAAAAAATAGTTCAGTAAAGTTTATAGAACTGTTCATGATTTGGGGATACAGGGGTTTACAGAACAGGTTTCTAAAAAATTTAGAGAACTTTTCAAAATAAAATGCGGAACATTCAATCATTTTTCCTGAATGTTCCGCATTCTATTCTGAAAATTTCTGTAAATGTTGAAGAATTCTGTTCCGTAAATGCCTGTATTCTAAACTCTTGAACAGTTCTATAAACTTTTCTGAACTATTTTTTCCGTGTAGAAATATTCAATAGTTGAGGGTAATGGTATTTACGGAACAGAGTTCTGCAAAATCTACATATCTTTTCAGAATAAAATGCGGAACATTCAAGAAAAATTATTGAATGTTCCGCATTTTATTCTGAAAAGTTTTGTAAATTTCTTAGGACACTGTTCTGTAAATCCCTGTATTATATTCAATAATTTTTCCCGAATGTTCCGCATTCTATTCTGAAAATATCTGTAAATTTTACAGAACTCTCTTCCGTAAATGCCTGTATCCTCAACTCTTGAACAGTTCTATAAACTTTAATGAACTATTATTTTCCGGGTAGAACTGTTCGAAAGTTGAGGATACAGGAATTTACGGAACAGAGTTCTGCAAAATCTTCATATCTTTTCAGAATAAAATGCTGAACATTCAAGAATAATTATTGAATGTTCCGCATTTTATTCTGAAAAGTTCTGTAAATTTGACCGGCAATCGAAAGGTCCTGGGCTCGATACCCAGCGGAGTAGAAGCGTTCCTTTTTTCGCAGAAAAAAACAATTCTGTAAATTTCTTAGAACACTATTCTGTAAACCCCTGTATCCCTAATTTATGAACAGTTCTTAATGTTTCTCCGTGTACGGAACAAAGTTCTGCAAAATTTACAGATCTTTTCAGAATAAAATGCGGTACATTCAATCATTTTTCCTGAACGTTCTGCATTTTATTTTGAAAAGACCCGTAAATGTTACAGAACTTTGTTCCATAAATGCCTTTACCCTCAACTCTTGAATAGTCCTACACTGAAAAAAATAGTTCAGTAAAATTTATAAAACTGTTCAAGAGTTAGGGATATAGTCATTTACGGAACAGAGTTCTGCAAAGTTTACAGAACTGTTCAGGATAAAATGCCTGAAATTCAGGAAAAATCAATTAAAGTTCAGCATTTTATTCTGAAAAGTTCTTTAAATTTTTTAGAACTCGGTCCCATAAATGTCTGTATCCCCAAATCTTGAAATGTTCTATAAGCTATTGAAGTATTTTTTCCGCGCGGTACAGCTGAAAATCAATAAAATCAGTTAAATTAGTTTCCCCCAAGATTTTTCCACAATAACGCATTTTTTTTGCTGAAGCTTTAGGACATAATAAAGAACATATTAGAGAATTTAATTAGTTATGGAATATCAAAAACATTAATTCCTGTTTTACCGACACTAACATTTTATTTTTATTTTATTATTTTTTTATTATGTACTAAAGTTTGAGCTAAAAAAAGTCATTATTGTGGAAAAATCTTGGAGTAACTGAATTTATTGATTTAGTCAGCTGTACTGGTTGATCTATGGCCTTAATAAGAGTATGAAGTTTAGGACAAAAAAATTGATTCATAAAAGTTGAAGACATTTAAAAATGTAGAATTATCCAAATTTTGGAATACTGGTTTTGTATAGATTCAAGTTAAGATGAATTTTTAAATTGTAATTTCTTAAATTTCGAAAGAAAATCTAGATTAAATATTTTACTTATACAAGGTTGTTTGAGAAGGTTTGACCGTGGCTAGAAAGCCCTTGAAAAACTTAATTAATTACCACTGTGAAAACTGTTTGAGCTCTCATTCAATACATATTTTCAGAAAAAAATGATAATTTCATTGAGGAAGAAATTAAAAATATAAAAACTGTCTAATTTAATAACAATTACTGTAGTTTAAAGTTCAATGCATTTTTTTCCAAGATTACTCTTTCAAAATTATCGGATTTTAAGGAACGATGGCTCATTTTATTATTCAAACATTTTTTAAAAACTCCTCCATCTTATTTTTTAATCAATCTCTCATTTTCTGACTGGTAATTAGTAATGTTGAAAAATTAAATAAGTTTTATAGACAAATGGCATTGAATTTTAACCTAGAGTAATTGTTACTCAAAAGGATATTTTTTATATTTTTAAATTCTTTCCCGCTATAGCGAACATTTTTCCCTAATATTATGTATTGAATAACAGCACTAATATTTTTTAAAGTGGTAATTAACTAAGTTTTCGGAAAACTTCTTAACTACAGTCGAACCTCTTTAAATTTAAGGCTTCACGCTCTCTAAATCTGAATCAGTCAAATTTTCACTGATTGAATCAGTGATTTACCTTTTCACTGATTATCAGTGAAAAAATATTTTTCACTGTTAAATCGGTTAATTTTCACTGATTCATTAGTGAAAAAAATATTTCTCACTGTCAAATCAGTCCATTTTCACTGAAATAATCTGTGAAATTTGACTGATTTACAGTAACCTCTTTTTAGCTATTTGAATCAGTCAAATTTCACTGATAATCAGTAGATTTTTACTGATTGAAATTTAGAGAGTGAAGTGGAAAATATTCTATCGAATACTATCAAGATACTTATCCGTATTCTAAGAATAAAACATTGCATACAATATCTCGATTTACAAATAGTAGGGATAAGAAGTTGAATGGTAAATTATATTTTTATTTTTTTCTCCGTGTTGAAAATTGAAATCGTAGGATTAAATTTAATATTTTAATTTGACGATTTTAGCCTCAAAAATTACCTGGGATTCTAAAATAATTTATACCATTTTTTTCCACTTGAAGGTCAAAAAATGGATTTATTTTCCGCGCAGGGGGCAAATAATGTACTTTTTGACCAGTTTGTAGAAAAATTATAATTTATGGTTCTCAAATTTTGTAGAATTATTAAAAAAAATTCATGAACTGTATTTTTCTCAAATAATATTTTTCTTTTATGAATTAATTTTAAAAATATATTTGAAACTATAACATCAATTTGATTATAAAGTTAATTATAAATAAAGAAGAAAAAATAATTTCAATATAAATTTGATCATATGTTTTTTAACGCTCTCGAGAACCAGGAAATAAGAATTTCATCTACGAAGTAGATCAGCATATTTTTACTCTCGGTGAAGTTTGAATACTATAGGCAGGCGTTACATAATTTCGTAATAACTGATCTTCGAGTGAAGACCATAAAGTTTATTTGAGAATTCCTTTGTGCCTTATAAATGAACTATTTATTGTTTATTACGCTTCTGATGTTTCATGATCAAGTTAATCTTTAAGGTCAGTGGCGATTAAACCTTGAAAATAGTTTCATGATTATGACATGAGTTTTACTATTTCTCTTACACAGCTTTCAAATCATGAATTCTTGTTTCATAATCTAATTCTGACTATTATTCTTGCCTAAATTTTATTATAATCAATTTCAGCAATAAGGCCTGTCATTTGATACATTGTATGTTCAGATATTCCATTGTTACAAATCATTCAGGTCTCTAAAGCCATCGATTATTATTTTTGGAAACGGATTTCAAAACTTCAAATGAATCACTTTCTATGATCAAATTTAATCTGATTTCAATGGATAATAAATTACTTTTTACCCCTTCTAGGTTTAAGATATTCTTGAAAAAAAAAAACACTCAAAAAAGAAAATAACTTGAAGTGCCATTTTAAATGGCCAGTTTGCGTTCTAAAAGACACTATAGTAAGTAATACATTTTATTTATGCATTTAAACATACAAACACAAAATGTATTTACTATTTTGCCTTTTAGAGCGCAAACTAGCCATTTAAAATGGAATTTTCAGTTATTTTCTTTGTCTGCAAATTCTGTCCTACGCATCTTTTTGGATAAATGTATATTTTGTGTTTAAATTTTAAAAATTGCATGAAAAATAAAAAATCATATTTTCAGCTAAACTATGCAAAATACGAAATAAACGCGAGAAATTTCATTGCTCTAGTGCAGGAAAATCAACTTTCCGCATGCAAAATGACACCGACAAGGTTAACTTTCGGTGTACGGCGAAAAAAAAGCATTTTCGAAAGTAGAAAAGCTAGAGTCCGTCCCACGAACCGCACATTACTCGGCCATGTGTCACTATTACCACGGCAACCCATTCTAAAAGTGCGAAAACCAGAGTTCGGCACAGCGTTGGCCCGTTGCTGTGCTGAAAACAAGTGTTGGCGGTCAGAGTTTGGGCCAGAATTGCCCGCCAAGTCCATACCGACGTTATCATTCCAGCAACTGTACGATATTGGCAACTGATCTTCGGCAACATTTTTGCCAATGAACTTGGGTTGCTTTGGCTCATCTTTCAAACCTCACACTTATCGGGAACCACCAATTTTCCACACTAGTATCATGATTTACTATTCCCGGTGAGCTTTTTCCGCAAGACAACCGCTTTAAACTAAAAAAGAAAGGAAAATTAAGCTAAAACTACACGGAAAGAGCAGTTTGATTGTTACTACCTAAGGTCTGGATGTCACAACCAAAAAATTGTTTAAATATCGCCCAACCAAAGATTTGGTTGTGGCAACCAAAGTTAATGCATAGAACATATTTTGGTGCTGTACCCATTCACATAGTTGTCGCTTCCCAACCGCTTATCATATTGTACCACTTTAACTTTGGAAATGAGAACCATGATTTTAGCTTGTGATGCCAAAAAAGATTGTTGTCCTTTCCATAGCTTTGGATACGACAACCAAAGTTTGGGTGTAAGACCCAATGCTAGTTGGTACCATTATTTGCAGAAAATACAACGTAACCTAATTGGATACGATACCATTCAAACTTTGGGAGCGATATCCAAAGTTTGGGTGTTACATCCAAATACACAGTACTATTCGCTTTGGTAAAAGCAACTATACGTGAATGATATGGGAAGCATTTTTTTAGACACAGGACAAAAATCATTTTGGTTTTATAACCAAGGACAATACAACCAAAATACTTTCGTTGCCACAACAAAATCTGTTCTTCAGTGTAAAACTCAGCTATTATGGTAATAACAAGGATTTCCAGCGATTCCTTCAGAGCACAGCACATGATCCGAAGAGTATTGTTGTTCCATCAATTAGCCGTCAATGGAAAATGTGGTATGTTGGAAAAGGGTTGGTTGGAATAAAGTCTTAAGAAGAGAAGTAAAGTTAAGATCGTGGGATCAGGGCGCGGCTATTGATAGTTACCTTGAACCGACAGACTCGACTTAATGACTGTTGCTACTACGAGCTGACTAATGCGGTTCTTTTCTTTTTTGTTTTTAATAGCAAGCTAGTCTATTTATCGATTCAGATAGCGTTGCGCTCACTCTCCTCTTCTCCCTCCACTGTTCACTTACAACTATAATCACACGTAACATCACTTTCGTAATGTCCGCCGTGCAAAACGCTTTATTCTTAACTATTAATAATAGCCTTTAACGCCAAATTTTAAAAATTAACTTTATTACTCTTTTCACGGATCATTAGCAAAAGTCCATTACATTTCTTCAGTGAAATCTCAATCACAACATTTCAATTACAGGTTATTTATGTATGTCGTTTTTTTCTCAATTTCAAGAAGTAGTCTGTTTACTTACTCCATTCAGTAACTCGTGTATAATTACTTAATCAGTCGATTTTGACTGATTAACTGTTTTGAATCAGTTAGTTAAATTTCAATTTAATTAACCGATTTAAATCGACAGAAATGAGTCACTGAATAAAATAAGTAGAAACATTGTGTAAAAATGGAGACGTTTCTTCTAAATTTAAAACAGTAAAAATTGATTGAATTCATATTAATAATTCACGTTCCACAATAAAATTAGTCATTCTGACTACAAATCTATAAAAAAGAGACTGATTGCATTTTAAGTCCATGGAATAACCAGATCAGGTACCAAATTCGTACAAAAGTTCGTGTAAGATAAATTTTTTATTTTAGGAAAGGTTTTCTTGGAAATTTGGAAAATAAAACAGAAAACGATAAAGAACGTCTGTCAACTTTATTTGAGTGAAAATTTTTCAAAAATGTTCACAGTTAACTAGATTTATCGATAAAACTTTCATTTATTTTCGAAATTTTTACTAAAAATAGTTTGTCCGGTTGATGTATGGCCTTAATAGGGACCATTCTACTACTTTAATTGCCCTGAAAATTGCCAATTTTTATGATTTTTTTTTCAATAAATAAGATAAATAATCGATATAAAATATGTTTTAGTTATTAAGAGCACTTATACTTTATACAAAAAATATTCATAAAGTAAATTTCTAATTTTTTAAATAAATTAAATGATTATCCAAGAGGCCCCCTTTATAAATTGGCGCTCGATGGTGCGGGTTCCCGGGGCCGTAAAAATGGTCTCATATCAAAACGCAATATCCGTATAAATGTCGCTATCCGCCTATGGTAGTTTTTTTCTGATGTAAATTAAAAAAATGTGAGACCGTTTGAAAATTTGATGTCGAATTTTCCCTCACTTTTCTGGGAAATTTTTGTTTATGACAAATTGAATTTTCAAAATAAAGAAGAAAGCTTCCATAGGCGAATGGAGACATTTATACAGATTAATAATCATTATTGCTTTTTAATTTCAGACCATTTTAACGGCCCCGTGAATTAGCGCCATCTAGTGCCAATTTTTAAAGGAGGCCTCTTGAATTATCATTCAATTTATTTAAAAAATTAGAAACTTACTTTACGAATATTTTTTGTATAGGGGATAAGTGCATAAATAAAATACTGGAGTATCTCAAAAAGATACAAATAGGTGCAAAATACCAAAAATTCAAAATTTTTATTTCATGTCCATCAAGTTAGCGATATAACTATTCAAAAATTGAACGTTATCCTATCAGTGATTTGTCAACTTATTTGTCGCTTATTTTTTGTGAAAAAAAAATTTCAGCACTTTTTTGATTATTAAACATTTAATTCCTTACTAACTTTATATCAAGTTGATGAAACAGCCATATAAAAAAACCTGAAAATTGTTTATAAAAAAAGGCGGCAAATTTTTTGTTTGTTCATCTAATTTTCGTTATTAAAGCAGCTAATTCTTCACCATTTAGTTTTTCGATATCGCTATTATTAACGTTGTTGCCTTACTAATTTGATTTGAAGTCATCGAGACTTTTAATTTTTAATAATAAAAAAAGAACGAAAAAATTATTTTCTTACAAAAATAATTTGCGACAAAAAAGCGGCAAATTACCAATAAGATATTGTTTGCAATTATCTAAAGTTATTTTGCTAACTCGATAGACATCGAGATCGAGTGGTATACAAAATATCGAAAAGGACATCACGCTGCAGTGTACAGTACGCGCCGAGTTAAGCCGAGTCATGAAGTCAGGACGAAGTCAGAACAACCCAAGTGCGAAGTTAGATACGGCCCAAGACTGGACCAGCATCGGCAAGTCGAAGATCGGTTGCCAATATCGTGCCATTTCTCGAATAATAACTCCGGTATGCACTTGGCGGCCAATTCTGGCCCAATCTCTGGCCGCCAACACTTGTTTTCAGCACAGAAACGGGCTGATGCTGTGTCGAACTCTAGTTTTCTCACTTTTAGAATGGTTTGCCGTGATAAAAATGATACATGGCCTAGTAATGTGCCGTCCATGGGACGGACTCATGTACTTACAGTTTTGAACGTTCATTGAACGATAACAAACTTTTTTTTCCAGAAGAAAATGAATTATTATGTTTATATTCAGGGCCCTTTAAATACACAATCGTTCATCAACAATACACTATGTTTTTAATTTTCTGGAACAACAACTAATCATTCAGTTTTCAAAAAAAAATATTTTCCATCGTTCAATGAACGTTCAAAACTTTAAGTACACACGGACTCTAGCTTTTCTATTTTCGGAACTCGATGTCATAGTAAAAGTGACAATCGGCTTAGTAATGGACCGATACTGGGCCAAGTTTCGGCTAAAGGTCGGAATATTTAAACATTCAACAAAGGCCGCCGTCGTCGGCCCAGCACTTGACCGATGCAAACGGCGACACTGGCCCAATAGCAATAGCCGACTCTTGGCTGCCGAGATTGGACCAATATTGTGCCGTATTATCAGCTTCGGCAATTCGCACTTGGGGAAGTCGACAGCCATCGCTTGGATTCTTAGAAGTCAACAACGAACAAATTTATAAATTAGAGTCAAATGTAGTCACGAAAGAACAATTGAAGTTACACGACATGGGACAGTGGTCGGAAAACGCGAAAAGCTGGCCAAAAGTAGAAGCTGTTCTTCTACGAACCTGAAATTCTGCATACAAGGGTTATTTCGGTCGTTGATCACGAATTTGAGGTTAAAATTTTATTTTACAAAATGGTTGATTCAAAATGGCGGACAACTTTTCCAAAACTTACTCAATTTTCAATAAAATCAGTATCGTAGTTTTTGAATTTGCTAAATTTGAAAAAAGTCAGTGTCAGGGAGTTTTCCAGGTACACATACAACACATTTTTGAAAAACATGACAGCAAATATTTCTTTGAAGTTACTCCTTGTACAATAAAGTTTAATAACTCATTGCCAATAATATACAACAAAAATAAGCTTAGTAAAAAAAATTTTATTTCAAACGGTATGGTATATTCAACATTTATTTTTTATATTTATATTTTATATTTATTCAACATCCATTTCACCACCATCGTTATCATCCACTACGGAATCATTAGTACTAAAAAACATGGCGACAGCTTCTGGATGGAAGCTTTTTTTTGGCCTTCGAACATTTTCCAAGCCTTTCATCCAACTTCTGCATCCAACTCGAAATCATTTTCTCTTTTAGAAAAATTGTTTTCTATGAGATTTGTTTTTGTATCCAAATCAGCTTGTAAATTTTCTTTCAAAATTTCAAAAATTTCCATTCTTGTGCATGACACTTCTCCAGTAACTGATCCTATAAAATAACATTTATTTATACAAAATTTAGCAACAAGAATATATCAAATGACTTATGAGTCTGATTTTCGGTAAAGTAGTTTTGAGCGATGATAAATTTTCAAGTATTGAAAAAACACACATGTCGATTGACTTGGCAAAACCCACGTCGACACAGCCGACATAAAAGAGTACAGAACGTCCATCTGCAAACATCCGCAACATTACTTTGAAGTTACTGAATCTTTACACTATTTTGCATTTAGTTCAAATTTCAAACAACGCAGGATATCTCTTGAGATCACAACTATTTTTACACTTTTCTACAGAACTTTTTTTTATACTTGGCTTAAGTTGCGAGCAGTTTTGAGGTCCAATTTTAAAGCATGTTTGGTTTTATAAAATAGGTCTTCAATGCTTAAATATATTTAACTTACCTCCAGAAACACCCTCCATATTGTACACAATGAACGGAACAGCAATTATATTTTCTATGCACTCATTAACGAATCAATTTTTCTGCCCTTCTCAATTGTTCGTAGCTACTTGACGGAGCGGCTTACTATGAGCAGCAAGTATACATTTAAATACGAAACCAAGCTGTTTGTTCTTTTGCGAAATTACGCAACGACTCCCTCTGTTGACCATATGAAAGAATTAACACATACCGCCAAAATTTGAATTTCGACTTTTAGCAAGATTTTTACGTTTTCCGACCACTGTGCATTGCTACAATAACGTTACATTGAATTCAATGAACTTCGGAGTGAATAGCCCCTCGGAAACTTCTTCTCTTTCCAAATTTGATATCGATTTAGAAAAACAAATTTTCATGTAGTAAATTACAGAAAAGTAGACATAAATCTCTTTATAAATGCCTATGGCTGAAGAAATCGCCAGTAATTTTAGTTAACAAGGCGGTCTAATGAAATTCTGAAACATATAAATATTAACACAGAGAAATCTCCTCTAAACATTGTCAGACGCTCAGCGTTGTAACGTTTCTCGTGAAGCATGTACATTGTATACTTTCTTCAGTCCTTCCGCGATTGGTTGGTCACGCGCGATCGTATAGGCATATGAATATATATATGAACGTTCAGTGAAGCGAAGATAAATAACATCTTTGGAAAATTCTACTGACATTTGCCAGAACCGTGTAGTTTAACTCTTTATCGCGTCGACATGTAGCGTCGAACGATGCACCCAACCCTGGTACGTCGTTCGGCAAAAGCGTTTGATAAATCTCATAAGACACTCCCAGCTTCCGTCGATACTGCCAGGTTCAATGAAATTACCCTGGCTTGACGAGCTCTTACGAAGTTTCTCAAAGAGGACGTGACTATTGCTAAAAGAAGTACCTCAGTTTCATTTAAAAAACAAATCGAATGACAAAACATTAATTTTAAGTCAGTTTTGGAAAATATTTAGTCTTTTCATTAACAAATAAGTAAATTCGAAAGCAAATTTACATATTGTATTTCCTTGCAAAATGACTCGTTTACGCAGAAAAAATATGTTTTGGATTTACATAACTTTCACTTGAAATAGGAGCAGCATGTATTTTCTGCACTTTAACAGATTTTGTGACAAAATACCTTTATTTGAAGGAATATATTATAATAAGGAAGGATTACGTGATTTTCAAAGAAAAATAATTGGGAAAACAAATAGTTCAGTCGATACTGTTAAAAATTTTTGAGATTTTATCACATTTTTGCAATATGAATGCAATGTAAAATTGCATTCATGGTAATGTAGAGTAAAGTTACAATACATTTATCATAATTTTACAATACATGTAAACAGAGAAAAATAATTAGCTCGGCCAGCAAAGCCTTTGCTATTATGTGAATAGCAAATTTAATTTGCTGCTACAGATAATTAGTAGCTGTTAGAGCGAATAAATTTTTTTTTTTAAATTTTTTTATTTTAATATTGAAATATAGCTTATAAACATTATGGAATAATTCCTATGGAGCTGTAGTGATAAAATCATGATGGACTATTTTCTTAAGGTAGTTGTCGCGCCAAAAATCAGTCTCTGGAAAAAGAAGTTTTTCTATGATTTCAAGACTGGTAATTATATCATCAGCCGTGTCATATGTAAGGAAAGACACTCTTTTTAATAAAAAAATTTTAAAAATTATGAAAAATAATATTTTAATAATGTTTTTTGTAATAGGATATATTTCCTTATTATCGCTCCATACCAAATTTTTAAAAATGGTGCGATTCTGATAAATCATTAATCATTTTTTTAGGAAAAGGATTCTCTACAACTTTACCGTTTCCGATTTTTGAAAATGAATCAATTATTATCAAATTCAGCAATTTGTTTATAAAAATTTCGTTTTGGAGAATTGTTTTTTAATGATTTCAACCATTAAAGAATTTATTTTCAAAAATCGGAAACGGTAAAGTTGTAGAGAATCCTTTTCCTAAAAAAATGATTCATGATTTATCAGAATCGCACCATTTTTGAAAATTTGGTATGGAGCGATAATAAGGAAATATATCCTATTACAAAAAACATTATTAAAATATTATTTTTCATAATTTTTAAATTTTTCTTATTAAAAAGAGTGTCTTTCCTTACATATGACACGGCTGATGATATAATTACTAGTCTTGAAATCATAGAAAAACTTATTTTTCCAGAGACTGATTTTTGGCGCGACAACTAACTTAATATTTTCATTGTAACAAGAATCATTATTAATTTGGGATCGAATTTACGCCTTCAGAATTTGTTTTCGGGTTATTGTTGACCAAAAAGCCGTGTTTAAATCTTGGTTAATGTGCGACTAAAGTTAAGTATACTAATTTTTTAATTATTTAATTATTTTAATTATTTATTTATTATTTAAAGAATTTGAAAATCTTTCTATTTAATTGAAAGATGACAAATATTTTTTTTGGAAACTAAATGATTGGATTCTTTCTCATTAAATTAAAAAGTAGCGTATATTCAATAACAGATTTTATATTTGAAATGCTCTAAATATAGGCATAATATCTAATTTTTTTTTTAAAGAAAAAATTTTGTCATCGTTCAGTGAACGTTCAAAACTGTAAGTACATAATTTTTCTCGTAAATCAGTTTACTATACATGTATTGTAACACTGCATTACGATTTGGAAAATGACTTTCAATACATTTGTTGTAAAGTTGCAATAGAAATTTTTAACAGTGTACGATTCGTAAAAATAATTATTATAAAAAGAAAAAATTTGATTTAGTGTAAGATATTTAGTTTTTTTTTTAAACTCTGGAAAAGTTTCACGATTGATGGTTTTGAGAAACTTTTTCAAATCTGTTAATACCACTGAAAAATTATGCAAATTCTATAGAAAACTTATGCTGTCTCTGTTTATTTGAAAATTATGTGAATCTGATAGGTTTTTTTCTTCGTATTTCATGCCGTGAAGATTAAGAGTTCAAATTATTTAAATCAGTCACAATAAAAATGTAATGTTCTAGAAAAAGTATAAAGTTACTTAAAATTTGAAAGTACTTTTGAAATATGAAAAGGATATATATTAACCTGTAGTAAATATGTATTGAGATAACAACAATAATTATACGTTTTTAATCCTTCCATACAGTTAATATTATCATAAATTGTAATAATTT
The DNA here is from genome assembly GCA_030998225.1 of Diplolepis rosae. NCBI lineage: Eukaryota > Metazoa > Arthropoda > Insecta > Hymenoptera > Diplolepididae > Diplolepis > Diplolepis rosae. Next base: position 2,254,151 of record JAPYXD010000754.1, on the reverse strand, counting down.
ACATTCTTATATGCATTTTATTATTATTCTTACTTAAATTGTTTACAGGGACAAATTATTTCATTTCAAGCAATATATTATAAAACGATTTGAAATTTAGAAAAGAATTATGGAAGAAAGAAATTAATAATGCAAATAAAATAACATTTTTCAATTCTGAAGCACCTATTATTGACTTTTTTTGCTAATTTTCAAATATTTAAAAACTAATTACTTAAATTTTACTTGTCTCTGATATATACTCACTTTCATCAGTTTTTTATGTTTTCGCTTTTCATTAAATCCCACGAGAATTAAGGCATCATTTTTTTTCTATACGAGGCAAGAATTCATTAATTACACGTCATGGGTATTATCCAGTCATTGTTTATTGTTGAACATTTCAAATGTAAAGTTGTACGTAATTTATTTGCCATTTTTGGCCTTCAACAATCTGGGTTTCTTTCACGCTCGAAAAGTACTATCCAACACTTTATTAATAAAATTTGTTAATTCCTTCAAAGTTGCATAAAAGAATACATATTTCTGAATAGAAATTTACATGAATAACTACTTACAATTTAGAACTGTTTTAAAATGTATTTTTTTTTTTACCTGAAAAATATTATATCAATTTTATAATTCCTTTATCCATTTTAGTGAGATTTATATTTTCATACAAATTAACAATATACTATTATAGGAATGATAAAAGTACTCTTTTTATAAAAACTCACTGTTTCACAGTCAGTCTTAAAGAAACATCTTGTTAATATAAATGCCAAGTTTCTTCAGATTTATGTAGGTATTGTCTATATTTACCGAAAACTTATCGCCTCTCGAATCAAATGTATTATATACACGTGAAAACAAATGATATATTGTGCATTCGGCTGAATTGAACTTTAACATAATATTAACCATACTTGACTGGCATTAAGTACAAGCCTCTATTATACTTTTATTTTGTACCCTTAATCAAACCAGTCGTCATGTCTGGTTTTGTTGGCTCTGGGCTAAAAGTAAATTTATGGCAACTTGAGGTCAATCAACTAAGCATTACATATATACAAATGAAAATAAGATTGATGATGTGTTTCGCAACATTAAAATGTTTTTTTACTACTTGTTGATGATTCTATTTATGGTATATTATTAAATATGCTGCAATCACGCCCTTGGGAACTTCCTGGACAGAATCTTGATTCAAAGTTAAGATATGCCAGGAAAAATATTTCCTGTGCTGAATGAAAATAATTTGTTCTTTACTTTTGTACTTTACAATATATCTTCCTGAAAATTTGGAAAATACAACAGACGGCGAAAAAGAACGACTGACAACTTCGTTTGGGTAAAACTTTTTCAAAAAGGTTCACAGTTAACTAGATTTATCGATAAAACTTCCATTTGTTTTCAAAATTTTTACTAAAAAATAGATTAACAGACGTCTTCCAAATTTTCAGAAAGATTTTCTGTAAAAAAAAAAAAAAACATTGTTTTGATTGAAACAAATTTCTGATGGACCTCTATTTTCGAATTTAACAAATATTTAGTAGGTTTGATTGAAATGATTTTTGTATTTTGAGTATGATTTTGTGAATTAAAAACAACCGTTTTATTTAAAAAATCACTTTGTTCGAATAAAAATAATGTATTTTCAAATTAGCAAATCATTTTGAGAATAAATTTGCTTTATTTTTTCCCTGAAAAAATAAGCAATGATTTATGAAAGTCCAATCATTTTTCAAAAAATTGGTAAGAAGCGATAATAAGAAAAACTTTTATTACAAAAAAAAAATGATTTAAAGTTGTATTTCTTGTAACTTTTAAATTTTTTTCATAAAAAATAATATTTTTCTTTTCATAAAACACAATTGATAATATCATTTCAATTCTTGACATTATAAAAAAACTTTTTCCAACGACCTATTTTGTCGCATGAAAACTACCTTAAGGGAATTCGGCATCTTTAATTGGTATATTTTTGATTTTTTTTGACATTTTCCAAAAATGTTATTTTTTTATTCTCTATACTTTTCTGAGTATGTGTGTAAATTTTCAAGGCAATTTAATTTATTTCTCTTGGGCAATAAATAAAATCAAAAGTTACACGATTTACGAATAATGCGTTTTTAGCGATAATTAGCTCTTTACAAAAAATAGTTTGTTTATTTATTTACTAATATTTCTGAATTATATGGAAAATAGTATATAATGGGGATTCCTGTAAAAAAACAATATATATGCTGCCTTTATGTTTATACATATATGATAGCTTTGATAGTGAATATTAAGGCTTCACTACAAGACTTTACTTTAAACTCCGTTTTCCGCAATTTGTAATTTTCTGTGTTTGTTGCAACATATCTTTGAATAAAATCTAAAGTATTAGTTACAGACCTTTGAAATTTTTACCACTTATTCTTTATGATATTATCAATATTTTTGTATATGGAAAGCACTCTAGCTAAAAAAATAACACAGCAAAAATTTTTTAAAAATATTTTCACAAATTTTTATTTTATTTTATTTGTAACTTTTTTTCAGTCATGTTACCTTATTTTCCATACCCAAAAAGTTTCTACACATTGTAAGAAACAAAATAAAAAACGGAATCATGGTAATTGGTTAAAAAACAAACATGTTATTCAAAGTCAACAAATGTCAAAAAAATGCCCCAAAAATTTTAGTTTAAAAATACATAAAGATGTTGGAATTTAAATAAAACCCAAAACCTTTCTAAACAAAGGTACTAATCATAAAAAAATTGTATGGAAGGTCTAAACTCAAAATAAAATTAAAAATATTAAAAGTGGTAGATCCCCTTACGTGGAAAAAATCATATTGAAAATAAAACTTCTAATTGGATAATAACGCGATTTAATAAAAAAAAAGCACTTCTGGAATCGTAATGTTAAGTGTTTGTATAGTGAAATTATAGGAAACGAGCAATAAATTAGACGGAACTAAAGATTGGAAAGTCTATATCACACTTGATACAGGAGGTCATAAGAAGAAATTTCAATATGTATTTCCTTGTGCTATTACATAGAATACATATATGAGATATTTCATAGGTACAAAGACTTTCATATTGGTACCATTGACTCATTGTAATTTTCAGCTATGAAAGCCAATTGTATGAGCGCGTGACACACCATTGTTACATTTTAATGCCCATGACAATCATTATCATTTTCAGAATTTCTATCGCCCTCGACAAACATAATCAGAATGTTTTCATGTGGTGAACAGAATTAAAGCTGTTCTAATTAGAGCTATATTGTCTACCTTGATTAAATCTCCTTTCCAAATATTATATATTTGCTTTCAAAGAAATTATAATATATATGTATGTTTATATACAGAGTTCTATATGCACACATGGAGAAACTTTGTATAGCGATATATGTTTTTTTTATAATGATAATTTTATAAAATATTAGAAATCTGAGGAAAAACGAGGTGCAATGGTAATTATTCTTAGCGAACTGGAAATTTTTGCAGTCAAAATACTAAAGATTCGAAAAATGATATGAAACTTTAGTATAGGTTATAGTAAAGTTCGATACAATCTATAGTAAATTATAATACAGTTCATCTAAAATTCAGTATTTTCACTGCGTAAAATTCTCACTATGATACCTTTTTCCCTAAATTGAAACATACCCTAGAATTTTGTTATCATATTGACAACAAAATGTTTGACTCTTGATCCTACCAAACACGTGTTTGATGCTGGCAGATAATTTTGTTGATCCGGCCAAAAAAAAAATTCATTTGCTGAATTAAAAAAAAAAATATAACATCAACAAAATATTTTCTAGAGTTGAAAAAACTGTTTAACCAAAAGTTTTGGTTTACTCGAGCAATCGAGTTAGGTCAGATGAACAAGAATTGAATTCATCCAACTAAAATACTTTTTGAAATTAATCATATACAGTCAACAAAACGATTCTGTTCAGTCAAAATTAAATCTTTTTTCTAAGTGCATATATACATGCAAGTAATTTTCGTATCTAATTAATTGATATTTTCTCTTTCCTTGGATCAAAAAATTATCAATCCATCGTTCAGATTCATCTTTACTTTCAATTTAAAATGGAAAATTAATTTTAGTGAAGGATCAATAAACTTTCAATGTGAGAATTATCTAATCTCAAACATCTTATATAGATAGTAAGAACATTAACCTGGATATAAGTTAAAGTTATCAATGGCATGTTTAGAAAGGAGAAGTGTTTTCAATTGAACTTAAGACAATCAATCGTCGATTGAGAGTTTTTTAAGCAAATACAATGGTTATCTTATTTCATTGTTAGTCTTGTTGTATTTTGTAGATAATTCAAAGATTATTTACCATTTGAGAGTTTTCTTTTATTCTTGATAATTTAGAATTACTGTAAAAGATGTTGATAACAATTTGCCTTTGGGGAATAAAATGTTCAATTTTTTTTACATAATAAAGCTTATTATTGCACATTTTTTAATACAATTTTTTTCTTTTGTTTCAGGTAAGTTTTTGGTATCAACGCTATAAAAGAAAAAAATGATGAAATTCCCAAGTAAGTTAAAATGATTGGTTGATTTTCTTTCAGAGTTGTCAGAATTAAAGAATAACTTTTCTTGTAAATAATATATCTGTCTCAGGTAAAATCAATTAAAATTAAGAACCGATTACACCTGAATTCCTCTGAGTTAAAAATTATACAAGTGAATGCATTTTAACCTTGGAAGCATACACTTGTCAATTTAAATACTTCATTTTTTAATCACCAACTCTGAGATTAGAAGCAATTTATGGCCATGAATCAACTGGATCTTGTTACCAAATTCATAGGTGAATCTATTTCTGTATACTCTGAAAATTACCCGAGTCGAAATTTCGAGGGCCTCATATGAGCCTTTTGGTGATGTTGAAGCTCATTTGAAACATTTTAAGCCTCCACAACCTCTTTAAAGCCTATTGATAATCGTTAAGTCATAATTTAACCCTCTTTAGCCTCTGTATTTTATTTTTCAACCTCTTTTAACACTCAGGAACCTCTTCGATCGAGAAGAGCCTCACAGGCACTTTTCCCGTCGTAATGTATGACCTCCTTTGAACCTCTTGAGCCTAAAACGAACGTAAGTCAAGTCTGGAGGCTTAAAAGAAGTTCAAAAATACGAACAAGAACCTCTTTTACCCCTCTTCAGCCTCAAAATTATGTCGCAGAGGCTCAAATGAGGCCTTCGATTTTTCGACTCGGGATATTTTGTTAATCCGAACAAATATCAGGTGGATCAACAAAACAATTTATTTATTGTATTGTTGATCAAATTTTTGGTTGATTTAACCAAAGAATTTGTTTTATGTATCCAAAGATGGTTTGTTTTTATACGATTTTGTTAAATCAAACAAATATCTCAATTAAACCAGTTTTTGGTTCATTTATGTCTAGTTCGTTTTAGTTAAAATTTTGCAAAAACTTTTACAGTTATCTGCATTGCTGATAACTTTTTCAGTTCTACTTTCTGCAAGAAAAACTTTCTAAAATTCAGAAAAATATTTAGTTAAATACAAAAGTTCTTTAGTTAGTATAATTTGGTTGATTGGTCCAACTAAATATTTTAGTCGATTTTAATAAATTTTATCTATTTATTAGATTCCACCAAAAAATTTGTTTAAGCCAATAAAATACTTTGCAAATTCAACAGAACGTTTTTTTTCAATTAACCAAATTTTTTTCTGAATGTAACTCCCAAATATTCAGAAACTTATTTTGTGTACGAAAAAGATATATCTTACATAAATATATAAACTATCATTTATTTATGTAGTCCAGTCTGTCCATATCTTTAAGGGCATGTGATACTTTGCAAATTAGCGAATATTATTGATTTTAGGTTTCTACATGTTTGTGTCCAAAATTCATAAAATTTTGTTTTTAAAATTTAGGAAATGGTAGAGAAAATAAAAGCGGACGTAGACAGACTACTTTTGCTTTCAAAAATGATGAAGAGTTTAATTTTAGCAAAATCTACCGAAATTTTTGTTTTTATTATCAAAACCAAAAATAATCTATCTACTTACTACTTTTCTCAAGTATCACATGCCCTTAAATGGGTTTTTTTAAATCTAAAAACTGTGAATAGTTATTTCATAGCCCCATGTGACGTATTTAAGTTTCTAAAAGGTTAGCCATAATTTCATTTTGATGAGAGTAAAATTAACGTATGAAATTACTAGAGAGATCATCTTGTTAGGTGAGAAAATATGTAGTCATATAGAAGCTCGTGGTTTGAATTGGAAGAACTTTGAAAGATTATGATTAACTTTGTCTCTGTGACTGCTCTCGGGAATTGCATGAGATGCGTTACTCGACTTAATTAACGACCACATACCTTGAATAATATATTGTCGTATAATGGGCACGCAGAACTGACTCCTTTATGGCAGCCCAAAGTTTATGTCGTTGCGAATTTCCCCATACGAGGTAGGCCCGTCGGTGACATCGACGCCGACAATGAAGTCGGCGACGAAGACTCGAGAAAGTTTGTTAGACTCACAAGGATAATGTGATTCGCAATCTAATTATTGTTTATCCGTTAGGAGGCAAGGCGACAGTAAACCCATTGCTGTCGAGGGAGAAACGCTAATCGAAAGAAAACTTCCTGTGGTGATGATACAATTGTATCGCTATCATAGAATTTCAAAAGAACTTTATTGAATCATAGTATATTTCAATTCAAAATGGATTACAATTTATGATTTATAATAATACGACAAATATTCTCTTTGGCGATGAAAAATAGCATATTCGGCATTTGTGTTTGGTAAAAAGTATATAGATACGAATATTTCTATTTTGAGATGCGTAAAATTCATTAAAATTTTTTTAAGGTAGTTGATCCACGAAACTTAGATCTCAGGCAAAAATAGATAATTTGGCTTTTAAGAATAGCAATATTATTATTGAAGGGCTATTTTTGAAGAGAAAAGATTAATTTTCATGAAAAAATTTGAAATACAGAAAAATAATTTTATGAATAAATTTTATTTTTGACCCAACTTTTTTTCTTATCGCTTCTTACCAAATTTTCAAAAATTATGCGATTTTAATAAATTACAAATCACTTTTTCAAGAAAAAGTTTCCCTACAAGTTAACCATTTGCAATTTTCGAAAATGAATAAATTATTATCAAATTCAGCAATTTGTTTATAAAAATTTCGTTTTGGCAAATGTTTTTTTAATGGTTTCAGCCATTAAAGAATTTATTTTTAAAAATCAGAAACGGTGAAGTTGTGGGAAATCTTTTCTCTGAAAAAATGATTCATGATTTATTAGAATCGCATAATTTTTTAATATTTGGTAAGAGGCGATAAGAAAAAAAGTTGGGTCAAAAATCAAATTTATTAGTAAAATTATTTTTCTGTGTTTCAAATTTTTTTCTTGTAAAATAATCTTTTCTCTTTCAAAATAGCGCTTTAATAATAATATTGCTATTCTCGAAAGCAAAATTATCTATTTTTGCCTGAGGTATAATTTTCGTGGATGAAAACTACCTTAAGTGCTGTGATACTTAGAAAAATAGCAAATTTTTAAAATTTTTGGTTCCCACATGTTTGTGTCCAAAATACATTAAATTCTGTTTTTAAAGTTTGGGAAATAGTATAAAAGATCAAAAATGACGTAGATAGACAACTTTTGGCTTGGAAAATGAAAAAAATTATATTTTAGCAGAATCTATCGAAAAATTGTTTTTCATTGTCAAAACCAAATGAAGTCTATCTACGTCCGTTTTTATTCTCTTTAGCATTTCCAAAATTTTGGAAATAATTTTTGATGTAAACATGGGAAAATAAACCAAGTTGTTCACTTGAGTTTGCTACTTTTCTCGAGTATCACGTGCCCTTAGGTATACTGTAAAAAATATCGGAAAATTTTCCTACTACACAGAGAAAAATTGCATCTGGTCATAATGATTAGGAATAATGTAGTTGGAAATAAAAAAGTGACTGTAACGAGGGAGACTTGTTGTCGCTACTTGACCCATGGCTACAGTAACATGATTTGTAGCCATGGTAGCCATATTCTGAATACCTGGTCGTGGCGACTAGTTAACACCGTTGAAATTGTCCTTAACTCTTAAACCTAGCTATGTGAACTTGAAACATTGAGTTGTCATAGCTAGAATAACATAGTCGCTATAACCAGTGGAGCAAACTTTACACTCGTTGAATTCGCTGTGTATTGTTTTGAGTAATGCATATTATTTTTCATAGCAACTGATAGCAACTCTTTTGAGAATTTGATTTGAAGTGTCGAGCGGCTCGAAACTGTGATTTTAAATCCTATTACTTTTAAAGTTTCAACCCGCTCTACAGATGCCGACAAACAGATTTTCAAAAGAGGTGCTATGAAAAATACAATGTTCCACGTAGTGATTTCATGCATTTGATTTTAGGAATTTGATTTAACATAACTTTATAGTTGACACTTACATATAGTGACTGTGACAACATTACATAGTCGCTGTGACTACATTACTTAGTCACTGCGATCACTTTTAGTACCTACATTGACGGGTCAACCATTGCTTGAATTCAGCCACAAAAAGTAGTTAAGGACATTTTCAACTACATATATCACGTCACTATGCCCAGGATTTTTTCTCAGTGTATGCATTAGAAAATTTTTCATGAATCTTTAGGATGCATAGATTTGTCTACAGAAAGTGGAAATATTACAAAGATTTGAGAAAAATTGACCGAATTTTTCGATTTATTTCCAAACTATTATGAAACATATCAAAAAGGTGAGAACATTTCACAAATCTCACAAGTTGTAGGCAATTTCTCCCATGAAAATCGGAAATTATTCCACAAAAACGGAAATTTATCCACTTTTTTTAGGAACTTTTTCCACTCAAATTATGAAATATATTAATTTTTCCTAATAAAATGGATATTTCGCCGACCAAACAGTAGGAACTATTTCCAGTTCTATGTCGGAAATATTTCCGACTATATCTTTGGAAAAATTTACGACCCATTTGTATTTTAAGCTGTCCGAATATTTTCGGAAAAATTTCCTAAACATTTTTTACAGTGTAGTTCAGCCACGAAAATTAGACCTGAAGCAAAATTAGATAATTTTGCTTTGTAGAATAACAATATTTATTTATTTAAAAAAATTGGAAACTGTTAAGTTCTAAAGAATCTTTTCCCTGAAAAAATGATCCGTGATTTATTAGAATCACATTATTTTTTAAAATTTGATATGAAGCGATAAGAAAAAAAGTTCGGGTAAAAATAAAATTGATTAAATGCATTATTTTTCTGCACTTAAAATTTTTTTCATGGAAAATAATCTTTTCTCTTTCAAATTAACCCTTCAATAATAATATTGCTTTTCTTGAAAGCAAAATTATTAATTTTTGCCTGATTGTCGCGGATGAACTACCTTAAGGCTTTGGATCAACCAGATCACGTACCTAAATTATATATTAAGTTATTCTTGTAAGATAACTACTTTAATTAACAAAATTTCTTTCGGTAAATTTGAAAAACATAATAAAAGACAGGAAAGAATTATGCTAACTCCTTTTCAGCACAATTGTTTATAGAGAAAATATAACTGAAAGAAATTACAGTTAACTGTAAAATCATTTGTAAATTTTTCACTAAAATAGTGTTGTCAGACGTTCTTTATCGTCTTCTGTAGTATTTCAAAAAATTTCAAAAAGATACTTCGTGAAATAAAAAAAGTTATTTTACAGGAACCTACACAGGAATTTAGACAGGTGGTCCGGTTGGCCTTAATATTAATACACCAAAATTCAATCTTTTCTTCTTATTGTTCGATTGTTTTTCATTTTTCGAATTTAATTGAAGGATTCTGAATTATGCTGACGTACAAATGTAAAAAAGCGTATCTGCAAGTGAAACTTTTTTATTCTGAAGTCAAAAATTCATTTTAAAGTAGTTCGGCCACGAAAATTAAGCTTCAGGCAAAAATAAATCATTTTACTTTCAAGAATAACAATATTATTATTAAAGGGATCATTTAAAAGAGAAAAGATTATTTCCCTCGATAAAAATTTTAAACATAGAAAAATAATGTATTTCAACAATTTTGTTTTTGCCCGTACTTTTTATATTCTCATCATAGAAGAAGGTATTGGTTTTATGTGAAAAATGACTTTCGGAATTTTCATCAAATCTTAACGTTTTGAGACCTCCTGAGTCAGAAAAGACGGTTTTTACGAAAGTATCTGTTTGTCTGTCTGTAATAGTAGTAGGTTGTATACTTTATAAATCTCGATAGAACTATCAGATTGAATTAAACTTTGGTATACTTTATCAGCGCCGAAAAAGTAAGGACAAGTTCGTTAACTAGCCACATCTGACAAAAATTGCTAAAATAAGAGCATTTTTTGTGTTTTTAAATTTTTTTACTTGTTGAAAAAATCAAAAATTGCAATATTGGTTTCTAATAGTGCTTATAAATATCTATTAATTATCCTCATTACATTTTTCAATTAAACCAAACAGAAAAGTTAGAGTATATGTTAGAACTTGAAAAAAGTCAATATCTAAATTCCATTTTCCAATTAAATTATACGAGATACGAAAAAACGTTATCATACAAAATTTTTTCCTACAGAAAGATCTACAAATGTGAATCGCCACACTTATTTATAAGATGTATATTTTTCTTTTTAATTTAAAAAAATACTATTGAACTGCTTAAAACATTTGAAAGTGTTCATAATGTCAATTTGCTTCCGCTCTTGCATGAACAGGTCTATTCAATGGATTTTTATGGCATATTAATTAGTATTGTGTATCATTTGCAGTAGTTGTGCCAAAAATTAGAAGAAAAAGTTTTTCTATTATTTCAAGACTTGAAATGATAGTATGAGTTGTGTCTTATGAAAAAAAAAACATTATTTTTATGAAAAGATTTTAAAACTTTCGAAAAATAATACTTTCAACAATAGTTTTTGTAATAGGATGTTTCCTTACTATCGCTTCTTACCAACTTTTTAAAAATGTTTGGATTTTCATTAATCATGGCGTATTTTTTCGGGGGAAATATTCAAGAATAGCAATATTATTATTGAAGGGCTATTTTGGAAGAGAAAAGATTAATTTCCATGAAAAAAATTTGAAATACAGAAAAGTAATTTTATTAATAAATTTTATTTTTGCCCCAACTGTTTTCATATCGCTTAATACCAAATTTTAAAAAATGATATGATTCTAATAAATCACAGATCATTTTTTGAGGAAAAAGATTCTCTACAACTTAACCATTTCCAATTTTCGAAAATGAATAAATTATTATCAAATTCAACAATTTGTTTATAAAAATTTCGTTTTGGAAAATGTTTTTCTAATGGTTTCAGCCATTAAAGAATTCATTTTTAAAAATCAGAATCGGTGAAATTGTAGGAAATCTTTTCTCTGAAAAAATGATTCATGATTTATTAGATTCGCATAATTTTTTAAAATTTGTTAAGAAGCGATAAGGAAAAAAGTTGGGTCAAAAATAAAATTTATTAATAAAATTATTTTTCCGTATTTCTAATTTTTTTCTTGTAAAATAATCTTTTCGCTTTCAAAATAGACCTTCAATAATAATATTGCTATTCTTAAAAGAACAATTGTCTATTTTTGCCTGAGGTCTAATTTTCGTGGATGAAAACTACCTTAAGATTATAGAAAAACATTTTTTTTCAGATACCTGATTTTTGGCACGACAACTATGTTTAAACGTTCTTTATTTAATGTTCTTTTGTTATAATGTTTCCATTATCTTTATGTTTTCTCAAATTAAGAAAAAAGAGTCAAATAACATATTTTAACAAATAAGAATCAATATTTTTATATTACTATAAAATAATCTTTTTTGTTAGAAAAAATGTGAAAAAATGTCATGAGCTGTCTTTATTAATAGGAAACATGTTTCTCTTTCCGAATGCCTTTAGATAATTGTTTCCAGCAGTAAAGAAAAGTTGCCGTGTTCAAGAAACGATATAAAAACCTTTACATGACAAAGTGGCACGTCGAGGTGATTAGAGGCAACGTTTCTTTGATCGAGTCAAGGTTACGTGATTCCCGCTGAAAGCCAGGTCGACAGCCGTGGAAACTCGATAAGGCGATTCCCAAGATATGGCCGAACTCGGACCGGCTTTTACTACTGAAGGAAACTCTCGCAAATTCCCCATAATATAATACCTCTCGTAGACCATTATTTTACTTTGTTGGACAATCTTCTTTCACATGTTATATTAATGCATTATTAGAAAAAGCAAACTTACATTATATAAACATATTTCATGCACTCTCATACAATATTTTTCAATCCCTCCTTCTTCTGAGAAAATCCTGAAAGGAAAATAAATCTTGATAAAGAATTCTCTGTGTTTCCAGAAAATTTTGCAAATCTCAAACCAAGAATTGTTAAAATTGACGAACTGAGGGTTATAGAAAAAAAAATTTTAAAAAGAGATTTTTTGTAAAATTTTTATTGAAAATATTAATAATCAAGGAAGATGGATTTGATTAATTAAGAAGATGCAAAAAAAATTAGGAAGACAAAATTTTAACGGATTTTGAAAGTTACCAAACCATAAACTTCCAGAAAATTTGAAAAATGTAAAATTACTTAATTTTTATGACATTTTAAAACGTTTTACGGCATTCTCGAAAATTTTAAACTATTTTCAAAAATTTGCTAAATACAAAGAAATATCGTCCCCTTTATACGTACCCGAAAAACAATAGTTTAGTAAAGTTTATAGAACTATTTAAGAGTTGGGGATACAGGTATTTATGGAACAGAGTTCTGCAAAATTTATAGAACTTTTCAATATAAAATGCAGAACATTCAGGAAAAATGATTGAAAGTTCACATATTAATTATGAAAAGTTTTATAAATTTCGTAGAACTTTATTCCGTAAATGCCTATATCCCCAACTCTTGAACAGTTCTATAAACTTTATTGAACTATTCTTTTCCGTGTACTTACAGTTCTGAACGTTCATTCAACGATGGATAATAATTTTTTACACCCGTAAATTAAAAAGTAGCCTATGTTTCATGATAGATTGTATGACTAAAGGGCACTAAATATAAACACGATGATTAATTTTGTTTTGAAACAAAAATTTTTTCGTTTTTCAATGCACGTTCAGAACATACAAATTTTATAAATTTCCAAACATTTATAACAATGTTTTTTTGTACAATAATCTATAAAAATAGAATACGATAAAATGAGCGTTTTCACCAATATTATTTTTTATCTCTTTATAAAAAATTTTTTGGAACTAATAGCCAGTCAGAATTAATATATATATATAATATACAAAAATATTTGGCTGGGTGGTGAGCATAATTGTTATTAACAAATTTTATAAAAAATTACTTTACTATGTTTCTTAACCATCAAAATTTTAATTTGTAAACAAGCAAAAGATGATAAACATTAACAAGAATTATTGTTATAAATAAGTGAATGAACAAATATTTGATTTTTTTACTTTTATTCTAATCACAGCTGTCTTTTTATTCAAACCAAACTGAAACACTGTGAAAAATAATTTTCAATGACAAAGCATCGTAAAAAAATCGTTTGTTATTAATATTAACAAATAATATAAACACACTGAGAAAACTGGAGTGTCAACCTAAACATTTGGAGGGTGAAGCAGACTATATTTGAGGTTAAACTATAGGACAGCCTTCTAGATAGTGTAACTTATTACCTGTGAATTGTGAAAATAAGATGGTCAACTTGAATACTTTAGAGGGAAGAGTTGATCATCGCAGAGAGAAAAATAGATTATCGAAGAGGGAAAAACAGACTATAATCTACCTCTATGGCTAACCTCAAAACTATTACATTTAAGCTTTCACAATTATTATGTTATTATAGCAAGTGAAATAGGTACTCAACAATTAGTTGGCAAAAATAACCCTCGTGACACTTTAACACGTAAAGGACGCGAAACCGGCAATGAGGTTAGAGTCCACGCTGGTGATATTGGTGGAAAAATAGGCGATCCCACGTGACTTTACAATTTTGGCGCGTATTTCACCAATCGACACTCTTTATAGTGATTCTGACCCTCTGGTAACAGTTAAGCAGAATATCAAATGAGTGTCTCCCTGACCAAAGAGAAAAAATTTCGGAGAAAGTGTTGTACTATCTAGAAGTTCAAACTGACTATCTACATTTTGACACTCAAAGTTTGACACTCCAGTTTTCTCAGTGCACATGCTTAAATAAACGTTTTCTCGGGGTTTAAAATCCAGCCTTTCACTCAATTTTGTTGCACATAGCTTCATGTCGATATTTCGTTGAGAATACAGGCTAACAACTTTAATTTATAATGGTCATTAACAAAGTTTTAAAAAAATTGCCATCTGTATCAGTTTTCCACAAAAATAGGTGGTTGTTTTGCTACAATTACTTTTTATGCATCGCTCCCGCTATATTTCAACCTGTCAAAGATTAAAGCATTGAATAATATATTTGACAGATTTGAAATCAGTGACTCACTTATTGCCATGCAATTAGTTGTTCTTGATTAATTATCGGTCAAAAATGACTTATTGCATTGCAAAAAGTGAGTTACTAATTTAACGTTTGTCAAATCTTAAGAAAGTCCATGGCCCTAAACGTTGTTTCTGCCCCATACATTGACATATTTTCATTAATTATACATTTTTCATGAATCCAAAATTTGTAGAAATTCTTTCTGCCCAGTTTTTGAATAAATTCTGCTTAGGTTTTTGACTAAGTAGGTCAGACACATGGTAGTGTATAAAATATGATTCATCGATTTAACACGTTGAATGCCACGCCAATTTTACAGGGATTGTCCGTGGTGCCACGATGAATTTTCTATTCTGCGATGCCGGTCACCGGTCGCCCCCATGGCGTGTTGAACAAATGTGATTACTGATTCAACAGCATTTTAATACTTCTAAATGGCTAGTCTAGATAAAACAAATATTATGTAAGAAGTGCCTTTGAAAATCCAGGTTTCGTAGCCTTCAGATTTAAAGTTCACAGCAGGTATCTTGACAGACTGAATTGATAGTAACAATTTCTATTACGTGAGAAATGAAAGTTTTGTTTTATTTATTGAATTGTAATCTTCAGTGGTTATCTGGAAAATTTATGAGTTTATGATAACCTTGATCAGAAACGTAATCAAAACGATCTTATAAACTACGACGTAATCTTATTTTAAGCAATCTTTAACTGATTTTCACAGTAAATTTAGGTTGCGTGGAACAAATTCTTTAGTCAGCACAACTAAATTTTGATTGAATTCACCAAATATTTTTCTGAGTGTGGTCTCTATGTTTTGAAGACTTATTCAAATTTTAGGATCTAATTGAAAAGAATGAGTACCGAAAATTTCTTCAAATTATTTTGAGAATGAGAGAAGAATATTTTTTTTCTATTAGCGGGTCATAAAGTGCATTTTATTGCCCTCTGCGGGGCTAAAAAATTCGTTTTTTAACCCCTGAACAGAATAAAAATCTTATGAAAGAGAAGAAAAACATTTATTTTACTCGTGTAATTGTTACCCTCGTTTTTCTCCGAGATTAAATTTCACTTCTGCAAAATAAACTTTTTTCTCCCTAGTTGCATAATATACTATTTTCTACTAGCGGGTCATAAAGTGCATTTTATTGCCCCCTGCGGGGCTAAAAAAGTGCGTTTTTAACCCCCAAGCAGAATGAAAATCGTGTGCAAGACGGAAAAAATATTTATTTTACTCGATGATTGTTGCACTCGTTTTCGTCCGGGATTAAATTTCACTTTTGCAAAATAAACTTTTTCTCCCTAGTTGCATAATATACCATTATCTACTAACGGGTTATAAAATGCACTTTATTGACCCCTGCGGAGCAATCAATTCCATTTTTTCACTCCACAGTAGAAAAAAAATCGTCTGTAACACCCCAGGTGGAAAAGTCGGAGGCCAGACAGTATATTTACAAGTGGCACAGTACTGTGCCAGTTGTAACCGAGAAGTAATGCCAGTACTGCCTGTTAATACTGTGCCAAACATTGGTATATTACTAGCTTACTACTGGGGCAGTACTGGCGTTGTATTCTTTGTCAGTACTGGTGAAAGTCTGAAGTAGGGATTTAATTGACAGTTGGCACTCTACTGGTTCAATACGGGCGCTGTACTGATTATTATTACTGACAAAATACCGACAAAGGTGGTGTGCCAACCTTCAGAACATTACTGATTTAGTGCTGGCTGTATACAGAATCTAAATACTGGCTATAAACCGACATAGAAGTCTGGACGACAGTTGATATTTTACTGGTTTACTAATGCCGCAGTACTAATTATATTTACTGGCAAATTGGAAGCGTACTATTTTCACAACCTTTAATTTATCTATTTTTGATATTATCCATTCACAATGTATTTTTATAAATAATTTCATAATTTTACCAGATAAACTCCAGTCAGTATCGGCTGCTAGTACTGGACCAGTACTGCTTTTAAGTACCAGCCCAGTACTGAGTGCCAACTCCCAACCGAGTTATCATTAGGGATCTAGCCAGTACTATGCAAGTACCTGCTGATATTACTGGACCAGTACTGCTTCTAAGTACCAGCCCAGTACTGACTGCCAACTCCTAGCCGAGTTATCATTAGGGGTCTAGCCAGTACTGTGCCAGTACCAGAAATCCGACATGGTACCGCGCCAGTAGTAAATTTCCACCTGGGACGGGAATAGTATATTATGCATCTTGGGGAAAAAAAGTTTATTTTGCGAATGTACAGAGTGTATTCTTCAGTAATTTTATTAACCTTCAGACGATGTCCTGCGAACAATTTCATACATAAAACTAATCTGTTGAGAATGTGTCCAAGAAACTTGACAGCCTCGAAGCGTTCTGCTCTGTTTTGAGCTGTGGAATGCCGTATCCCTGAGGTAATTAATCATTCCCCCATTCTTCCCACTCAAGTCTCAAATATTTTTGATATTATTACTTGCCTCATAGACACTTAAGGTGCTGCAGCGGATTATTCGAAATTCCTCAAGAATCTCTAATAGAGGCAATATGTTCTGAAAAATTTTCCATCGGTGTTCGTTGTGTATTATTTATATTTCCCCGGTAGTGATAAAGCTCTAAATCTGAAAATCTATCTCGATTTGATTTTGATATACAGTTCAACAGTATTTGCTGAAAAGCATTGCTCGTGCTTGAGTAAATATGTATCGTTCCCTTTCCTTTGCTCGCAATCAATGACCAATTCCTGTTCGACATCGCTAATAGCGATTCGATTCAATTTCGAGTTTACAGTGATACGAGAGTAGGAACATCATATTTTAATTAAATACGCTAATCACATAAAGAATCGATATTGTTATAATTCTATATCATTTGAGTAGGGTCATGAAAAATATAATAATTTTAAAATAATGTAATTGGTAATTATAAGCAATTTTGATATTTTTTAATTTATTAACTTTATAATACTGTTCCGTGTTTAAAAATCATCTACAGAATCTATTCTTTTACTAATCTTGAAATTCAATATTAATTTTGTCCTTTTTATGGGCATTTGATTCTCAATATTAGTACATTTTATTGATAATTTAAGTTTCTAAATGTTTGTGTCCAAAATACATAAAAAATGTTTTCCAAATTTATGAATTTGTATTCCCAACGCAGATAGACAGCTTTTAAGTTGGAAAATAAAAGAAGCTCAATTCAAATAAGTTAAATTAAACAATCTTCAAATATAGTTATTTTATTTTAAATGTTTCTTTTTAAAAAATTCTTTTCACGATTTCAGCCATTGGAATAGTTTCTCAAACAATTCCTTTTGCAATGCTGGATATGAAAATTTATCGAAACATCTATATCCGACTTTTAAACAAATTTACTGTAACAATCACCAAACAAATGCTCTCCGTATAATGCAAGATGAAGGGTTAAACGTTTATACGATTATCTCAATTAACCTACTTAGAAGAAATAAAAATTCTGAATTTTTTTGTTTTTTAAATAATAAAATACACGGAGAAACTTTTTATAACGAAAGACCTGAGCTCGAATCCCAGCGCAGTCAGGAGCGTCTTTTTTTCCGCAGAAAGATTTCAAATTCTTTACAATTTATAATATATGTTTTATTTTATAATAACAATTCTAAAAAATATTAAGAATCAAAGGAAAATCGAGGTGAAATCGTAATTATTCCTAGCGGACTAAAAATTTTTCGCAGTTAAAATACTAAAGATTCAAAATAGTATATTTCGTATCAAGTGTGGAAAGGCGTATTTTAATGCAAGAGCGAATCGCAACGAGGGCTGAGGCTCTTGCGTTAAAATACGTTCCGCATGTGATACGAATGATATTTTTTGTTCACATGCGGAAAGTTGATTTTCCGCACACTAGTTCGGGAATATTAACTTTCCGCACGCAAAACGACACCGACAAGGCTAACTTTCGGTTTACAGCGGACAAAAAATTGTATAAAACTTTAGTATAGGTTATATAAAATATATAAAATAAATATATATAAAATTCTCGATATTACACATTTTTCCTAAAATTGAAACATAATTTAGCAAAACTTATAAACTTGGGTTTCTCCGTGTAATTAACTTTCGACAATTGAAAACAAAGTTAAATGGATTTTTCTCAATGAATGAGCAAAGCACAAGCGTTAGAAGAACCTATCGTTATCGAAAAGTTCTTTTTTCATGGAGTTGACTATTTTTGTTCAAATTGCTCAACCAATAAGTTGTTATCGCCGTGATTCGTAGAGCTTTTTTCCTTGATTCCTCTTTTTTAAATTGGAAACTACTTTGAAGATGAAAACCGTGAAAGGACTTCTTGCTTTCTCAGTCGTTAACTGGATGACGGAGGGTAGGTGTGCGGCAGCTAATTCATAACTCCGTTCACGCCTCCCTGATTTCTCCTCGGCTTCATATTGTCACGCTCGATCTCCCGACGTGTCACGACGCAAACTACCGCAATACCACATTGAGATGTATGCTCATACGTGCACGAATAGGTACACGCGAACAGGGTTTATACCATCGTGAGGAATTCTCGCGCTCAGAATGCATTGTGAACATGCATTATTATCGTTATTCTTCCATCCACCGCGTCGTCAGCCGCGAAGCGTGCAAAACCTCCTTGTCCTCTGCAAGCACAAGTTTCTCAACAAAACTGAGACTGGCTTATACTCTTTACAATATATTTTCTTTCAAATTAAAACTTTTTCGAAACATTACAATTTTTCAGGTTTCTTGTTGCAAAAGACGTGCACCCAAAAAAAAGTCTCTTTGATTTAAGGTAGTTGTCGTGCCAAAAATCAGTCTCTGGAAAAAAAGGTTTTTCTATGATTCCAAGACTGGAAATTATATCATCAGCCGTGTCATATGTAAGGAAAGACACTCTTTTTAATGAAAAAATTTAAAAATTACGAAAAGTAATTTTTTAATAATGTTTTTTGTAATAGGATTTTTCCTTACTATCGCTTCTTACCAATTTTTTGAAAATGATTGAAGTTTCTTAAATCATAGCTAATTTTTCGGGGAAAATATTCTCTACAACTTAAGCGTTTCCAATTTTTGAAAATAAACTCTTTAATGGCTGAAATCATTAAAAATAAATTTTCCAAAACAAAATGTTTATAAACAAATTGCAATTCAATCATTTTCAAAAAATTGGTAAGAAGCGATAGTAAGGAAAAATCCTATTACAAAAAACATTATTAAAAAATTATTTTTCGTAATTTTTAAATTTTTTCATTAAAAAGAGTGTCTTTCCTTACATATGATACGGCTGATGATATAATTACCAGTCTTGAAATCATAGAAAAACTTCTTTTTCCAGAGACTGATTTTTGGCACGACAACTACCTTAAGGTAGTTTTCATTCACGAAAATTAGACTTCGGGCAAAAATAGATAATTTTGCTTTTAAGAATAGCAATATTATTATTGAAGGGCTATTTTGACAGAGAAAAGATTATTTTACATGAAAAAAATTTAAAACACAGAAAAATAATTGTATTAATAAATTTTATTTTTGCCCCAACTTTTTTTCTTATCGCTGTTTACCAAATTTAAAAAAATTATTTCAGAGAAAAGATTTCTTAAAACTTCACCGTTTCTGATTTTAAAAATAAATTCTTTAATGGCTGAAGCCATTAAAAAAACATTTTCCAAAACGAAATTTTTATAAACAAATTGCTGAATTTGATAATAATTTATTCATTTTCGAAAATTGGAAATGGTTAAGTTGTAGGGAATCTTTTTTTTGAAAAAGTGATTTGTAATTTATTAAAATCGCATAATTTTTTAAAATTTGGTAAGAAGCGATAAGAAAAAAAGTTGGGGCAAAAAAAAATTTATTAATGAAATTATTTTTCTGTATTTCAAATTTTTTTCATGGAAATTAATCTTTTCTCTTTCAAAATAGCCCTTCAATAATAATATTGCTATTCTTGAAAGCAAAATTATCTATTTTTGCCTGAAGTCTAATTTTCGTGGATGAAAACTACCTTAAGGGCATGTCATACTTAGCAAATTAGAACATTTTATTGATTTTGCGTTTCTACATGTTTTTGTCCAAAATTTATAAAATTTTGTTTTCAAAATTTGAGAAATGGCAGAGAAGATAAAAACGGACGTAGATACTTGTAGACTACTTTTGGATTAAAAAATAAAAAAAAGGTCAATTTTAGCAAAATCCATCAGAATTTGTTTGTTTCATTATCATAACAAAAGTAGTCTATTTACGTCCAATTTACCTTCTCCATCATTTTCTTTAAATTATAAAGCAAATTTTAATGTATTTTTTGGTTGTAAACATGTAGAAACTGAACCAAGTTGTTCACTTGAATTTACTACTTTTCGCAAGTATCACATGCCCTTAAGGCCATGAATCAATCGGACCATGTGACTAAATTAAACATTTATTCGTTCATGTAAGACAGAACAGACAATAAAATATGTCTGTTAACTTCTTTTTAGTAAAAATTTTGAAAAAAATTCGAAAACTCATCGACAATTACAGTTAACTGTAAAATTTTGTGAAAAATGTTCACTCAAACGAAGTTGATAGACGTTCTCTATCGAGTTCAGTAGTATTTTCCAAATTTTCAGGAAGATATTTTGTAAAATAAAAAAGTTATCATACACGAACTTTTACAGGAATTTGGTCTCGTGATCTGGCCTTAAAAATATTTTTCTTACTACCCTAGTCGAAAGTACGTGGTTTCGGCACCAATTTCACGGCAGGAAGTCTAACTTTTATGCATTGGTCAAGCTATAGGCACCGTGCGAAGTCATGGTAGGGAGAGTTAAATCGACGCCAGCGCACGCAGTGGATAATTTAGACGTTAAAGGAGGCTGTTTTATATTTCCGAGCAATCAAAATACATGTGCAAATCTAAATTTTGTTTTAATTAAAAAAATATAGCTGAAATGAGCCACCGAAGTTGTTGTGTTGTGAATTGTAAAAATACAAGCAGGAAAAGTGAGTGTAAATTTTATAAATTTCCAACGTCTAAATGGAAAATAAATCAAAGGAATAAGTTGGTAGCTGCAGTAAGAAGGTTTGTGGTTGAAATTCTATTATATGTTTAATTGATTGAAAACCTGTTTTAATAATTATATCCATGATGAATTTGAATCTGAAAATAAACAATTAATATTTATTTACTGAACATCTACCTAAAAGTGTCATCATGAAATTACAATTTAATTCTTTATTATTTTTCTAATCTGTTTTGATCTGTCATTATTAACTTAAGGTAGTCGTCATGCCAAAAAACAGTCTCTGGAAAAAGAAGTTTTTCTATGATTTCAAGACTGAGAATTATATCATCAGCCGTGTCATATGTAAAAAAAAGACACTCTTTTTAATGAAAAAATTTAAAAATTACGAAAAATAAGTTTTTAATAATGTTTTTTGTAATAGGATTTAAATAAGCAATGATTTAAGAAACTTCAATCATTTTTAAAAAATTGGTAAGAAGCGATAGTAAGGAAAAATCCTATTACAAAAAACATTATTAAAAAATTATTTTTCGTAATTTTTAAATTTTTTCATTAAAAAGAGTGTCTTTCCTTACATATGACACGGCTGATGATATAATTTCCAGTCTTGAAATCATAGAAAAACTTCTTTTTCCAGAGACTGATTTTTGGCACGACAACTACCTTAACCTTATATTTACAGGTTTCTATATCATTTTTATTATGGAAAATACTTACTTTTTACTGCTGATTTCACACAAATACTTCACAAGGAAAAACAATCGAATTTTAAAGTGAATCAAATTGTTTTTTTGTTTGTTTTTTTATTGATAATAAACATTTTTATAACTAAGTCCCATTATAATACATTGTAAAAGTTTTCGAACAGCCTCCTTTAGTTCACTCATGCTATGGCGCTGCAGTCACGCACGGTGCCTATATGCGCGCCCTCTATAATAGCGGGAGTAAAAACGTCAATAACCTCAAGCGTCAAAATTTATCCGCTCTCTGCTAATGTTTATTAGTGGCAATGAGTGAATATTATTTAGAATGTAATAGTAGTGACTGAAGTGTAACAAAAATAAAAATAAAAAAATGAATGACATATCATCTGATGAATGAATCAGATGTGCCGCAAATGTCGGGGCAGGCATCAATATATTCCAATGCACACATGCAATTGTTTTCGTACTTTCGACCGGGTAGCAAGAAAAATAGTATACACTACATGGGCAGAAATTTGAGAGCCCTGAACTGCGTGCCATGATGCCCTCGGCTTCGCCTCGGACATTATGGCGTGCAGTGCAGGAATCTCAACTTTCTGCCCTTGTTATGTAATATACTATCTTTGAGTCAAGCAAATTTGTACATTACTATACGCTCAGAGAATAGTTTCTTTGATTTGAAGAAATTTCTTAATTATTATTTTTTTCTTTCAATTAAAGAAATGTATGTATACGCAGTCGCATAGTACATGTGTAATGTAATTCACAGATATATTTCCTTTAATTTAAAGAAAAATTTTACTTATTTTTCCAAATCATTTCAGTCGATTGGTTATGATCTTCAAAATGAATTCGATTACTTGAACTCCAATTTTTTCTGTTAATCATAATAACTCAAACTTTCAATGTTATTATTTCTCGCATCGACTTAAAATTTGTCCTTTTCCGCACCCGCTAGATGTGCGCAAAGTGGCACATTTCATGCTTGTGTCTTTTTAGTATTTAAAATTTGTCAATTTTTGTTCCATTACAATCGTAAACTTTCAAATGCATACTTGAATTCTTTAAGTTCAAGACTTTTTTTAATTTGAATGTTTCTCAATTGATATATATTTTTGAATATTGGACTTGAAAATAGTGATTATTGTTTTGAAAATAAATTTTTATATAGCAATTCATTCTTTCTTCAAAATTTGTGATTCTAGATTCTTTGAAAACTCCTAAAATTATTAATCTAGAGTATTAGAATAATGCTTTGAAAATGGAAAATTAGAAGAAATAAAATAAATAAATAAATATAAAAAATAAAATGTTAAAAGATATGATATTTTTATTTTATACGTATCTTGTGTAAAAGAATGAATACCATTCAAATTCTATTTGCCATAAATGTAAATTTCATTGAAAATTCAACGTGAACGAAATTTGAATATTCCACCGTTTTATGTGCACTTTCTGATTGATTAAACTGATAGCTTCAGACTAGAAGTTGAATATTTTTCTTTAGTAGCCAATAACTCTTCACATCGTGTTTGGAATTTATTAAAATTTATAGACTTCATCACGAATATATATAGAAAGCTGACTTCAAATAATACAATGCTGGTTAACGTCGTAAAACCCTTAGATGCTATTTCATCTTTTTACCTCTGTTGTATAGACGAAAAGTCGTGGCTTCTGTCTTGCGATGTGGAAACAATAATAGGAAAAAAGAAAAGTCGAGCGACAAACAATATTAACAGCTGGATGCGCGTATTGCGGACGCCTCTTAACTTTATGTCTGATATTATTATGTCAATTGATCGTAAAAAAAGAAACTCAATGAGAACGAGAGCTAGTTTATTCTTTTATAGTACTTCTTACTGTTATAAGAAATATTCTACGATTGTGCCAAAGGAGAAATATGAAGAGAAAAATAAATCAACAAAGTTAAACACGAACCAGTTCATGCAATGAAAATACGAAATAACACAAATAAAATGATCAATAAGTAACTAGTTAGTAAAAATCCAACAAAAGGTTTCGTCTTCAAGAAGTTGCAATTAACTTGCTTTGTTTATACGTTTGCTAAAAAGAGAAATTATTCATAAATTATGAGAAATTACATAATTTTATACTTTGTATACATTTTTATGATCTTTTTCTCTTTATTTAATAGATCATTTTTCTTAGTTCAAATTAAAGTTTAAAAGGATTTTTGATTTCAAAAAATATTCTTTGATATATTCTTTATTTTTTTATTTCATAATATTCTTCTCTCGTTTATTAAATACATATTTCAAGCTTTTTTTGGGATCCGTCGATTTGTAAGCAAGTATTGTTTATTGTAGATTTAGCAACGCTAAGGAAACTCGCTGAATTCGCAATATTATTTTGCCCTCACCCTCCAACTTGGATCCCTCGTGAATCCACGCTGGAAATATTCCGTGGATAAAACGCAAAAATTAACGATCAACGAGATTGGAGCGTGAGCCGATTTGAAAGGCTTGATCGGAGCGAACTATATATTTGAAATTGCACTCGATCTGGATCTAGAGAGAATAATTCTACTTCAAGGATTAATCAGCCTCGTCCTCCTTAAGTTCTTGTTGATAGCGAGTGAATTGATTCCAACCTCGGATTAGCATAAGGCACATTTTGCAATAAAGATGCTTTACGCAAATCTTGTTGGGGAAAAAATCATTTAAAAAAATAATAAACGCGTCCTTGAATCCCATATATTTTTTTATTGAAAAATTCATAAACTCGAATATTAAAGTTTTTTATTTTTACTTTCTTTTTCATATTTACGATTTTTAAGAGAGAGATTTTCCCTTAAAATATCATAGGCCACCATCAGGCAGATTATCAAACACAATTGCAGTAATGGTGTCCAACAGCATATTTGATGTCAAACAAACCCTTTACTAATTAATTAATGCATTATAGCATTCGTTTAAATAACCGCAACATAATGGAATATGTCTAGTAAAATTATTGTGTTGTTGTTTGCTTTTATTGTTTACACATACTCAAATTCAATTCCAAATTCACTTCAAATAAATTAAATCAATTATTTATCTAATTAGCGTTCCGTCAATAAAAGAGTCTTTGATTTAAAAACCATAATTTTGTCATCAGTGGGGAAAAGAAGCTAATTTAATGCTATTTCCGTTGCATCCAATAAAATATTTTTTTGTGAGACAAAAAGTTGAATAATTATTTATATGGATTTCAAATACGCTGTGATTACTCACAATGATAATCTTTTAATTTATGATATACGTTAAGCTAGAGGTGACTTTGATCTCTTGAATTACAAAATAAATTTAAATTTTTTGTGTCTTAGTCGAAACCCTTCTCTCTCAATCTGAATTAGTGAGAAGACGGTCACTAATTTGCTTTAGTGAAAATTCCTACTAATCATGTCATTTTTCACTACAACTTTAGTAAAAAATTGAAAATTACGAAAAAAATAGTGGAAAATGACTAATTATTAGTAGAAATGTTCACTAAAGAAAATTAGTGACCGATTCCTCACTAATTCAGATTTAAAGAGTTCGAGATATTTCAAATCAATTATTGTACTATTTCAACTATAGAGACCTCGGAATGTGAGATTTCTTCGTTAACGTAAAAAAAAGATCCGTAAAATTTACAGAAAGTTTGGTATTTATTTTTAAAACTTAACTTTTTAGTAAATTTTGCAAAAGGTTCAGTTCAATCAATAGATTTTTGGTATATTTCTTTTAGCGCCCCGTAAAATCTAGATAGTACGAAAAAATCCGAGTTTAGTAGATTTTACTGGAAGATAGGTAAAATGTACAGAATATCTGTTGGTTGAAATAAACTTCTTCTCAAGTTGTAAAAATAAATACCGAGCCTCCTATAAATTTTACAAAACTTTTCTCTGCGTTTTTTCTTTTTCCAATTTCAATTCCAAATATTACAAATTTCGTTTTTTAATTTGCAATGCTTTCAAAATCCATTAAATGTGTCAAAAACTATTCCTTTACCTAGAATATAGAATTTATTATTCAGGGAATCCGCCCCCTTTAATATTTTTACTTTTATTTTTTGAGTTTAGACCTTCCATATAACTTTTTTTGTGTTAAGTATCTATATTTAGAAAAGTTTTAGGGGTTTTTAAAAATTCTAGCACCTTTATGTACTTTTAAACTAAAATTTTTGAGTGTTTTGTGCATTTTTTGACCTTTTTTGACTTTGGATAACTTTTTTTGTTTTTTAACCAATTTTCATGATTTTTTAAAATTTTTTTTCTTACAGTGTGTAGCAACTTTTTAAGTATGGAAAATAAGGTAAAATGACTGAAAAAAAGTTGCAAATAAAATAAAAATATCCCAAAATATGAAAAAAAAATTTGTAGTTATTTTTTTAGCTGGAGTCCTTCCATACCCAAAATTTTGTTATACTATGTAAGGGACAAAATAAAAAAAAGAATCATGGCAATCGGTTAAAAAAATTATAAAATTAATTATAAAATTCAATCTTCCTCTTTTTTACCTAATCTTTTCTCGAAGTTACATATCAGTTTTCAATATTGATTCTTAAGAATTATCTTGTATTCTTAAAAAAATGTTTATGTATAATTTTTTGCAAATTTTCTCATTTTTTATTCTCCACACAATACCAAAGTTGTATTAAAAAATAGGACTCATATGTGCAATACTTACAAGTTACTTTTTTCATATTTCAGAAATAAAAATATCACTAATGAGGGCTCCAATCAGAATCGAAACGTTTGATTAAAACTACCTAAAACCAATCAACCAACATGCAAATATTATTATTGAGGGACGATATAATTCCTGTTTTTAAAATATTAAAAACAAGATAGTTATTCAAAGTAAAAAAATGTCAAAAAATGCTCAAAAAACTCAAAATTTTTATTTTAAAAATATATAAAAGTGCTGGAATTTTTTAAAAACCCCCAAAACTTTTCTAAATAAAGGTACTAACCATAAAAAAACATATGGAAGGCCTAAACTCAAAAAATAAAAATATTAACTATTAAAAATATACTATTGATAAATTTAAAAACCTTGGAATTCAAATAGCTAAAAATTGTAAAAGTATAGAAAAAAAGTTATAGCAAAAATTATTCGCACTACAAAATAACTCATTGATATTTTTGAGTGATGGAGTATTTTGAAATAAAAAATGAAGAGAAGAAATGTAAATTGATGAATTCATTAATTTTCCTGTCTTAATTTGGGAAAGAGAGTAAATTTTCTGTCTTTTGTATCCGTGTGTAGGAAGAATCATGAAAGAAGGGTCGAGCTTCTTTGCAAATAAGTGCTGCTTTGTATTTCTAGGCAGCTTCCTTTTCCGCTATTCGCTGCCTTTAATAATCATCCACTTCTTTCTGGTGCCGCGTAAAATCCAGTGAGATGGAAAGGGGTGAAAGAGCAGGGGCGGCAGAAACTTTTGTGGAAATCTCCGTTTACCGTACTTTATAAGGGGAACAGCGATTCGCTATGATTTGCTGAAATGGTAAAACAACGACCGCAGAAAGTCAGGGACCGCGCTCTCGAAAGAAAATCAAAATCCAAGTCAGTTCGGTTGACTGGATTTCCTCATCTTTTTTCCCTTTTCTCGCACGTGTTCCTTCCGCTGTTCTTTGCGCACACATTTGCAAAACTTCATACTTTAGTCGCCAAATAATTCACTTTACTCTCTTCAACGCTAATGGTAAACTCATAAAAATCCTAAGAGAACAGTTCGAAATGATTTTAAACTCCTTTTGAAAAAAAAACTCATTCAAAAATCTGATTAATAACTTCAAATTCGATTGTTAGTATGTGAACAATAACAATCTCATGTTTACCAGAAAATGATTTTTTAATTCAAATTCTAAAATTACATTATCTCATAAGACTGTTTTCTAAGCTTGCGGTTTTCGCGGTTAGGATTCCCTTCTCGTGGAAATGATACTAACCGCGTGTCATCAGAAATATTGACATTTAAATCAATTATTTTGTGGAATTTTAATTTTTTTTTCATTCAAGTTATCTAATTTATTCTATAATTTGTTTTTTCTTGTAGATAGTTTTCGATTACTGTCGTTTTCTTTCTTTACTTTTTTTAATAAATTATATTTTTGAGTGTTTATTTTAACTTTTTATCGGATTTCAGATTTATCTCTTTTTAAGTGAGAAGAGGTTTCCAAGAATATAAAATTCTATGTGATGTGATGAAATAACTGTTTTGCCTATTTCGATACATCAAGAACCAATTTTTGAATTTTAATTAGTAAAAGTAAAAGTAAACAGGAGGGCAACTGACTTCTTGACAATTATTGGCACCTGCGTGTTTTATGAGTGCAGATTTAATTAAAGTCAGTCCGTTTACGTAAAATTCAATTGGTTTATTTTAGCTTGTTACTCTAAATCAATCCTTATTTATCAGATCAAAATCAGACTTATCTAGGTTGACTTATCTGATAGATAGAAAAAACTGTATTCAGAAATTTTATCACAAAACTAAAAATATCAACTGACTTTGAAATATCTTTGAGTGATTAAAAATGTTTAATATTCTTTATTACTACCCTGGCGAAAGTATCGGATTGAAATTCATTCCGAGCCAATCAGAACTAATCCGATTCATTCCGATATCTGTATCCGATCCAATGCGAATTATTCTGAACCAATCCGAAAGATGTTTTGTATCTCGTTTGATGAAAAATGGTCAAAATCATTCTGACCTTGGATTCATTCGGATCGATTTTGATTGAAAATTTGGTTTGGATCAATCAGAGTTGGGATTCATTCGGATTAAAAACTTGGTTTCGGATTCATTCGGATTGATGTCTCGGAATTAATCGGATTAAGTCGGATTGATATTTGACCGTTTTTCATCAAACGCCATATAAAAAGTTCTTCGGATTGGTTCGGAATGATTTGCATTGGCTCGGATACAGATTTCGAAATGATAATATATAATTTACTACGAAAAATTCTCACTATAATATTTTTTTTTTTTAATTCAAAGGTAGTTTTTTGAAGATTGTAAACGTGGCTTATTCTATGTAATAATTTACTTTAAAACTCTGGGAAAAGTTTCGGATAGGAATTCATTCCGAGCCAATCATAAATATTCCGATTCATTCCGATATCTGAATCCGATCCAATGCGAATAATTTCAAACCAATCTTAAAAAATTTTTGTATCGCGTTTGATGAAAAATGGTCAAATATTAATCCGAATCAATCCGAGCTCGGATTGATCTAAACCGAATTTTCAATCAGAATCAATCCGAATGAATCTACAGTCGGAATGATTCGGATTGATCTCGATTAAAAACTTGGTTTCGGATTCATTCGGATTGATGTATTGGAATTAATCGGATTAAGTCGGATTGATATTTGACCGTTTTTTCATCAAACGCGATACAAAAAGTTTTTCGAATTGGT
This sequence comes from Diplolepis rosae, assembly GCA_030998225.1. Classification (NCBI taxonomy): domain Eukaryota; kingdom Metazoa; phylum Arthropoda; class Insecta; order Hymenoptera; family Diplolepididae; genus Diplolepis; species Diplolepis rosae. Next base: position 2,224,494 of record JAPYXD010000754.1, on the reverse strand, counting down.
TCGGAATGATTTGCATTGGCCCGGAATGAATTCCTATCCGAAACTTTCGTCAGGGTGTAAAAGTAAATTATTACACAGAATAATCCAAGTTTACAATCTTCAAAAAACTATCTTTGAATTTAAAGAAAAATGTATTATAGTGAGAATTTTTGGTAGTGAAATATTAAACTTTAGAGAAAAAATTAAACCTTGAAAAAAATGTATTATTTAATCTGCTATAATCTTTAATAAAATTTTAATTCTTTATCTAAAGTTTGGTACTTTTACTAATAAAAATTTCCGCACAGGAAACATTCAATTATGGGAAAGCTTGTTTAATGTTATCAAATGCTAGAATAGATGAAAAATCGCAGGCATGAATCTAGTTACGAAGCACAAAATGAGTAAATAGGTAAACCTAATATCAGTTCTTTAGACGCTGCGCTAAATATTATCATCAGTGGAGAACTTTCCATTACTCGAATCCTTAGAAGACATTTTCCAACTTTAAATATAAATTACTGAAATTACTACTTATTTAATCTGACATTACCAATCAAAAGAATGGCAAAATTTGAGGGTTAAAATGCATTGTAGAGATTTATCGGTAAAACGAAAAAAAACCATCAGATCAAATCTGAAACAGAGAAGGTAGCTCACCAGTGAGTGGTAGAAGAATTTCAACGCTGACGACGATCAATATCGATCTTAGGAACTTCATTTTATACTTGAGGTCCTCCTACTTTCTCCTAGACTCGTTTCTTTGCTGAGGAAGATCTTCTTCCGGCGCTAAAAGAAATTGTGACACAACATGATTCCGGGCCGGTGATGTTTCTTGAAACCGGCACACGAGATAGTAAACACCGGGGATCTAGAAACCGGCACTAAATCGACACACGGGAGTGGCTATTACGAGAGAAGTCTTGGTAGAAACGTGGTTACCGGTCGTTGCAACGAGAAAGACTGAGTATCGGTTTCAGTTAGCATAGAGTCGCTCCCTGCCATTCCAATCCAGTGTCTTTTAGTTGGCAAAACAGTGGACCGGCCTTCCTCCTCTGTTACTCCAGACGGATAACTCTTTCGCTCACTTATCCAGCGTGACTCTTGAGAGACTATCCATCGGGAAGAATGAGGTTGTCCCCGTTCACCAAAAGAGACTTAAGGTAGTTTTCATCCACGAAAATTAGACCTCAGGCAAAAATAGATAATTTTGCTTTCAACAATAGCAATATTATTATTGAAGGGCTATTTTGAAAGAGAAAAGATTATTTTACATGAAAAAAATTTGAAACACAGAAAAATTTAATTTTGCTAATAAATTTTATTTTTGACCCAACTTTTTTGTTTATCACATCTTACCAAATTTTAAAAAATTATGCGATTCTAATAAATCATGAATCATTTTTTCAGAGAAAAGATTTCTCACAACTTCACCGTTTCTGATTTTTAAAAATAAATTCTTTAATGGCTGAAAAAATTAAAAAAAAATATTTTCCAAAACGAAATTTTTATAAACAAATTGCTGAATTTGATAATAATTTATTCATTTTCGAAAATTGGAAATGGTTAAGTTGTAGGGAATCTTTTTCTTGAAAAAGTGATTTGTAATTTATTAAAAACGCATAATTTTTAAAAATTTGGTAAGAAGCGATAAGAAAAAAAGTTAGGGCGAAAATAAAATTTATTAATAAAATTATTTTTCTGTGTTTAAAATTTTTTTCATGTAAAATAATCTTCTCCCTTTCAACATAGCCCTTCAATAATAATGTTGCTATTCTTGAAAGCAAAATTATCTTTTTTTGCCTGAGGTCTAATTTTCGTGAATTCAAGTTTATTTATTATTTTTTTATCCTGAAACTCAAGTTAATTTTATAATATTGTAGATGTGAATTACATTTTCTCAATCACTGTTAGAAATTTCTACCATAATTTCGCGAAACACGTGACTGGAGTTTTATGCAGTTACAGTTTCGCAAAATTAGAATAGAATCTCTGAAAATTGAGTTACTTTTTATTTTTATTTTTATTGCAAAAAATTATTTCGAAGTTTGATCCATCAAGCCATTTATGGACAAACTCGTCAAATTATTTTGTAAACAAAAAAAGATATATAATATATATATATATATATATATATATATATATGGATTTCGGTTTTTGATTTATATTTTTTTTAATGTAGCATTATGTGACTGCAATCAAAAACCGAATTCCATATATATATCTCTCTTTTTTAGTTTACGAGAGAATTTGACGAGTTCGTCCATCAATGGCTTGCTTGGATCAAACTTCAAAATTTTTTTTTGGAATAAAAAATGTTTTTTTTAGTCGAAAATCACTATTCCCCTTTTTCGCATGCGAGCACGCACAAAGACTAATTACCATAAACTCAGTTTAGGTAATAGAAATAAATATATTTGTTTACGACAAGAACCAGAAAATGTCAAATGTATTTTTGTTAGATGTATAAATCAGTTTTCAAAAGATATTTCTGTTTCCTAACATTGTGGGCCAAAAAAGCTTTAACGTACTTAGCTCAGATTCTCCAATACATATAAGTTCCATTAAAAGTTCAAGGTGTTTATATTTCTCTAAGTTGTAAATCAAAAAATGTTTTTATAAATCTATATTTCACATAGACTCATGAAATTCGTAGACTGAATTAAGGTAGTTTTCATCCACGAAAATTAGACTTCAGGCAAAAAAAGATTATTTTGCTTTCAAGAATAGCAATATTATTATTGAAGGGCTATTTTGAAAGAAAAAAGATTATTTTACAAGAAAAAAATTTGAAACACAGAAAAATAATTTTATTAATATATTTTATTTATGACCCAACTTTTTTGTTTATCGCTTCTTACCAAATTTTAAAAAATTATGCGATTCTAATAAATCATGAATCATTTTGTCAGAGAAAAGATTTCCTACAACTTCACCGTTTCTGATTTTTAAAAATTAATTCTTTAATGGCTGAAACCATTAAAAAAACATTTTCCAAAACGAAATTTTTATAAACAAATTGCTGAATTTGATAATAATTTATTCATTTTCGAAAATTGGAAATGGTTTAGTTGTAGGGAATATTTTTCTTCAAAAAGTGATTTGTAATTTATTAAAATCGCATAATTTTTCCTATCCAACTGGAACTAGAAAATCTTCACTCCACTCTACACAACTATATTCCATGATGGAAGTTCAAAAAAGCGGATTGGGAGCTATTTCAAAACATAATCACTAGAAAAACCAGTCAGCTAAAAAGTCCTACAGCCGAAAACAGAAGCACTATTGACAACATCGTTGCCGAGCTAGTTGAGGCTATCTGAGGCTGCTGATCTTTCCATCCCGAAAACGTCCCATAAATCATTCAACAACCAAGTTCCTTGGTGGAACGCTGAAGTTGAAGAAGCCATCCTACAGAAAAAACATGCCTACAATACCTACAAAAAACATAAGACCATTGAAAACATGATCAAATTCAAAAAACTGCGAGCACTCTCTAGGAAAATAAACAAGCAGAGCAGCAGGAAATCATGGATCGACTTTACTTCATCACTAAAATATAATACCCCGATATCTGAAGCCTGGAAAAAGATAAACGCTATCCATGGAAGATCAATGACAACACGTATCGCAACACTACAAAAAGCAAATGGTCAAATTACCTCTGACCCCATCGAAATTTCTGACGAGCTGGCTGTTAATTACGCACATAATTCAAGTAACAAAAACTACGATAAAAATTTTCTCACTTTCAAGCTCGAATACGAAAACTGTAGGGATCCTAGATTCCTCGCAAACAAAAACTCGGCCCTAAATGCTCCTCTCCTAATGACCGAACTTTTATACGCACTTAAGCAGTCCAAAAACACCAGTCCAGGTCCTGACAAGATTCCAAATATCCTTTTGAAAAACCTTCCAACAAATACTTTGTGCTATCTCCTGGATATTTTTAATTGCATATGGACCAACAAGGTTTTCCCTAAAAGTTGGAGAGAATCCCTTGTTGTCCCTATCTACAAACCAGGTAAAGACAAATTGAAAGCCAGTAGCTACAGACCCATCGCCTTAACCTGCAATATGTGCAAGCTTATGGAAAAAATCATTATCAAAAGACTTAGATGGTTTCTAGAAAATCAAGGATTCTTCAATATCTACCAAAATGCTTTTAGGGAAAACCGTTCTACTCTTGACTCTCTAGTAGGCCTTGAAACTGACATACTTGATGCATTCATCAATGATAATCATCTCATGGCAGTCTCACTGGATATCGAAAAATGTTATGAAATGGTCTGGAGAAATAAAATCCTTCACATACTGCTCGACAATGGTATAGACGGATCAATGATAATATTCATCGAAAATTTCCTGCGAGAAAGATTTATCCAAGTGAGACTTAATGGCCACCTGTCCAAAAAAGTCATACTTGAAAATGGAATACCGCAAGGATCTGTCCTGAGTGTCACTCTTTTCTTAATAATTTTTAACGACATCACCAACTTTATCCCACGGCCAACAAAAAAAAGCCTCTTTGCTGACGATCTTACTATTACTACAGTGGCAAATCCCTCTCTACAACTCAGGAAATTCTTCAGGACAGTCTTAATAATCTCCTGGAGTGGTCTATGCAAACTGGTCTCAAATTGTCCAAAACCAAATCAAAGTGTATCCTATTCTCCAAAAAAAATCTCTTGAGAATATACTCGCTCTTTACCTGGATAACCATGAATTAGAAGTAGTAGGCACATTGAAAATCCTAGGCCTTATTTTTGATACCAGGCTCACTTGGACCCCTCACCTCAAGTACTTGAGATCGGATTGCTACAACAGACTCAATATAGTCAAATCCCTCGCAAATAGAATCGCCATGGGAGCCCTATTCTCAAGCCCAATCAGCAGCATACTCTCTGAAGCAGGTGAATCTCCACTCGACTATAAAAGAAAACAACTAACGTTGATTTACGCTACTGCGATAGCTTCAACTCCCTCAAATCCTATGCATGAAAATATCTTCCAAGGAAACTATCAGCACAAATACTATAAACACCAGAAGGCTTCAAGACCCTTTTACATGAGAGTAAACACCTATTTACAAGAAATAAACTTTACTCTTCCAAAGATTGCCCATAGGAAAGTGCGTAACTTTCCCTTCTGGAAATATTCAGTCCCAACTATCATCACTACTCTATGCGAATTGCCCAAAAAGCAATCAAACTCTAACGAATACAAATCTGTCCTGAATAATATTCTTAACTCTCTCCCAAACTATACCCAAATTTACACTGATGGATTGAAATCTACCGCTGGTTGCGGCTGCTCAGTAGTCACACCGCAGGCTAAATTCCAACACAAACTACCTGAGTTTTACAGCATATTTAGATGTGAAACGTATGCTATTCTGCAATCACTAAAATTTATTGATGCCAGCAAAAATTCAAACTTTATAATACTCTCTGACTCGATGCCAGCCATTGAGGCAATGAAAAGCACAAGTAACTCTGACCACATCACCCAAGAACTACAAGAGTATCTCCACAAACTCAAAAACCAATCAAAAGACATCATTTTAATGTGGATCCCATCCCACATGGGCATTGAAGGAAACGACGAAGCTGACTCGCTAGCCAAATCAGCTTGCTCGCACCCGGCTCTTGAAGCTTCTGCCGCTGTTTACTACAAGGACCTTAAAATTCCAATCCGCAAGGCTGTGCAATCCTTGTGGAATAACAAATGGACCAGCAACATGAACACCAAATTATACTTGATCAGAAATGACACCTTTGAAAAAAACTCAATCTTCCTTGAAAATCGAAAAGATCAAGTAACACTTACTCGTCTGAGGATTGGCCACACGATCCTGACCCATTCCCACATTTACTCCAAAAGTGATCCAGTAAACTGCGATACCTGCGAAGTGACTCTCACCATCAAGCACGTCCTGACTGAATGCATCAAGTATACAATAAAGCGAAACAAGCATAATATCGGAATTAACCTGAAGTGGATGCTCAATGATCCGATACCTACTACGCACTATTACCTATTTAACCTTTTTGTAATATAGCTACATTGTAGTCGCTAATGGCCATAGCAGTCGATGCGACTTTAAGCGTCTAAATAAAAAAAGAAAAAAAAAAAAAAAAAAAATTTTCGAGGTGCAATTGTAATTATTGTAAGTAATTGCATTTGTCCCGTGTAAAAATAATTTAATATTATTTTATTGTTCCCTCTGAATCTGATAAATTTCTCAAATTATTCAATAATTAAGTTAGTTAACTTTAATCAAACAAATAAATAAGTGGAATTTTGATTGATAATTACTGGTTTTCTATTATAAAAAAATTAATTCTCTAATTAAAGTTGACCCACTTCATTAATTTATAAAATGCAAGTTTGGAGAGAAACTTTTCATCTACTGAATCTGGAAACAAGGACAACTAATTTTTTTAGCTCAGTGAATAATCACGACTTTTCATTTTTTATGAAATATTCATTTACCAGATTTCGTGCTAATATTTTTGAGATTCCTAATCAGTCCGAGTCCTGCTCTAATCAGATTAAATATTTTAAATATTAAATATTGTTCGCTCTGAATCTAAACTTCTAAAATTAACAAAGTTAGACAACTTTAATCTAAAATCATCCAAAATGTTGACATAAAGCTCAGTACATTTTAGATTTTTTCTCGCGTCTCAAATATTCTTTTAATTTTCAAATTTTTAACAGTATCACTGTAATTGAAATTTTGTTTAATTATTGCTATACTTGCCATAAAATTCAGAAAATTATATTGCATTGGAACTGCATGAAACTTTGAATTATGAAATATTCTCAATTCTAATATTTCTATTTATGAGGTATTTAAGGAAGTACACGAATTTATGAAAAAAAACTGTAAAACTTGATTACATAGATTTTTTCCTATTTTATAATTATTTAAGTGTGAAGTGGACTATAAATAAAAGTTTTCCTAAAAAATGATGTAAAGAAAAATTATGTCTTTTTTGGTTGAATTAACTAAATATGGCAATTTATTGTACTAGTTTTTCAGCTGATTGTATTATTTCTTCAGTTAATTTTACTAGAATTTAACAAATAATTCAGTACGCCAGGAAGGCATCTATCGTAAAATACTGAAAAATCAAAGTAATAGGTGACACAACACTAAGTATCTAAAAATCTTTCCATTATAGTATAAACAAATTTTATGTTATCGTTATTTTATGAAAATCTCACTAATATTTTCTATTCTTTTATATAAATTTTATAAATTTTTCTGTGATACAAAAATCTCAAAAAAAAAATTTGAATTTTGCAATTTTTATTAAAATTTGGATTCAGTGATTTCAAAATTCCGCGAAAAAAATGGTTTCCATTTCTTTTTTAATCGAGTACTGTTTTCAATTATTTAGTAAACTATGAAATCTGTTCATTCCCTACGTTCTCTCAACGTACAAACTTACTTAGAACTTGAACCATATTATTCTTATCACGTCCTTCAGATACTGTGCTTCATCTAATCATAAGACAAAAACGCCTCTAACTTGTTTCCAACTTGAGTAATAAGAGTCGAATGGAAATTACACATGACACATCACAAACGTGCGAAACGTAGGAATTCAGTACAGTATGCGATAGTATAATTCAACGCAATAGAACGCAAATCGAACTCCATGCCCTATATTTGAGATCATAGTCGTTATATATTTGCCATCGATTTGATTAACGTCCGCCACAGGAAGAACTTTCCCTTTGATGTGCTCCACGTTTTCTACTCGAATATAATTTTTCTCTTACTCGCTAATTGTTTCCAATTCGCTACAAAGCCATGAATTTCTGTTCACGTCTGTTTGTTACTGAAAACACATTTTAGCTATTAATTTTGAAATTACTTTAAAGACTATAATTGAAATTACCGACTTCATGTGCTTTGATTGATCGATGCCCTTAGAAAAACTTGATATTTACATTTTTATCTCTAGAGGAATATTTTAAAACGCGGGATTGATTGCAGAAAGTAAATTAATAATTTCTGAGCTAATAAGCTTTTTTTAATAATCCTCTATTCATTTTTGAGTTCATTTTGTATTCATGTTTAGACTTTTCAAAGATATTAATTTGAAAACCTTAGGCCAATTTTCACGAAAAACTGTAACTTCGCTTTTAAAATGAAAATAAATTGACTTGTTCAAATATTTTATGATTATTATTAAGTAAAGTGCAAGTAGAAGTGTCGTAAAAATTTCGTACTAAGGTTCATTAACATTTTTATCTTGCTATAGTAAAAGGCATCTTGCGTCCTTTTTAAAACAAGCCTTCAAGAAACTTAAAATACTAATAGCTGCGGTCGAGACAATTTGTCGAGAGCGGTCTTATGCAGGGTTAATAATGTCCCGAGGCGTGAAAACTTAATCACGGTTTAGTTAAAGACAAGAGAGTTGACATCGTCTTCCAAAAAAGGCTTTGAGTGAGATTAAAGACTTACGAAACTATGAAATCGCAAATAGGAACCATAAGTTATCTGGGATTAGTGCATGTTTCGTGTGTTTTACGCGATTTATTTGACGAAAGCGTGAGCCGATTTTAGGTGATTTTCGTATAAGGGTAGGTTACCCAAATTTTTCCCCCTTTTTTTAAAAACGCCAATCGTCTCGTATTCGCCTAAGCTATTTTTAAAAAAACATTTTAAAAAATTTATTATTTACGCCCTCGATACGAAATAGCCGATTTTAGGTGATTTTCGTATAAGGGTAGTTTTTTGGGCAGGAAATAAAAAAAACTTGAAATTTTTTGCACTAGATCGTATATCGTGTGCGCCCCGAACATGAATATCACAAAAAATTCCATTAAAAAAAAATTCTTATCGTTCATTTGAACGTTCAAAACTGTAAGTACATGAAAGCGTGAAGAAGAGATGATACTAGAAGTCATCGTGTCAAATTGATTTTTCTCACTTGTTTCTAAAAAATTTGTCTTTACCTAATTTCTTCATTTGCATTCAATTTATTGTAAAATCATTATATATAATCAATTTGATGTAAAAAAACCAGTTGAAAAACAAACATTTTGTTTTATATAATTATTTTTTTACTGTAAGAAAATATCTAGAAACACTGTCGTAAAATTCAATACTTAATTCAAGTTTTTTTTTTATTTCAGAAACTCAAAAAAAACATAATCTTTCCTGAACGACTAGAGGATAGCGAAGCAGTGGAAGCCAGTATTAATCAACATTTTGCTCAAATGCACGGCATTCTTCAAAATATAGAAAAGGAAATCATGGAAAAAATTAACAGTCAACGTTCGAATTTACGACAGAATTTGGAAAATATAAAACTGAAATTGGAAAGTCACGAAAATCTACTACAAGATGGCTTAATTGTAAGTACACGAAATTATATTTGATAGTAAGAACTGGTGTCAAACATCAACAGATTAAGAAAGCAAAAAATATCAACACATTTTTTGATTATCTTTTATTTTTATTGCAGACTGCCGCATCAGTAAAAGATTGTTTCCCTAATATTGATCTGGCAAATGTTATTAACAAATTGGAAGTTATGACTAACATTCCTTGCCACTTAATAGAGAATGTAGTGGAATCTGACGAAAAGATCAGGTAAACAATTACACTGGCCGACAAAAAGAAATTTTCTGTTTACTGCAGGGTATACAACAACTTTTTTAGGGTAATTTGGGTACGCTGAATCCAAAAATGGCCATCCTTTTGCTCAATCAGATTTTGTTTTTGCGATATTGCAAAAAAAACGTTTTTTAATATTTAGTACCATTTTACCAATTTTTATTCGATTATATTAAAAATTTAACACAACAAAGAAGATAGATAAAGCTACAAATTCAGTAAATTTTATTAAAACTGGACAAAAATTGTTTGTGTAACAGCGCTTTCAATTTTGTTAATTGCCGAATTTTAGCTAAAATATCGAGTTTTGTTCGTTTAAACATATTTTTCGAAGGAAATGACTTTATGAATGTGGATAATTTAAGGTTTTTTTAGTTCAATTAGGACTCATAGCTACATTTCGAATGGTCTTCGATTGAAGTATTTGATTTGAAAAAAATATATGAATTTGATTGCATATTGAAGAAAAACGATTTTTTGCAAAATCACAAGAAAAAGAGCTGATTGAGCAAAAAGATGGTCATTCTTGGATTCAGCATGCCAAAATTACCCTAGAAAACTTGTTGTCTACCCTGCAGTAGAATGGCTGTTGACTAGTGTTATCGATATTATATAATTTATTGCTGAATAACGAAATTAAAATATTGAATCAATTTTCATCGTTGACTAACTATTTTAAGAATATCGAAGAAAAGATTTTTAATATCCTTTAATTGGAATAAATTTCAATGTAAATATATTTAATCTTATTACTTTTACAGATTTGAAGCTGACAAGTCAGTGATTGAGCTTTTAAAAAACCACTGCTCGATTAAAGTTCCATCGATTACCTCATTCAGTTTAACTGAAACTGGAAACTTACCACCAGATTACCCTTTGGAGCCGCTAGAACCACAAGAAATTCCAAGTTAGTGCTTGTTTTACATTTTCTTTTTCTTAAATGACAAATAAAGTCCTTGATTAGAAAATATAATTCAAATAAATATGTATTATCTTTAGAAATATTTGAAATTTTTGTTTAAAGCAGTTGTTACAAACAAGAATTAGTCAGTTTATCATTTTCTTATTTCCATCCTAAGGTCCATGGGAAAGTCGAATTAAGAATCGAACTTTAGAAGCCTCACGAAGAAAAGTTTCATCTACACCGTCTTTAGCCCTTTCAGTGAGTGCATTATCATCCTGTCTTACTGACGCTTTATTCCTTCAAAAAGGTAATAATTTTTTTAAATTATGATTACTTAACAATTTTAATGTTTTTATACGAAATTCAATCATTATTAATAAACATAATTGGTCACAGGGAGTACTGAACACGTTAAAATGGCACACATCGTAGATCCCTCTTGTTTCTACGTACATCAGTTGTCATTTATCAAAGAAATAGACGAGTTTCATCGTGATTTGGAAGAGTATGCAATTAAAAATAATAGATTACCTGAATCAGTTACAATAAGTAAGTGACATGTTCGTGAAATTAATAATAATTTCGTTACTTGTGCTTTTATGTTATTTTTTGTTTTTAGATAAATTATATGTTGTCAAATATGAGCAATTCTGGTATCGCGGACGAGTTAGAAGTATATTGATTGATTCCCTTGGTGACGAGTTTTATGATATATTTTATATTGACTATGGTAACTCAAAAGTTGTTACTATCGAGGATCTGAGGCCTATGTCTCCTAGATTTGCCACCCAGAGCCCTTTTGCTATTAAATGTCGCTTACACGATATTGAGCCAAGCGAAGGAAAGTGGAATCGTGATGCAGCTTCCATGATGAATAATATGCTGGATCAAAAGTATAAGCTAAAATTTAATATAGATTTATTTGAACATTTAATCACGATGTCTAGCGGACATTTATATGGTGTGTTCCATGGCAAATCGGACGGGTTCAGGACTCCATGTTTCCGATTTACTTGAAATTTTAAGGATTGATAGACTAACATAAATGATGAAGAAACCCAAAATTTGAGATTATTTCATGCATTATTTAAAAAGTTATGGGATTAACAAAACAAAAAAATGTTTTTGTTATTTTTCAATTATTTAAAAACTGAAACTAGAAAAAATTCTGAAAAAAATTACAAAAACTTATCATTAGATGGCCGATGTAGTAGTATTTTTTGGAAAAAATTTTACTCCAAATTTAATAATAAAAAAAATGTTTTTGTTATTTTTCAATTATTTAAAAACTGAAACTAGAAAAAATTCTGAAAAAAATTACACAAACTAATACTGTATTACTGTCTACTTTTTCGACAACGTTATTATCAAAAAGAGATGGGAAGTGATTATTCATTGCTTATATTATGTACATGTTAATATTAATATATTATGTTCCCATGAATTTACATCTTACCGCTTTCAGAAGTGCCAAAGATAATTTGATAACTGTCAATTTCGTCGATACTCTGGATTTTTCAGAAAATTTCGCTTTTGTTGTTCAGGAAGCCGTTCAAGGTTTCCACTGGAATAATAATCAGGCAACGGTTCACCCGTTTGTTATTTATTACAAAAATAATATAACTAATAAAATAGAATATGTATCTTATGTTGGCATATCGGATTGTATCCGATTGTGAAATTTTTTTTCAAAGATGCAGCCAATTTTTTTTGTAAACATGTGCACTGCAATTGTGCCATGGTTGAGGCAATCCGATATGCCAACATAAGATACATATTCTATTTTATTAGTTTTATTATTTTTGTAATAAGTAACAAACGGGTGAACCGTTGCCTGTTTATTATTCCAGTGGAAACCGTGAACGGCTTCCTGAACAACGAACGCGAAATTTTCTGAAAAGTCCAGAGTAACGACGAAATTGACAGTTTTCAAATTATCTTTGGCACTTCTGAAAGCGGTAAGATGTAAATTCATGTAAACATAATATATTAATATTAACATGTACATAATATAAGCAATGAATAATCACTTCCCATCACTTTTTGATAATAACGTTCTCGAAAAAATAGACAGTAATACAGTATTAGTGGAAGTCGCGCTCAACGCCGTCGATCGAAGATCGTGATTCCACGCGCGTCACTTTACAAAAAAATTCATATTTCCCGCAATTTTTGAGTGCGCACCTTAGTTAAATACCTAAAATTTGCATAATACTCGGGGCTATCACTATGAATTTTTTCAGATTTTTCAAAGATGGCGTTTTTTCAAAAAATCAATTTGTTACAAAAAAAAAATTTTTTTATTATTAAATTTATAATAAAAATTTTTCCAAAAAATACTACTACATCGGCCATCTAATGATACGTTTGTGTAATTTTTTTCAGAATTTTTCCTAGTTTCAGTTTTTAAATAATTTAAAAAGAACAAAAACATTTTTTTGTTTTGTTTATCCCATAACTTTTTAAATAATGCATGAAATAATCTCAAATTTTGGGTTTCTTCATCATTTATGTTAGTCTATCAATCCTTAAATTTTCAAGTAAATCGGAAACATGGAGTCCTGAACCCGTCCGATTTGCTATGGAACACACCGTATATATATATATATATATATATATACATATTAGGGTGTGCCAAAAAAATGCGATATTTTTTGTTTTTCACGAAAAATTAAAAATATCGTAGAACATTTCTAAACAATAATTCTGTCCAAAGCACAGCTCGTGATTTCAATTTGAAGAGGTTTCTCATCGTACCTAAAGTTTTTCCATTTAAAGAACACAGATATAGGTATTTTTTACATTATTTCCTTCTGCATGCTATGATAAAATTGTTTTTTCATCAAATAAATGAATAAACCTTATTCAGAATTAAATTCTCTATAAAAAATTCTATTGAGTCGAATTCCTATCATCAATATTGCATTTTCTACAGAGCCTCAAAATTTTAATTTCTAAAAATTTTGAGTTTTTTTAATTTCCTAGCTAAACTATTTAAGATAGGACAAAAAGTTAAATGGCAATTTTGTAGTACATTTAGTCCTCTAAAAAAAAGTTCTGAATAATCTTTTTGTATCATGAATATTTACTAAGTTACAGATTCTCAAAGTCTCATTTTTTTCATTTTTAACCTTTATTAAGTAAACTATTGATAGTAGCACGAAAGGTTTAATAGAAATTTGAGAATCTGTAACTTAGTAAATATTCATGATACAAAAAATGTATTAAGAACTTTTTTGTAGAGGGCTGGATGTACTACAAAATTTCTCTGTAGAAAATGCAATATTGATGATAGGAATTCGACTCAATAGAATTTTTTATTGGGAATGTAATTCTGAATAACGTTTACTCATTTATTTGATGAAAAAACAATTTTATCATAGCTTGCGGAAGGAAATAATGTAAAAAATACCTATATCTGTGTTATTTAAATGGAAAAACTTTAGGTACGATGAGAAACCTCTTAAAATTGAAATTACGAGCTGTGCTTTGGACAGAATTATTGTTTAGAAATGTTCTACGATATTTTCAAGTAAAGTAAATAATAAAAGTTTTGAAGAATTTCAGATATTTTTATTAGAGATCCTGTTAATGAAATTATTTATTTTTTATTCCGGATGCCTATTTAAAATTGTTAATTTTTTTAGGGACATGATTTTAACAATGCACGTCCACGACGTAATTGGTGACGTTTATAGCGTTGACGTCTGTAAAAGCAGCGCCGATAAACCAACGTCTTTCAGGGATAGTCTTATTTTCATGGGTTTTGGCTCGTTTGTTACGTCACAAAAGCTCATGGTAAGTCGTTATCTATACTAAAACTTAACCTTTATCTAAATTTTTGGTAAAAAAAAAAGCGAATTATTTTTATATTTTATTATGTTTATAAATATAACACGTTTCAAATTTTGATAATCTCATATATGGGACTATTTTATTATTATTATATTTTATGCATAAAGAAAAATAGAACATTGATGACTTTTTTTGGATTTCTAAAAATTGTAATTATTTTGCTTAACAGAAGATGAACCCGAAGTCTGTTAGAAAATACTTCTACGGAGACTTGAAAATCTCTAAATTCGCTTCAGTTATATGTAGCTATATCGAGTCTCCAGACTCTATATATGTTATAAAAGTAAGTTGCAGAGGCATTAAAAATTCTGTTATTTTTTAAATAGTGAAACATTTTTTTGAAAAATAAATAATATTTATTTGCAGGCAAACAGACAAATCGCAGACATGGAGAAAATGAGAGTCGATATGACAAAAGAATATAAAAAGAGCAAATCAAAAAAACTTATGTTATTTGACCCGGAAATCGGTAAATGTTAAATCGAATTTCTAGCATAATATATTTTCTATCGAAATAACTTCAGAAATAACAATATAAACTTGGAAAGCTTTAATTGATAAATTTTATCTCTCCTCTAAAAATATTTAGCATTTTTTGGTATCCACAAAAGAATAAAATCTTATACATTTTTTACAGGAATGGCTTGTGCAGCGCCAGGCCCTGGAAATTTCTGGAATCGTGCTGTGATATGTGATATTCCATGTGAAACAATGGTTGAAGTGTTTTACGTTGATATTGGAATAAAAATGATATTGAACATAAATCAAATTCGTAAAATGCAGCAGAAATACATGTCTTTCGCGACTCAAGTAAGCTTATCACTTCAACTTGTTTCTACCAATCTGAATTATTTTCTATGTATAATGATTGAGAATAAACATTTTTCTATACAGGCAATACAAGTGAATTTGAAAGATATCGCTCCTTCGGCATCCGAAAATGAAAAGTGGAGCCTTAGTACGATTAACTATCTTAAATCGTATTTAAACGACTTTAAATTAAAAGCATTTCCTTTTAGTGAAAATAAAAGCACTTCTTTTTGTAAATCATATAGTGTTTATTTATACACGCCAGACGAAACAAATGTCAATACCTTTTTAGTTGGCATGGGGAAAGCAGTGGGCACAGGTGCTAGGTAAATTTGATTTACATTTAAATTTACTTTATTTATGAAAAAGTATCTTATAAATCTTGAAACTCAAATAATGTATAAGTATCCTACATTTTATTTCAGTACTGAATATATACTAAAAAAAGAGGAAAACGGGTTGAGGAAGTACAAGGGCAAGAAATCCGTGAGCACTATAAGCTCGATTTGTGGAAGTTCAATGTCAATCTCAACAATTTCTGAAAAAAATGATGACGCAGATCCGTTCAAGTTCCGTGTCTTTGTTTTAAACACAAAATCTCCAGATTGTATTTACGTTGCTGATCCAAACAGAGAAAGGGTAAATTCAATTTTAAAAGAAGAATTGCAGCAATTTTATAATTCGAGACAAGCGATCTTCGAAGAGCTCCCCCAGAAGGATATGATGTGTGCAGCTTACTCCACAAAAGACAAAGCTTTCTTCCGCGCTAAAATTTTAGATATTAAATCTGAATCCGAAGTAGTCGTATTTTTCATCGACTTAGGATTAGAAGAAACAGTCTCTATTAGTGATCTTCAGCCTTTGGAAAAAAAATTCTTAACCATCCCACGATACCAATTTAAGGTAAAACTTGCTGGTATTACTCCATGTGGTGGTTCATCTTCATGGCCTTCTTCTTCTTGCGAAAAGCTACGTGAAATTGTTTATTTGAATGAAGGATGCAAGTTCTTCATATCGAAAGTAGTAAGTAAATCGTCAAAGACACTAATTCATGTGGTGTTTTCATAATATGTTGATGTATTCTTATTATAATATTTGCTTTTTTTATAACTCTAAATATATATTATTTCTACTATTTAGGGAGAAACTGTAGATGATACGATTCCAGTGGAGTTATGGGTAAAGCAAGCGAAAACGGAAGGACCGTTAGCTCCAACTAAAATAGAAATGAATTCCGTCAGTCGAATGCTGGTAGAGACAGGATTAGCGATTCCAGTCAAGGGGCAAGTTTAATGAAACATTTGATACTAAACTCTTCATTTTCTGAACAGATTAATGATTTTATTTATTTTTTGCAGCTATTTCCAAAACATTAAGAGAACTCTCGCAGTTGAGTTTAAACGACAACTAAATAAAAGCGAAGAGACTATCAATTGTAGTCATGATATAACTTGGTCAACCAGAGATGGTTTTGAAACTACTTTAGTCAACTCAAATACTTCCTCAGAGCACGGCAGTGAATATTCTAACCTGACTGCTTTGAGCGATGATGAAAGAAATTGTGATGCATCTTCTGAATCTGTTAAATTACCGTCCAATACAGCTGCTTGGATACCACCAGTACCTATAACCGACACATCGTTTATTGCTATTATAACGTACGTCGACTCTGATTGTTTTGTGTATCTTCATCCTAAGCGAGATTGTAAGTTACAGTATTGTTTATTACAAATCCTATTAACTGTAATCAAAAATAAATTTTAAGTACAGTTTTAAAATATTCAATAAGTAATACACACTAATTTTTTTTAGATGGCGAAACACTAAAAATTATTGGGGCTGAACTAGACAAACGATATTGCAGATCCAAGATAAAACCTTACGATAAGATTTGGAAAGAAGGTGATTTATGCGTGGCTCAGTATCATGTCGATAACAAGTGGTACAGGGGTCTGGTTAAAAAAGTTTTGAACGCCGACAACCTTCAGGTATTAAGCTTTTTGTAGGATATTTTAATTTTTGTTTTCTTTATTTATTTACGAGATGATTTTGTTTCTATTTAGGTTGAGTTTGTTGATTATGGAAATGTAGAGGAGTGTCCAATTGGAACCTTGAAGAAGAGAGTTATACTTCAGAACATACCTATTCAATGTACAAAATGCGTCATTCATGGCCTGTATCCGGTAAGAGTAATTTCTGAGACTTCAGTCAATTAAAACATTTAATTGGAGCGTAATTCATTTCTCTAAAATTTATACTTTTTCATGAATTGTAATTAAAAGTGCTTTTGATTTAAGATATTTAGGAACAGAACGCTTGAAACTTACATAAAATTAATTTTGAAATTTAATAAATTTCGAAAAACAATACAATGTGTAAAAAAATGATAAGTTTAAAGAAATGGAAAGCATTATTTGAGGGTTTAGAAATTTCAATAAAATTGAAAACTAAAGTGCATAAAAATCTGTATGTTTATGAATTACATGTAACTTGAATAAATACCCTGCAATTAAACAAATTTGAAGTAAAGCTTTAAAATAATTCCAAAAAAATTTTTTTTTTTTTTTTTACAGAATACTCGTGACGGTGTTTGGGCTACAAAAGACTTAGACAAAATCCATTGCGTGCTTGTAGACAAGGAGTGTGAAGTAAATGTCTTGGACAGAATAGGAAATTCGCCAGAAATCCTACACGTAAATATTTATTACGTTTTTACAGTATCTATTGATTTTTAGAAACGGTATTATATTAATATAATATTAAATTCAAAATTTTAGATTTCTATCACTCTGCTGAAGCCAAAGAGATGTGACTTAATCTCCTATCTTTCTGAAGATATAGGAATAAGTCTACAAAATCCCAATGGCAGCTGTACAGAATCCGAGTCCCCAAATAATTCGGTAATACATAGTACCATCAAAAGAAATCAAGAAAATTACTGTGAATCGCAAACCGAAGATGTGGTTGTCGAACGTTACGATATTGTCACTACTAGGGACTTAGCTAAGGTGGATACACAAAGTGTTGTGATTGCTGGAAACATTAAAGGATTAACGAGTGTAAAGACGAATAGCATACCGACAGGTGGAACAAGCAGTCTAGATAGCATATCCTGGAATGATATGGTTAATCAGGAAAACAAACTTATTACTTCTACACCTCAGGCGGACTCTACAGAGGAATGCACAGAAAGCTTTTACAAGAATATTTTGGATTTGATAGGAGACATTAAAAAATTAGAACTTGAAATCTCACACATTTGTAAAGATTTGTTAATTATCATTCATGGTACTGTAATAGGAGACAGTGACGAGGTATAGTGATTTTTGTTCTTTCTCAAAGTGTTTACATACTGCTGTTGATAATCATTGGTAATACAATAATACCAATTTTCAAAACATTTCAAAAATGTTTGATTTAATTTTGCTGGCGTTAGTGCATTTTCATTTCCTTTACAGCTTTAATTTTTAGCAATGCATGAAAAATAATTGTTAATTCATTACTTTTAGATCTTTAAAAACGCTAATGAAAGTTACAAAGTTATGATTGACGAAATTCAGGAGGCGGCAGATGAACAAAATATCATTGAAAATCCCGAAATAAGTAAGTTGACAACGTGTTTACAATTTCTTCTATGATGCTGAGTTTATTTATTTGAATTATACTTTCTTCATTTAGCTGAAATTTCATAAAAATAAATTTCTTATAAATATTTCAGACATGCCTTGTATCGCGTTATTCAAGGTAGACTCTGCATGGTACAGAGCTTTGATAACAAAATGTGAAGCGGATCCCATTACCAAAGAATTGGAAATTAAAGTGAAATATGTAGATTATGGAAACGAGGAAATAGTAGATATTACCAGGTATAGAATATTTATAAATGCATATAATTACAGAGAAAACTTGTTTGATTCCGTACAGAAATAAATTTCACTTTTCTTTCAGGCTTCGCCAAATCAAGAAGAAATGGTTGGACATTCCTACGATAAGTGTTAAGTGTCGACTTTCAAACCTGATTCCTTCACCGGATTTTTCGAAAACAATGGTTGGAGAAAGATTACAACATCTCCTAGAAAATGTGCCTGTGATTGCTAAAATTAAGGTATAGATATCTAATGAAACACTTAGACATCTAGTTCTTTAATATACGGATGAAATATCTTGAAACTTGTATTATGAAACCTAAATTTAAAATCCACAAATCAGTTAGAAATGTTTTTTAATATCTTCTAGGAACGTCACAGTAACGTTTTAGATGTCGAACTGTTTTTGGATCAAGACTGCACAGAACCAGTTCTCACGCCTCTTATTGAAGAAGGATTGTTTAAATTAAAAACAAAAGAAGATTAGAGTTAAGACAATGAAATCTCAGTTCAAGTATTTTTTTGATATTTTAAAATTAGATATACTTAACAGCAAACGTTTAGTCATCGCTTTCTAATATCCAAAGAAACATAGGAAATATATTACTCATGTTTAAAATATAATTTCGCAAAAGTTCAAAGTATTTTTTATTTAATATTTCTTATTACAGGTCAAGAAAGAAGTTCAATTATGAACCTTACTACAAATATGTTTATTAGATATACATTTCATTCGTTTTTGTCCATTCAGCGAAAGTTTACCGTTGAGTACTTTTAGCTATTTGTTCCTTAAGTACTAAAATACTCTGTCTTTGTTCGGGTGGAAGCATAGCAATTTGCTCATCCGAAAGTTGTAATACCTGCATTATTAATGCAGCCTACAAAAGAAAAAAATCGATTATAGTTAATCATTTCATGTAGACTTATGTTTTAATAGTTTCGACATTTCCCAAAGAAATAGATATTTTTACACATTTTGTATTAGCTCTCAGTACTTTTTTTAAAGTGCTTTAGTGATATTTTGTATAGAAGCTACAGAATAAAGAAATTTGTTTTGTAAGATTGAAAAAAATAAAAATTATAAAATCGTATTTAATTTTTATTGAAATGAAGAGATTACTTTTTCTTGATCTGAAGCTCCACTTGGAATATTTCCTGCTGGAGACATTCCGGCCATAAGTCTGGAAGTGGCACTGGTGTTGTTACTAGTAGATGTCGAAAGGGGAATAGTAGGTACTGCAGAATTCACGGTATTCACAGGAATTGGTAGTCCGATGGGAGCAGCAACAGGTCGTGGAGGTGCAATGGGTGCCGGAGCAGCTAAAAAAATTGTTAATTATCTTATGTAATTGGCAAAAATAAAATACGCTTGGATTATTGGTCTTAATTTATAAAAATACTTACGAACAGGTTTCGTGATTCTAGGGTCAACAGGCATTCTAGTGTCTCGAGGATCTCGCGGATCCCTTCCGAATCTATCAGCTCTTGGATCCCTTGCAAAACTGAAAAAATATTTAAAACTTAAATATCCCAGCAACACTTCGGCATAATAAATAAAACAAGAAAGTTCAGAAACCTGTCCATTCCCTCCATAGGAAGTACGCTGCAGGAAAAAGGAAAACTTGTCTGTTGAGTCTGATTGAGGTATTATTTATAGATACACTAGAACACTTACGTCTCTGGCATGAAGGGTACTGGTGCTCTCGGTTCGACTGGAGGCGCAACCGGCGTTGGATTTACGACTTGTACAGGTGGGGGACCTCGCAAATCTTGATCCATCCTCGCCATTCGTGGATCAATCTGCCTGTCTAAAGTACGAAGGTCTACATCTTGGCCGGCTGTGAAGTTTTATTTCGGAATTAGTTTCCTTATCTCTCGAATAACTTTTTAAATTTAAGTAATCAAACAACGTACAAACAAGAAATTAAACAAAAATTGACATACTAGCAAAGATTGGAGCAGGAGGATTAGACGTTGGGGCCGGTCTTGATGGAGCCCAGGGTTCTTCGATCCTAGGTGGTACTGTATGCAGTGTAGGTTTGTCCGAAGGTAAAATAACTCCAGGGATAGGATTAGCTTTATGTAACATACTAACAGCAGTATGAGGATCCACTATTCTCATCACTACTTGAGCTTGAAGTAAAGCATAAGCGAGCTGAGGATTTTGCAGTAGCATTTGCCTTGCTTCAACTGGATTATTCTGCACACAGAGTTTCATCTGTTTCATTAATTCAAACATTTGCTCTGGAGGAAGTGAAGCTACAGCTTTACTAATCGCTTCTGGAGCTTTGTCTGATTGAACCGCTTCTCCGTATGGATTTTCTGTGTTTTGTCCTTGCAAAAGACTCTGCATTTCCATTCGGGACTTCTCCGTACAAGCATTATCGACTCGTAGAGTTCTGCCACCAATTTCGTAGCCATTTAGATTTCTCATTGCACTAAGTGCGGTTTCTTGATCTTTGTATTCACAAAAGCCATAGCCTTTTGGTTTACCTGTTTCTCGATCGAATACCAATCTGTACAAAATGAAATATTTAAACTTTATCTGGAATAAAATTAAATAAATAATATAATCCCGCAATTCCCTTAATTTAAATGAAACTGATGAAACACACTTGTTCTAAATACCAATAAACACTAGTAATTATAAGATCAAACTAAAGATAAGAAATCACATTTTTAGGTTAGACATTAAAGACAAAATATTATCGATGTTATAACATAAAACCTAAATTAGACAAATGTCCACTTACTTAAAAGAAAGGACAGGTCCAACTTCACTAAAAATATCTTTCAAATTTTCTTCGGTTGCTTCGTACGGGATATTCCCGACTGAAAAAATTTATAATATAGGCCATAGAGGTTATGAATTGTTTTCAGTTAAAAATTGCTAAAATAATAAAAATACTCACCGAAAACACTTCGCATTGATTTGTCCATAAGTGACTGGTCCGAAATTATCGCAGAGTTACTCATTTTTGCAAATGTTCGTTTATTTACTCCCAAAAATATTTCAAAACAATCGAGAATCTCTCAACTTATCTGTTATGCCAGTCCAGTAATATTTTTATGCAGAAATAGTTGTCTAAGTATCAGGAGAACAAAGAAACGAAACGGCGCTTGCGCAGTATGAAACGTTTTCAACCAATCAAAGTGCTCTATTACATTCTACAGCTTATAATGAGTATGGTAACTTCTTTTAACATTATGTACTCCTAATCGAATTCGGAACCCGCGAAATTGAAACGCGGCACGAAATAAATACCACAGAATTTCAATTTCAGAGCCGAAAAATTCATCCAGCCATCAGGATAATAGAACAAGCAAAGAGGTATTTATATTTGCATAGCATAGCATTCTCGGCCAATCAGAATTCCCTTCTTCCACCTCCACTCTCTTATAATGATGACCTCTTCCATCATCATATACTCCTAATCCTATTCGGTGCCTGCGAAACTGAATGCCAGCCAAAAATGCGGCAAAATTTAGATTTCCTAGCACAAATAGTCGTCAAAGTATTAGGAGAGAAAAACGAATGAAGAGATATTTGTACTTGTCAGTATATAGCACCGTTGACCAATCAAACTCCTACTCTTCCATCTCCAATTCGAATTAGATACTAACCTCTATTACTGTCATGTGATCCTAATACAATTCGGCGCCTGCGAAAGTGTCAATAAGGCGGATTTTTGGCCCTCAACCGATGGGGCTCAAATTACGTAAGATTGTTTCCTTTAAATGTGACTTACAAACCCCTGAAACGATTTTCCAAATGAGTATTTCATAAATGAGAAAATATGGGCATTTTACATGAGATTTCGAGCAGCCCGACAAATACTTTAACACTTTATTTGACACTGTTATAAATCTAACCCCATTCACCAAACTTGATGCTCAAAATCAGTTAAAGTGATTCCAAGCATTTGTCCACATAATGAAATATAGCAATACAAACTACTTAATTACAAAACGTATGGACAAGCTATTTACAAGCTGTTTACAAACTATCTATGAATTATTTACACTGGTTTTTCCTCAAAAGTCATGAAAAAATACAGTTTTTTAATGATTTTTAGATCATTTTTGAATAGTTTGTAAATAGTTTATAAAGTCGAGCTTGTAGATATTTTATAAATAGCTTTTAAATAGCTTGTCCCTACGTTTTTTAAATAAGTAGAATTTGTAAAAAGCTTTTAAATAGCTTCTCCATACTTTGTAAATAAGTGGAGTTTGTAAATAGTCTTAAAGTAGGTCGAGAGCCAGAAATCCGCATTATTGACATTCCTTTAGATTGCCGAGCACAAATAGCTATCAAAGAATTAGGAGTAAATAAAGAATGAAGAGATACTTGCGGTATTCAAACTTCTACAGAATATAGAGCTCTCGACCAATCAGAATCCTCGGCCCAACCTCATTTCTTACCTAAATGGTAACTTCTTCCATTATCATGTCTGCCTAATCCAATTCGGCTCCCGCAACACTGAATAGTGACAAACTCTACTCTGCTGCAATGCACAGCCATAAAATATTATAGAAATATTAGTCGAACTGAATGAATAAGTGATAAATAAAACACGATGAACCAATTAAATTGAATTTATTTAAACTATTATAAATAATTTTAATGTTATATTATGATATATTAATTCTAATAACGTCTGTAGGAAATGATATTCAATTTACACAATCATTATTTTTCTCAATTACCACTTAAAGACGATCTTCCTGGATCCTGGACACTCGACTGTATGGAGCTCTGATGGATCTTACAAAAAATGATTGCTAGAGAAAATAAGCAGGAAATTCTAGCTATGTCAATTTCCTGATCTCGTTCTAAAAATATATTAGAATTTTCTTTCAATAAATATCAATTTAAATGTTTAAAATTGCATTTTCAAGAAATAAAAGTAACTTTAATCCAATCAAATAAAAATGAAAAGTTTGTGAAATGTTCACTTCTTTGAATATCCTTATGTTTAAGATTAACAATTAAGTGTACTAATAATAAATTTATAATTTAAAAAAAAAACAATAAAAAGACTAAATTTAAATTTAAAAAGACGAACTGTGAGAAAGCATTCTTATAAAATATAAAGTATTAATTTTTATTTCAAAACGTGAAAAATTCATAGTATACATTTTATCAGTCTTCAGGTAGAGATTTCGACAACTGCCATGTATCCTATCCCAAATCAACTTTTAAATACATATATTTTTAAAAATATAGAAAAAATATTTGGACCCTTTTTGAATATAATACGCTTTAGTTTAGCAATCTTTTAATTGCTTGTAGCATTATAAATTTTATACAACGGATCACGAATACTACAAGTTTTATCGAAAGTTACTTAATGGTGAAACAATCTAAGGCTGGTATGAGCTAAAATGATATTGTGCTCATTGCAGGCAGAAATTACTGCTTCGTCATTCGTCGACCCAGCCGGACTTGCAATGTATCGAACTCCACTCTGCAATAGTAAAAAACATATAAATTTAAGAATGCCATAAAATCTTGTCTAAAATTAAACAGCCACAATTCAAAAGTTTGTGTAATACGCTTATTAGTTGAAAAAGAATTGCATATTAGATATTAGTCGAGTATATTACAAATTTGTTTACCAATCTAGCCCTGTCGATATTATCTCTGAATGGAAAAAAAGCATCGCTGCTTAAAGCAACGTTATCTAACTTTTTTAGCCATTCAATTTTGTCTTCTAAAGTCAATTTTTCAGGTACAACTTCATACAAAGAAGCCCAAGCTTCTGCATCCATATCTTTTTCCACAGTTCCATTCACGTAATTATCAATAGCATTTGAAATCTCTGCTCTTTTGACACCTTTCTTGAATTTCATACCAGTGACTTTCGGATGTTGACGTAGCCACCTGTATAATTATAAATATTAATTTCAATAAACACACAAAGAACACTTCAAAAATCCAAGTCTTACAACTGCTTATGAATTTACCAATTATCAGCCTTATCGCCAGCAAGTCTTGTGCAGTGGATTCGTGATTGTTGTCCAGCTCCAATTCCAATTACTTGGCCGTTTTTCACATAGCAAACTGAGTTACTCTGTGTATACTTAACAGCAATCGTTGCGACGATCAAATCTCGTACAGCAGCTTCCGGCAATGGTTTCGTCTTTGTTACGACATTTGAAAAAGTGCTTTTATCAATAACTGCGTTATTACGCATTTGTTCTAAAGTCAATCCATAAAGAACTTTACGTTCCATTGGAGCAGGCTCATAACTTGGATCAATTTGTAAAATGCAATATCCTCCGTTCTTCTTCTTTTTTAAAAGATGAAGAGCATCTTCAGTATATCCTGGGGCAATAATCCCATCAGACACTTCCCTGAAAAACAAATTCAATATATGAGAAAGAACAGAAAGACTATAAATTATCAATGTATTCTAGAAACATTAAAGGGATAGACCAACCTGACTTAATTATAATTTATATTCATGTAAAATATTTTTTTGTGAACAAAATATCTTTCTGAAAATTGAGGAAATATGATAAAATATAATAAGAGTTAACTATAACTTAACTATTTCGTCACGTGGTCAGGTATTAGGGCTAAAAATTAATATGATACCTGGAGATAATTCTAGCAGTAGGACCATCACAAGGGTCAGATAAGGCGACAAAATCTCCAAAGCTGGACATTCTATCAGCCCCTCTTGCTCGCGCATACGCAGTTGCAAGCGGAGTTAAATGATCCAGAATATCATCTACTTGACACAATTTGGCATTAACGGAGTCTAAAGGAACACCAATAGCGGCCCCAGCTGGGCTGACATGCTTGAAAGAAGTTGCAGCTGGTAAATTAAGAGCTCCTTTTAATTCCTTAACTAGTTGATAACCGTTCAGTGCATCACAAAGATTTATAAATCCTGGCGAACCATTAATAACAATTAATGGTAATTTCTCTAGGGTTGTATATAACTGAGCAGGCTTCTGGTGTGGGTTCATCCCATATCTTAAAGTCATTTGTGAAACACCGCTGCTGTACTGTTTCCGGAAGTAATCTGAAATTGCATTATCGTATTCTGCAGTGTGAGTAAATGCCTTGAGTGCCAATTTCTGCCTGGAATTTTATTAGAGTATTTTCATTAAAAATTGCATAGTTTATCTTTAAAAAGAAATAAATATTGTTTGGGACGAAACTACTTTTAGACAGCATTTAACACTCCAGTTTCAATCAGTGTTTACTTGTAACGACGTTTCCAGATAGATTACTTTTTTAGTGACGGTAACGTTAACGCTTTATTTTTGAGTGGCAAAGTCTCAACCAGTGTTTTTAATCATGTAAAAAATTACGTAAAAATAAGAAAAGTTTTTATTCATATATTTTTCCACACTTGAAAATAAACTTTTTTACCTCGTTTCAAGTTTGGTATCTTTGTCAGAGGAGCTATACAATTCATCGATAATCTTATCATAATCTTTCGGGTCACAGATAACAGTTACTCTTGAATGATTCTTGGCTGCAGCTCGTAAGAGAGTAACGCCACCGATATCTATGTTTTCTACTGCATCTTCAAGCAAGACATCTGGGTTTGAAGTCGTTTCCACAAACGGGTACAAATTGCAAACAACTATGCGAATAAATTCATATTTCTGATTTCGCAAATCGCTTTGGTCAGAATCAGTCAATCGGGCTAGTATTCCTAAAGAAAAAATAAATTATGTATAAAAGACGTTAGGAAATCTGAAATTCAGTTCAAATCAACGAATAAAATAACAATAGGAAGTAAAATTATGAACTGACCAGCATGAACTGCAGGATGAAGAGTTTTCACTCGTCCACTGAGCATTTCAGGTGCACCAGTAATATCGGAAACATCTTTAACAGGAAGACCAGCATCCCTTAAAGATTTAGCAGTACCTCCAGATGCAACCAAAGTTAAACCCAATTCATGTAATTTTTTGCTGAATGGCAATAAATTTGTTTTGTCAGAGACGCTCAGCAATGCTGAAAGTTTATTAAAATTCAATCCAAAAATGTCATACAATAAAATATATATAATTCTTTCATTAATTTTTTAGCACAGGAGTATGTGGAAATAATTTCTTAATTATTCTTTTTAAAATGACTTTAGTGGAAATGTGTTTTTACAATAAAATAAATCTGTAATTTTATATAGAGTAATTTAATGTATTTGATTGTAAAGACACATATTCACGTCAGAGAAGATAAAACTTAAACATAAATCATTCAAAATATTGAAATAACTCTAAAAAAATATAGATATAAATAGGAAATATTCTTACCCAATTTTCCGCCAGACATTTTATTCCAATTTGGGTTTTCAGCGACCAAAAAAAAAACCGTGCAGTATAGGAATGTTTTAAAATTGATCAGAGCAAGACGAGAACGTGTGCACTCCGCAGCATTCAATAAATTTTTGTGAATCTGAAGCAATTTATATCTATCAGCATTGCTGTAGTTGCGTCTTTGCAGACTTAAATCTAGAGACTCTGTATTAGCAAGAGATTATATATCTATCTACTAATTAATATTACATAGAAGAGATTAATTTTTAATTTATTAATTAATGAAAAGATCATAGCTGGCAAGAAAAACTAATCATTTCATTAAAAAAATTTCATCTACATTATAACAAATACATATAAAAAAGTGGTAAACTTAATACATGCGTATTTATAAAAAAATCGTATTTCCAACTTAATCGGTATGAAGGACAACTTATTGTTGGGAAAACCTTTTGAGAAATGGTGAAATGGTAGAATGGTCTCTTGTATTCAAGAGTTTATAGTTACATATGATAAAGTTCAGACCCCCTTCAAATTTTATCTACTGGTTTGCGGGAGGCCGTAGATCAAATGTCAACCACAGTATTGATAAATAGATTGTTGTTTGAACTGTGAATTGGAAGTTACAAGTTCTACAAATATTTAAAAACAGAGGTTATAACTATACATACTTTCTATGGAATTTTATATATGTATACATATTTCCAGGTTATCAAAATTTTCACACTTGTATTTTTGTAAGAACAAGTTGATTTAGATTTTAATTATTTTTATGATTTAATTTTAAATGGAGTTATGATCTTTCAATGAAGTAATTTTCATTGAATAATGAATTGAAACAATGATATTGATTGATAATCAGTATTATTTATTGTATAATTTATGTTATTTAGAACTCAATTCTTTCTTCATAAACAATCATATGGTGAAAAATAACATAAATATTTTATAGTTATTATTTTTTGCATAACCTTCAATACCTTAAAAGAGAATCAATTCACAATCATAACCGTTAGAATTGTAAATACAATTGTGAATTTAAACGGTTATGATTGTGAATTACGATATGTACTGACATGTATGAAATTTGAATTGCAAATACAATTGTGATTAAAAATTTCATATATGTCAGCACATATGTAATTTGAAAAAATTAAGTTTAATTTAATTAACACAATTTTCAATACACATAAGAAGAAAAATCGCAAAGTTGAACAGATATCTCTAAATAAAAATTAGTGGAATTTTACTAATGAATAGTTTAATTTGGCTCAATTCAATTTATTTAAATTTAATCTAATTGATATTAACTGTCTGATATGCATCTGTCGTATCATGAGATTAATAAAGGTTATAAATAAATAATTCTGATTTTTTTTAGTAGAATAGAAGTATATAATTCATAAAACTTTTAAGAAACGTTATTGTTATTAATATGGATCAACTGGATCCCTTGAAATGTTTATATAAAATAACGTTTTTAATTTACAAAATATCTTTCTTAAAATTTAGATAATATAATAGAAGACGATAAATAAAATCTATCAACTTGGTTTCGGTAAAAATTTTAGAAAACTGTACAGTTAAATGTAATTGTCCGTCACTTTTTTATTTAATCTTTTCTAAAAATTGTTTCCAAAATTTTACGCTGGAAAGATTATTACGTTTCCCAAATTTCAAAATTATTTTACAGGAATAAATTAATGTATATTTTAGTTCCATTGAATACAAATTTTAAAAATCAACAACAATTAGGAATTTTCACTTCCATAAACAATTAAAAAATTGTAAAATAATAATTAGAATAAAACTATAGAAAACTTTAATTATTAGTTATTGTTAAGGGCATGTGATATCGTACTCAGGAAATCACTTTTGGTTTCGAAAATAACAAAAAATTCAATTTTAACAAAATCTATAGGAAAGTATTTTTTTATTATCAAAACCGAAAGTAGTCTATCCATGCAGGAACTGGACCAAGTTGTTCACATAAACTTTTCACTTTTCTCAAGTAGAACTTGCATTTAAAAAAAGGAAAAGGAATTTCTTGAATGTTCAGTTTCTTTCTGATGTAAACAATAAATGCTTACGATGTGTTATAAAAACAAAATTAAACTGTACCGAACAATGATCTACTTGATTCAAATATAATTGTCTTATAAATAGAAACTATTAATATAATAATTAGTAACTTACGCTTATGGGTGTGTAATGTCTATAGGATTTAAAAAATAAATCGTAAACAAACTGACTAAAAACAAAAACCTAAACGCCACAAAGTGAATGAAAAAAAAATGAAATAAGACGAGTAACATTAAGGATATTAACATTGATGACCGGCTGCCGGTTCCTGTTTTAGGGTACGTTCATACCTTTGCATGTAGGTTGCCATGATAATATACAAGAAGGAAGGAGACAGACAATTCTCCTGTTCCTTTTCTACTAATATATTATCATGGCAACCTGCAACGCCTGCAACCAAAGGTCCGAACGTACGCTTAGTCAGTGTGAAGTGTGCTCATTGTGAAATCATTGTGTACACTTAAAATGCGTATGAGAAGTGTATGAGGGAAATACATGAATTACATTCAGTGTTGCCAATTGCATGGAAATTTCTCGGAATCCGGGAAATTTTGACTGACTTGGGAAATTTTACGGGATGTCAAGAAATTCCGGGATATTGTCTTATAATTGCCTTATTATGTATTAAATTTGCATAGAAGATTTAATAAGAGATCTTTCGTTAAAAACAACCAATCATAATGAGTTTTGATTAAAAAAAAGAAGCATTTTATTGGTTGCAGGCCCTTAGGGCGCTTTCATATGTCATAGTGCTCTCATGCCACCAAGCGAAAAAGGCCTATTGCTATTCATTTCACTCTAACTCCTTCTGACGTCATATGCTAAAGTGAGATGAACAGAGTTTTCAGGTTTTCAAATGAATGAGTCACATCTCTTGATAGTCGCTTACGTGTAAAATTAGCCTAAAGTTTCTCACAGTATCTATGTTGATTAGATAAAAGTATCATGTCCCAAAAAAGAATCATTGAATGGAATTTGAAATAGATTTTTAAAATATAGAATTCGGAAATGGATATATTTTTGATTAGAAAAGAGAATCCCAAATTACCTTGTATGCCTGTAAGTATAAATTGTATAATTATTTTGATTCTCTTTGATTATAGGAGTGAAAAGATAGAAAAGTAAAGTTATGTTTCTGTACAGTATTTTCTAAACGTGATCAGTACGCATAATTGTTTATACGTTTATTAGTGAAATATTGTCTCTAGTAGGGCATGTGGTACTTTACCATAAGAGTAATTTAGTTCCTACAGGTCTTTATCCACAATTTTTCAAAATAGTATTTGTTCATCAACGTAAAGAACATAAAGACTGAGGTCGATGGACAATTATTTGAATTAGAATTTTGATTATTTTTCGAAATTAACAAATATATATATTTTTTTAAAGCTATGAAAACCTAGGATAAGACATATTTTTAACAGAGTTTAAAATATTTAAACAATTTTAAGAAGTTTTAGATGATTTTAATTTACGGGAAAGTTCCGGGAAGTTTTGAAATTTGTCCGGGAAAAGTTGGGAATTTTCTTTCGAGCTGCCGGGAAGTTAAGAGCGCTCACTCCGGCAACACTGATTACATTGTGCATCTTTTATCAGGGCACAGTCCAACGTCGAAGACAATAATGTAATATAGGGAATAAGGGAATAGCATTTAACCACTGATCTCTATAATACACTGGATGCACAATGCCAATGGGAAAGTCCGCAAAGTCGTGTGCTCAATTGAAGGCTGAGCCGCCATATTTACTTAGGTTGATTACAAAAAATTTCAAACTCAACTAATTAATTACAAAGAATGTTGCGGTAAATTCAAATTTAGTAAAAAGGGAAAAGTGTAAATATTAAAGAAACAATATGAAATCCATGCTTTTTTACAGGTATTAGTATTGATAGTATACATAATTAAACTAATGAAATGAAATTTATTAAATAATACTAAAATATAACTCGGTAATATTTATTATTATGGTATATAATGTTGTATATATTTAAAAAGGCATATGTATTTATTTCTTAACTATAATTAAATATAAATTTATTATAAATTTATCAAATATAGATTACAGAATTCAACAAGTAAACGTACCTTGGAGTAGTGTAAAAATTATCTCACGTTCTGAACGTGAACTATTAATAATAGTCACATATAATAACTATTTTTAGTATAAATTAATTCGTGTTTCATAATTCAACCCTTATGTACCTGTACATAAACGGTTTTAAAAACTGAAAAAAAGCTCCACCCCCTTCTGCTTTAAAAAATGTTGAATTACTCGATCTTGTTGGCGTATTTCATCATACGTTTAAATTTCTCAGGAGTAATAAGTTGCTCCAACTGAAAGAAGTAATAGAAATAATTTTAAATATATGCAAAAATTATAAACTATTGTATTTTGGTCGTTTACGAACATTTTAATTTATCAGAAAATAATAAAATTGGAAAAGAAACAAACCCTAAAATATAATTAATACTGAATGCAGATATTACATGAAAATTAAGTATGTACATGCTGTGACTAGTATGTTACTAAATAATAGAATCCAGTTCTATAAAGACCTAAGTAATAATATAGAAGATTATCACTAAATAGTACAAAACATCAGGTACGAAAGTACTTCACAAGCAGCAAATCACTTAATTAAAAATCACCAGAGTATCACAAACAAGAAGTTTTAAATCTCAAACTAAAGTAGTGACTAATTCAACACCTTAATTTTTAAACTACATGCAAAAGTAATAAATAAACAATTCTTAACAGAAAACAATGATTTTATTTATTATTTTTAATTATTTATTTATTATTTTGTTTATTATTGTAATTATTATTGATTTTTTTCTTTTAAGAATTGTTTATTTTTTACTTTTGCATGTAGTTTGAAAATTAAGGTGTTGAATTAGTCAATACTTTAGTTTGACATTTAAACTTCTTGTTTGTGATACTCTGGAGATTTTTAATTAAGTGATTTGCTGCTTGTGAAGTACTTTTGTACCTGATGTTATGTACTATTTAGTGATAATCTTCTATATTATTACTTAGGTCTTTATAGAATTGGATTCTATTATTTAGTAACATACGTCACAGCATGTACATACTTAATTTTCATGTAATATCTGCATTCAGTACTAATTATATTTTAGGGTTTGTTTCTTTTTCAATTTTATTATTTTCTGATAAATTGAAATGTTCGTAAACGACCAAAATACAATAGTTTATAATTTGTGTATATATTTAAAATTATTTCTATTACTTCTTTCAGTTGGAGCAACTTATTACTCCTGAGAAATTTAAACGTATGATGAAATACGCCAACAAGATCGAGTAATTCAACATTTTTTAAAACAGAAGGGGATGGAGCTTTTTTTCAGTTTTTAAAACCGTTTATGTACAGGTACATAAGGGTTGAATTATGAAACGCGAATTAATTTATACTAAAAATAGTTATTATATGTGACTATTATTAATAGTTCACGTTCAGAACGTGAGATAATTTTTACACTACTCCAAGGTACGTTTAATTGTTGAATTCTGTAATCCATATTTGATAAATTTATAATAAATTTATATTTAATTATAGTTAATAAATAAATACATATGCCTATTTAAATATATACAACATTATATACCATAATAATAAATATTACCGAGTTATATTTTAGTATTTTAGTATAATAGAACTTTATTATTTCATACGAAAATTCTGGTACAAAAGAGTGTTTTTTCTTCTGTCTCGCGTCGCGAAAAGAAGAAAAAAACTCTTTTTGTACCAGAATAGCCCTGATTAACAATATATATATTATTTTACAAAAATCTTCATGATGAATTATTTCGCGTAAATTAAAGACATCTCATCTAATCCTTCAGCCCGTTAATTTTAATCAAGCAAAAAATTGAACAAATTATGTCCTTATAAATAAAATAGTTGTACTCATATAGCATGTAACAAGATTTTTAACTCCCATTTGATAATTAAACATTTATAGAATTTGAATATAAATAATAATTAATTAGTTGAGTTTGAAATTTTTGTCACTGCCTACATTATCGGAGGATCACTAGTCGCGTGTCAGATAGGATACGTTGTCGACAGGTGTCCTCGTAGACAATTTCAAACTCTTATATCGCAAATAATGCA
Organism: Diplolepis rosae; assembly: GCA_030998225.1. NCBI lineage: Eukaryota > Metazoa > Arthropoda > Insecta > Hymenoptera > Diplolepididae > Diplolepis > Diplolepis rosae. The sequence continues at coordinate 2,190,941 of JAPYXD010000754.1, read as the reverse complement.
AATAAATTTAATATTTTAAAGAATTTGAAAATCTTTCTGTGGAAAAAATGACGCTTTCGACTGCGCTGGGATTCGAGCCCAGGTCTTTCGATTGCCGGTCGACTGCTCTGACCACTGAGCTACACAGGCGTCCGACATCTCTTTCTCCACAGGAAGATCTCCTTATATCGCCTAGTGGCTCAGCCTTGCGGCTGTAAAATGAGAACACCTGTCGACAACGTATCCTATCTGGCACGCGACTAGTGATCCTCCCATAATGTAGGCAGTGACAAAAATTTCAAACTCAACTAATTAATTTGAAATCATTTTACAGCCGCAAGGCTGAGCCACTAGGCGATATAAGGAGATCTTCCTGTGGAGAAAGAGATGTCGGACGCCTGTGTAGCTCAGTGGTCAGAGCAGTCGACCGGCAATCGAAAGACCTGGGCTCGAATCCCAGCGCAGTCGAAAGCGTCATTTTTTCCACAGAAAGATTTTCAAATTCTTTAAAATAGAAATAATAATATTTTTACAAAAAAAGCTTCTAGTTTTCAATTGGAGAACAATTTTAAATGTATTTAATTGTGAATTATTTTAACTTCTCGAATAAAATTCATTCAAATGGCGCTCTCATGACATATAGTTTTCCACATGTAAAATACGTGACATCAAAAACTCAAGACGTAAAATACATAATTATCGACGTGTCGAAAACCATGTAAATTACGTGACGTATGTTACGGACTCAACCCTGCCAATGAGATATTCGCCTTAGGTCCATACGATTATTTCATTGGTTGAATCCTGTTGCCATGTTCCTCTATTAACCTAATCTCCTCGACGTGGGACTCCTCTTGTCTCTTTTACTCAACATGACGCTACGCAGAACGTGCCTATGGGGCGGCACTGGCTATGCAGGTCATGTGATAATATAATATATAATATTATTTGAAAGTACAAGGAAGCGTAATTGGAATTCTGTTAAGGAGGAATTACACATCTGCATGCAAGATACCATGGTAACATACAAGAAAGAAAGAGACCGACCCGCTCGGATGAACTCTTCAAATAGATTTTGACCTCTCTTCAGAGATCAAATATCGCAACTTGAATTTTAGCCTTTTTAACCATTCTAAACTTAGCTTTTGTAAGTTCGGTTCGCTCGCGTAACTTAAATAAAGTAGAATTTTATTATCAACTATTCGAAGTTTAACTGAAATGTTCCTGCTTTTTCTAATTCGTTGAAGCGAATCAACCAACGATCTTCAAACGCTTCAAGGAACCCATTTACACGACGTAATCAGCACGGAGAGACGAGCCAGGATCTCCAAGGATCTCCAATACCAGTTATTGCCAGTATGCCAGTAATCCCAGAGCGTGGGAGCTGGCGGCCCCCACCATGGACCCCACCAGCTCATGACTTCTTCCTCGCTCGACTGCCATAGGTTGGTTGAATGAGGAAGACACAATGAGATCGAGGCATCTATGGTAGGGGCCGCCAGCTCCCACGTTCTGGGATCACTGTTACCAGCTGGTAGAAATGGGCTGTGACGCGTCACTCGATCTTTTTTACGTAAAATAATTGGTTTTATATACGAAGTAAAATACGTATTTTAAGTAATTTACCCATCCACCACATAAAAAATACATTGTGTAAAAAACTAAGGACGTAATATACGTAGTAATACACATGTAGTAAACTATGTAATATACGAGATGTATCATACGTAGCCATCTCTGCCAGCTGGTACTAGAAGTAGAACCAGACGGCATCTTGACGCGTCGTAACCCATCCCTGACTCTATCATCAAGTTGCATCAAATGAAGTGATAAATACGCAAACAATGAAATAAATTATTAAATACATATGATTTAGCATTAGCATACATAATTAGTATTAGAAAAAGCTACCAGCAACAATGCCAACTGACCAAATACAATATTCTGAAAAATATAACGATGATAAGTTTGAATACAGGTTAGTAATGCTATACATTAGTGAAATTATAAATTGATTTCATTAAATAACTTTAGAATCTCTTGAGTTTAAGGTTATTAATTTAATTTCTTTCTAAACAGGCATGTCATCCTACCCGTAGAGTTAGCGAAACATGTGCCAAAATCACACTTAATGACTGAAACTGAGTGGCGAAATTTGGGAGTACAACAAAGCCCAAATTGGGTACATTACATGATGCATGGCCCAGGTAGTTTAATATTGAAATACTTGAATGCTTCAACATAGTGAGACCTTTAATACTACATTCCTTTTCTAGTGTATCATAAGTTATATTCATAAGAATTATAATTTGGTTTCTTATTATAACTTAGTGCCCAGTTTTAAATTCCTAAATCAATTTATTGCATTTTTTTCAAGTTTACCCGTTTAAAAATAATCGGATTTTAATGATTGAAAACTCATTTTATTCCTTAAAAATATTATTTTCAAAGCATAATTAACTTTGAAATTCGTAAGAGTAAAATTTTCCAAAACTCCAAAGTAAACAATACATTCATCATTGTGAATCGATTTTACAATAATCTATAACATTACTGTTTTATTTCAGAACCACATGTGTTGCTGTTTCGCAGATTACGAACCGACATTCCTGTAAATGTGTTAGTCCATTATGAAAGTCAAAGTATTCGTTGTAATTGAAAAAAATATATAACTATAAGTCATTTATGTATATATTTTTTCGTTTAATAACACGAGATATTACTTTTATTCGACCACAATTTTCCTCTTATTATTAGAGATGTACAGACTCATGATTTTGTTAGTTCGAAAATGTTAATGTAAAGTTGTATTTGTGTAAAATTACAGATTTTTATGCATTAAACAATTATTATTTTTAAGTTTTTAATTCAATAGTGGTTCGTTATTTATTAGGTTTTAAACTGCATGAATTATTAGGATCTTGTTTCATACTATAATAAAAAATTGAATTACGTATTTTCTGTACATTTTTTAAAAATTTAATTTTATGTAACAAGAGTATTTTATAATTGCCATTTATAAATGTTTAAAACTTACAGAATGTTTTACTCTAATCAGAAATTATATAAACCGTATTCAGTACTTTTTAATAGATTTACGAATAAGTGCTAATCGTTGTTTGTGCGCTTCAGTTATCGTTGCCCTTTTGTAAGGCCTTACTTCGTCAGTTCCAAAACCGGGAATCCACATATTCCAATTTCTCTCTGAAAATAACCAAACGTTATAAACGAACAATACGGATATAAGCCAAAATCAAATATTTAGAAAATAAACCTAAATGAAGCTGCACATCTTTCACTTCAACAGTGTTAGCATGCCTGTGCTTAGCTAACAAACAAGCTGCGTTTACAGTTGTTTCCACAAAATCATCTGCTAATTGCAAAAGCATTTCCTCAACTTCTTCATCTAATTGTTCAGTTGGATCTACTTCTCTTACTAAATCTTGTAATCTAGTTTTCGTTAAGAACTGAAACAAAAGTAAAAGCTTGTTTACAATAAACAAATACACAGACAAACCAATTGATTTATATATTAGAGAAAAGTATTGAATAATTTATTTCACTCCGAATATACAATATACATAATATATAATACACTAATAGATGAAGAAAATCTAATAGAGAACTTTCTAAAATTACCTGTGGGAATTCGTTAGAAACATTAGAGGTGGACGATTGATTTTGCGTATTTTTCAATGATTGGGTAGAATATTGCGACTGTTGAGATTGTGTTTGACCTTGCATTGCAGGTACTGTAGAACTATTTTGCAATGTGGTTACAATAAGTGGATTCTGATTATTAGGCCCAACTGATTGTAAATTTCCAAGAGAAGTGGAATCAGAGTTTGTCTGTCCACTAGATAGTTGCTGCGACATCTGTAATATTTAATCACCTCTGTCATTGTTTAATCGTTTAAAAACAAAGTTATTATAGCTTATTTATATCTCCACATTTCGTAATAAGAGTTATAGGTTAGGTTACTTTTGTCAAAGAAACTTTTTTTCAAAAGACCTAATAAAACAGGAGAATTTTTAAGTTTATTTGAAATAAAAATAACATTTTAATCGAAAAAGCATTTTCTTCAAAATATAAGGTTTCTGTGAGTAGCAGGAGTAAATGAAGTAAACCAAACACTAACGTACATTCGGACTTCTTACCTTTTCAATATAGAAAAATTCTGAACTGATTCGTATTTCAATAGTAATAATTATCAATAGAAAAAAAAACGTATTATTACAATTATAATCTGTTTAAGTTGCTGGTTGCTAGTAAACTATGAACTATAATATAATAACATCTCTCTGTCTGCTCTGTGTTTACCAGAGATGGGTATTTCAATACGCGAGATGTCATAACACTATGGTATTTCATACTGTGACTTTACACAAAGTTCTGACCTGAATTTACGCATAAGATAGAATTTTCTACCTATATTTTATACATATTTTATTTTTATGTTATATATTATTATACATACATTATACATTACGTGTATTATTTTTATATTTTAAACCACACGTGATTTATATTTTGATCATTACTTCCAATATGTGTTGGACACTGGAATAAAGGTGTTTTTATGGCTGGCAAATTCATTTACAGAAATTGATTGGTCCATTCTGTTAAATCCTGTTTGCTAAGCAACGGAATGGACCAATAAAGTATTGTAAATGAATTTTTAAACCAGCAGCTGGAGAGGTATAAAAGCACCGTAACCCTCTTTTCGGGAAAAATTTGGAGGATGAAGTCCCATGACGAAGAGAATAGGATAAAGGAGGAATTACACCTCTGCATGCAGGTTACCATGGTAACATATTAGTGGGAAAGAAACAGGAAAATTGTCGGTCTCTTTCTCTCTTGTATGTTACCATGGTAACCTGCATGCATAATGCCTGCATGCAGAGGTGTAATTCCTCCTTAATAGAGGAATAGGGGAACAGAATTCAACCAATGAAATTGTCGCCTCAGCCTGTGCGATAATCTCGTTGGTTGAATCCTGTTCCCCTATTCCTCTATTATCCTAATCTCCTCAACATGGGATAGCACCCTGACACGTCACTCAAAGTTTATTACGTATAATACGTAACTAAAGGATTACACGTAGAAAAATATATATGTCAAAAATATATGTCATTTATGAAAATAATCTCCCTCATGGGACTCCATTAACCTTAAGGAGGAATTACATCTCTGCATGCAGGCAGGTTACCATGGTAACATATTAGTGGGAAAAAAACAGGAAAATTGTCGGTCTCTTTCTCTCTTGTATGTTACCATGGTAATATGCATGCAAAATGCCTGCATGCAGAGGTGTAATTCCTCCTTTACCATAACACCTGCATGAATGCTGTATGCATGCAAAGGTAAGAATATACCCTTATACGTACCGATCCCTGTACCTGCAACCTGAACACCAGTGTTGTGTATTTACGCGTAACTCGGGGTTTCTGACGTAAAATTTTATTTTACACGAAGTAAGACACGTATTTGACGTAATTGGCCCCCTACCACAGAAAAAATACATTGAGTAAAAAACTAGAGACATATATTACCTGGTAAAATGATGTAAAAAACACTGAGTAAATTACCTAGAGTAAATTACGTACCCATCTCTGCCTGATAGCATGTTGTAGCATGTTTATCTTCATGAGTTTATGCGTGTTACTTTAATGCATGCATACATATATATAACTCCATTTTACCGTGACCACATTAGATTAGACAGACGATTAGACATTAGTTATTTAGTTTATAATTTTTCAACCAATAGAGAGGGAAATCTAAGGAAAGAAAACGAAAATGTTTTGTGTTTAAGATCAATTCAAGTAAGGAAAGTACTCAGTGCACTTTTCTTCATTTTCTTGTATATGTATATATAAATCATGTATGTATAAATAACTTAATGTTATTTGCAAGGTTATGTTAGCTTTCGCAGAAAATAAAATTGCTTTACCTCTCATACTTTCTAGATTGACATAGTATGTCTGAAGAAATAGACGTAAATACTGCTTTTGACAATTTACTGTTGGCAGAAGATATAGCTGAAAAAACTGGTTTCGAAGAAGGATATAAAGTTGGTAAAAATAAGCTGTTAGAAGGATATCACCTTGGTTATCACCGAGCAAGCGTAATTGCTGCTCAATTGGGATATTACAGTGGTATTCTTGGGAAAAGTCAAAGTCAGAATTTTTCTCAAAAAATTGCCTTGCAAAAAGAAAAACTAGTTCAAGACATATCTAACTTTCCCACCAGTAACGATAGTTCTGTCGAAATTTTGAAATGCTTTGATGATATAAAATTAAATTTTCACAAATTTTGTTCAATGACAAAGATGAACTTTATGTATTCTGAAGCAGACAAGCTTGATTTTTGATTCAGAATATAAAGATATTTTACAAAGATATGTCGCATTACGAAGATTGTTTTAAAAAAATGCTTGGTTTGATTGAAAAGTATCACAATTTGATAAACTGCCACTTAGTAGATTTTCTAACTGAAGATCTATGGGAAAAATGTATGCCTTTATCGATGAAATTAGATCTTGAGGAAATTTCATCAAAAAACTTCGATATCGACTGGTGGAGGACAGACTTAAGTTGTGAATTGAATAGGTTCAAAAATATTGCGTCATCGTTAAAATTAGATTCATGTCCTGATGTAATGCAAATTAAAGACTTATCAAATTCTCTTAAAGAACACGAACTCCATAAAACGAAAGATAATATTTATCTAAGGGAAGGACCTAAATTTATGAAAGATAAAAAATGGCACGAAGTTGAAATTTTTTCAAGAGTGATTGCGAATATGAGGAAAAGTAGTTCTGATTTGGTAATCGATACTGGATCTGGTAAAGCATATTTATCAGAACATTTATCATTAACTTATGATGTTCCTGTTGTGGCTATCGAATCATCCATTAATCGTCATGTTAGTGCTTTGCGTCGCAACAAATTGATAGAAAAGAAAAAATATTTAATTGCTTCCAAGGTATATTGATTTATTTGTTTAATTACAGTATTTAGAGATTGATAACCAACATTCACAACTAAATTTTAACTTCAAGGTTCACTACATAATGAAAAATGTAGATGAGGCGACAAACTACTCTAATATAGTCAGTACTCTCTTTCCTGACTGGAACGGCAATAATAATATTATATTAGTTGGCCTGCATACATGTGGATCTCTGAGCCACTTTATTAGTAAATCATTTATCAGCTCCGAAGATATAAAATATCTATGCGTTGTTCCATGTTGTTATCATTTAATGACAGAATCACTTACGAAAAGATACGTCTTCTCAAAAAACGCTAGAATGTTAGCTCAGCAATCTATAGAAAGAGTTTATTCTAAAAATAAACAAATGTCTCCAACGTTATTTTATCGAACAATCTTGCAAGTTATTCTCAAGTCTATGGGTATGTCCTGTGTATTCTATATAGTTATCAATTAACGAATCATACTATATGAAAACACGTTATTGCTAGAAAACTATATTATAATTCTTTTTTCTTGTAGGGCTCAGTGATGCAAAAATTGGACGTGGTGCAGTTCAGAGTGATTTTCCTAGTTACGCTAAGTGGGCATTTATGAAAATTGGCATTCCTTATGAACAGGTGAAAAAATATATTTTTTGTTTTACAGGAAATTTTGGATTGCTTATTTTTTTAAAGTTATTGGTTTTAGATGCCATCTAATGATTTTTTGGAACAACAGTATAAAGTTTATGTCCGTAACCGGTGGAAGTTCGAAGTTTTCCAGTTACTTAGGATGCACTTAGGTCCTGTTCTAGAAGCAGCAATTATATTAGACATAGTAATATATTTACAACAAAGCGAAGATCTTTCTGAAGTTACACTAGTTCAGCTTTTTGATCCTGCATTATCTCCAAGAAATCATGCTATTATTGCAAGGAAGTAAGGTACTACAATAAAAAAGTTTTTTCTTTTTTCTATATATATTAGTGTATGATGTTTTGAAGCACATATGATTGGAATAAGAATGGAATATTTTGATGGAAATAAACATATTTTTAATTAAAAATATTACACATTCAGCCGAAATTAACATTTACTTGATACAAGATTTACCTAAATATTTTTCGTTTCATTCAGAGTGATTAAGAATAACTTTTTTAATAATATTGCAACATTCGTGAATCTGTGAATCCGTTATGACTAGTGGCGGAGCTAATCTAATGATATAATTGTGTGTAGGTTTCGCTAATAGGCCTTCGTCTCTTAACTTCAAACATATGTTCATGGCGTCGATTTTTTCATTAATAACAATTGCATTAAGGAGACCCTTTCCTCGTACTTGCGTTACTACATCTTTGGGAAGTTTATTCAGTTCTTCTCGGAGAATCATTCCGCATTTATCGGCATTTTTGGCTAGGTTTTCCTCTTCTAAAACTTTCAATGCTTCTAGAGCAATTCTACAACCCAACGGGTTGCCACCATAAGTTGAACCGTGTTCACCCGGACCAATACTGAGCATTACAGGATCATTTGCCAAGCAGCCGGATACAGGATAAAAGCCACCAGAAAGAGCTTTTCCAAGAATCAAGATGTCAGGCTTTACCTTTTCGTAGTCGACAGCTAATCTCTTTCCGGTTCTACATAACCCAGTTTGTACTTCATCAGCAATCCACAAGACATTGTGCTTTGTGCAAAGTTCTCTAACTCCTTTTAAATAACCTTCCTAAGTACAATAGACAACATTAAATTATTTAATTGAAAATATATGTAACATTTGATTTTCATAATGTAATTTCATTAAATTCTGAGTATACCTTTGGTACTACAACTCCAGCTTCACCTTGAATAGGTTCTACCATAAAGGCGCAGACTGTAGGATCTGAAAGTACTTTTTCTAAAGCAGTAAGATCATCATATGGTATTACTTTGAACCCAGGCATAAAAGGTCCAAATCCACTATAACTTGAAGGATCAGTACTTGATGACACAGCACTCAGTGTTCTACCCCAAAAATTACCTTCTGCAAAAATAATCTTAGCCTGATTCTCAGGAATTCCTTTTTTTTTGTAACCCCATTTACGAGCAAGTTTGCAAGCTGTTTCTCCACCTTCTACTCCAGTATTCATTGGTAACCATTTATCATACCTATAAAATTATCAAAATCTATAATTTCATTTATATATTTACAGATTACTTTATAAAAATTTGTTACTTACCCAAAGAGATTCGTAATATATTCCTCAAATTCCCCAAGGACATCTGAATAAAATGCTCGGGAGGTCAAAGTCAAAACTTTTGCTTGATCTGCAAACGCTTTATAAATCCTAGGGTGACAATGGCCTTGATTAACAGCAGAGTAAGCACTGAGGAAATCAAAATAGCGTTTGCCTTCCACATCCCACATGAAAACACCCTCGGCTTTACACAGGGCAACAGGCAATGGATGATAATTGTGAGCACCATATTTGTGTTCTCTGTCGAAAACTTCTTGCGAAGTTATACTTCTAATGAATTGCATTTGTTGCGGCCATTTTTTTTTTGAAATTTTTTTAGGAACTCTGTAGGAGCTTGTTGTAGCTGATCGTACAGCTAAGCGTAGAATGTGTTCCATTACGTCTCAGTAATTTTTAAATTTAAATAGATCTTGAAAAAACAATAAACTAATTAGTATACGTATTCGTTTATTCTCAGGGTATTTCAAAAAATTGGGTATTCTTATAAACCAAAAACCTACAATTTTTTATGTATTCTATTATACAAATTTATTATTGTTTTCAGATAAGGTTTTAAAATAATGTAAGATGATTGGTATTCTTATCAGACTCTTAACTTTTGATATGAGCTTTATTTTACGCAACTAAAGTTCGACAGGTACAAAACATTTAGAAAAAAAGATAAAATGCATATTGACAAATATTTTCAAATAATACAATAATTTTAATAACTTCAAGACAAATTAAATGAATTAAATTCTAAATATGCAGGTTCTAAAAAAGAATAATGATTTAAATTTTAAAAACACTAGTTTTTTCGAATTATTACTTTTTATTTTTGTGTTGATCTTCAGTTCATATGTTACATTTATTTATATCTGTCATGGGCGGTAAATCTCTACTAATTTCACAATGAAAATGTTTGAATGGACTGTTATCATTTATATACACCTTATCACGAACTCTTGTCATGTATTAAAGAAATGCAATAATCATACATTAAATGTTTAAAATAGCATTACTTACAAAATTTCCTTTTTCAGAAGTAAGAAATCGAAACTGTAACCTGACGATCTTGAAAGTTGTAATTCAACTAAGTTAAATAGATGGAACTGAATAATGACCGCACCCAATCGTGGTATGGTATCTTTTGCTACCAACTGTCTAATAAGTTTACTCTTGTGAGAACTCGTCATAGATAAGAAATAAGAGAAATCGAATGACTCAAATTCGATAGGGGAAAACTTTGTATCCTTCCCTAGAACTTGATACGGGAAATCTTAAGATAATCTACAATACACTGTTATGCTCTAGCGCATAGTTTTTCTTGCATGTAAATTATTAAATTTAAAAGTGATGCACCTGAAGATTGGGGTATCCAAGTATCCAATCTGAGGAATAGTTCCTTCCTGGACAAAAAACTTTTTGAAAATAACTTACTATAATATTTTCAAATTGATAGAATTTTCAAAAAATGTTGCTGTTTTTTTATTTCTTTAAGATCTATACGATACAGAAATCTTAATGTTGAATATTTTTCTCACCTATTTTACGCTTTATAGAGTGCATTTCATTCTTCAGACCAATCTTTCATATCATTATCAAGCGAAATTCGCATATTTGCGTTGTTTATTTTTAGATCTTCATGTAAACAAAAAGAAAAATCTTATCTCATACATGATTTGATATAAATAAGAGAAATCAGAGACAACCGTAACAAATGTGTACGTGCTGCGAAATTGTTTATTTGAAGTTTTTGATTGTCTGTAATACAGAAATTTAAAGATTTTATCTATATTGGAAGAATTTTGACTTTGTGTATCATTAAAAGACAATGCAGTCACGTTCGAGAATTTTATCTTTGGCAAAAGAACGAAAATTGAGAAGATTTTTGAGTATACAAGAGATTATAGAAAGGGATCAAAAATACGGTGGCCATCATTTCAAACCCTTGCCAGTTGTTTTGGAGAAAGGAGAAGGGTCTTTTGTTTTCGATGTTCAAGGGAAAAGATACATAGACTTTATTTCAGGATTTGCTACTTTGAATCAAGGTCATTGCCATCCTCGTTTAGTCAAAGTTATGCGTGATCAAGTAGGAAAACTCACTCATACGTCCAGAGCATTTTTTACTAAATCTCATGGGGAATTGGCTGAATATTTGACGAAACTTCTTGGTTGGGAGAGATTCCTTCCAATGAATACAGGTGAATAATGTCATCGCATGTAATACAAAATTTTACAGTGTAATAGTAAATTTGTCGAAAATTTTAGGAGTTGAAGCTGGAGATACAGCTTTAAAAATGGCCCGAAGATGGGGATACAGAATAAAAAAAATTCCTGATAACAAAGCTACAGTTATTTTTGCAAATAATAATTACTGGGGACGTTCATTAGCAGCTATATCAGCATCTACAAACCCAATATTTTATGAAGATTTTGGGCCTCTCATGCCCTTGTTTGATAAAGTTCCTTATGATGATTTAAATGCGCTCGAAGTGAAATTTAAAAGTAACCCTAATATTTGTGCATTTATGATGGAACCGATACAAGGAGAAGCTGGAGTCATTGTGCCAAAAGTAAGAAAATTTCTGTTTAATTTTCTACACGAAAATTAAATAGGAAAATACTAGTTTCTGAAGACAAAACAAATAGAATGGATATTTCAACATGAAAATTTGTGTATAATTAGCCAGGATTCCTGAAAGGAGTGAGAAATTTATGTACGAAGTACAACGTATTATGGATTGCTGATGAGGTACAAACAGGATTATGCAGAACTGGAAAAAGATTAGCCGTCGATCACGAAAATCAAAGACCCGATATCCTTGTTCTTGGTAAGGCTTTATCAGGTGGAATGTATCCTGTCTCTGGTGTTTTAGCCGACGATCAAGTAAGTTTAATAGTTCAATTTTATATAAATAGGGTTTTTTTCAAAAAGATAAAATAAATAAAAATGCAGTAGAAATAAAATAAAATTCCATCTTTAATTGTTAAACTGATTTTATGTTACACATTCAAAATGAGAAATATATCTCAGTTTATTATGATGTATACTTTTTCTCTCGTTTGACACGGTTGATTCAGTTAATTTGTGACACACATTTTAAATGTCTGTTCTGAAATTATTTTAAAGATCATTCTTTGAAAATTAATCGAAACTTCGAAAAAGAGAAGAAGCGAAAAGTTCTCAAATGTAAACACTTTTTAAAGGTTTTGGAAAAAATATTTAAGAGAAGGAAAAAAGGAAATATGAAAGGATCTTATGTTGACAGATTATGCTTCTGTTGGAAAATGGCACGCATGGAAGTACCTTTGGTGGTAGTCCTTTAGGTCAGCGAATAGCTCTAGAGGCAATGAAGATTCTGGAAGAGGAAGATTTAGCAGAAAACTCAAGAAAAATGGGCGATATTCTTAAGGAGGAACTGGAAAAATTGCCAAAGGACAAAGTTGTAGAATTCAGAGGTCGTGGATTATTAACTGGACTCGTTCTTAACAAAGGTTAAAATAAAAATGGTTTCTAATATCCAAAATATAACTATTTAATAATTCAAAATGAAGCAAAAATTTCTTACGAAAATAAAAAAAAAGAATGATAAACAGTATGCTCAAAAAATTAAGATCGAAAAAATATAAAACCTGAAAGATTGTCATTATTATCACGTATTTATTTATCTGCAGATTTTGCAGACGGTTGGGATTTTTGTTTGAAACTGCGAGATGCTGGATTATTATCAAGACCTTCATATGGCCAGATTATCAGAATAGCACCACCTCTTGTTATTAATGAGAAACTGCTCTGCGAGGGATTAAACATTCTCATTACAACTTTAAACAATTATCAAAAGAAGTAATGAAACATCGAAGAAAATTATGTAAAGTACGTTTGCAGTGTGTTAATTCGTAAACACGTATTTTTAAATGTTGTATAGAAAAATAAAGTAACCAATAAGTAATTTCAATGCTTTATTTCATAAATATAGAATAAATTACAAATATTACACAGTGAGTTACTGTAACATTCTAACATTACCAATATTATATTAATTATTCTTCATGTCTTTTTAAATGCCTTTTCAAACTAAAAGCTTGAGAAAACATCTGATTGCACTTATCACACTTGTAAATTTTTGAACCAGTGTGTGAATTAAGATGTCTTTTCAAATGGTTGGATAATTTAAATCTTTTTCCACAAAGCTGACATTGATGTTGTCGTATGGAATTATGAGAAGCTATATGGCTTTTTAAATGACTTGATTGACTGAACTTTTTATTGCACAAATTACATTCGAAGGGTTTTACTTTAGTGTGAATTCTAATGTGCTCAACGAGGTTACTTTTTTGTGTAAAAGATTTATCACAATACTTACATTTATGCAACTTTTTAGCTTCATGTGTTTGAAGATGAACTTTTAAACTATACTTCTGATTAAATTTTTTATCACAAATGTTGCATTGCGACAAACCCTTTCCACTATGAAGTCTTAGATGGGCATTTAATATTTTCGCTAAACGAAATCGTTTTTTGCAAATAGTACACTCAAAATTTAACACTTCTTTTTCGCCCTCTGTGAGGAGAGTGTTTGATTTATGAGATTTCATATGCTCTTCTAAGTATGAGGGATACGTAAAAATTTTATTGCACAATTTACATTGATGAATGTTGGATTTTGTATGTAATCTTAAATGCGCATTCAATTTACTTTTGGATGCATAAGCTTTGTCACATTTTGAACACTTAAATGGACGACGATCAGAATGTGATAACCAATGAGTTTGTAGTTTAGATTTTTCCAAAAACAAGCGTGCGCATTCTTGGCATTTATATTTTTTATTTTTAGAGTTATCCAATTTTTTAGAATTAAATTTTTCTTTGCATTTTAAACAGTTAGAACCTAGAAAGCATTCTTCAACTACCTTTTCACCTCTGTTCTGTTCAAAAATCTTACGAACATCAACGTTCAAAGAAACTGGTAATATAGTTTCAGAATCAACAATCACATTTTGCTGAGAATCTGTGTTATTCAATTGTTCTGTATTCAGTAGAATATTATCAGAAAAAATTGTATTTCTCATTTCACTGTTTTCATTCATGGATGATTGTGAGAGGCAAGGAAGATTCGGTATACATTTTTCTATTGAGCGAGCAACGGATCTTTCAAAAACTAAATGCCGATCAACGGGATTAGAATTTTCTTTAATTTCAATAGTTTCTTCATCGCAAAGTAAGTCAATATTACGTGTATCATGGGCAAAGCTATGATTTATAAGCTGCGTTCTGTTTGTGAAGGTATGGTTACAAAGAGAGCAATGCAAAGCACAGGCAGCTCTATCGGAAACTACGTTACTTTCTGCTGTGGAATACAATGTACTTGTTCTATTTGTAAGTTCAGATGGATTATTTGTTTCATCGTGGATTGAATTAAGGAATGTGTTTTGCGATTCTACAATATGCATGTGCTGGTGTGGGATGTTACTCTCCGGTAGAAAAGGTATGTGTAATCTACTATGAAGATAAAGTTCCTGATAATTCATAAAAACCGCACCACATTCAATACATTTCAAAGTTTTTTGCGCATTTTGGAGCGATGAAAACCCCTGATTTTGTTGGTAAAGTTTACATCCAGACACAGTTGTGTAGGATGTCACTCCTGAAACCTATCAAGAATGGATTATAAAATTAAAACATTGTGTAAGCTTGGTGTACTGGACAGAGGAATAGAATAGAATAAATAATAATACCTTCAAAGCTGCTTGTCTCAAAGCCCTATCTGCAACTCGACACTGTTCTCGATATAAAAGAGCAGATTCGGCTCGAGTAACACAACGTTCACACATCTTCTCTGGTAACCCATCCCCTTGCCACACCTACGTACTCATACAAATTAGCATTAAAGTCAATGATCAACGAAAATCTTAGCTTATTTGCTAATAATAATAATTATTAGTAACTACTATAGAGTATCAACGATTTTAAGGCAGAAATTAAATGATTGGTAATAGACATAGATAGCGATAATAGTAATTATTTGAAAAAGATACGTTCAGTTACGATTGGAAGTTAAGATGATAAGAAAAATTATATTTATCAGTTTAGGCGTATTAATCCGCAAAATTTGATTGATTGATTATAAATGACGAATTTAATTAGATCTGTTGTAGATTGAAATTAAGGTTTAACTTCAGGCGCTTAAGACCAATGAATATCTAGATCTGATCTGATTGAGCCGATCATCAAGATTGATAACTCTGAGATGATGAAATAATTGTTGTAACTTCGCTTTGGTGAATATATTCTTTTCCATTTAAATTAATTCAAAGCACAATGAAGACTCGAATTAAAACCTTAACTCAAATGTTCAAAAAACTTAACTAAAGAAGGACAGAACTATACATTTAAACTACATTTTGAGTTCGAGTATTCATTGTACTTTGATTTCCTTTTAGAACAGGATTATTCTTACTTTATGTTTAGTACTTTCTGTTAAATTAGAAAGATAATAAATTGATCTAACTTGTTATTTTACGTAGTTACCTAAACAAAGAATAAAACTTAACTATTCAATTTTTATTTCAATATTTTGGAACTATTGTTGAGTGTCTAAAGTTTTGTTTTCACTTTGCATATAGTCAAAAAATTAAATTGTGAAAGTAATCGAGGGTACAAACCTCTAGGCAAGATAAAGATCGTAGTTTTGCAGCAAGGGATGATCCAGCAGGTCCCACGAATAAGCAAACCATTTTATCACTATCTTCTCTTAAACATGTGCGACATAATTTACTGATATTTTCACTATCTATTTTTTTTGTAACAATAAACATTGCAAATACTTTTCCTAAAGGTAACTAATTTACAAACAAATGTCAACAAATGGTTACGAACCGCGCAGGTGCGACAACTCGCAAGTTTGTGATTGGTGGGCCCTGTCGGTTAATTTATTGGAATAAACCGGGAGATTTGAATGTTGAATTAATACTATTGGCTAGTTAAATCGAATTTATTTATTATTTAAACTTAAAAATGTTCGGCTCAGTCCGTATAGACAATCTAAATACTCGCGATCAAACATGATTAACAAAAAATTAAGTCTGAGTTTAAGACGACGAATTCTTGATTCAGAGGGAAAAAAACAAAATCAAGATCAAGACCAGGAGTGAGAATGATTTCAACAGACTTACTATTCACTAATCTACGCGCTCACATGCTCTCCCACAATCACATTAATTGCTGATTCTAACCAATCAGTGCACCAAATTAGCGCTTCGTGACATGACGTTACGGATTGACTCCCACTCATACTTTACCAAAGCTCGCTGGCCAGGTTTCAGATTCAAAAAGAGGTAGACTCGCTTCCTGTACCCAAGTATACTAAGATTTTCTAGGAAAAGTACTCAAAATTCTATATCTTACCCTCTATGTGAAACTCGCATTTCGTATTTTCATTTCCCCTGAACATTCACATCTAAGTCTCGCCGCTATTAGCCCTAGTGTGACAGATCTATAAATTATGGATTATGATTTAATTTCTTAACGCTTTCGTATACCGCCTATTACGAACCTAATATCTGGACTTTGTCTCTAATCTAAACTTAAAAATATACACAGAATAATAATTAACAACGAAGTGATTATTTACAACAAAGCACGTGTAGGGTTCTCTAAAGTCCTCACACGGCGACAATCACCTAAAATCTATGTCGCACAATTCCAAAGAAATTCTAATAAGTGTGAAAGAATTCATATTTCTTTGTTGCAATCTCTATTTTATGAATAATCATATCGTTTTAACAGCTATTCTACGGACCTCTCATGACACACTAGACTCTAAAATCAAATTTAGCTTGCTTGCGCAAAAACTTACAAGAGTGAAAGAGATGTAGAGAAGCCTGTCTCTCTCACTCTTGTGAGTTTTTGCGC
Source organism: Diplolepis rosae (assembly GCA_030998225.1). Lineage (NCBI taxonomy): Eukaryota > Metazoa > Arthropoda > Insecta > Hymenoptera > Diplolepididae > Diplolepis > Diplolepis rosae. The sequence continues at coordinate 2,173,856 of JAPYXD010000754.1, read as the reverse complement.
CATCAAACTAGCAAAATGCTTGCCTTACGAGACATGTTTGCACCTTTAGTAATTTATCCCCCGCCATAGGAAAAATACATTGTGTAAAAAACTAGGGGTGTAAAATACCTAGTAAAATACTGTAAAAAACTAAGTAAATTATCTAGAGTAAATTACGTACCCATCTCTGACAGATTGACATATGTGGACAGATGTTTCTTCATCTCTTTTAATTTAATTTCTGTACCTTTAAGGTCATAGATCAATCAGATTACGTGACCAAATTCCTGTAAAAGTTCGTGCAAGATAAATTTTTTATTTTACAAAATATTTTCCTGAAAATTTGGAAAATAATACAGAACACGATAAAGAACGTCTGTCGACTTCGTTTGAGTGAAAATTTTGTAATAAATTTTACAGTTAACTGTAATTGTCGATAATTTTTCGAATTTTTTTCAAAATTTTTACCAAAAAGAAGTTAACAGACGTGCTTTATTGTCTTTGGTTACGTTTCGCAAATTTTCAGAAAGATACTTTGTAAATTAAAAAAGTTATCTCACATGAACGAATAAATGTATAATTTAGTCACGTGGTCCGATTGATCCATCGTCTTAAGGCTATGGATCAACTGGACTATGTGACCAGATTCCGATAATATCGACATTTCTTGGGTTAAACCAGACGCAGCCAGACGAAACTGATGTTAATGCAAAATGAGATATCAGGTTCAAAATCTACGAAATTGAAAAGGTGTATAATTAAAGAAGGTCTGTTAACTCTCATATTCTATAATTTACAAAAAACATTTTTTTCTAATTATAAGATATGTAGAATTTGGACTAAGTTGTTCACATGAACATGCTAGTTACACATCCCCTTAAGGGGGTCTTCTACCTTGTTGGTTCAAAAAATTAGATTTTTTTTAATTTTCCAACCCAGAAGGTGTTAGGAATATACGCTTAAAAGGATATAACTGAAATCTTATTATTTCGGGGTTTCCAGAGCCGTCAAATATAGCTCTGCTCCACTCCGCGATTCATGCATGAATATCTTTAAATGCGATTTCCCAAAAGTTGCGTTTTTGTAACTGGTTGACATGATATCTCGAAAACTAATTGATTGATTAATTGAAGTTATATATCAAAATTTGTGAAAAACATGTGCCTATCGTCTGACAGATGCTTTTTAGATTTTTTTATTTAAACAATTTTTACAGATGTTTTTAACCTCGAAAACATGAAAAAAAAAAATTTATTTTTTTTTTAAGTTGACTGTTCTGCGAAATTTTCAAATTTTGAAAATCCCACCTGTCAAATGATAGCCAAGGTGATAAAAAAACTAAATCATTTTGTTTTTTTTTGTTTCTGACGATTTTTATGAGCTGAATCGTGTCAACCATTTGTGTATGCATTTTTTGCAAGGGACACTTCAAGGTCAAGTCACGGTCAAATCGAAGACGGCAAATTTTCAGTAAAATTAGTGTTAAATGTATTTAAATAAACAAGTTGAATGCAACAAACCGCATCTCGATTGCGTTTTTAGTTTTCCTTTAACTAATATTCAAAAAACAGTGTCAAAAATAAAGCCACAAGGTAGAAGACCCCCTTAAGGACGTTCTCTTGAAAATCACTTTTCTTTAGATTTCTTTCAAACTTTGTAAACAAGTACTTTTTACCATGATCTACAAAGCGGTAAAAAGATTAGCATCAAGACCGGTACTTAAAGTCGAGAAATTAAGCTCCAAAGTTGAATCTCTTAACACGTGTTAGATAGGCGTAGTTCAGTTTCGCGATACCTTTCTTTACGTTAAAAGCACAATTTTCTTTAGATTTTTTTGGAAAACTAGTATATTATACTAGAGATTATAAGGAATCGTATGCCATCATAAAAAATACGCGTACCGGGACTACTTTTAAAGATATACGTTGTTGAAACTTGCAGTTGCACAAATTCTTAGCCGGCATGCTGAAGCAAATATGGTGACTTGGCAACACCGCATCAACAGCGCGCGCGTACACTTACCGCGAGCCGTACGATTCGTACGAATGCCTTATTTTCGCAGTTAGACGTTTGTGTAAATTGAATGATGTTGCAATTAATCGATACAGGTGAAATAAATTTTAGAAGCTTGTGAATAAACAACACGAATGAAAAATAAACTCTTATTGTGTTTACTTATAACGTTTACAATCATTTACAAAAAGTAATAAAGCTCGTTTACTTTCTTCAATTTTTTATGATGTTTGTTTTGAAAATATTTTAAACAAAATACTTAAAAATAAAAAGATGAATGTTTAATGAAGTCAACATTTATAATTACATACAAAACTAATAAAGCTCGTTTTACTATAATACTTTTCAGTTTTAGCTTAGGAATAAGCAACAATTTTTCAAAAATCATTTGTTTTTTCAGTCTTCAAGAATTCGACTAATCTAGATACAACTTTTCGGTCTTTCCGTCTTTCGTAATTTTGATTTTATTATTATTTTTCTCTGTAAACATTGCATGAATGCCCTCTGATCCTTTATTTTGATATAAATCAAATATTTTTTTATGCGTAATGTTATGCTTAGCCAATTTCTTTAAAAATGTAAGAGAAATTATGTCTTGTAGTTTATTCAAAAATTGCAAATTAAAATTAACTCTATTACTCTCCAGAATCTCATTGTAACATACATAATAAGACTTTTGAAAGCTTATGAGATTTTTTTCACTCTTGGAAGCATGAACAATTTTTTCTAAAATTCTAACATCACTATTGCATCGTGAAGGTTTTGTAATTCGTCGATTTTTGTGAAATAAAAAATCCATTTTTGTTGCGAAATTTATTACACATCTTATTAGCATTTACAAACTATCAATAAACTCATAATATAACCTCTCTCACACCATATGCTTTCGACTCGATATGAGAAAGATAGGGAAGCGGTGTTGTCAAATCGCACAAATCGACGCAGAAGACACATTTTGTTACTTTTGCGCATAAACGGTGCTCAACTCATTTGGTTAGAAAGCTTAACAGTAATCCCACTACCTATGATAGAGTAGGATGAGCACATCTACGGGCAAGAGAACGTCCTTAAGGAGGAATTACTTCCCTGCATGCAGGCATTATGCATGCAGGTTACGACGGTAACATATTCGTGGGAAAGAAACAGGAAAATTGTCGATATTTTTCTCTCTTGTATGTTACCATGGTAACCTTCATGCAGAGGTGCAATTCCTCCCTTAAGGTCATGTCATTGACGTGATTCCAACCAATTTTTTTCGCCCTTCCATTTGAGCTATTAATTTAAGAATATGGAAAGCACGAAAAGTATTGGATAAAATCACGTCCGTAACATGCCCATAACTTTACAGCTAGTGATTTTTAATGCCATGTCATGGACGTGACTTTATTCAATACTTTTCGCCTTTCACATGGGACTGCACTTTATTCAGTTCAAGTTTCTTTACGTGAAATACATAAAGTAAATAAATTAGGTATATTATATGTAAAACCTCTTGAGTTACACGTAATTGCTGAGCCCTGATGTATCATAACCAGTGTTGGGAAGTGACGCATTACTCGAAGTTTTTTACGTAATATACCCGAGAAAATCAACCTTCTAACAAGTTTCACATAAATTTATCGCATGTTAAATCTTAAGGTGCAGATATACCTCGTGAAGTAAGCATTTTGCTTGCTTGCTTGCGCAAAAACTCACAAGAGTGAAAAAGATGGAGAGCATTCTGTCTCTATCACTCTTGTGGATTTTTGCGCAAGCAGGCAAGCAAAATGCTTGCCTTAAAATGTATGTCTGCACCTTTATGAGTTATTAAATTAAACGAAATTGACGAAACGTATCAAAAGGTGGATTAACTGATCCTAACTTAGTCATTTACGTACAAAAATCGCCTACTCTACTATCTACTGTATTTGGAGGTTTTCAACGTAAATTTCATGGTAAATTGCGGTAGAAAACCCAAAGTAAATTACCCAGGTATTTCACACGCCCAACGCTGATCCCAACCCTCAATCGAATCATGTGATTTGAAAGAAGTGAACCTGTTTCAACCATTTCAATATTCTCCTTAAATAAGGCCAAAATTAAAAATTGTTGAAAAACTGAAATAGAAACAGTATTTTAGTATTTAAAAAGATGATTCCCCAATTTCTATTGATTGCCTTCTTCATTGGTGCAGGTAATTGATCCATTTTCTTACCTTTATTTTCATGTTAGACTGAATGAAAAAATTTTTAGTGACAGCGAAATTTTTTATATACGATTAAAAAGAAAATAACACATAATAAATTCAATCTAAGAGAATTAAACATACAACTTTTCAAAACTAAAAACTTACCAAAGATTCATTTTTAACATTATCTTTGGTGACTGAACTAACATTTCATAATTTTTAATATATTTAATAAATACTTTCTCTGAAATAAAGCCAAAATTAATAACTGAATTGTATTTGATTTCAGTAACTGCTGGAGGAGACTTTGTAGTATTGCATAGTCCAAGTAGCATTGAATTTAGTGGCAATGAAGCAGTCGACCAAAGTCTTTTGAAAGAAATCTTTTCAGCAGCTCTTGGATTTACTGTCAAACAAGTATGTAAACTGATGTAAACCTCATACATATTCCATTCTATAGTTAACTTCACGCCACATAATTTATTTTATGGATCATATGATGTGAAACAAAGCAAATTTGGGATAAATAACATATGATTAAACGATGTCTTACAAAATCATTAGATTCTTAGATTTTATTGTTTTCCAATCAAATATAGTACGCTAGTTATGAAATTGAGAGAGATTTATTGCACTATGATTCTATTTTACATTTCTTAATCAAAATTTTTTAGAATATTAAATTAACGATTTTCCAGCGAGGAAATTGGAGTGGCTTCTCCATTAATGATCCTTTCACATTGCCAGAGGCCGTAGTAGGTATTGCAGTCGAAGGAGTAGATACATTAAGTTCACCGAGAGGTAAAACATTTCCTCTTAACGTCGATGAAATCGAAGAAACAACATGGCAAGCCCTGAGTGGTCGTCTAGAAGAAAGAGATAATGGTAACACACTCGTGAGAATATATCTCGGTGACGGACTGGATGCTGTAAGTAATTATAAAAAAAAAATATGCTCTTAGGAAAGTTGCTCATTTCTCATTTTTCAACAGCTGGGACAATCTGCTCTTGGTGAACTAAAACCGATATCTATCAATCAGTCTTCTCTTCGTGCTTTGAGTTTGAAAAACGATGAAGACAGAAAGTTTATTGAAGAAGTTCAACTTTTACGCGCGATTGCCAAAAAAATAACGTCTACAATCACAGTAGATTCTAAGCCCGACGTCTATTGGCTTGTAGTATCCGGTTTGCGTCCTGTAATTGATTTACATGGAAAAAATTCACCTTCTACGCTAGAAGCTCTTTCGCTTTTAAACGATGCTCTTAACGATGTCAGCAAATCATTTGAAAATGTTTACAACAATAGGGTAAGTCAAAAATGTATATGATAATGCTTCAATTTTTGTCCACATTGCATATCCATTTAACAAATTTAATAGTTAGCAGTAAAAACATAAACATTTTTATCGTTTAGGTTTTAATCGCAGCCTTTACTAACGATGCTAGTCAAGTACGCCATACGAGATCCGTCAATCTGGAAAGGAGTAAACGAGATACACCGGATATGGCAAACTTGGAAGTCAGTAAAATTTAAAGTTATTTCCTTACAATAATATTATTTTGTTAAATTCAATAACAGGATATTGAATAATCCTGTTTGACATGATTGTGAAAGTTAAGGGCATATGATACTTAGGAAATCAACCAGTTTTATTGATTTAAGGTTTCTACATGTTTGTGTTCAAAATACATTAATTTTTTTTGCCAAAACTTGATGTATTTTGGATGTAAACAAGTAAAAACTATACCAAGTTCTCCACATGAATTTGCTACTTTTCTCAAGTATCACATGCCCTTGAAAATGTTATGTTACAGGTTAATATGAACCTAGCAAAAGTTTATGATGAAAACTACCCAGTAATCTTCAACATTATGTTGTGGTTTGGCGTGATCTTCTTTTTCTCCCTTCTAGCTATATGCAGTAAGTATATTCTAAAAATTATGGTATTTTTCTATTTGTAGATGCTGATTAATTTTTAAATAACCTTGCATATTGTAATTGTCTGGTTGATCTATGGCCTTAATGATTGGATTAATGTAGGATATCAATTTCAAACGTAGATAAAATAAATCGTTCACTTTTTAGTCGCTATTGCCATGATGGATCCAGGACGTGATTCCATAATATACAGAATGACTTCAAATCGCATGAAGAAGGAAAATTAAGTAAATATGTACATAATATATATATAGATATAAGTTTATGGATTCATAATTTATAAATAGCGATTTTATTTCATGTATTAATTAGTTGGTTAAAAACGAATCTAGTATTACTATCTTCACTCATAGAATGAATTCAAAGAATGAAACAAACATTTAGTCATGTAATACATGTTCAATGCGTTCACTAGTATGCATAAAGTGAATGGTTCAAAATCACTCATTTGCCCTCTTGAAAGGAATCACATGACGCCTATAACAAAATCTACTCAAGATAAAGATGTATAACCACGTGAGAGATGTGCAGTTTCATTATTGGCCCTATCTAAGTTTAATATATTTATGCAAAAACCTATTCATTCATAAAGAATTGTTGAAAAATAATTGATTTTATTAATATTCTATCATATTTAAGCATGTTATTAATTCAGCATGGTATAGTATGCTTTATGAAATTTAATTAGCAGAATTAATTTAATATATTTTAAGAATTAGATACCTATGTTTATGTGAAATTTAGCAAAACTGCTTTTTGTAACTTAGCGAAATTGAATATTTTTTTTTATCCAATAGTATTAATTCAATAATGATATTTCTGATCAAAATTTGTATCATTCATATATAGTTAATAAATTTAATCTTTAATATAGATAAAACTACTTTTTACATTTCTGATAGAAGTTTGATCTGGAGTTCTAACTCAAACTTTTGGGGTGACCTCTTGCAATAATTTACAGAACATTGAAAATAAAAGAGGAAATTTCTATGGGTTTTTAAAACTTGAGGAGATCTTCGTTAAAAATATAGGGTAGGAGATGGGACGTAATTAATGCTAGCCTCTGCTAATCGTTTAAAAGAACAAAGAAGCAGGAAGAGATTTTTGGGGGAAGGGCGTAGAAAACATTACAATGTTTTAACTTTGAAATAATAATCCTGAATTCTGTAAAATGGTCATTTACATTCTGATAATAAAGGTATTTGTATTTGAAATTAGAAATTTCGTATACGCAGTATACTTTACTAGGTTGTGAAATAGTACAGAAGCTGGCGAATGTGAAGATAAGAAGTAGGTTGCCAGTTTACACCATATTCTTACATCTATGATGTTTCGGTCCCTAGAACACAGATGAGTGAAAAATTAACATTTTAAAATTCATTTGGTAAAGTTTGCCTTCCAAAATGGAATCAAAGTCGAGGTTAGAAGATTATTGTCGATGGATATCTGGTGGATGTAAGCCTTTTCAGATAGGATACTCTTAGATGATGTTTCTAGAAGACCTCGATAAATTATAAATAACAGGCGATTCAAGCATTGTGTGATAATTAAATGGTGATGAGAATGATACCATATTTCGAATATATATTACTCGTTATATATTTACTTTCTGATTATTCAGATTTTGGTTTTGAAGATATCTAAGTAAAATCCGAAACATGACTTACATATTTGACAAAATTATATTAAACTCAATCAGATTATGAACAAATTTTATTTTATTTTAATATCTATATTTGAATACAATGTTTCAAATTTTATCATTTCAGAATATCCTTCTTTACTAAAAATTAAATCGAATCAAAACAGAAATGTACAGAGATAATACATAAATATATAATTTGTGATTTAACTACCTGTGGTCATCGACGATTAGATCCACCTTGTGTTGTATAACAACAATAAAAAAATACGTTGAAATTTAAACAAAAAAGGAGTTAAGAAACGTAGCCTATAAAATTATGCTAAATCAGCAATAATTATTTTTAATTATATTTTCTTTTGAAGCTAATACAAACTGATATTTTGTCGGTACTAACTTAGGACTTAAATTCGTCATGAAAGTAACGTACTGGAAGTGTCAAAGCATACAGACAATTCGCCAATCTAAGGTTAAATGCTTTACTATTGGATAAAATTACAACAAATTTTGTAAATTACCTTGGGAGTTAAGGAGTGAATTCTGATTTGGAAGATAAGTTGTCTGATGAGACGTTTGTCCTGCTAACAGCACACCAGACGAATGACTCGCGAATGGTAAAATTTTATTTCCTGTGGACATCAGCAAGTCTGAAATAAGAAAAATTATTAGCTTAATATTTACCTTTGTGCATAGCAAACTAAAAGTTACGTAATTAATCTCACCAGAAAGGGTATTATTAGAAGGTGCTGGGCGTGGTATTCCTAGACCAAATGAATTCATATGATTTGGTGACGAACTAGGAAAACCTGGAGGTGGCAAGCGACTTCGTTGTCCCAAGTTAGCCATAGCTATTGTTCCTTGGGCTGTATTTTGTTGAATAAAATCTTGTGGTAATCGCGACAATAAAGAGTGGGACTGCTGCAGCACTTGTAAGTTCTGTAAATGTTGAGCTTGCTGCTGCAGATGTGCTAAGTGAGCGACCTAATGAAATAACCATAAAAATGTTTCTGTCCACTCTTAATTTACTATATTCAAGCGTCATAGATTTTTCCTTATTTTTATAACATTTACAGATCCTATAAATGCAATAGAAAAAAACATGTACCTGAGAAAAATGTTGAGGACCTAAGGAACATTGAAGTTGCACTCTATTGTCCTCTCTTTCTTTTAATTGCTGTTGCTGTTGCTGTTGCTGTTGAAAAAGTCTTTGTTGTTGTATCTGAATTTCATTTTCCATAAGTTCAGCCAAAGCTTTTTGTGTTTCATGGAAAGGATCGAAACCTAACTCATCGTCAGCTTTAACACTAGGACCTGGTTCGTGAGGTGTTTGCAATTTGTTTAGAGCTATGTACCCATTTTGCTTTAAATATTCACTATTTTCATAATTTTGTTGAGCCTAGAAAAATTGTTCATGATTAACAGTGAGTTGATAGTTTCAATTCAAAAATAAGACCAAATTTGCGAATAATTAAGGCGTAGGATGCAGAATACAAATTTATTAAACTATGTCAAAAATTGTCTTTGAATTGCAATTTTTAAAATTCAGATTCCAGTAGAATCGTAAAATCCATGTTTCAAAACTTCCCTTCTTGCATCCAGTGCTTTAATTTATGCAAAGTTTTGACAAATAAATGAAGGGAATACCTTTACCTGCATAACAAGTCTCTGTTGCAATGAATTCTGTTGAAAGTCTGCCATAAATTTCGAGGCAGGGGAATTTACAAGCATATTCGGTAAAAAGGGTGTTGAGTTCGAAGAAGAATATTGTGAATTATTATATGCATCTTCGATTACAAAATCATCCGAGTGGAATGGTACTCTTGGTGTGTTGACTCTATTAGACTTTGCCGTAAAGCGAGCTGTTTGTGTCGATTCATTTTGAAAGCCAAAAGCTGCTTGCCAGTCTTCACTTGAATACACAGTTGGCAAAGAGTCAGGTATGGACACATTTCCTGAATTCATCCAATCAACAGTTGAATTCGCTATATACGCGAAAAAGAAAAACATATTCATCATTTTTTATTACCTATTTAATACACACCAGAACGCTGATTTTACGGAATCCGATTTTAAGTAATGATATACAGAGCTGTAGGGTACGGGGTCTCATTATATGAATACCATACCAGAACAGTCCGTAAAATCAACGTTTCGGTGTAGTATATAAAAAAAAAAGATTAAGGGATCACAGTCTGCCCTTATTTATCCTTTTCGTATCATTCTATCCCTTTATCGATGTTTTATCAGAGGTCGCCCTATATATTAAGGTTAGAATTATGTTAGGAAGTTTCTTGTAAACAAATAAACATTTTTTTTATTGCTAAACAAAGAAAACAAATGTCCTTTGTTATATTGACCCACAGTGATATATCTGTGATATTTAATATGGCATGGGGTCAGTTTAGTTACAAATTGTTTATGTCGTAAAAAACATAAACATCAGAAAGGCAAACGTTTCGGCCACAAATGGGGGCCCTCTTCAGTGCCAACAATTTTAATTTGCATTAAAAATAACAATTATAAACTAAACAAGCAAAACTCATGCGACTTAATATTTATTTTCTTTTTTTGTTTTTTTTTTTTTTTTGTTAAATTTAGTATAAGAAAAAAAAAAAAAAAAGAAAATAAATATTAAGTCGCATGAGTTTTGCTTGTTTAGTTTATAATTGTTATTTTTAATGCAAATTAAAATTGTTGGCACTGAAGAGGGCCCCCATTTGTGGCCGAAACGTTTGCCTTTCTGATGTTTATGTTTTTTACAACATAAACAATTTGTAACTAAACTGACCCCATGCCAAATTAAATATCACAGATAAAAGAAAACAAACTTGATTAGAAAAAGTCAACCAGTTCCGAAGAATTACAAGAGATAGAAGGCTGAACACGCGTTTTTATTACTTTGGACGTTGATTAACAATTGATTTTTGTATAAATAAAAAACTGAGAAATGTTTATATAGATTATTAGTTTCTGAAAGGAGGACGAAAACTTAAATTTAAAAAAGTCATCATGTTTTGAAAAAATGATGTTCAAAAACTTTTTTTTATATAAAATGTTTGATCTTCATTTTTTCAAAAATATACTGCTAAAAACACGAATTATAAACAAATCCTTTGGTGAGGATGTGTATTTAAAGTATTAAAAATTTTGTAGCAAATAATATCATTTTCGGAAAAATGTGGGTTAATCTCTTATGCCGTGCCACCCTTCAAATGTAATGCTTATGTAGGTGGAAAAATTGTAATTATCAGGTAATTCTAAGCATAAACATTATTTGATTACTTTGAACCTTGAAAACTAAATTCCTTTAAAACTTCAAATATAAAGGATTTCAATTTTGATATTTGAATTGACATGGCTAAAATGATCAAAAATCCCAAACTTTAAACGAATTGATTAACGTCTTCTAACAATGATGATTCGTAATACATGAACAAGACACATTTACATACATTTTTACTCACTCAAAACTTTTTATCTAAAAAAATGTTTTCTTTTTCTCCAAAAAGAAAAATTAATCTTTATTTAAAATTTACCTATTTCTCCCTAAAACTGAATTTTTGAACCACTGTGATCCCTGAAGATTTTGAAATCGAAAAAATTCAAATTGTTTTCTATCTACTGTCTCTCTGGTAGAATCTTTTTGACATATTTAAAAGTGTTAAAAGGTTTGAAATTCGGGATTTTTAAATTATATACATACCTGATTGTGTCGTAGGTGGTGTTGGCACGGAACTAGAAACTTTTTGGAAGTTATTTGAGCTAAAAAAACTATTATCGTCCGCCTGAAAAATTGATCGATGATTCAATTGAGACTGTGTACTATTAGCATTATCTGTAATACATGGTCCTGAAGATTGACTTGCACCTTGCGACGAGTTAGAACTCACTGGTGAAGAACCTGTAGTTACAATGAAGTATATTTACTGTAAACTCATTGTTTACTTTATCTATATTATTAGAATACATATTTATCTCTGGTTCGCCTTTAAAAAATCGCGTACTGTTAACTTACCTAAAAGAGTTGAACTATCGTTTTCTTCCTTTGGCTTAATTAGATGTTCGATTTGCTGATTTGTATTTGAGTCATCCGAACTAGAAATTGTGCTAGCCGGTGTGCTTCTTTCTCGTTGTGAGTCTACATCTCTGTCTGATTGACTGTAATCTCCATTTTGTACCACTCCATTTATTTTTAGATCATTAATTTGTTGCATTAACTTTAATTCTGGATCTTGTATACTGTTTGACTGCTCTATCTTTTGTTTACTACCACATTTTTGTTCTGTTTCGATAATGGAATCAGTTGAAAAATTCCTGATTTCATTTTGTCTATTATCCTGAGATTGTGTTTTATTTTGTATACTACTCTGAGCGTTACTATAATTTGACTCAGACTGTGAACTTGCTCGTACATTATTTTTTTCTTTATTTTGACAGTTTTTATGTTTGTTTCGAGCTGCCTGTACTTTACTTTCACTGTTACTTTTACCTCGTCGAAGTCCAAGTCCATTTTCCCCTTTATTATTATTATTACTTTGTTTCTTTGCTGGCACTGTCGGTAATGAAAAATTTGGCTGAACATTCGTACTGTTCTCATTAATTACTTTATTTTGCTGAACTGGAATTTGAATCGGAGTAGAAGGTTCCTTACAATTTGGTTGGGCACCTGAAATCAAAATCATCATTCATGTACAACAAATGATACGTAAAGAAGAAATAAAAATGTTAGACACCAACTTACAAACGGATGTCTTCATAATGTCAAAAATTTCTTGTCTCTTTTCAATTATAGAAGTATAACACGAATTGCAATTTTCACCAAATTCAATTAAAGTTCATGTGTTTTATTTGAAAAACCATGCACTGAAAATGAAATACGTCGTAGCCATGGATGAATAAGTATATTTGTAATAAACTAGTACATTTAACGAAAAATTGTGGCTTTGTTCGCGGTTTTCTTCATATTATAGTAACTACTTCTGAAAGTGTAATTATCGATCGATTCAAAAACAGGAAAAACGTTAACACTTTGTTAAATGTAGCTCAAATTAAAAAACCGTCCTCACGAATTAAAATAAGTCTTAAAAAGAATCTGATGCCATGGTGAATTGATTAAATTCTGCTTCACAGTTACATTACATATTCAATTTAGCGATTAAATATTTTTCAAAAATCTAAAAAGAATTTTAGTCTACTATAAACAATTTTTTTCCATTGTCAATAGGGTGGATATATAAATGTATTAGGGTAAAAACAGTTATCTGACTAACTCTGAAACAAATTTTTTATATTTTATTCCTATTAAATATATGCCTGAACCTATTCAAACAAATTAGATATTTTCTTCAGATGTTTTCAAGAAATTTTTAGCGAGTTTAGTGAGATTTCCAGTGCGTGGAAGGAAGAAAAAGACATAATTGTGTAAGAGGATAGGGAATGATATTCTTAAAATGAATGTCCCTTTATTTTTTATTTAATAAAGATAGGAATTTTGAATTCAATTCAATTTCAAACTAGTGTTTAAATATTTTCAGATTTTTTATAAAACTCATAAAATTTACTGGTATTTGAAAATATAAGATTAATATTACCTATAAAAGGAGTATTTTATCCTTAAAAACATTATTTTTTTAACATAAATGTACTTACTATTTGTTTGTCCGGATTGCAACGAGGGCCATGCTTCTTTGGTTTGCGAATTCGAACTCCCATTATCTCGAACAATATTGCCTGATGCAGGTGGAGACGGAGTAGGTTTCCTAAATGAAGAGCATTTTTTAGATAATTCATATTTTTTCCCAAAAAAATGTATCATATTTTACAGCATGTATAATTTATTTGAAATAGTTTAAAGCAGCCTCTAAACACTTGTCTGTTTGGCTCTTGCTCTTTTATTTCAAAACGTAAGACTCACCTTTGTAACGAAGTATTCGCATGTAACGATTGCACTAGTTTTCGCTCATATTCCTGATGCTTTCCTTGGTGCATCTCCTCCTTCGTAAACGATGCTTCCTGATCACCAAGATCATGCAAATACATGCAATCTGGTTTCGGACACGTCTGATTACGCATGAAATGTGAGCAATATTTTGTTGTTCCAAGTGATGTTTTTATTGTCCTTCCATCCACAACGATATTATTTACAGCCTCTATAGCGCGCAATGCATCTTCCTGGCGCTAGTCACATTTTTTAACAGTAACATAATTAATGCAATTCACTTTATTCGAACAACAATTTTTATTCAACCAACCTGATAAGTCACGTAAGCCGAAGCACTAGGACCCTGAGATCCAGCATATGAAGTACTCTGATTTATTACAACTTTGTGAATTTTTCCGAATTTTCCAAAATATTCATGTCTTTTTAACACCTAAAATTTGACACGTTTCAATAAAATTTTCTATTCAGATAAAACTATCAAGTGAAAACTCTTAACTGTTAATTTTCCGAGATTAATAACAAATTTGGAGTAATTTAATTATAGGAATGATAAAAATTTATAAGGTAACAGAGCTATTAACGATAAATTACATTACTTTTCACTCCTAATCTAATTTATTTGTTCAACAATTACAAATAAAATGGTATTATTAAATTTGATCAAAGATCAAAGCACATACTTACATCAGCGTCTGCAAGTCGCATTGGTAACCCAACCACAAAAACAAGATTTTTTTGAACTACTCGAACATTAGCTAAATGTTTACGGTTCTCCGTGACCCGTTGTTTTCTTAGCTGGTCTTTTAACCTCTTTTCTGCTTTTAGCCTGTTCTCGTAAAAAATAACACGAGTTAAATGTAATTCAACTATACTGAATTGCATTCACCTTGACTTTAGTTGATGACAAATGTACACTTGACACTTCTTTCACATATTTCAACATACAGAAAATTAACTAGATCACAAAAGAAAGTGGTATTCACCTTGCAATCTCTTCTTTACTTAAGGGTTTAAAATCAGCCGGGTTCTCGGAATAGGCCTTCCGACATGCGGGACACAAGCCATTTTCGTCAGTCCGAATTCTATGCCAACAAAAACGACAAATCTGATAACCACAAGTGCATGGAAAAAAGTTCAAATCATCAACTTCTAACGGTTCCATACACAATGGACACTCTGCTGCATCTTCACTACTTTGATTCAAAACTGACATTGCTAATCGATGTTTTCGTTAACTTCTCCTCAAGTTCCAATTAAGATTGAAGTGTTTTCGACTTTCAACTCCCTTAAAAGAAATATCTTTATAATTATTATTATCAATAGACTATTATTATTTTGATTAAATGCCGATTTTTCAATAAATTTACTAATTTCTAAGTTTAAATAAAAAATGTTTCAAAATGGTTGAGAATGATCAACATTTTAAATTGGTATAGAAGTAATTTAATTCTACTTTGGAAGGTTCATATAACTTACCTACTAAATTTAATGAGAATATTTGCTCCAGAAATTGCAGACTGCAGCTTTATTTTCCTTCACTAGTGTACTTAAAACTGAAACAAGTCAAATAATTGACTCATTAATATAAATTTAATTTTTGGTGAATTTTATTTACTATAAATTAAAAAAAAATTATTTTTCTTATTATTACAACATGTAAACTTTGCATTATTAATGTTAATAGTAAAAATTAATTTTATATTTAGAATATGATAAAAATTAAAACTTTCATGCCAAACTAATATTCAAATTGAGGTGGGGTGTGTGGAATTTAAAAATTTTGTTTTTATAAGATCGATTTAGGTTGATATAACTTTATCAACGACCAAAGAAAATTCCCGCAATCAAACTATTAGTGGATAAATGGGAAAAAGTATGTAAATTTGGAAAAACAATTAGCTTTACAACCATGTAAACATTTCAGAGCGTTTACACCTGAAGAAAAGTTGATGGATCAGTCATCGAGAGAAGTAAAAGAACAAAGAACGCTAGATCCTTGTACGTATGGATCTTATTAACGGTACGTTGCATCCTGTCTCAAATACTCTTACCCCAATTACGTATCTATCCAACAATTTGCATCCCACAACTGTTGCAATTCAATGTAGAAGACTATGAAAAAACGAAAGGCAGTTATTGCGACATGAACTGTCAGAACACTTGAAACAGCTGTTTGCAGTATAAACGGTGCAAGGAAACGTCAGAGCAAGTGAGAGGCACTAAACGACAGAGAGGGATAGGGTCGTCGCCATATGGAATTTCTTGTAAGCCATCAGCGGGTCCATTGTACTTTAACTTACAATTATAAGCACTCGTCAGATTCTAGTTTGATCTTAAAAATCGTGAAAACTCGAAACATTTCCTCTCTTAACCCTAGATGCGCTCTATGTGAAAATGAAGGTTTCAAGTACACTTTATAATTGAGGTTATAAAGATTTTTTTTCCATACAGGGTCATATACCTGTATCCTTGTCCTACAGTAACATTGTCTACAGGACAAGAAAGACAGAAAGAAAAAGTAGGAGTAATTCTTTTAAAAATTTGAAATTACGATAACTGATCTGAAAATCAACAAGAACAAAATATGAAAACTGATGTTTTTAAGATAGACCTATTTACGGTACTTTCATACGATTGATGCTCATATTGAAAGAAAGATTCAGCTTCAGTTTAAAATCCACAAGTGTCAAATAATAAAGTGAAAACAAGGATGTAAAAGAATATTAAGTAAGATATGAAACGAATGACTATCCATAGTCACTTACGTCAAATCCAAGAAGGTATAAGTATTTCACCTTTCTTTCACTGATTGAGATGACACAGGTTTACATCACTCAGTATCCTCGAAGATGTTTTCAAGACGATCTATTAGTAGATTGACCGCCTGAATAATTTTATTTTTTAATTCACTTCATAATTCAATTTTATAATTCACTTACAATTAATCAAATTGTCCTGAATCACAGTCGCGAAACTAAAGAAGTAGTGTATGATGTATACTTTTTTAAAGAATGTTCCTTTCGTTGAAACACAATTTTAACAAAGCTTCTTATGAACTATCACCTTTCTAAACTGTTTTATGTTGTAAGAGACTTGAATTGTTAATATACCTTTCCGTAAGCCTGCAAATTCGCCCACTAAAATTTTTCACTATGTTTATTTGCTGAATCTTCTTCTCCACCCTTTCCCAACCCTTTCCACTACGAATCTTACTACACTAAATTTTGGGTCTACGCCAAAATCCAGACACCATAAAATTCTGACCAGCTGAGTTATAGTGTAATGTAGTACCTGGTAGTACAATCGAGTCGTCCCTGAAAAAACTTAAAAGATTGGAAGATAGTAGTCTGTGAAATCCTGAAATCTGAATAGATAAGAAGAGACATGTAGAATTTACCCACTGAGCGGCGCTGAAGCTGCAAAATAAAATAACAACAAAAGGCGCACGTTTTGAGGTTAGTTTTAGGAGCGAATACACTTTCCCGTATATAATATGCATCACAATGTATCAGTTATAATGCATATATCATAATTAGATACTTGTTAAATGAATATACTCACATTCGTTATAAATTACTAAACAAAAACATAACCGCTTAACGCTTAACGGGAACTCTCCAACAAACTCCGCTCGACCAATCCGTATTAGGCACGGGATTTGTCCCATCCTTCCCTAGAGGATCCTTTAAAATAATGTATAAAATTCAGAAAAATTGTGATGTTCTAGTCTGTTCTAGTCCTGCTAGTGTTATTAAATGCTCAATAATTTAAACCAATATATCATCAGTTAATTCATATATTTTTTTACTCTTCCCTTACGAAAAATCGTGCCTGGAAAATAATGACAGTATCATGTCATTTTTTCGCGAAAACGACAGGTAATGACAGGAAAATAGACAGGCCTGTTATTTGTCAACTGTCATTCTTCCTATCATTACCTGTCGTTTTTCTACCGTTTCCGCAAAAAAATGATATAATCCTGTCATTATTATTCTGACATATTTTTCAAAATTATGGAGTGAAATTAAGATATAGTTTTTTAAATATTATATGCTATTTCATTTTTAAAAAATATTTTTTTACTTCCACTTTTTTAATAATTTGAATATTGAAAATTTTGTAACTTGTCAAGTCAGGGCAGGTCGACCTCTAATGTATTGGGTGTCCCCGTAGGATAGTTTATGTGCGGTGGTGTACGCGGCGCTAGTTGTCGGAAGCGGGCGGAGTGCGGCAAAGGGAACGGCTTCGTATGAGTTCCGCCATTGTTGTATACATGTATCAACAATTCATACGCGATCGCGCTTTATAATCATTTAAAATGAATTCGAAGTACGAAATTCAGTGTGCTGTGAGTGGGTGTACCTCCAAAAGGGGTCGGAAGAACAATGTGTCAATTCATCGGTTTCCGAAGAAAGAAAATGCCGGACAACGATGGATAGAAGCATGCTCAAATCCCTACTTGTCGAGGTTAGGATACCTCGAAGTACTAGAAAGACAATTTTTTATTTGTCATCGACATTTTTCCGTCGTTAAATTTAACGTCGGGGAGTGATTTGGCGAGTGGAAGTGATGTGAACATTAAACCGGCGAGGGTTTCTTCCCCATCAGACTTCGAAATTTTTATTCCCGAAGTAGAAAAACCTGCAGAAGGCACACGAGACTTTGAAGAAAGTAGCGTGCCGGTTGCACACGTAAGTAACAATATGTTGAATTTCATACGATATTGTATATAATTTCAAACTTTTCGACTCTGATCAGAGTCCTCATTAGTGATCTTTATTTCTAAAATTTTAAGTGCAATAAATAAAATATTACATATATGAGCCCTATTTCGAAGTAAACTTCGAAAATGTGAAAAAATGTAAAAATCGTAAGAAAATTTACATAAAATAGTACAAGAAACTTCGATGAAGTATCTAAAACTTCCTTAGGAATGACAATAAAATTCTAGCACGTAATTTTGAGATACCAAACTAAAAAAGTAGTATATACACTACCGGTCAAAATTATTTATTCACCTGCTGTGTTAGCTATTCTTAAAGTGTCTTAATTTTTATAATTATTTAAATTTTGCATCTAGTGAGCCCAAGTTGAAGGCAAATTGATAATTTTATAAAAATATATTGCAAAAAACGTCAAATTTTGATCTTTTTGAATAAATATTAATAACACTGAAATTAATTAAGACCTTTAAACGTTCCTGGTCTCATTTTGAAGGTTACTCTTCATAGTATTTTGTTAACTTATCAAGATATTTTTAGAATTTTTCTTTTGGATTCTACCCTGGGGTCAAACATGGTACAAACATGTCGAAAATTTTCAAATGAAGACAGTAATCTATAAATTTTATTAAAATATGATACACATTGGTTTTTAAAAATTTCTTGTAAGTAGCTACACATTTTTAAAATTTAATGACCTTTTTGTATCATTTTTGACGCCGGAGTAGAATCCAGGAAAAGAAATCTGAAAATATCTTGATTAGTTAGCAAAATACTATGAAAACCTACTATTTAAATGAGACAAAAAACTTTAAAAATCTTAATTAATTTCAGAGTTGTTAATATTTTTCAGAATGATTGAAATTTCAAGTTTTTTGAAATATTTTTTTATAAAATTAACATTTTGTTATTTTTTCTGATTTTTCTAAATCATTTCAGTCGATTATGTCGATCATTAGAAGAGTGTATCACTGTACGTGACAACGGAACTCTACTATATCGACCTTATCAACCTCTGATTTAGAATTAATCCAACGTTATTTAAAACTAGATGGTATTTTCCAATATAAATTGAAGAAATTTTTCTGTGAAAAAAATTTCTCCAATTTTGTTATTTAGTTTATTTTATTATTTTTTATTTTGTTTTATTTGTTATTTGCAAAATTTTATTAACTTTTATTTTATGATAGGGAAAAAAATTTCAACTTGTTATTATAAAAATTAAGACACTTTAGGAATAGCTGAAACAACACGTGAATAAATAATTTCGACCGGCAGTGTACTTCTGTCTCAATGTTACTGAAGATATAGATGCAAGTACATATATAGTATAAAATTACAAAGGATTATTTATGAAAAAATAGCTGAGAATTGCCAATACAAATTCCACAATTTCGCGAAACATATGACTGGAGTTTTATTTTATAAAATTTATTTTTATTTATTTTATAAAATACCTACGAAATAAATTTCAAATATTCATATAAATTAAATGCTTTTAATCTATATTCCAGAAAAAAGAATCAGAAGATATCCCAGAAGCAGGAAGCAGCAAGGATGTATTTGGAGAAGACTTTCACACAACACCGAAGAGAGCTATCTCGACCCCACAAAGTGTTCGATTATCTTGTAGTACAAAAATCAACGCAAAATGTGCTAAGCAACTATATTTTCTGAAAATAAAAATACAAATTACAGATATTTTTGATTTTTATTTATGACGAGAAAACCATGATTTAAGGCAAAATTGTGTAAATGTAATTAAAGAGTGAGTTGATATCAACATAACTTCTCAATCTTGAATTAAATTTTCACAATTTTGCGCTAAATCTTCAATTTCCTTTTAATTTTATTTGAATATATTCTTTGTAACACATTTAAAGAACCTACGTATGCATGTATATGCACTAACACGTGTACACATAATGGTAGTTCATGCGCAGTGCTGTACGCGGCGCTAGTTGCTAACGGTCCACCACCTTTCCATTAGGTTTGCACGGCCTGTGTCAAGTTAAGGGCATGTCATTGACGTGACTATATCCAATACTTTTCGTCTTTCCCATTCTTAAATCAATAATTGAGATGGATTTTCCGTAGCAGATAAACATACTATGATCTTTCTTTTACGTTTATCTGCATCGAAAAATTCCTTTGAGTTATTAATTTAAATATAGGAAGGACGAAAAGTATTCGACAAAATTACGTCAATGGCATGCCCTTAATAGGCATTTTCACTTCCACTACTTGTGTCAAAAATATCAATCACTTGGGGAAATGACGATGCGTAGAGACAAAAATATACTTCTGTCTTTTTTACTCTCGTGATAACTTAACACATTATCCCAGAGATAGGTACCTAATTTGCATTGTATCTTGCAGTATTATTTCAGGTACTTCATGGTACTTATTTTTTTAATTCGTGTATAATTTGTGGTAGGGGATAAAGTACATAAAATACGTATTTTAATTCATGTAACTTTTTATACATACATTACGCGTAACGTAATTTACAATCTACGTCGAAAACCCAATACTTTCACGATAATTTAAGGCTCTGACGTAAATTACACAGTTTGATACAGTGATAGACATAATTTAAATTATTTTTGTAATTTTCTTAAGAATTAGAAAATTATGAATTAAAGAATGAGTCAGGGTGGAGTCCCATGAAGGAGATTAGTAGAATAGTCGAATAGTCATCCACCAATAGTGTGATTGCTTTACAGTTTAAGAAATTCGCCAAACTCTAAAGCAATCATACAAGTGGTCAATGACTATTCCACTATAGACTCCTTGCACATTTTTCAAAAATGAGCAAAATCGAATCCTTGGAGCAAAATAACATAAGTTACAATAAAATTTTTCAAAAATATACAATCATTTTTTAAATTTAAGAATTAAACGCAATAGTGTATTTCAAACGCGCTGAAAAGCGCACGCTTAGCCAGTGACGTTACTAGGCAGATGTAAACGTCAACAACCATGTTATTTGCTCCGCAAAATCATTCAAAAAGTCAATTAAAGAAAAGATTCCTCGCGGAAAATGGTGAAAAATTGTTTCGTAGCCTGTTCCCCGAATTCTTCCACTAAAACACCATCGAAAGTGTTTTTATCGGTTCCTAAGGAAGAAATTAGAAAAAAATGGATCACTGCAGCTCGTCCTGAATATCAAGTATCTTTACAATCGGGCTTGTTTTGTTGCAAAGATCATTTTAAGGTAAGTTTAATTCTGAAAATGAAAAATCTTGTAGTTTGCAACTACTGGAAAACAAATTTTACCGAATAATACAATAGATGATTACTATGAGGTTATAACATTTCAAATGTGCTTATTTTTTATTGTTCAGTTGGAGGAAGATATTGAAAACTTCATGATATTCAAATTGAATCCTTCTGCAAACTTAGATTTAAAGGAAGGAGCATTAACTCGAATTTTTGCTTGCCAAAAAGATCAAAAACGCGTTTTTACTGTCACTGGTAATGGAAAACTGCATGTAAATAGATACAGCTGATTCAAATATACTGCCTAGTGACGTCACTCGTAGCGTGAACCAATCACCGCATTTTTTTCACGCCTTGTAAAAAACCATTCTATGAACAATGATTATAATTAATTGTAGAATAGAAATCAACGAATTGCAACGGAAATAGTGTCAGAATAGATGAAACTAATTTTTTATTTAAAAAAATTGACTCTTAATTTTGTATGCAAGGAGTCTATTTTACTGATCTCCCTCATGGGACTCCAGCCTCAAACAATTTTCAAGCATACACGTAAACATCGTAGTTTCCCAACCATGCTTACCGACCTGGATCCTGAAATAACTGTATTACCGATCCTCTTTTGGTAATGTGGTAATGGTATTGGGATTGGGCTTGGCAGCAAGAAGGTCTCAACAGTGGACAAGTTCAGGATAAAAGGATTCGAGTTTGGAACATTTTCATCCATTGTCATTATTAATAATCATCTTTTACAATACTGTCTCTAGTGTATGAGAATTATTGATTCTTGTACTTTGTTTGTTGATTGTTTAATTTTAGACGCTAGTTTTGCAGTTCCAAGACCTCCAAGCTTTGCTGTGTAGTCCGTCTAATTTTTTAGATCTCTGGCTTGCATACTACATTCTTACATCTCTCGAAATTGACAGTTTATCACAAAGTTCTTGTTTTACGTGTACTGAAAATCTTTTAGTGGATCATGCAGGCGATCAAGTGTGTGGTAGTAGGTGACGGGTAAGTTTCAATACTCTTAATCAAATCGTTATTAAGGAACATGATAATCATTCTCAATGCAAGATGTGTTAGAGGAGTCATTTTGATTTGGTTCATAATTCTCTACCATTTTTTAAAGCGGTGGTCAACAAATTTTTCATAAATAATCTAAACATACTTATGCTCGAAAGAATTATTTGCAAGATTTATTATCCAATTAGTGGCTGTAAAGTCTTCAATTCTCGACTGTGTGAA
This sequence comes from Diplolepis rosae, assembly GCA_030998225.1. Lineage (NCBI taxonomy): Eukaryota > Metazoa > Arthropoda > Insecta > Hymenoptera > Diplolepididae > Diplolepis > Diplolepis rosae. Next base: position 2,150,987 of record JAPYXD010000754.1, on the reverse strand, counting down.
CTATTGTCATATTCTCACGGGGAACAAATGATTATACCTAAAACATTAAATGAACATTAAATGAAATTTATATCCGAGATCTGCTAGACCCAAGTGACAAAACTGTAGTTCTATTTTGGTTCCAACTAATGGGTTGAATTCCAGTGAAAACGAATTTTCTTTTTTAACATTAAATTAAAAATTAATTTCAAATTTTCAACAAAATTTGGAATTTCAAAATGGATTCAAGTAAATTTAATAAAATTGAAATAATACTTACTGGTATAAAGTGAATTTTGAAGAGAATAATGCAAGTAATTTTGATAAATAACATAATTAACACGAGAAGAATCATCAATTCATATTTGTTCTATTATTTTGTACAGAGCCGTGGGTAAAACCTGTTTACTGATTAGTTATACAACCAACGCTTTCCCAGGCGAGTACATCCCTACCGTATTTGACAATTACTCTGCAAATGTTATGGTAGATGGTAAACCAATTAACCTCGGCCTCTGGGATACGGCTGGTCAAGAAGATTACGATAGATTGCGTCCACTTTCGTACCCACAGACTGATGTCTTCTTAATCTGCTTTTCTCTGGTCAATCCAGCAAGTTTTGAAAACGTTAGAGCCAAGTGGTACCCTGAGGTTCGTCATCATTGTCCAGCAACTCCTATAATCCTTGTCGGCACTAAGTTGGATTTACGCGAAGACAAAGAAACCATTGAACGGTTAAAAGATAAGAAACTCGCACCTATTACATATCCTCAGGTTAGTTAAATATTCTTAATAATAAAAAGCTTACTCTGAGAACATCGAATTCAAGATTTTTTTTAGTTTTGACACACCAAAATGAAAACCTTACTTTTAACCGAAAAGTGAGGTGAACCTATTGCTTTATTTCAGGAATAAAATCTTAACATAAATTTCACTTTGCAGGGTTTGGCAATGGCAAAAGAAATTGGTTCAGTAAAATACCTGGAATGTTCGGCTCTTACACAGAAAGGATTGAAAACTGTGTTTGACGAGGCAATCCGAGCAGTTCTTTGTCCTGTTCTCCAAGTCAAACCGAAACGCAAGTGTTGCATCCTATAATATTAAGTATTTTTGTATTTACCGTCAAAACCGTTTAGCTGCACTATAAGCCTCTCGATTTTCTTGAAGATTTATATCAATTTATGTGAAAAAAGGTTCGAAGGTCCTTATTTCACCACTTTTACGTATAACTGATATTTGAATATTTATCAGTTACATAAATGCAATTAGGAGTGAAGCGCACAAAATGACAGACTATTTTACTGATTTTAATAAAATATTGAAGCTAATGAGAGGTACAGAGTGGTACGCGCTAATAATGATCAAATCAACAAATTGAGATTTTCACCGATCCTCAATTCTGTTGTAGATATAAAGAAAGATACTGCAGAGTAGTATTGCTTTGAATGCAGAAGAGCTTTTCATTCTAAACATCTAAAGAAGAAAAGGATATGTTGCTATTCAATCAAGTTTATTGAGGAGTGATAAAAAACAGCATTTAAACTGATTGTGTACAGTATACAAGAGTATATTAAATAATAGCAACAATTATTCATATAATTGGGCAAAAAAGTATATATAAGTATATGCATGCGGCGTTTTACATCCGGTGTGTACATTGTTTAAGAATTTTATGCGTGATATTAATGATCGCTTTCAAAGCTCAGTATAAAACAATAATGTTTCTTTAATTCAAAGAGTTATATTAAATTTTAATCCAATTTTCTAAATAATTTACTTTCAACATAAACAGATTTTTCGAACGCGTAAGTGGTAACATGCAATAGAAATCTTCATATTTATAAAGTTCATAGAGACTTAAAAAATTAAAAGCAATCAAAAAATATTTAATTTTTCAAACATACTCTACTGCTGAAAATTAATAGTACCCTTCATTTTCAGCAGTTGTTCAACTTTTAATTTATTTAATATTAAATCAAACGTTTTTCCTATCGCACCATAGAAGGTGATAAAACTCTGCTTCTAATAACTTCAAACTTCAAATTGAAGGTAATGAGTCAAATTAATGTTTTAAATATTGTAAAAAACATAATTTTTATTTTTTTTATGCTATGGGGTAATATATTTTTAACTGGATATTATAAGAATTAAATGATTTTGAGCAGCTGCTAAAAAAATTAAGTGGACCAATAGCTTCCTGCAGTAGTATATGTACTTCTGAAGCAAAATTCCCCACATCAATATACAGTAAGGTAATTTTCAAACTCGTGACAGAGTTTAACTATATACATTATTTTATTATGTTTAATGTTTTAGATTCTCTAACGTTAGACTAAGAAAACAAATATAAAAGTAAAATTGAACATTAATGTAATTATTTCATTTACTGCTGTCTACTAGTTAGATCAGAGAAAATGCTTAAGTTTATGGAATAATTTACGGAGTTGAGCATGACGCAAAAAAATCTCTAGTCAATTAATGTCGTCTGTTCGTCCATTGCGTAAAAAATGAATATTTGAAATAATGTTAATTGCAAATTTTTTTCAAAAGAGCTAAACATGTCAAGCATGAATTTTTTAGGATAAAAAAACCACCTTGTTTTATTACAGCTGAAGAAATTAAAATAATAATGTAAGTGAAAACATTTAAAAATGGTATTTTATTATATACTAAAAAATTCTATCTGATTCTATGTGAAACTTTAATTTTATTTTACATTAATCTTATTCTGACCTAAACGGTATTGTACTCATAGAAACTTTTCATTTTTCTTGAAAGTTTTAATTTTCAAACAATGTTATAACAGAAGGTATTAAAAGATTATGTTTTCTCTTATCTCTTTGTTACGTCAAGCTTAATTTTTTTAAATATGGCTAAATAATTCCATAAATTTGAATATTTAGATTCTGCTCTAATAACCGCTAATTTGCTTTCAACTTCCTTCATTCCCCAAGTTACAAACGCTTTGCTTGAAGACGACCTTACTGTATGCTTTCAAATAGGCAACTGTGTAATGTCTATAAGGAGAGTAACATTTGTAAGTCTTGACTCTGCTCTTCCAATCGTCAGTGTGCGAATGTAACTGATATCTGGTCGAGCATACACAATGGTAATTGACCTAGAAATCTGGAATGTATTTTAAAAAACTAAAGAAAACTAATTTAAAATATTTGTTTTTTACGTCAATACAAAAGAAAGACATTCATCATTACATCTTCTAAAAAAGTTTTTGTTTTAAGTAGTCAAACAGATTTGCTTGTTCACTCAAATTTAATTCTGTATAGGCATACTGTTTGTCATATTTACCATTGTGTCAGTATTTGAGCTGTGATTTACACGCACATTGCTTAAACAACTAATTAAATCATCTAAGAATTGGAAAATTTACCTTTGGATAAAAACGACGTATTTGAGCGGAAAGAAGAAGCAGAAAAATGTGGATTAGTTAATCAGATTGTTAAATTCAGTGAATAAAAGGGAGAGTGAATGTATGTGTACATGTATGTGAGAAGGAAACAGGATATTAATAAAATCGCCAAAAATTGTAAATAAATGTAGAGTTTGAACTTACACCTATCATCAGCTGCACTTATATAACTATTGGTTGAATCTAAATCAAATGTTAATTACATGACTGAGTTGACCAAATGGTCAAAGCGTGCAATGCATGTTACGTAATCTAATTTCGGCTCCAAAAGGAAGGAACTATAATTATTGTAATTAAACTTGTTTTATTAAATGGGTGTTTATTAAATGATTAGATTTTTAATAATCCTTCGTATGAACATATTACACATAAGTAGTGACACGCGAGACTAAATATTTTGCAGCACTTCTCTACTATAAATATAATTTTTCTTGTTTCGTTAAAATTTAATTTGACATCTTATTCTAAAACTAAATAAACGTGTAAAGATTTTACGATTTCATTTTTCAAACTAATTTCACGGTATCTACGAAGTGGATTTCTTTTTTTTTTGAAAGGTTCTGACTATATTTTCAACAGATTTTGTATTTTTTCACATTTTACATGAATAAGTACATAAAAAATTTACAAAAAAAAACTAATTCTTCATTCAATAGATTTAGTACATACTTATGTGACTTAAAATGTGTAAATTATTTTTTAAATTACCATAAAATGTGAAGTGAGTGTGCTTTATATACACATTAGAATTCTCCACTTTCTTGCTCTGGCTTATTTCAATGACTTGCTTTTGCAAAATCTCTTTATATCGGCTATAGCACAATTATATCGACGTACAAAACTGCTTACTTGTCACTATGTTTCAATACAATAATTTTTCAATACGTATCTTAAAAATTAAGGAGGTTTGTATATTTAAATTTATAACTTTCATAAAAATGGTGCCAAGATTTGTTTAAATGGATTGTAATACAAGTTTTCTTAGATATTTCTTGATGAAAAAAAAGTAGTGATTCATTTTAGCACTATTATGATGTCACATGTAGTGGCGTTTTTCGAACTATTGTTCTGCAAAACACCGTAGGTTGGTATTGACCTTTGTGGACCACCTATTTCTGAGCGAGAATAGTAAACTCGTTTTTTGTGAAATTAGCCTTAATGTTGCGATGACCTATAATAAACCAGGTTATGTTGTAGAGCTATGTCCTAAACACTAAACTTGTGCAAAACATTACCTCGGCAACAGGCAGTAAGATCTAAAATGGTCAGTATGGCATGTAATATCCACGCCTATAACTCCTGCAATAATAATAAGCATATTAAAACAGATAACTGTTGTGGAACATTGATGGTATATTCTAAAACAATTTTAAAAATCAAAAATGTTCTGAATATTCACGATAAAAATCCCTTGTTATTTTTCTACAAGGAAGCAGTAGGTAATTCTTCATCGAATCCCAAATCAATATTTCAAAGTGGTCATTTGACAAACTTCATACAAGGGGGGGGGGGGGGGGGATAAAAAATGTTTACCTAGGTCGTCTTGTGGGTCTGTATCCTGCAAAATATGCACTTCCACGACTAACCCCACGAGTAATTCCTCGATAACCTCGTACTCCTCTTGGTCCTCTGTCAAACATATTAATTGGAAAAAGTAATCTACTTTTCAAAATTTGAATACCGTTCATAATTCATAATGAATTATTTGTTTTAATTCTATGAATTATGCAAATTCTAATCGATGTACATACCTGTTAGTCACGGATAATCCAGGCCTATTTGTTCGTTTCGGCATTACCTTTATTTGTCGGCCTCTGAACACTGATTCATCCATAGCCATTGCTGTTTGCACAGAATCTGGATCAGCAAATTCTATGTATGCAAAACCTTTAGGATGCCCATCAAACTTATTACATAAAATTGTTACTCTGTTGACACTTCCACACCCATGAAAATGTTGTTCCAATTCCTCAGCAGTTGCGCCATAGTCAACCTTTATTTACATTATTAAAAATAGATTATTGCTTTTACGTTGTGAAGTTTAATGTTGAATGAGGGTTACGGCCTCAACACAACCAAGAGCTAAACTCTAAACTTAAACTTAGATATCATCTATCCTTTTTGTCAACACACATTTGACCTAAACGTTCGAGTTTTCATTGTGTTGAAAAGACTCGACATGTCTCTTTATATAAAAGGTCAACAAAAAAGGATAGACGATCATTCAAGTTTAGGTATTCATTGTGCTCAGGCCCTTACATTTCACAACAATATGAAAAGAATGTACGCACATTTCCCACGTAGATAGACCTATTATCTACTTCCATCTTATCCTCCATAGACATATTTAGTGGACTAGCTAGAAAGTAAATTTCAAAGAGTTTAACAGTTACACTTAGTTTATAATAGAATAGCATTATTAAACTTCTCTTAAAGGTAGAAGCTCCACCAAAACACAGAAAACTTACTTATGCCGGGAGGACTACTCATGTTCATCTGTTTGTCAACTTCAGATTGTAACTGTTTTAGTTTTTCAGCTTCTTCTTCCATCTCTCTTACTCGTGCTTTTATAGCTTCTAATTCCTAGTCAAAAAAATAATGTTTAGATATACAATTGAGCCAACAGAAATTCATTTGTCAAGATGTATCATGATAAATATATATATTTTTTTTAAATTTCGAGTTTTAATTTTTGCTGTGACGTCACGCGTCTGGAAAATTCTTTCCAGCCTTTTCGAGCGCAAGTGCCCTTATTGCATCCGTCGGCTCAATTGTGAATTAGTAACATTTAGTATAAAATATAATATTATTCTGCAACTTGAAGGCGATTTCAATGTAATCTCATTTGAGTATACGTATTTTGACTTACTGGGTCATCAATATTAGCTTCTGTAAAATCACGTCTTACACCATCATTGTGCATTAAAGCATCGCCATCCTGACCATTCTCAAGCCCATCAATGCCATCAATTTGTTCACTTGATAATAAATCGGATTCAGACATTTCTGAAACAAGTGGGTAGAGGTCTGAAAAACTATATTTCATATGTTAAAATTTATCATATAACTATATCACTAAACATATCAACAAATTATGGTTTGCTTATTTCAGTTGTAAATGACTTGAAGAAATAAAAATATGTCAAAATATCCCGATTGAAATTTGTTTGAACTGACATATAGCTAGGATTATTGATGTTGAATAATGGAATCTGTATATGAAATAAGCTGAAAGAGAGGGAGATATAGTCGACGTCAACACAACCCACGTGCGAATAAGAATTTTCTTAGAGATGAGTTTTCTTCTTCCTTGGGAATTTTGAGTCCCTGTTTAAAAAAAATCTTTATCTAGAGCAAGGTTTCCTGTCAATTACAATAATATATTAAAGTGTGGTTTATTTATTCAGGATACAATTTTGAAAAGCTGCATTCATTATCTGAGAACTACTACCAAGTACGCATAAGCAATCAAGAGCCTATCTATAGCAGTTTTATGTAACAAAATTTTACTGGAAACGTTAATATGTGTGCCTGAAAATTTTAATGAAAAACAAATTTTACTTTCAATTAGTTATACGTGTCCCCAACTCAAATAGTCTGTTTGACACTGATCGGATCAAGACTCGATAAAAAATTATGTGCACATTTACTATTTAGTGCGAAAATTGAAACCAGTTTTAAACATTTAAACTTTTGTTCATTACTTTTGCACAATAATTATTAAAAAAATCACTATAAACAATAATGAGCGTAGCCGACCGGTACGATCTTCCGGCATGTTTTCGAATAAAATTATAAAGTTTTTTATAAACCTGAAGGAGACAGTTTCCTCAGCACGAAGAATTCAAACCTGTACACCAGATACCCAGCTTTATATATTGTTGCTGAACGATGCTATAGATTTTTCATTCAGAAGTAGAAGCCACCACTAACCACCACCTCAATTGATAAAAGATGAAGGAAAACGGCGGATGAAGCGAAACTTTGGAGGTTAGCATAAAGCTATGTTTGTAAGGTTTGTAACCTAAAGGCCCTAAAGGTGATTACATACTTCAGTGAAAGAAGTGACTTTAGGACCATGTCGTGGACGTGACTTTATCCAATACTACTTTTCGTCAGAGTTGGGTAAGTAAAATACTCTAGGTAATTTACGTAGTTTTTTACCGTAAATTACTAGGTATTTTACCCCACTAGTTCTCTACACGATGTAAATTACGTGTATACGGGACTTAACGCTCCTGCGATGCCCGTTCTCGGTCCCGCCAACAAAGAACAAACCTAACCTCACCCAAAAGGCGATTATATCCAACATTTTTTAGGACTTTACTACAAAATAAACATTGTGTAACATTTTTCTCTTGCAGGCGCAGAAAGTTCAATTTATTCCATGGAATATATGGAAGCCCGAAGTGGGATTTTATTTTCCCCCGTTTATTTTCAGTCGACATTAATGATATTATTCAATTAACAATGTTCATGTTCAAAACAAACTCTTCGGGAACGGAACTTTGAAAAAGTGAGGTTATATACAATTCTATAAGGCCGCCATCTTGGCACGTAATTTATTAGGTATTTTACTGGTTTTCTACGTAAAATACCTCTCTTAGGTAATTTACGTAAAAAACCTCGAGTGACGCGTCACTGCACAACCCTGCTTTTCGTCCATCCCATGAATAGGGTTGTAAAGTTTAATCAAACTTTGGAAAAATGAAAAGTTTCCAAAGTTTCAAGCATAATGGCGGGAAAATTCAAACTATTTGAATTTTAAAAATTCATAAATAAATTGCATAAATAATCAAATAAATAACTAATTTATATAGAAAATTTGAATAAACAAATAATTTGAACTAATTAGAAAGATTAAATCACGTGAGTCAAATGTAAATTATTTAGTATTTTATTTTTTTAAATTTATTGTCTTATAATTAATTTGTGCTTCTGGTGACCCATTTTCCAAGAACTTTTTATTATACTTTAAACGCACACTATTATGTCGACAAGTACCGGTAAACCATCTTGCATCACATCAAAAAACATCCGAACAAATGAATACGATTCGAATAATATAAGTTCAACCTGGCATGAGTGCGCATGCGCATTCATGTTTGTAAAACTTTGGTCCATGAAACGTTTCATCGTTTCACGAAATGTTTAATGTTTCATTGAAACGTTTCATGGACTTACACCCCTACCCATTATTACTGTGTACAGAACGCTTAACTTGTACTCCAATTTACAAATTTATGACATTTTATTTTATATTAAAAAATTAAAAGAATGACAAACGACAAGTAGGTACTCAAAACAGGCGGAAATGAATTTTACACTTGAAAAATATAATTATTAATAGATTTATGACTTACTTTTACGCTAGAAAATTTTGTTTTATCAATTTCCCAATGATTCCCATATATTTCTTTCGTCCAAGACCAACCTTACTTACAGTCTATCCCTACCACATGGCCTGTGACGTCAACTTGGTTATCTCAATAGCATTGGCCTTGGATCGACCAGATCACGTGACAAAATCCCTGTAAAAGTTTCTGTAAGATCATTTTTTTAGTTTACAAAATATCTTCCCGAAAATTTAGAAAATACTACAGAACATGGTAGGGAACATCTGCCAACTTCGTTTGAATGGAAATTTTGCAAAAAATTTTACATTCAACTGTAATAATTGTCGATAAGTTTTCAAATTTTTTCAAAATTCTTACTAAAAAGAGTTTAACAGACGTGCTTTATTGTCTTTTGTTTACGTTTCCCAAATTTTCAGAAAGATACTTTGTAAATTAAAAAAGTTATCTCACATGAACGAATTAATGTATAATTTAGTCACGTGGTCCGATGGATCCATGGCCTTAATGGTGCATTTATACCTCTGTCTGCCTGACCGGTGCGGACAGCAAATACATAACAGCAAAAAAGACAGACGTTTCTTTTTGTCCAATTTTACACTGTCTGTCTCCTTTACTCTTATGTATTTGCTGTCCGCACCGGTCAGGCAGATAGAGGTATAAATGCACCATAAGAAGTAAATACTTCCACCATAGGATGAAAAGAGGCCGACGTAATAACTAACTCTTTTCATCCTATGGTGAAATCATTTACTTTGCTTGAAACCGAAGGTGAGGGTGGTGTCCCATGGCAACGTAAAACGCAAAGCAGAAAACGCACAGCCAATCACTAAACATCTTTAGAAGTCTGACTTCTCAAAATTGTCCTGTGATTAGCTGTGCGTTTGCTGATTTTCGTTTTACGCTGTCATGGGACGCCACCCTGAAAGCATAAAATATCATAAGAGTGAAAGGGACACACAGATATACATCTCTTTATCTCTCTTATAATTTTCGCGCTTTTGGCTTTACGTTTCCATGGCCATGGGACTGCACCTCCCCTCTGATCTCTGATCCACTGATGTTTAGTATTTAATATTTATGCACACATATGCATAATTGCATAGTAAATTATGGAAAATTGGTAAGAAAAAAATATTTTTGATATTTTCAAATATACTGAAACACAATTATTACAGTAACTCTTATTACCATGTTTTTTGTGTTCAAAATTTATTTCTTCATTAATAACAACAATATAACCTCATAAAATGTTTATTCTATCTTTAATAATATTTAAATTAATTCTTTATAAATCTATTTTACAGGTGTTCTGTATATTGTATACCTTACAATAAGGACTTTAATATATATGTGATATTATTTTAATATACTTCTATTATAATGTAATAAAGTAGCTATAAAAAGCAATTGATAATGAGTTCTGCGTATTTAACAAACAAAGCAATTACTTCCTGGCATCAACAAGTGTTTGCTCTTGATGCTAAATTTAATTCGCAACGTGTTCCAGGTGATTCGAGATTTGGTATGTTACTTGAATAATTAAATATTTTAGGGGATTAAGAATTTAGTACGCGTAACTGTCCTAAGTTCTTCTTACTGTTATCTCAATAAATCAGTGTCATTTACAAAATGATGTAATATAAACACTCTATTTAGGAATGATATATATTCGCCGGAGAAGCCAGTTACTTTGTGAAAAACAAAATAATCAATCTAGAGTGCAGATAAGTTACTTGAAGTTACGCAGTATTTTACTTCGTCATCGTTATGGAGAAACCAGTGAGTCAAATAGCATTGCAAATTCCTTACACGATGAAAGAAATGCGGAGATTTCAAGAACTTTGAACGTAAATCACCAGAGAACGACAGCCGAAAATTTTGCATTTGATGGGGTACACCATATTTTTGATCAGCACACTGCAGCACTATCCATGATTAAGTTTGCCAATAATGACAGATCAAAACTTTGTTGTGCTTCTTTCGATGGTCATATATCTATTTGTGAGGCGGCTAGTGTACCTCCAAGAGTTATTTGTCTTGTGGGAGGACATAAAAAAGGCGTGACTGCTATCGATTGGAGTATGAGTAATGACCTGATAGTTTCATCATCATTGGATACTACTGTTCGCCTTTGGCAATTACATTTAGATTTAAATCTAGAATGTTTAAGAGTAGTCAGTGATCCAATGAAAGCAGAGGTTCTTTCTTGCGCTTTTGTACCTGCTAACAATAATTTGGTCATTACCGGCAATTCCCAAGGATATTTACAAATCGTAAATGTCTCTACAGGGAAATATACACGAAATGGAACTTCAAAGATGAGTGGAAAGGTTAAATCTATTTTCACGATCACATTTGGACACATTTAAACACAAAGTTTCGAATCATTAGTAATAAAAATAATTTTACATTTAGATTTTGTCAATAGCGTGTGAAGAAAGTGGAGGTACTCTTCTTTGGGCAGGTAATGATCGAGGAGTTGTCGTTTCGTTTCGTCTTGTACCTGGATCTCAAAGGTTGTCTAAGCTTCGACGGATAGAAGATATTGGAGGACCAGTAACCAGTATTTCATGGCGAACATGGCTTTCAAAAGAATTTCCTTGGCCTACACTATTAATAAGTAGTGCTTGCAATGCTGTATCATTGTTTCGTGTTGCTGATGACCAAGGCTTATTGATACTTTGGAAAAAGTATCCTATCAAGCACAGGTAGCTGAACAAGATTTAAAATTTTTTCGAAATATTAAGTTTTTTTAGAAAGAAGAAAATATGCCAAATGTATTATTTTTAAAGTAAAATTTCCTGTACTTACATTTTTTATTTATATTTTCCATAGCGCAGATTATCACTTAAGTTTTGAATTATAATTTACACATGTTTAACCTAAATTTCAAATGGAAATTAATTTTTAGGCATCACCTCATACGGTCAACGTTCTGTCCCCAAATGGGAGCAAGCTTGATAGCCACGGGATCTGAAGATGGCTCTGTTCACTTGTTAGATTCCACTAAAGAAGGAAAAGCTGTAAGAGTGAATCGCCTACTTGGTCATGCTTCTCCTGTAGTAGCGCTTTCTTTTAATTATGACGAGTCTCTACTTGCAACAGCTGATTACCAGGGATTAATTATCATTTGGCGTAATAATTAAGATTGAAATTTAGAATAAAATGACGTTTTTTAAATTCACACATTCTTATTTGCAAAAAAGTAAACAAGCAGTTTGTGCTAATTTTCTAATAAAATTCCTTAAAAAATGAAGTGTAAATTGTAATATATTTGAATACATTTTTTTAAAACGATTTAAAAGAAATTGAAAAAGATCCTAGTACATGTTGCTTTTTTTAGTACCAGGAATTGACTTTGGAACAGACTTGGCCGATTAGGGGTTCAATACAAGGATCAACTACAATTCCGAAATTTGTACAATTATCAACCTTTTAATCAAGGCAGTATATTAAAAGATCAACAGAACAAATACAATTAATTTTATACTGGTCCTATAAAATGTTTATATAAAATTCAACCATGATGACACCCTTTAACATGCGATAGCAAATATATAATATGCTCTTGTACTAATACAAATCGGATTAATCTGCAATCATTGGTCGTGGTGATACTCGTAAATATGAGAATAATATTAATATATCAATATCACTATTAACTCCATTGATACTATATTAGTAAATCAGTAAACAAAATTTAAAAGACAAAATCTGATCAATTAAACTAAACGAGTGAATAATTTCAAAAATAGGCTTAGAAAAAAAACTAATTTTTATGTCGCAGAAGTAAGACATTAAGCCGCGCCACATACTGTTAAAGCCGGTGAATTGATGAATATTAAATTGAATAATTTACAGCTTACTATCGCACATAAATGATGTGATTTAAAAGTTATTAATTACAATCGCAATTCTACACCTGTACTATTTACAACAAATTAAAATTGCAATATTAATCTCACCAAGAAATATTTTCATAGATAAGATCTCCATGAGATCTTGGACGGACTTTGGCCAATAGAATTGAGAATATGTCAGGCCAATGATTATTTTTTCTACGGAAGAGATATTGTTCAAGGGTGATTTATGAGCGACTCCTTTTTCAATAACTTTTTTCGTAGTGCTTTAAATTTACATATAAATGCGATTCTTCCACTAATTGTTCTCTTTATTTATTAGATTTGGGAGAATCAACCGGTTGTAGTATATTATCATTGCACATTTCGTCAACTGCAAACAGTTGCTTCTCATCACTATTATAGTTATTATTATTATTACTTTGTTTGGCGGTAGTACACACTGTAGTTCCTGCAACATCGTTTGATGTTGTAAGATTCAATTTCAAACGATCTCTTGTATGTCTTAATTCACCCAATTGTCTATTTTGTTGACTTTCTGGTTCGTCTTCTTTTTCTCTCTGAAGGTGATGCTGTGTTTGCTGTTCCTCTTGCGCTCGAGACTGACCCTGGTCTTCAGCCTCTGCCCCAGGAAAAAATTGACTTACATAAGAGCCATCACCACTTTGAAATTGAAAAGGACGGTTTGAACTACTAATGCAAAATTCTTCATCCCCTGAAAAAATAAGTAGAGTTTGAAGAAAGTTTATCATAGAAGATTTAAAGAAAAAATATAAATGTTGCTATTGGCTTACTGGAAGTTGTGTCATCATCTATAGAATAAAGATCCAATCTTGGTTCACTTATCATCTCTTCCCAATCTATCAAAAAAAATGTCATTGTCTTTTAACGAAATATGTATTTTCCATTAGTTTCCGTGCATTAATTATTCTTGAATTGAATTAAAATCTAAAACAAATCCAAGTTACCTGCGTAAGATGTCGGTTCCCACTGCGTAGAAATTGGGTCTTTAACACAGGTTGGAGCTTCTTTTGGATATTCGTATACACAATGATAACGTTGTTTCTTAAACCACACGGTCTTCTTTTGATCCTGTACAAATTGTACTTCGTCGATCTATTTTCTTGTTTGAGTGTATAAAAATAATCTCAAAGTGAAAAAGTTAAATAATCGAGAAAAAAATCCATTCTATCAAAGAGTTTAAAAGTAGAAAATAAGTTTATAGTTTGAGTAATAAAAAAGAAAGTGGTTTTAAAACGTTATTTTAAAAGCGTAATACACCTACCAAATCATCCTATTGCAGCGAAGGAAGTAAAAATACCAATGTAAACATTGCTATTATTACTGCAAACGTATTTAAAAACAGGTACCGTTGTTTTACTTACATTCGATTTTAATGTTTTATCAGGAGATCTAAGAGCTGATCTGTGAGGAGCTAAATTTGCGTCCCATGCTGATGGTGTAAATTCTTCCTCGTCATCATCTTCGCAATCACCATCGTCTTCATCATCATTACTTTCACAATCCATTTGTTTTCCTTTCTCTGTTTGTACTTCTTCTTTTTCAGCTTGATCCATTCGACTTTGAATCACAACATCACTGGCACTAAGACTAGTGTTGTATTGCTGAAATAATTTTAATTTTTCTGTATTGCATATGCAGATTTCACTTATGATTATATTCTACTGAAATTATGATACCAGAACCTTAAACACACACCTTGTAAACAAATTCTCCTGAGCTCGAACTATTTTCTTCCTCATCTGCCTCTTCATCATTATTAGCATCGTCGTCCTCCTCATCGTCGTCGTCAACGTCATTTTCTTCTTCTTCGTCCACATCCTCATTCTCTTCTTGGCTGTCCCAATCATTTCCACCCACGAAACTTGTAGACATTAAATCGCCTTGAATTTGTAAATGTAGAGGAAGCGGGAGACCTAAAGAGGAAGGATGTTGCTGCCATCTAGATTCTTCTTCAGGGCTCGGTAACAAAGCTCCTTGGCTAGTTTTACCCATTTCATTATACAAATAAGCTTCATTGCTATAATCAACCTGTTCATTTGTTGAATTATCATTTTCTGATTCAGGAAATTTTCTTTTCATATTTACAGGCGTATTTTCTCGCAAATATTCATTATTTTCAAACGACGCACATTTGCTCATTTGAGTATCCATGAGAAGTAAATCTTCATCTGGTACTGAATCTTTTGAAGCTATAGATGTATCTTTAGATTCATCTTTTAAAACTATAGACTCAGAATTTACATTGCTCTCTCGTTCTTCAAAAATAGGACTAAGAGGTGTATCGTAAATATTATATCTAATTGATATATCAACACCGCTAGGACGATTTGTTAAGTCCGGAAGATCATCGTCATCCCAATTGTTACTATCTCTGTCGCTACAAATGGACGGTTCATCCTCGTCTCGTAAATCTGGTAATTCAATAACAGACATTTGAGTTTGAGGCAATTTTTCCCTAAGTTCATTTCGAATTGCCGCAACAAACTCTTCATCCAGACTAAAAGATACGTAAGAATTTTCGCTATGCAAACTTACCGTAGAACTATCTTCATCATTTTCTTCTTCTATCCAATAATCTTTAGCCATATTTGACGTATTCATACAATCAGGTTCATTTTTACTTGGGATAGTTAAAGCATCACTATTATTATTTTCAAGTTCATTATTTTTTGGGATTTCTTGACCTTTGGTTTCAACGGTATCGTCTGGAGGGATGCTTAATGCACTTTCTACCAATGTTTCTTTGAGTTCATTATGTTTTTCCTCCTTTGATTCATCTTCATCATCACTAGGTACGTGATTTTCATCTATTTCTACCTCATTCCTATTTACAAGTGTTACATTACAAATTTTTTTTGATGTTGTAGGTGTAGTGCTGTAATCTAGAGAATCGGTTAGGGATACAGAACACTCAGCATCCAGAATAGAATCCAATTCTAAAAGAACACGGAGTTGTTCTTCATCCGCATTTTCTTCTACCTTTTCAGTAAAAGCTTTATCACATGATTCTTTGCGTCTAAAGACAGCATCTGAACTGCAGTCTTCAACGGGTTTCGAAAGATTTTGAAGACTGTTTTCCTTTTTTACTGAAGGGCACTGATCTGCTTTTATTTCTGTAATCTTCGAATAAGATACATCATTTTTATTTCTCTCAATTTCGAGATTTTCATGGTATAAAATTGAATGAGCTGTAGGACTACTTGTCAAATCGTCCAATCCACATTCGAAAACTTTTTTTTCTAATGCAGAATCTAAGGCCTGATTCCATAAAATTACGTCTATCGCGTCATCTTGAACGCTATTTACATTTTTCACCTCAAATTTGTTATAAAAGCACGCGCTATTATCGTTACAGAGAGATTCGACTATTTCCTCTGATAAATTAGCATTTGAATCATAGTCAGGTACATCTTTGTGGGCTTTTGTAATATTAAAGTTCTGAAGTAGTTTACCGTTCATGGAACATTCTTTATCAGAATCGAGAGATAAAGAATTTTTCTTATGATCAGTAGTTAATTTTGGAGGTTTTGTCGTAATTGACGTATCTCGAATTTTCTTCAACTCCTGATCGAATTCATTGGCAAGTGTTTTACTCCGAACATCAGTATCACTGCCAAAAAGCGTAAATCTCTTTTTTATAGATTTTTCTGTTACTTGCGGTCCTAAAGACCAATCTGCATCAGAATCAGAGTCAATATGTACAAGAATCATTAAGTCAGTAACAGACTTAGATTTCAGCTTAACTTTTTCCGTGTACACTCCACGTTCAACTTTCACTCTCCAGCTTTCTTCTTCAGTTTCAGAATCAGATTCTCTGAATAGAATCTCAGATTTAGAACCTGGAATATTTTTAACTAATTCCTGTGGTCCGAGCCTAAAACTTGCTTGAGGTTTAGTTACTACCTTTTCTTCAATCAAGTTTGGCCAGCTTTCAGAATCAACGCTTCCACGAAGATCTTTTAAACTAGCACTTCTAGCACAGCCATTGGTTGCATTTGGTCGCAAGGTTTCCCACCGGTGTTCGAATTCTTCCGTCTTTAAATGTTCTTCAAGAAGAATTTGACGCGCTTTTTCTAATGAGATTCTTTTACTTTTATCTACGACTAAACACAAATTAATAACTTCCAATAAGCTACATGAATAGTCTTTAAATCGTTTCAATATTAGTTCTAAGCTAACTGACTTCGATCCAGATTTAAAGAGCAGCATTTGAATAACTTGTTCATCATCCAATTCATCATATGGTCTTTCACCCCATGTCATTATTTCCCATAGGAGAACCGCATAACTCCAAATGTTAGCAAAAGGCGTAATGTCTCGAGTCTCAATCGTAGTTTCAGTGCATTCTAGCGACTCCGGTGCTGACCATCTAATAGGCAATGCTCTATCACCAATTACATAATAATCTAGTGGATATTTTTCTACCCCAGTTCCATAATCACCTACTTTTATTGACAGGTCAGTTGCAACAAGACAATTTCTAGCTGAAAGATCCGTATGTGCAAAACCATTATCGTGCATATGCTGAAGCCCAGCACCAACTTCTAAAGCTATACGTGTTAACATATTTTCTTGCAACAATGCGTCCCGTGACTGAGGATCATGATTTGATCGAAGAAAATGTTTGAGGTCACCAAATGGACATGATTCAAATATTAAAAGGTACGGATCAGTTTCGAGGCAACAACCAATTAAAGTTAAAATATTACGATGACGAAGTTTAAAATATGGCGTAGCTTCACCTAGGAACCACGCCTTTTCCTGTACAGTTGCTTCGTCTGAGAGAATTTTAACTACGACATTTCCGATTTTATCATTTACATTCAAACTGTCTAAATCAGCCCGACCTTCTACTACTTTTCCAAACCATCCTTGTCCGATTTCTCGTAAATATTTCAGTTTTTCTCTAGATAAATGTAAGTCGGTAGCGTTACACCACTCGCGACATGAGTCTTGAATCGTTGCACCATTTTCATCTTCGAAGACGGACGTAGGTGATGGAGGTTTTGGTTTGTGCGTAATATTACTTTTGCGAATAACATGCTCAATAGGGAGAGGTTCGAATTGTATTTGATCTCTGACATTTGCAGATCGTGGAACTTGAAGTTCTAAACCTACGAAAGAGTGATGTAATGTTGTCTCGTGGTCAGCACTTCTCTGATCTTTAAATTCCTGGAATAAAAACATAATATTAAATATATTTGTAAGAGTAATCAAGATTAATAGATAGTAAATAAGATGGAAGGTGCAACTTGGAACTATTGGACATTTTTCTTCTCCGAGAATTACTTGCCAATGTGATAAATTGTTTCTAACAAATTCATATTCATTTCATTAACAGATTCCGTTGTTTTAATGAAAGAAAATAATAAAATTATGTAAAAAGTAGATCTTGAAATTGTGTCACAAAAAATTCTCTTAGAAGAACAAATTATTTCTGCCTAATATAATAAAGATAATTAATTTTCAAGCATAAAATAAATAAAAAACATCTATGGGAAGTTATTAAAGTTACCTGTGCGCTATCTTGTCCTTTGCCCTATAATTAAACAAATTATTGGAATATTTTCCTCGTTTCCAATTCAATTGATAACAATATAGGGTAAGAGCACCATTCAATATAGATAATTTATTATTTTAATCATTAAATTTTAGAACATTTCTCCTTCAAAAGCTTCAATTAAAAGTTTTATTCAATTTTATTTTTTGATTTAATAAGTTACAAAATTATTCAATTGTAATTACGGTGGAACATAATGAATTAATAATAAAATAAACTACATATTTTCAGAATAAAAGTAATTTTTTATTTTTCCTTTGTTTTTTAATTTATATTTAGAATAACCACAAAGATGTTTCAATTTCCTATTTGAATGGTTTTAATACATTTCACGCCACTCCGTATTTCTATTTCCAGTTTTGAATATCAACTTATATTTTATTGACATATTTTTTTAATTGATATGCAAAACGTCAATGTAAGTTATGTAGGTTATCCCAGATGAAACAAGATAGTTAAATTTTTATGAGGTCACTGAATATAAATATTAAATGTCTTGAAAACCCTTGCCAAGAAACCACGCATGTAAACAATGAAACTTAAAAATTTATAAAGAAAAAGAAAGCAATGCAGCAAGTGTACATAAATGAAGCTGTGCTGTGATCATATTAAGTGAAGTTCACTATTCCAATAGCTTTTTTGACAGAAATCAGGTGCACTTACCCTAAATATGTGAGAAATAAAATAAAGTTAAAGTAGAGTCTCATAATTACCTGGAATCCTTTAGACCGATGACTTCGATGACAACACAGACAACCGACCAATGTAAAAGCTGTGATACCAATGCCAAAAACTCCAAGTGCATACTTTAACCAATAAAGCTCTCGATGCCAAAAATCATCTGAACCTACGAAAAATAGAAATCTCTTCAATATTTTAGTTTTATCTAATATAAACTGTTACACTAAAGTAATTTTGTGTTTAGGAAGTTCCTATTCTTTGTACATGTTTTTAATGTATAATATATAAATTTGAAATAAAAAAGCAACACATATCAAACATATAAAATATAAATAAACTGGGAGAAAGAGTTAGTTTAAGACTCTGTAAATATTACTGAATTGTAAAGACACTGGACTCATACTGTTTGTACCTCACAAACATTTTGCAGAATGTTCAGTAGTTTGCGGAAAATATGATACCAATGAACATAGACATCGGACCAGACTTGAGAACCAAAATACTCTATCAAATTCAATTTTTAATAATTTTATCTAAACTCAACAGTTCATATGATTTTTCAATGCACATGCTTTTGAAAATACTTTCTCAAATTCATGAATGCATAATAAAAATCATATTTCTACTAAAATTGATAAAAATATTCAAGAAATTGACTCAGTGGGACTAAATTCGTACCTGTCAAAATAGGCGATATGGGATGAGCAACGAGAGTTGGAAAACTCTCCCAGAGAAACCAGCATATCCAGCATAAGTTCCGCATTGCTTTTAACACATTCACGTTACAACTGCATATTCATGCCATTTTTTAAAGCCTTATACTCCATCCAAAAACGTACATAAAACTCTAACGCAGATTGAAATAGAGAATTTGTCTTCATTCAGAGTTTACGGATTGAGTACTTTCAACTTAGCAAAAGACATCTTGAGTCTTCATATGTAAGTTTTCTCTTGGCAGCACTTGGTTCTGTTTCGAGCTAATTAATTTGATTAGGACTTAAAAATAGACTGACATAACAATGATTCTTCATGTGAAGTTATAAAACAGAAAAACTTGTTGAAATAATATATTTAATTTAAGCATGCTCCATTTGTGTATGTATACCAATGGAAGATACTGTGCTGTACTTGGCCAGTGTTCTGTCTCGTGCTGCATAATCGCAGCCAAAGGCAGAGATGAGAAGTTAAACAGTTAAAGTCATAGATTAACCAGACCACGTGACATCAGTATTATTCCAATTGGAGTATGTAAGGTTATCAACAAATTATTTGCTAAAATGGATTTTTCTAATCAGAAAGATCTTCTTAGCTTTTTTATTCACGTTTGTCTGGTACCAAAAATCCATTTAAGTAAATAATTTTTGAATAACTTTACATACTCCAATTGCAATTACTGATGTCACGTGGTTTGGTTGATTCATGATCTTAAAGTGCAAATGGGCCAATTATCCATCAATTATCTTGCTTATGAAATAGATTAATAATATCTCTATAATACATAATATACTAATGTGGAATATATACATTCTTCAATTTTCACAAGTAAAAAAAACATAAAAAACTTTTTGGTTCCACTTTAACATATGGCATCATAATGTGTTAGAGTGAGATGATCGACTTTTTCATGAAAACATTCAAAAAACCATTATGTTGCAATGAGATAACAAGCTTTTCAGGGTTCTTAAGTCATAAAAATGGAAGAATATATTTATCCAGTGTTGCCAGAGGTCTGAGTTGCTTTCCCCCTAGATTAGTCCCTATTTTACACTAAAAAAAAGTTTCCACTACATCCTGAAATTTTTTTTTTAATGGTAAAATTCTTATATGTACATGATAAATTTTTCTTTTTTCAACATTTAAACGCTTTGTATATATTTTTTTTTAAGAAAAAGAATGAATTTCAAAGGAATTTCTGAAGAAATTCGAGCACGCTCGCTTTTGGTAGCTGTGCCGACCTAACGTTTAATGCCGCGCGTTTTTAAAATTAGGAATTTACTTCGAAACAGTAAATAATGAGAAATTATATTGATTAATATTTAATCGATGCTAATGCCTTCAAAAGTGTTGATAAAATCAAAGAATATTATAAATATGGTTCTTTTCTCAAGAAATTTTATTGACTATTTAAAGGAACGAACAGTTATAATTTACTTGTGCCTTGGTCATTTTTGGAACATGTGTACAATAAACCAATGAAATTGAGCGTTAATTTTAGTTGAAACTCTAGGTCATGTTCAGAGATGGGTACGTAATTTACTTGGTTTTTTACAGTATTTTACCAGGTATCTTACGTATCCAGTTTTTTTAAACAATGCATTTTTTGTTGTAGAGGGTACATTACACTAGACATAATAAAGAACATAATAACGGATAAAGGTGCAGACATACCTCGTATGTTTATCTGCTATGGAAATTCCATTTGAGTTATGGATTTGAGAATGGGAAGGACGAAAAGTATTGGCTAAAGTCACTTCAGTGACATGCCCTTAAGGCCGTGTGGTAGACTCTTGCGTCACCAATTGCATGCAACCACTTTATTAATAAAATAAGAATTTAAGGCCATGTCTTACTTACCCGATCTCTACCTTACAGACACTTTTTTTCGCCCTTCGCATTTTCACATTAATTGAGATATTGTGTTAAAACTTCGAGTAATTAAGTAAAAAGCTTCACTAATGTGAAAATGCGAAGGGCGAAAAAGAAGTGTCAGTAAGGTAGAGATCGGATAAGTAAGATATGGCTTTAAATTATTATTTTATTAATAAAGTGGTTGTATGAAATTGGTGACGTCAGAGCCGACCGCACGGCCTTAAGGGCATGTAATATTTCCAAAATTAGCAAAATATAGCAACATAATTAATTATATTAACATAATTCCTGAAAAAAATTAATTTTCGTGCATTGGCCCACCACCCTTACTCATGTTTAAGTTATAATTTTGACATTTATTAACGAAATGACAAGATTCGCGAATAATACACAAAAATTAGGTTAGCTTGCGCACCCACAAAACTTTAAGTCTAGCACATACGTAAATTACGCGTAGAAAACCATGTAAATTACGTTAGGTATTTTACCTTCGCAACCCTGTATACGAGTCATAGGAGTGGATGGGAGTGGACCTATTCTGCATTTTGCTTGCTAGCCTGCGCAAGATCTTACAAGAGTGGAGGAGATGGAGAATAGTCTGTCTCTCTCACTCTTGAGAGTTTTTGCGCAAGCAAGCAAAATGCTCGCTTTACGAGGTATGTCTGCACCTTAATACATAACAATTTTCTTTTACATTTTTGAGTGTTTCGCTAAGTTTCGCATTGGGTCAACGCGGAAAAGGAGAAAAACAATAATAAGTAGATGTTGACTAATATGAAATAATGGAAGAAAATTCGGAGTCTTTTTTCGACAACTTTTTAAAGTATGTTTTATTATAATTTTAAAATATTAAAAGTTGTGAGGTTATACCGGCTTGTTCTTTTAAGTTTATGTTAAAATTTTGATTGTAATCGTTTTTTATTGCCAGCAAAAGTTTTCAAAACTAATTGTGCGATTAATAGAAAACAAAGTTATGTTCTTAAACACGTCTCCACCTCAAAAATGATATTTTTTCAAAATCGAGATTTTCTTTTGAAAAACATGAACTCCATCTCGTATTTACTTCATCTTATGGAATTCCATAGAGTGAAATTAGGGCTGAACTAATCTTTTTTTTTCAATAAATTTCTTACTAAATAATGAATGGGATTAAACTATTAGAGTACAAGCGGCGAAAATCTGTTGGTCGTATCCCTGAAAAATATTAGAAATTCCTTCTATTTGATAATTTATATATTATTTAATGTTATGTAAAAATATGATTTCTGAAATTAATCATTTGATTTGGTGCAGGGGTGAAAGCCTTCTGCAGAACAAAGGAATTCGATATGAAGCTTGGGATGAATATGAAAAATCTTTAAAGGTTCTGCCTAAAACTGGGAAAAAGTTATTTCAGCCTAATGGTTCATGGTTGCAGCAAAAACAGGTTGAAAAAGGTCTTCAGCACAGGAAAGATTTATTGATTATAGAGAGGGTGGAACGTAAATCACAATTGGCTATTGCCGAGTGGTTGCCAAGTGAAAAGAGAGTTCGAGTATTGAAAAAGTTAGGTCCAGAATGGTCGAATTTTGGCACAGAAATAAACTCTACGCTATATTTGATGCCAGAAGAAGCATTACTGATGTTGGAAATGGTGAATTATTTTTGTTTATTCTACTGATTTTAAAAATTAATTTTTAATAGATTCATAAAATATATGAATGTATGATTACAATTTTTTATAATTTCAGAATAATATAGAACTTCTTTGGGAAGGAGTTGCAGTTTCTTTACAGCAGGCTTACAGTATTTTACTAGATACTGAAAATTCCGAGTGTTCTTTGAAGGAATACAGAGTTTACAGCCAATTCGCCAGACGCGGCTATCGTCTTCAGCGCTGTCATAATGAAAACACTTCAATGAAAAATAGAACAAATACACGGGAATCTGTACATCCGCGTAAAAAAATTATTATATCGCCACTTAATGGTCTTCGAATGTTGAATGAATCTTCCCAAACAAAAGACGATTTTGGAACATCAGAAAAAAATATATGCTGCAGTAAAATGATTCATGATCTTGAGAAAAAAAGTTTTAAGGAGAAAAATAATGAAAATTATAAAAATAAAAATTATACGATCGAGGAAAACGTAAAAAGTGTAATGGAGAATATTATATCCAATTTAGAATCAAAAGAATTTGAGATAAGATCTGAGAACACAGAAAATAATCAATCCCAAACAGAAAAAAATGAAAATCAAACGGGTAAAAAGAGAAATTTTATTTCTAAAATAGAAATTATTTCCGAGGAGACTGTATTGAATAGTGTAAGAATAGTCAAGGACACTATTACTGAAAATATTAAAGAAAGCAGTAATTCTAAAAGATCAGGGACGCGAATAAAACGCAATGTCAAACTACTGCCGAAGAGAATTGATAAATCATCAAACTCAACAACTCTACCAGAGGCTTCACAGATCACTGCAATAGAAAATAAGAACGAAAATAAAATGAAAAGAATGGCTCTATTGCCTACCCCAGATTGTTCATTGTCGAAAAAGCAAAGGCAAGAGGTAAGATACAACAATATTGCAATCATATTTTGAATATCAGTTGAGTATCAGTTGAATCCAAAAGGAAATTGAATTTTTTCTCTCTTTACATCTCTTTAATATTCAGCTTTACAATTAAATGAAAATTATCCTTTTTATCTAAATTTTATTGCATTCATTTAAAATATTTTTAAAAATGGTGAGGATTTGCATATAA
Organism: Diplolepis rosae; assembly: GCA_030998225.1. Lineage (NCBI taxonomy): Eukaryota > Metazoa > Arthropoda > Insecta > Hymenoptera > Diplolepididae > Diplolepis > Diplolepis rosae. Next base: position 2,126,762 of record JAPYXD010000754.1, on the reverse strand, counting down.
ATAATGTTAAAGAGTTTTATTCTATTCAAAAAGTTTGAGTTTAATTTCTTTCAGTATCACAAATTAGGTTTTTAGGATATAAAATTTAAATGCCTTACAATGTTTAAACCTTAAAAATTGGATGCTAACTTTGGACGCTATAAAAATTGAGTGGATCCAAATAAGTGAGCTCTCAATTACAAACTCGTACTTTAGAGGATTAAAAAAATTTCTATTTTATCAGGTAATTGAACTTTCCGATGATGAAGTTGAAGAAATACAGGCGCCAATGACTCGAATAGAAATATTAAATCAATTTCCAAATATAGCTTCCAAGTCTTTAAGAATTGAACAAAGAATGTTGAATGGCTTTATACCAAGTAATATAAAACTTCAAAATAATGTTTATTATTATGACCAACCAAAATGGCAAAGTATAAAACGGAAAGATACTTGTAATAGAGTGCCGTCAAAAAGCACTAGTAATAGGCAGTATCTAGAACCAAAACAGAACAATAACCAAAATTATCCATTTGCATACGAAAATCCTAATCAATCCGTTTATCCGCGTCAGAATTCTATTTATGAACAAATGACACGGATGCAGACTTTTCAGTCCACTAACATGTCCAACTTTCAATATTTGCAGTGGTGCAATAGAAATAGGTTTTTACAACAAAATTCGCAATTTCGGTTTCAACAGAACGGTAAAAATCAATGGTTGCAAAACAGGCATATTCAATCTAACATTTACAACAACACTCTTCTAGGATTAATGGGAAATATAATGAAATCTTACTTAATGCGAAATCAGTTTCAACATAATTATCGACCGAATTCACAACCTATTCCATCTTTACATGATTGGCAAAACTCTTTTATGGAAAGAGCGTACAGTTCCAATTTTACGCGACAACCTAATAGATCATACGTATCGAATGAGCCTTCAAATAAGAGAAGTGATTTTAATTTGAGTGATCATACTCCATCATTTGTTAAAGTTATAGGACCTTCGTCGTGGAAGGAGTTAAAGAAAAAATGGCAAGAAGAAAGTACAATTACCATTGACGACGAAGATATTCAAGAAGGAGAGACTGGAGAATGTAATGAAACTGACTTGGTCGAACAAGAAATACAACCATTAATTACTATTAAAAAGAATACGCGTTTAACTGATGTTAATGATAAACTAAAATTAATAAAAGGATCTGCAGAAACACCACGTCAGAAAGAAGTAGAAAATAAAATATCATACAACATTTACTCAAATTATCAGCATTATAAGAAAACAAATCCAGGACCTCCAATGTGTCGTCTAATGATAATAAGGTACCATTTTGTACAAATTATTATTAAAATAATTTATTGATATTGCAAGAACATAATTTGTATTTCTTTTTTTTGCAGAGACGATGAGGATCGCTGTTTAGATTCAATACAAGTGCGTCAGCTACCACTTGATGAAAAATATGCACCTCTTGTAATTGCTTATGTCTGTAAAACATCAATCTCTTACATCCAACCAGGATTTGTATTGATTCCTGATTTAATTTAAATTAAATGTCATTACCCTTTTTTCGATTTAAATAATCAAATACAAGAAATTTTATGCTAGTGTATATTGTATTTAGTATGTTACAAATTATAATTTTTTATCAATTAAATTAACATTAAGTTTCTTGTAAAATGATCCTTATTTCTGAAGGTATGAACAGTACATTTTTTTTTCAAAGAGAAGTAACTTGTGTTATATAATTCAATTAAATTCTGAACAGTTGCATATATTTAGACAAATTATCAAGCATATATGTAAATGTATAAATATACATATATGCATAAGAATTTTTATTTTTAATTTAATTTTTTAAATTTAATATATATACATATTAAATTTAGAAAGTAACTAATGTAGAATTATTTTTTTAAATGTCAAAGGAAAAGTTCTTAAATTAAATAATGAAATATATTTTTGACTTAATTATCTAATTATTTTATTTTTAAAAGTATAAGCATTTATAGAATTTTAACGCTATTTTATTTCATTTAAATTTTAAAACTATCCATAGAACAAAGAATACTGCTATCGAAAACAAGAAAATATACAGAATATAATAATTATGTCCTCCCTTTGCTAGCCGCAAAACTCGAGATACAGAGGAAGATAATGAACCTCTAGTTCTTTCAAAATCATTGTCCTAAAATGAAATATAATTTCATGAATCACGTACAGTATTTTTTTTACATGAATAAATAGGTGAAATTATCATGATAGATTGCAATATTACCATTTCATTTAACATTTTATCTTGGTATTTCACCTCTGAACTAATATCAATAGATAATGATTTAAGAGCATGAATTTTATCTTTGAGCTCATCAGCGATTCGTTCATTTTCATCTTCTAAAGCATTAGTAGATGTGTTTGGTACTGGCTCATATGCGTACCCTGCTAGAAATACAGATTTGATAATATTTTACATGAATAAAATTATACATTGCACTTGTCTCACTCATACTTATTCCTTTATATTCTTACCTGAATGGGATCGTCTCATCTTGGAAAAATCAATTTTTGCAGCTGTAAGCAGATAAATATTAAACTAATCATACTCTAGTAAAGAACTTCTATAATACATGAATGAGTGCAAAATAATTGTCAGATATAAAGAAGATAATGAATCGAAGTTCCTTAACAATTTCTAATTAGTTAAAATTAATCAAAACTATTAAACATATTAGAAGTAAGAGGTAACGCTTTTTGACATTTTTCATTCAACCGAATTGTCGTCTGCGGATTACTATACATGTCAGTTTGTTTAGCTAACAGTGATTGCTTATTGCTACATGTTTTCAATTCTGTTCCTTCATTTCAAATGTTATAATTTTTTGTTTACTCAAACCATTATGTTATCATTTCTGTTCATATATAAAAAAAAACGTACATTGTCATTTCGTTTCTAAAAATTAAAATTATTATAATTTTCCTCTGTTCGATTTGCAGTTGTCATTTAACAAATTTCTGACAAATGAAACTTATGACAATTAGAATTTGGAAAGTGTTAATATGTGCATCATCATTTTATAACCTTTGGAACATTTTTAATAAAAATTTTATACTTTTCGTTAAAAAATATGTTAAAATATTGAAAGCATGGAATTATTCAATAAAAGTATTTCGTTCTTACGGCAAAATTCAAACTTATACATACAAATATGTTAACACAATGTAAGGTTATGTGAAAATAAGTCTAAACAAAATTGCCACTTTACCTCGTTTTAAAAATGTTTAAATAAGCAGGAATATTTATATAGTTTAATTGTGTTGAAATTAAATTATTTAAAATATAAAAAACATTACACGTAGTAGTAACAAACGTAAGGCCACGTAGGACAATTGGATAACGCCATTTTGTATGGAGTTGGCGGGACAAAATGGGACAAAAAAGCATACAGATAGCTCTCCTCATGGATGGGTACCACAGTACGTCCACTACATGTATTTTACGAGGGTACTTAAAAAGGTGAAAATGAGCATCAGCGCTGCCAAGTTATGATAGCAAGAACCAGTGTTGTCAATTGCATGGAAATTTCCCGGAATCCGGGAAATTTTGACTGACTTGGGAAATTTTACGGGATGTCAAGAAATTCCGGGAATTTCCGGGATATTGTCTTATAATTGCCTTATTATGTATTAAATTTGCATAGAAGATTTAATAAGAGATCTTTCGTTAAATACAACCAATCATAATGAGTTTTGATTAAAAAAAAGAAGCATTTTATTGGTTGCAGGCCCTTAGGGCGCTTTCATATGTCATAGTGCTCTCATGCGACCAAGTGGAAAAGACCTATTGCTATTCATTTCACTCTAACTCCTTCTGACGTCATATGCTAAAGTGAGATGAACAGATTCTTCAGGTTTTCAAATGAATGAGTCACATCTCTTGATAGTCGCTTATGTGTAAAATTAGCCTAAAGTTTCTCACAGTATCTATGTTGATTGGATAAAAGTATTATGTCCCAAAAAAGAATCATTGAATGGAATTTGAAATAGATTTTTAAAATATAGAATTCGGAAATGGATATATTTTTGATTAGAAAAGAGAATCCCAAATTACCTTGTATGCCTGTAAGTATAAATTGTATAATTATTTTGATTCTCTTTGATTATAGGAGTGAAAAGATAGAAAAGTAAAGTTATGTTTCTGTACTGTATTTTCTAAACGTGATCAGCACGCATATATTGTTTATACGTTTATTAGTAAAATATTGTTTCTAGTAGGGCATGTGGTACTTTACCATAAGAGTAATTTATTTCCTACAGGTCTTTATCCACAATTTTTCAAAATAATATTTGTTCATCAACGTAAAGAACATAAAGACTGAGGTCGATGGACAATTATTTGATTTAGAATTTTGATTATTTTTCGAAATTAACAAATATATATTTTTTTAAAATTATGAAAACCTAGGATAAGACATATTTTTAACAGAGTTTAAAATATTTAAACAATTTTAAGAAGTTTTAGATGATTTTAATTTACGGGAAAGTTCCGGGAAGTTTTGAAATTTGTCCGGGAAAAGTTGTGAATTTTCTATCGAGCTGCCGGGAAGTCAAGAGCGCTCTCTCCGGCAACACTGGCAAGAACTAATATCAATCCAAATCCAAACGAAACCCCCGTACCCCGCAATATCTTTGACCCCGCTCTAAATTCATAAGATGAATATTTTTCTTTTTAATTCAAAAAAAAACTATTGAAAATCCAAAATTCAATTTTTTAATAATAATATGTAAAATACGAAAAAAACGTAAGAATACATAGTTGTTCGTTTCAAAAAGATCTACAAATTTTATCTGATGCAGTTTCTGATAAAAGATATATTTTTCGTTTCAATTCCAAAAAATACGATTAAAATTCAAAAATTCCATTTTTTAGACAAAATATGTGAGATACAAAAAAAACGTTTAGATGGAAAATTGTTTGCCTAAATGAGGTCTACAAATTCTCATAAAGAAATTTCGGGACAGGATGTATATTTTATGTTTTGATTTTTAATATTAAAAAAATTCGATTTTTTTCACCAAAATATGTGAGATACGAAATAAGCGTTGTTCTGCAAAATCGTTTCCTTAAATAAAATCTACGATTGTTTTTTCTTTTTGAGAGATTTGGAAGAAAATGAATTATTTTAATCATGTAATTTATTAAAAAGTTACTGAAATGTATACAGAAAATCGAGCGCGAAGCGCGAGCGCCATGATGAGAATGTGTTCCTTAAGGCTGATAGAGCCTTAAGTAAATTGAATTTCTTGTTTCACTTAAATTCAAAAAGAAATTCAGTGACTTTGAGAAAATGTGTAATTCACATCATCTGTAATATTATTATAAAATTGGTTTGAGCTTCAGTATCAAATTATAAGAAATAAACTTAAATGTATGTGAAGAGCACAAGACCGAGCGCGAAGCGCGAGGTCCAGAAAGAACGGAGCGCGAAGCGCGACGATCGAATCGCGCGCCCTAGGCGCGCTCAAACTTGCGAGCGAAGCGCGCCATGAGAATGTGCCCGCGAAGCGGGCAGATTTTTTTATCTAAATTCATATAATTGTGTATTGGAGCTATGGTAAGTTTGAAAGGCACCCAATCACCCTTTGTGACCAGAACCTTTGGTTACGCGCAACCGCGCATTCCTGTGCATACAGAACAAAAAGACTTAAGGAGGAATTGCACCTCTGCTTGCAGGCATTATGCATGCAGGTTACCATGGTAACATATTAGTGGGAAAGAAACAGGAAAATTGTCGGTATCTTTCACTCTTGTATGTTACCATGGTAACCTGCATGCATAATGCCTGCATGCAGAGGTGTAATTCCTCCTTTAAAGTGCAGTCCACGTTAGCGTTTTTGCGCGGCGTAAAGCAGAAAATAATGAGAGAGAAAGAAAGCGATATATCTATGTGTCTCTGTCCCTTTCATCAGTTTCTGCTTTAGGCAACGCAAAACTGTGACGTGGGCTGCATCCTCAGGGTACCACAGGGTACCATAGAGTACTTTCATCTTTCATCTGCTTTTATGAATCGGCATCGCGTAATCAAAAGGAAAAAATCTCATTATATTTCATTCAAGAATACATTTCATGCATAGCATGTGAAGTAGGTATGAAAGTACCTTAACATTATATGGTAATTTAAAGACACAGCATACAAAACAACATAAGAGCATAGAGGATAGAGAAAACAAGTAGGCATTGCATGAAATTTTCAGCTTCTCTATAAAATGCTATAGCATACATACAAACAGCTGTTTCGTTGCATGAAATAAAGTAAATAAACGAATCGTATATAACGGAGTAAGTTTACAATATTGGTTTTTTGTGAATTCAATATAGAGTTGTTGACTTCAATTTGTTGTGAAAATCTTTCAATTTTAGTATCAAGATATCAGTGAGTATTACAAAATTCATTTCTTTAAAGTTAGAATATGAAAATGCACATTTTAACTTCTGTGCTTTGTTGGAAATAAAAACAAATTGTGCTCCTTCATCAGAAACAATAGGTTGAAAAATAATTAAAAGTATCATAGCTGATTATAATATTCTTCAAATTTATTGAAGTTGGCTGTAGTTTGCAACCTTATCAGGCAACAATGTCTAATATTTAGATACTATGAGTATTGTCCAGAATGGGTCGAAATCATGTTTATGCAAAGTTGTCGGGTACCACTAAAATGTGTGTTTATACTTGTTAAATCAAATTTACTTGTTAAAACGTTTGAAGTTCTTCTTAAATAGGAAGTATGATTCATTAAAGTTATATTTTCATTAAGATTATTAGCATGTACATGTGCCAGTCTGAAATAGTAAAAGATATCTACTTGAAGCCTGTAAAGTTCACATATTTGAAATAGAAAACATCACATATATTATTCAATGAACTTATACAACACTACTCCAAGAAAAGACGAATAGTTATATAATGAAATAAAAAAGGTGATTCGATTCACTCCAAAAGTATAGTTATTTGCTCAACTAGTGCAATAATAATGGTATTTTTATAAATTGTGGAAATCTATGAACAAGAAAAGTAAAAAGAACATATCTGGACATTCGAATATAACAGTTCAAGCTCTAGGTTATTAATATTTAATTCAATTGTGCGACACTATTGAATAAGACCAATAGTGTCATTCAATTTAGATCTGAAACTTCTTTTGAATCATTCAAATAGAAATGATATTGAAGTTCTTTTCAGAACTGCCAATACTGGGTTTGCTACTGATCAATATATTTTGAATCGGAGTTTTGCAACATGGAAAAGCCTATATCTGCCGATATTGTAATAATATCTGGAAATTCTCATCCTGAATTGGCTAATTTAATCGCTAAGTATGTTCAATACCAATTAAGATAACATTTTTTATACGAGTAAAATATACAAAGAATTGACATACATTAACTTTTCTCTGATCAAGTCGTTTGGGAGTCAAGAGCGGAGGATGTGCCGTATATTACAAAACCAATCGAGAAACTATGGTAGAGATTGGTGATTCTGTTCGAGCCAAGGACGTATATATAATTCAAACTGGAACGAAGGACGTAAATAACAATATAATGGAACTACTTATTATGGCATATGCTTGCAAAACATCTTCAGCAAAGAGTATAGTTGGTGTCATTCCATACTTGCCATACTCAAAGCAATGTAAAATGCGCAAACGTGGATGCATTGTGTCAAAGCTGCTAGCAAAAATGATGTGCAAAAGTGGTTTGACTCATATCATCACTATGGATTTGCATCAGAAAGAGATACAAGGATTTTTCGATTGTCCTGTTGACAACTTGAGAGCTAGTCCATTTTTGTTACAGTATATTCAAGAATCGGTAAGTTTTCAAGAAGTCTAATGTCTGGTAGTCTGATGTAAACACACTAAAAACCCGAGTGATTGATATTTCGAACAATGTGAATATACACGTGAATTGATGATGTCAAATTACAATTTGTAGTGATAAACAAGAATAAGGTCAGTTCTGTTTTAGACGATAAACTGTTAAATGTAAATGTAGTGATAGCCATTCATAGTTTTGTCCTATTATGCGTTTTCTATCAACAATACTGTAACTTCACAAATGAATTGTTTCATTTATATTTTCTTGTTAATCATCCCAGATTCCAGATTATCGCAATGCTGTAATAGTAGCCAGAAACCCAGGTAGTGCAAAAAAGGCAACAAGTTATGCAGAACGTTTACGACTCGGTATTGCTGTAATCCATGGGGAGCAACGCGAAGGTGATTTGGACATGAATGACGGGCGTAATTCACCACCTGCTATGGTATCGTTGAGAACAATGGAAGTCGGTGTGGGAGTTCCTGTACACCCAGCTAAAGAAAAACCACCAATAAATGTAGTTGGAGATGTTGGTGGAAGAATTGCAATCATGGTTGTAAGTTAAATTTTTTTAATGATTATTTTTGTGAATTATCACAGTAATATATTGTACAGTCATATAAGTACCATTGAACTTATCATTAATTGGAAATTTTCAGGATGATATGGTGGATGATGTACAGTCATATGTGGCTGCCGCTGAAGTACTAAAAGAGAGAGGAGCTAATAAGATTTATGTTTTAGCCACACACGGCTTACTTAGCTCAGATGCTCCCAGACTTATTGGAGAATCGCCAATCGATGAGGTTTATAAATAAAATCTGTTCTATTCAATTTTTGACAATAGAAAAAAATGATTAAATTGAATTTAAAGTTTTAAAACTACCAGTTTTCAATTCTTTATTTCTCGATTATTTACATTGAAAATCTTTCATAAATTCCAGAAATGAAAAAATTATTATATTAAATAATTTTCGTGACCAAAAAAGTATTGTAGGGGAAAAAATTACAATTTATATCAGAAAATTTAAATTTCAAAATAGAAAAATTGCATATTCTTGGACTTTATTAGTTCATTTATTTTGCAGGTGGTTGTTACTAATACAATTCCTCATGAGGTGCAGAAGATGCAGTGTCCAAAAATCAAAACAGTTGATATCAGTATTCTGCTGGCAGAGGCAATCCGACGTATTCATAATAAGGAATCAATGTCCTATCTTTTCAAAAATGTTACTCTGGAGGACTAAAGCATTTGTAACCATGATTTAAGAATGGAAAACCAAAAATTAAGTAAAGCACGTTATCGTTTCATTTCTATATCACTACTCACAGGCATATATTAAAACCCTGATTTTATAAGTTTCCATTTTGTCATACTTTAAGAAAAATATACTTGTGTATACATATACTTGTAAACTTACCATTGTATTATTTCACGAGAAAGCGGTTATGGTTAATTTAGTTTTTGCAGTAAGAACACTTTTAAAGAGGCTCAGAGTTGCACAAGAGTGTTTTGTGGAACGATCGTCTGTTGTCTGTTTGCGTACATGCAAACGCGTTTTATACAACAATATATAACAGACGATTATTTGACACTCTCATGCAACTTCGTGCTTTACTCACATGCGCTTTACTTTTCCTATAATCTTTTCGAAAACGTTCTTTCTGTATATACAGGGCGGCCACGTATGGGTGACAGATTGGGTTATGAATGCGATAGAGACCAACTTATGCAAAGCCATATTGCTGTCACACTCGCATTTAGAACTATTCTGCTACTCACTCGTACTTACTCTGTATAAATCTACAGGCATGTATTCGTATACACGGATATGTGTAAGCATGCGAACAGACACTCTTATGCAACTCCGTGCTTTGCTCTTTTGCCTGAATATTCCTTTGCTGTATACATGTACGTGACTCACTTCGGCTAGACGAACTTGAACAAATTTTCCGTGTTTTTTTATAATTTATAATTAAAATAATTAAAAACTTTAATAGTTAAACAAAAATAAAACTGGCTTTATTATTATTTGATCATGGAGATGAATAAATTCATAAATAAAAAATATAATCAGGCATTTTTCATATAACTTATACACATACGTAGTATAAAATACAAACTTTATAATGGAATAAGTACCTTTTTGAACATATTAAATACATACTTATAATTAGTCTCTTTTTGATTGAATTTTAATATGTGTATCAAAATATGTTCTATATATGAATGCACCTAAGGCTATGTGTAATACTAAAACGGCGACACCTGCTGCATAAACATTACTTGAGATACTGTTATTACCAAAGAAACCTATAAAAATAAGACGAATAAATAATATTGATAGAAATAATGTACTTTGGAGTTATTAAAACTAATGTTACATTATATACTTACTGTCAAATATTAAAGCCTTGCTTGTAAAGAAGCATATTACCGGCAGAGCTATGATGAATAAGCAATGCAAAAGGACGGTTTTAAAGACTTGTATTTCTGTGAGTTCCTAGAAATATAAAAACTTTTTAAAACCTTTTTTGATTATTTATTCATGAAATTCAAAAAATGTACAGTTAAATATTGTTATCTATTTTATGTCCAACAACTTTATTTCTATTGTTATTTGAATTAAAAGTAACGAAATAATTAAAAGAGTACAAATACATAAACGACATACTTCTTCAGAGAAAAACAAATAGGTCTAGTTGATAAAGTTCCGTGAACAAGTAACTACAGGCTTTAAGTAATTATTACATTCATGCTAATAATTATTTTATATGATGAAATGATTCTCACTAACTTTCTTTTCTGCCATAATTGATCTATTTTCCTGCAAACTGCAAATGTTCGATGCTCTATTGGTAATCTTGTTTGCTAATGAAACCAATATTTGTGAATGAAAAGGATTTTTTTAAATTATAATATTATCAAATTTCTTTTTAACCCTATTTTTCTTAAGCAAGATAACTGTATTGGTATATTACTATTTTTTTCGAGGTTATTGGTTCTTGAATTTACTTTAGACTATATATAGTATATCCCCTATAATTTATATTCGTGTCTATGGCATATGCACGCATGCTCATGTATTCAGGACATTCAGGTATGTTGTAAGAATAAATTTAATAAGTTAATATTACAATTCGTGTAATCATGTGTAATTTAGTGTCCCCTGAATCACTGTCACATCACTGTATGGTCATAGTCACTGATAATCAATATTAAAAATATTTGCCCCATAAACAATCATAAACGTCCTAAAAAGCAGTGTCGGTAACTAATTTTCGATTGTTTTCGATCATTTTCGATACATGTTCTGTATTTTACGCAGCGTTGGGAACGTTAGTCCGTAACACACTAACGTAAAGGCCATGGACCTGATTCCTACTCTACCGGCATTTCAGTTTGCATTTCTATAAAAAATAAGATAGGTAACTGAGAGTTTGTAGAATTAAATAAAATAGATTAATATACGTATTAATTACGCATATATGCATTTCATTTATTCTCATAAATTTTCAACTTCTTATATAATTTTTTACAGAAATGGGGTTACACGACTTGAAAATGAACAAAAAATATTGAATAAAGTCACCCTTATGCTCGACAAATTTTATTTACTTAGATCTATCTTTTTTCAAAATAAGACCAAAACAATGGCGATATGTTGATTTTTATAGAAGTTATCATTTTTCATAGTTTGGGATGTAAGTATGTGTCCCACTCGATGGTGAAGATCTATAGTTTGCAGCATGGAAAAGCAGTGGAAAAGCATTTTTCGAAAAAAAATTCATTACATAATTAGAATAGGTTTTATTATGCAAAAGGAATTAAACTGAATAATAAAATTATTAAAATAAAAAATTTGTCTAATTTATTTTTTAGTTTATTTTCTTTTGTATAATAAAATATATTTTTACGAGTAAAATCTTTTTTTTTAAATGATTCTTTATTGCAAAAAAATGAAAAATAAGATCCTTTTCTGTACATTCCCAATGAAAACAATTCCCTCAGTATTTAAGAAAATGAAGTTAGTTGTTTATGAAATTTTAAATTTCCTCCATGCGATTTTACTAACTCATCGTTGTTTTTTCTTGTATAGATTTACTTTGATGAGACATTATTTCTTAGTGTGATACAACAGAAAATTTGGAAAAAACTTCATTAATCTTTAATACTTCCAATTCATTTCAACTTGATGCAATTACCTGATTTTTCTGCAGGGTTTATTTTTGACATTTATTTTAAGAATATAAATACGGGGAAGAATTAAAGACATGTTTAATTCTTATAGTTTAAACGAAAAATCATGACATCAAATTATCCTAAGAAATTGATGATAATTAAACGAAAATGCAGATGTAATGACATTATTGAAAACTGACCACATATGTTAAGTAAAAATAGAATTTTAAGTTTTTAAGCAATCATCAAAGCGATCTTGACATTCATTATCCGACAATATTTTTACGAGATCATTTGAGGATTCTACTACATTCGTATAAGAAATCGAGTCTCCACTTATTATTCTTCTTCTAATGATCCACTGAGTAATTGGTTCTCTAAACATCATGATGGCACCCACGACTACTAATCCCAGACTCACTGATGCAACACAAATCCATAAGATTGGAGTTAAGCTGTACCCCTCGACTTCACATTCCAATTCTTCTGTAGGTATTTCTTTTAAGAGCTTATTTCGAACTGCAGGAGGAGAGCAGCATCTATAAAATACATAATAATATGTAGGCAAGATTTATAAATATAATTATGCTATCAATTATTATTTTTCTAATTATTGATTGTTTACGATTGCGGATGTTTGTAAATATTTATCTCGAATTCCTTTATTGATCTCTAGTCTTAGAGTCAATATTTTCCCATAACTGGGAGAATAGAATATGCAGTTTTTTATTAATGTTAATAAAATGATCTTACTTAATTTTATCTATGAAAGTGTATGTAGGTTTCATCATCAATATCCATCTCATTCTACAATCGCATCGCCACGGATTATTTTGGATCTCGAATGTCGTAGTTCTTTCTATTAAAGGTTGTAACTCATTACTTAAGGTTTTAATTGCACAGTCTTGTACATAAAATAATCGAAGATTTGGTAAGAGATTTGGTTCTGGCGGCCATATCTGCAACTGCGACAATTGTTTGCAGTTCTTCATTGACAAAATTTCCAAATTTTGCAATTTTTTCAAATTATTGAGAAGGGCTATCGTCAAATTTGGCATGTTATTCAAATAGAGTTCACGTAAATTAGGTAAATCTAGAGATGCAACGCTTTCAAGATTTGTTTCAGACAGATCTAATACTTCTAGTTTATCGGACGGCAGAGGAGGAATCTTCTCTATTGGATTTAGGGATAAATCTAGATATCTGAGATTCTTCAAATTCTCAAATAGTTTTGGATGAAAAAATGTTGCAGAAATGTTTCTTAAATCCAAATGAGTCAGAGTAGTTACGTTTTCAAATACAAATTCCTCTATATTGTCACCAATAGGATTGCTTGCCAGTGAAAGATGCTCCAAGACCTGTACACAAAAATTAATATTTGTGTAAGTATCTCAATTTATGAAAAGATGTGTATTTGAATGCATGCATATCAATTCACTTATTGTAATTCAGAACTTTCCTATTATCAACTGTTTTGTAATTCATTCATGAGTTATAAATTCAAGTGAATAATTATATTTTAGATAAAGTATGTTCACATAAAGAGGGTCGGAGTTGAATGTCCAAGTATAGATACTTTCTGGATACATTCAAGTATATATTTTCTTTAGTAGTAAATTAGTTTACCAAGATGGTTATAAGATTTTACCAAAACTGATTACGTTCAAAATTTCTAATTATCTTCAAAATACTTAAAATGAATACTCAAAACAAAAGATAATTTTCATTAGATGACCATAGGTACTGAACTTTTGAATGAGTCTTGAAAATTAAAAGCACTACATACTGTATTGTCTAATAGGTATTGAATAATCTGATCATGATGAAAAATGATAAATTTTAGCTAATTGGTACCTGCATGTGTTGGAGCATTGTATCGTTGACGCCTGTTAATAAATTCCATGATACATCTAACACCTTCAGTTTCCCAGTTCTATGATTGAGAGCATTTTCGTCTATATATTCAAGTTGATTGTGACTAACATTTAAAAACTGCAGTTCGTATGATTCCTCTCTACAGAGGAAGTAAAAACGATCCAAGTGATTTCGCGAAATATCTAATACTTGTAAATTGTTCAAACTTGTCGCGCAATCCAGGAAACTGTTCAAAGCATTCCCACTTAGATTTAGTTCTCTCACTTTATGTACTTCAATCTCATGTTGATAGTTCTTGAAAAAATCTTCATTTTCCATATGCAAGTTTGATAAATCCACCTGAAAAATATTATATTTTATATTTTATTAGGATAAATTATTGCATTAACAATATTACTGGTTCGTTATTTTATGAAATTTTTAAATTAATAAATTCTGAATCGTGAAGAATAATTTATAGAAACGTGTGTCTATAGATTAGAATTATTAATAATAATATTAGTCCAACAGATAATCATTATTAATACATAAGCTCTTTCTGAATGAGAAAAACAATAAAATTTAGCTTTCAGGAAATTTAAGAAAGATTTGTTCGGAAAAATTTGTATACTATCTGGGAACATTTAGTTTAACTCAAGGCTGTTCAAAATTTTATTTTACATTCAATTTTACTGACTCTTCTTTCCACTATGATATAAACTTAACTGCATTATCAAAAGGTGACGAAACTTTTTATAACAAAATACTTTGCGAAAATACATACTTAAAAATGAAAAAAGAAACGGAATAACGTAGGCTTGAGTAATCACCTCATTATTTATAATTAGTTCTCAAATCTTTCATTAATTCTTGAAAACGTCTCAGAAAACAATTTGTATTGTTTGAAGTGTATCAACTGATTAACTGTTCGTAAGTAATTGGTTTGAAAGAGTTGTTTTTCTTCTTGATACATTGTTGCAATACACTTTGAATGAAAATTAGATTATTTGAAATGTTTTATATTCACATATCTTCGATTATTTTTATCGAATTACTTATTTAATCTCATATTAATATATTTTATACCTTGATTTGTCCAGTTTTTTAAGTAAATATCTTCAAAAATACAACTAACTTGCTTATCATCATGTCTTTTTATGCTAAAAAATGGGGTTATCAGCTTTCCGAACGAACTATATACTAAGAAATTAGTTATGCATCAATTCTTATTAAATTTATTTGTATAATTAGAACTTACTGTATATTCCAGAACAGACTAACAATGGATGATGAAAGTTTTTCTAGAATTAAGTAAAGTCTTCAACTGATATATTTTTTTAAAATTTAAATTACCTTGACGATCAAAATCGTATATTTTTTATAGGATTTTCCATTAAATTATCGAAAAATCAAAAAATATAAATAGATTGATTTTATGTAAGCATGTTAAATTACAATTTTCAACAATTTGCTCTTTAAAAAAATTCGAAAAATCTACCTTGATCTGATTTCCGGAAGGGATAACAGATTAAACACTTACCTTATCCTCTTTCCGTGATCCTGTCGATATTGTGATAAGGGAAAGATTATAAACTACAGCTGTACAGAGCCATATCGTGAAATGCATCGTGCTACCTTATAATAGAAATTAGGTAAGTACACTAATGACTTGGGTCACATCAGGGTCCAGCTTACCATCCAACGATCGACAGAGTGAGAATTCATCGGCGACAGGCAGGTCATTAGTTCAGAATTGTGAGGCTAACGTACCACTCTTAGATAAATTCAGATTATTTCTCGTGGCATGCATATATACACTTTGGTTATACTGACAAATTTAATTATTCTCTGACGCTAATCTATCCGCTTATTTCATTTATTTTTTTGCAATTCATATACTCTTTAACAGTACAGATATTGAGTCGCTGGAATGTTTGAGAAACAATGAAATATAAAAAAATCCAATAGAGAAAATTACACAATAATGTTTTGAATTAGTATTTAGGTTTGTATAAAATACAAAGATTAATTAAAATAGGTTTAACTTGTAAGGAATTAGTTTTATTATACGTATTCCTCTTTAATTCAATTTAACAATAAATTAAAGAAAATATTTAAATCTTAGCGTGTGTCCATTACTTACATTTTCCAGTAAATTACAAAAAAAAAATCAACGAGAAGAGATTATAAAAGTTATCAGAAAGAGTACGAAATTGATGTAAAAGCTGAGAAGAGTGTTGATATCTGGTACTTCTTTAATCAATCGTGAGTGCAAATAATAACAGAAAGCTCATTAAAAGAATAACGTTTATTCATTTTGAGATTCTATATATCGTGAATGTATTTAAAAAGTAATCGTAAGTTATTGAAATTGTACGTAATAAGACACTGTATATAGATGCCTTTTACGATATCGTAAATTTCCAGTTACTTTTTAGGTGTTTGTGGCGTACTGGTTGCCTTGAAAACCAGAGGATTCGATACGCGAAATATACTAGGAAGCATAGTCGCCAAAGTACCAAATACTTCTTCCGACATTCCCTGAAAATTATATTAAAATTATATATATTTGATATGACAGATTAGTTTCTTAATTAGTAAATTACCTTTGGTACTAAAAATTGTAAATTTTTTAGTTCAGCTCCTCCCCAGGAAGCCATTTCTATCATAAAGCCTTTTACACATTTGAAGACTAGTTCTGCTCTTTTTGTGCACCATGCTACTGTCATGTCCTAAAACATAAAGAAAAATAAATAATTCAATGAACGTTTATAATTGTAATTGTAATTGTATATGTATAAATTATTTATAATTACCTCTGTCATTTCGTGTACGAGTAATACCGGAATTGTGAGTGTCGTTACATCATTACAACAAGCAGTCTTTAAAATATTTCTCAATCCTAAGATGGCAGGATGTCTTGAATTGATATCACCTAAGATGGTAAATTTTATTTTAAGCTGATCAAATAGAAAAAGCATAGTATATTTGGTACTTTTTTCTAACCAGACTTCAACGAATCATTCACAACCATATGGAAAACAACATGAACTTGTACTAGATTCGAATGTCGAGTGATAAAAACATCGCCTGTTTGAAGAGCTTTGCTTGCAGATTTTTTCACCTCAACAAATAAACAATATGAATCATTTAATAAAGATCAATTTTTCTGTATTTTAGGTTCCAGAATTTACTACATACCTGGAAATCAATTTCGTCTATTTGATGAGCTTGTCTCCAAGTAACAGCTTCTTTCACATTTTCGCGTATTTTTTCCAATTGATCATCAATTGGTGGAAAGTGAAACTCTGTTGTAAGCTGACATATGGAACATAACTCTACAAAACCGAAAAAAGTAGTTATATAACAATTTTTTAGCACTTTTTAAGGATTTTAATATAAATATCTCTGTACCTTTAGTGATTCCAGAAAAGCTTCCCAAGTTGTTATCACTAAGAAGTACTAGTCCACATAAATCACTTGAGTATAACCCTAAGGCAGTTTGTAATCGTTGTGGGGTCGGATCAATGCTGCTAAAAATTATATCGGAATTGACACAAGAAATCTTTATAATTATTTTTTAAGTAAACATTAAAACAATGTATTCGGTGCGTGAAGAGTAAGTAAACAAATGTCAACGTGTACTGACCAACTGTCACTATTTTTAGTTCTACAAAAGTCCAGAACATCTCCCGTTAATATGCGAATATTATGCATCTGTTTCATTTGAGATCCTAAATGTATGGTGAAACTTTCTTCTAATTGAGGAAAGTCTGCAGTATTCTTGTCATTGTTTCTGACACAATTATCCACTCCTGTATAAATGGATGGAAAAGGCACCACAGGTGATTCTCTGTAATATACAATTTTCATAAAAAGAGTTTATGTATTAAAAACTAGTCTGATAGTAAATTTTTTTGAATTATAAACATATCTGGGAAACATACACTGGTGTTGAAAGCATACTCGTCTGTTGTTCCTCTAACAACCTCATAATCCAATTCCTATATTGTCTTCTCTGTTCAAGTTTGAGAGCATCAACTCTAGATCCCCAGTGACCTTGCAATAAACTCATTTCCTCAAAATGTCGACCAGCCATTTCACTGATTGACTTTTCTGTTGAACCTAATTCTAATGTTTTTACAGCTAAACTCATCTCTTCTGTTTGTCTAAAGTAATCCACATATATTTTTAATTTATTCCATCCAGATTTAAATATTTTTAAAATCAAGCATTTTATAATTTGGAAGAGTAATGTATTGAACTTTACATACACTTGAAATAATAATAACGAAGGGTTTATCACTCAGATTTTTCGTATACGCCAGATTTTTTGAAGCTTTACCTTTTCATTTTGTGTTATTTAGTGCAAAAGATTCACCTAATTTTTTGAGATTTGATAAAATTTAGGGATAGCTTACCATCCTTGAACTACCTTGAAGTGTTGACAATTGAATGAATTCCGTAATTTACAAAAGAATCGTTAAACCACATAAGCCACCATAACATAATTTATGAAGGATGTTTCCTGAATTGTATGAAAGCGAAATAAATTTTTTAATTCTAAATAATATGAAAAATTGTCTCACATAAATGTAGAGAATGTCTTTTTAGACGAGTTACACTTTAAAATGAAATTCAACTTTCATGCAACTGAAAAATTTACCTATCAAATACATTGCTTTGAAAATAAGGAATTAATTAAATTTTCAATTATTTGGTCTAGCTTAAGGAATAAAATTTCTAAAAATTAGGCAAATCTTTTTTTTAATAATATAAAATGTAAAAATATTTCAAGAAAAATTTTGAAAGATTGCACAAAGGTGTGCACAGCATATGTAAAGAGTGATTAATCCCTTAGATGATTGCAGTTTCCGAAACTATATTCTTTCATAAAATAAATAATAAAATACGAATTTTATTTACTTTCTCGTTAATTGGTCCTGAGCAGCATCCCTCATTTGAATGACCTCTGTAACATCTTTTCCATACTTATGCTCAGCTTGTAAAATAGGCTCTAATGATGGAGAATGAACTAATCTATGATATGCAACTGCAAATAATTCTTCATCTGTTGTTCCTAAAGGTTCAGCATATTCTACTGTTTTTTGTTTGTATATTTTTTCCCAATTTTTAATAATATCCTCTACGTCCAATTCGCCTTGAATAGCATTATCAATAAGTTTTTCTGCTTTTAAGTCATGGAATTTTAATGTCAGACTATTGACGGTATTTTCTAACAATTCTAGTAAATCAGTTTCAACATAAGAAGGCAATTTAAATGCTAAAATAATACGATACACCAATTCTTTTATGGACCCTCGATAAGGAATTCGTAAAGGAATTTCTACTGTGTAGTCTTGGTTTGTAGTACATGTTGGAAACTTGAAAGTAAAAGTTTCTTCAATATAATCGTCCTCCATGATTTGCATCTATTGTTTTCGCTGTTTTAATGTACTTCCTCACACATCATGATTCCTAAATTTAGAATTTGAAATAAATCATACATTAGTAGATATAAGAAAAAGCAATTTTATTATATTTCATTTTTTTTAAATGATTCACTAAACATAAACTTTTGTTGGGTATTATAATTTATACTGGAGACATTATAAAAAAATTCTTATTGATATGTGTTTAATTTCACAAATAAAAAGTGATGGAATTCCGGATTTAATTTTTAAGAATTTTGAATTTCGCGGTGATATGTACGAGAGTAATCAAAGATCAGGCGTAAGCAGGAAAAGAATTCGAGAAAATCTAGGAGAAAATTATATCTTGAAATATTTGTACATTTATACTTTAAATTGAATGTGTAAAAAGTAAATATTTAGCAAAAAAGAACTCTTAAAAAATTGAAAAATAAGGATAAGATTTCTCCAAATCAGTATATTCAACGGAATTAAATAAAAAATATTTTTAACTTTCTAACCTCAACATCGCATAAATTATATATCTTCCGTTGCTTTATTGTACTCAACTACACAGTAAGTTTTGGCTTATGGTAATTATATTTATAAAACTTATGTATGTCACCTTTTTTAAATGAAACTAATCATATTTTAATTCACTGTGCTCATAAATGCCAATCACTTGCGCTATCCTGTATGCAGTTTTGTGCCCTTAATCATACTTAATCTTTATTGCCATTTTTGAAACTCAGTAGCGTAATTGTAAAGAAAGATAGGGGGCAGGCTCCTCTCCCATTCAATAGCATTTATGGAACTAAAATTAAAAAACAAATAAAAGAGATATAGGATATCAATTTTTTTAAGCAGAATAATAGGGATTTTCAGTGATTAATTGCAAATTTCTTATGTTATTGTGTATCATTTATTTATTGTTCGTTTATCATGCCTGAAGAACAAAGAATTTCAACTGTAAAATTATCAATTAAGTATTTATTGATATATTTTTAAAGCACCTTCAAGACTTCCATTGATTCTCTAATTATCTGAACGTTAGTGCATTTTTTAATTGCAAATTATATAATCTTTAAATATATTTTTCAACTAAGAAGACTTATAGATTTTATCAAAGAACTATTTTAGATACACAATTCCATCCACTATTCTTTATTTTCTTATATATGTATAAAAATACTTAATCTCTTTATTATTAATTTTTATGTAAAACTAATTTTTTCACCAAAAATTATCGCTCTCCTTTAAGGAAAAAAGTTGCATTTTATGAATGTTTACAGTTTAATTTTGTAATAATAGCACTAAAATTATGGCTTTCTTTTAGAGAATTTAAAAAAATCTTTGAATTCACCCGAGTATAATTTTTTATATTTTAGTAGAAATATAATTCTTTATTTAATGAGAGAACTCATTTTTTTACGCTACTCCTAGAGTTTGATTAAAAATAAGGTTGATTTGAATCATAAAATGGTAAAGTTTAGAGAAATCTATCAGATTTTACGCTGGAAGCACAAGGGGAAAATGAAATAATATACAAAATAAAAAATTTGTAATTTTTATTCTGTGCAGATGATAAAATCAAAATTTCCCTTTCTAAAACCTGCTGCTCTTGGATTAGTGGGCATAGGCAGTATTGAAGTGATTTCGAGATACATTATACCAGAGTGGATACGCAATTACTCTTCTTGTTATAAAGAAGCTATGCAAAATTTACGCAATAATGCTGAAGCAGTGAATATGCTTGGAGAGCCAATAAAAGAAGGACGAATTAGCTATTCAGATAAGCATGAAAATAATGCAAATACAAATGTAACTTGGTACACAGTTCCAGTTGAAGGGTCAAAAACTAGCGGTAAATTACGCTATTGGATAACTTACGACAAAAGGTTCTCTTTTGCTTATCGTCTTATTAGGGTAGAACTTCAATTCAACGACGATCCAAATAAAATATTGTTAATTTACCGTTACGAATTGCAACATAATTAATAAAAACTAAAAAATTTAATTTCCTGTATATTATTTAATTGTAAAGTATGTAAAATTTGAAAATATATAGATAGATGACTACATAATGCATTAGTATCAAGCAATTATGGGATTGTACAGATTGTATAAATAAATTTTTTTACGATGATAAACTAACTTTCTTTTGGAGGTAATTTTTACATCTACAGAGTTAAAAATTTATAATTTGTGTATAATCTTATTAAAACTATTTAAAATAATGAGAATCTTAATTTTTTTCTAAAAATCAACCTTATTTTCAATTGGCTTCATTTACTTTGGTTAATATAACAATATTTAATAACTTTGCCTAAAATATTTTTGGCGTGATAAGTTTGATTTTATTTAGTGAATAAGTTTCTCAAAAGTTATTGTTCCATTCCTGGATTATTTAAATGTTACATTATACATCAGATACAATTTCCATTCTGTCTAGATGTATCCATCCAATATGACATTAATAAATACAGTCGCGTTTGGAGCTTTGGGCTTGAGTGGCATTGGACTCCTAACACAGTATCTAAGACGAAGGAACATACGCAATTCTTGGTGTTACCAAGAGGCTGTGAAATCTTTGCATGACCATCCGGAAGCTCAAAAACAACTGGGACAACCAATAGTAGAAGGCTATATCGATCTTGGAGATACAGTTGGCAACAACCGGGATGAAAAAAGAATCTGGTACTCAGTTCCAGTAAAGGGACACAAATCAAGTGGAAAAATGACTTATTATGTCAGAGAAGATAG
This sequence comes from Diplolepis rosae, assembly GCA_030998225.1. Lineage (NCBI taxonomy): Eukaryota > Metazoa > Arthropoda > Insecta > Hymenoptera > Diplolepididae > Diplolepis > Diplolepis rosae. Next base: position 2,104,692 of record JAPYXD010000754.1, on the reverse strand, counting down.
CAGCTCAGATAGAGAATATAAGGTTTCTAGAGTAGAACTCGCACTTGATCATATAAAAGACAAGATATTGTTAATTAAAAATGAAGATTCTGTCTAATTTCCGCCTACTTACTTATCTCAACTATAGTTCACCTTTTTTTCAAGTGCAATTAAATTATTAAATTATATTTTTCATGTATTTTCTACTAGAAATTTCATTTGTTTACAGATATTTTCAATAGTTTTAAATGTTTTTACAATAATTATCTACTTTTATAAAGTAAATAGACTTCTTTGCAGTATTTTTCTCACAATTTTTGGCTTAAAACTCATTTAAATGAATAAATAATAACACATAAAATATTCTTGACAATTTCATTGTTTTTAACGTTTTTAATGAAAAGAATTGGATATAAGAAATCGAGAAACCCTCCTATTGAACCCTATATAGGTAAGCTTTTGCATTTCATTAAACATGAGGCACGATATTAAATTTTACGAGTAATTACGCATTATTTTTACATTCGAACAGAAGTTATTGAGATATGACCTTATTAATATCAGTTTAGGAAGGACGTTTAGACTTTATGCAAAGAAATTAGTTGTTTTTTTCCACATCGTTTCGAAACGTTGACATTCTTAGTATCTACATATACTGCTCATGCAGTGCATCGACTGAGTGCATCCCATCAGACATAAATGAAAAGCTTTAAAGATTTTATCACGTGGTTAACTTGAAGTTTATTATATAGGTAATAAAAAATGTCAAACTTGCAAACTTTGAGAATGTGTTTCCTTGGAAAAAGGATAGAAAGTGTGGAATTAATATTAAGCTGTCTGAAAGTTGGGAAATTTTCTCGAGCCAAGAATACGTTTCGAAGTAACCAAATAGGTTATGTGCGTTTTCATAAAAAATTCGGTGAATATGTTATTTCTCCTTTATATAAAATGGTGGACACAATTTTTTCGAATGATTACTGCCGTTGGATAGCGAATAGTGAATTTTATAATTATAATAACAATAGCCGTGGCAACAACTTTAGAAAAAGAGATTATAGGAGCTGGAGATTTGTTTTGGGTAGTGCCGGCTTAACTGTAGCCTTATGCGAAGGGCCTAATTTTAATAAAGGTGAGATTATTTGAGGAACGAAAAATAAAACGTAAAAGTGTTTAAATTGTAGCATTTAACATTGTAGAAAAACGATTCTTCAGAGCTGCACAATATGGCAACATCCATGATCTTCAAAAGGTAATTTACGCTACAAATATATTTATTATGCATTTCATGTATATATATTAAATATTTATTTTCATTCAAATATAATATAATATAATAAAGCAGAATGGATGATGTAATGTTTCGGCCAAAAAATCATACCCATATTTTGATATCCTTAATTTAAACTAATTCAGGAAGACATTTACATAACACTTCATATGCGGCCACTCAGTTATAGTTAATAAGTTCTGAATATACATGTGATAGAATAAATTTTAGATTTTAGCTGATGGTATAGATGTGAATACGAGGCACCCTTTAGGATGGACTGCATTGCATGTAGCAGCTATCAATGGAAAATCAGAAGCACTCAAATTTTTAATATCGAAGGGAGCTGATGTAAATGCAGGAGACGAGTTTATTAATGTATTTAAAACCGCAATGGAAAAGGGGCTACATACTTTGGATGGTAAATATGTAATATTTTTTTACTATATTTTTCGACTTCTGTATTCGAAATACAAGATAAAGGATTGGTTTAAATTAATAATTATATAATAAATAATATTAAAAATTAAACTATGACCACTGAAATGTTTTAGTAATAATGAAACGAGAAGAAGAATTTTCGGAAAATCTAAATAAGAGAGCTACTTTCAAAGGATGCACAGCATTACACTACGCGGCTTTGTCAAACTCAAAGGAATGTGTCAAAATCCTATTGGATGCAGGAGCAAATCCTACAATAGAGAATGAAGTAGGTCATCGTGCTGTAGATTATGCAAAAGAAGGTGAAATTAAAGAATTGCTTATTAGGCATACTCTTAAATACGACGAAATACTCAAAGAAAAGGTAAGTTATTTTAAGTGTATTTTTAATGTGGTATTAATTATAAAATAGTGTTGAATCTTTTTTACACAATAAACACTTCTGTTAGGAAGCAGAAGAGAGACGTCGATTCCCATTAGAACAAAGATTAAAACAGCACATAGTTGGACAAGAAGGTGCCATTTCTGTAGTAGCTTCAGGTAAATTTTGTGTTTAAAAGCCACTATAATATTTATATTATATTTAAATATTGATGAAATTTCAGCTATCCGAAGAAAGGAGAACGGCTGGATAGACGAAGACCATCCATTAGTATTTCTATTTCTTGGTTCGTCAGGGATCGGTAAAACAGAATTAGCAAAACAGTTAGCTAACTATATTCATAAAAATAAACCTGGAAGCTTCATAAGACTTGATATGTCTGAATTTCAAGAAAAGCATGAAGTTGCAAAACTGATCGGAGCACCTCCAGGGTAAAATAAATTATTTTCACTTTATACTTAGTTTTGCACGCAAATAAAATCAAATATATCGTTAACAGATACGTGGGTCATGATGACGGAGGTCAACTAACTAAGCTTTTAAGAAAAAATCCTAATGCTGTTGTATTGTTTGATGAGGTTGACAAAGCGCATCCAGATGTATTAACTGTCCTTCTTCAACTTTTTGATGAGGTGTTTACCTTGTTTATTTAGATTAAAAATTATTTTTTACAATAATAAGCTTAGAGTAGTCATTTTTGTTATTCACATCATTTATATGTATGAGAATATTAATAATTAATATTATATATATAATATTATATTAATAATTAATACGAGAATATTAATACTATTCGATATTTTCTGTTAATAGGGGAGATTGACTGATGGAAAAGGTAAGACTATCGAGTGTAAAAGTGCCATATTTATAATGACATCGAACTTAGCAAGTGAGGAAATAGCGGAACATGGAATGCAACTGAGACAAGAAGCTGAACGTATATTTACGCACAGGCTTGACAAAAATGCAGATGAAGATCAGGAACCAGAACAAATAGAGATATCACGCAAATTTAAAGATCAAGTAGTAAGTTGCTTTGTCTCTATATCACTTGTAAACTACTCTGCAGTATATAATTTAAAATATTCAATTCTTAGGTGCGACCAATTTTGAAATCTCATTTTCGGAGGGATGAGTTTTTAGGCAGAATCAATGAAATTGTATATTTTTTGCCATTCTCTAGAGCAGAACTTATAAAATTAGTAGCTCGAGAACTGGAGGCATGGGCTATTCGAGCAAAACAACGACATGGAATAGAATTAAAATGGGATAGAGAAGTCTTATCGGCCTTAGCAGATGGATACGATGCACATTATGGCGCTCGTTCGATTAAATACGAAGTTGAAAGAAGAGTTGTAAACCAGCTAGCAGCAGCTCATGAACGTGGACAACTAGGTTAGTCTTCAACACACAAACTGTTTTTCCTTTCCAAAAATAAGACAAAGTATATTAAAGTAAAATCTTTATTCTGGAATTGCTAGGAAAAGGCTACTGTGTCTCACTGAACGCTAAATGGCACGAAAATGGAGCCAGCATTTGCTTATCTGTTCGACCCCCAGGATCAAAAGACTTTGTGGATATTTCAGTTGCAGATAATGTAATTAAGAATGTCAACGTAAACGGACAATCAAAAAATATCTTTCAGTCAGCTAAAAATGCATTTTTTACGCAATAGCGTTTTTACTCGAGGAAACACAAATATCCTAGTCTTAAGAGGTACAGCACATCATAAAATAGTGTTCTTGTCTTTAATCAGTCCAAAGTTCAAAGTACGGAGTTGTTAATATGTGATGATTTACTGTATAAAAAGTATGTGTATATCAACGAAAGTGAAAAAGATTACTTATATAACATAATACAATAAGTTATGTGGAACTTATAAATATTTTATCCTGTTTTGCCTTTTAAAATACTTCCTAATTTACATTTAAAATAAAAAAGAGAAGTTACATGATTTCGAAATAATAGATTTTTCAATCCTCATGTGTATCCGAATTGTCCTACGCTGTAGGATACCCAAAATAACTGGCTACCCATCAATAAAATTTCTTAAATAAATGCTTTATTTCCAAGTAGATTCTTCCTTTCCTAGTTTTACTTAATATCTGTGATCCAGAAAAAGGGTCAGGTCAGGAGTCAGGAGTGTTAAAGGTTATTAAACTATCCTTAGTAATAAAAGAAAAAGCTTCTCTTTTAATTTAAAAATCAAGCAAAAAATGTTAAAAAATACATCAACTTCCCTATCTAGTTCTAAATATGAGGATGATCAATTTTGATGTAAATAAGTTTTTTTTATTTCGGAGCAATCACGAAAAATACATGACAAGAAAATATTGGTTGCACGTCACATTTAGAACACGTGTATGTATGTACTTTGTATAAATCGCTGATGCAAGAGATACATGTCTGAAGCTGTGTTGGCAAAAAATCGATCATATCTAGTTTCCATTCAGCCTCTTGCCCTGATTTACTGATTTAAATTATTTTTTTCATGACATTTACTTTAAAACGCTCTTTATATTAAAAAAATAACTTGACTGCGAGAATAATTACTCCGTATAATTAGTTGCACTTTTTGAATGATTGTTAGGCTGTAATATATGATTGTATGTTAGGCTGTAACATAGTAATATGTTCAAGCGTTTTAAGTAAACAACTCTTCATTCATTTTTCAACCCATTGAAATTCGAACATACAATTTTAATATTGGCATGCAATATTTAATGACTATTTTTCTTGGAAACAGTATATTAAAACAGTTGATCGACGATTCAGATGAACAAATCGGACATTAATGGATTAAATACGTTGATTACAGGACTTATTTTTAAAAGGATGGAATTCAATTCTTTGCTTAGGCTTTTGTTGATAAGCCTCGATTGTTCTTCATAAGTGTAAATCGACGAATGTATAATAAAATAATTTGAATGAGTTCTTAGAATTATGAGCACAAATATATTCAAGTTTTCTTATAGATTTTAAAATTTATCTCAGAACTTTTGAAACTCAGACATTTTAAAATCAATGCTTGAAAATGTTCAAATGTATTTTTGTGTTATTTCATTGTAATCTCCAATTCCTCAGGTTTATAATAATCACATCCATACATACATTTTCCTGCTAAGAAATCCGATAACGGATGTCTTTACACATCTCGGTTTTGTCAATAGGATTTAATACACGTATATTTTTGTTCAAATTGCGATACGTCAATTTTGATTTTTGTTATGAAGCGAGACAAATCAGTTCAATAAGTTTTTTTTGTACGATATATAACTATATATGATATAATTTACGTATATATAATATTTTTAGTATGTTTTTCTCTTTAGTAAATATATTTCTTGTAATGTACATATATAGAATAATAGAAATACTGTAGGTATAAGTTAAGCGTACGATTCGGACCTCGCTCATAGAGCCGAGCATATTTATCTCTCTTTGTCTTTGTATTATCTCTCTGCTGTGTATACAATATGTTAATTTGTATGTTATTCGCAGCGAGGTATTCGGAAATTATTTTTACTTGAAAAAATGTGATAAATGTTTAAAAAGTGAATCCGAAATTAGAAAGTTTTTCTTTAAACTGGAAATTAATCTAGTTGAAAGCATAGCGTTAATAATATCTATCTAAAACACTTTTCAAAGCTTCTGAGTCTAAATCATTTATAAAAGTAAAAAAAATATTAGGCAATGCAAAATTATTTATCCATAGCTCTAGGTAGTCATGTTCTAACAATATTATAGTTTTCTGATAAAATACTTTTTTTAAAGTTGAATAGACTTTTTTTCAGTCAATATTTTCCGATTACCAATTGTGCATACGCTGCATTTGTAAACAGCTACTTAATTTCAATATATTATTTATTTAGAATTGTTTATATACGTATCATAATTAATATACGTAATAACAAATATATAAGCATTTTTATTCGTCGGGGTATTTAATTTAGAGTAATATCGATAACAACATTACTTGATGATACGAATAACAATATGTAAAAGGCAGAATCAGTGACCGGAACGACAACTTAAAACTTCCCAGACCGGTATCTCCTTTTTTTAAAACAACATTCAAATCATTAATGATTTTCTGATATAACAAATGTTGGTCGGAAATCGCTTTGTTTATAACGCGTGTAAAAATCAGACTTGTTATTGATTACTGTTTGACAATAATGCTCAAACTGTAGATGCAATTATTTTCTTTTGATATTGAAATCTTTGATCAGTTTGCGTATAAATTCTCCTGAAAAGTTTTTTTTTTAAAGACACATTCATTTTACGCACGACATATTGATTATTAACGTTGATTCTTTTAGTAATTATGCGCATACGTATAATTAATATAGCTATCCAATTAAGAATATACTTTCATCCTTAAAATTCCAAATAAACATTTAAAATTCAATAAATCTCAGCTATTTTTCTATAATAACAGAATACATTAATAATTGTATTCCTTTGAAAAAAAAATGTCCACTTGAATTTTTTTTACTAAACATCTAAAACTTTTTATCATTTCATTTATTACCATTCTTTTCAACTTATTGTCTGCAATCTTCTGATGGCAATAAATGTTAATGAATTATTTTTCATAATCCATAAGAATCTATAACGCTTTCTAAGTTTTATACGAATTCCCATTCTCATTTATTTTCAAATTCGTTAAAACCAGTTCAAAGAATTATGGAGTAATATTTTTAAATAGTATTCACAGGCTTTATCCCCAATTAAAGTAGTTTCCTTATAAAGAATTTTTATAAATTATTGGCATATTTTGAATACACATTAGTTAGCGAACATCTTTTTCAACGTTTCGTCCAACCAGTTAATCAGTTAAACCACATATTTTGAATATTAGTTTAAAATGTTTTTTTTATTTTTATTTTTTGTATATCTTAATTATTAAATATAGCCAGAAAACTTCCACGATCAAATTTCACAATTTCGCTAAATCTAACTCATATTTTTACCTTAATTAAAAATAAAATTAGTCAGTAATAAAAAATTTAAGTAATTTAAACAAAATTACACATTAAACACAGTTATGTTTGTAGATTAGGTATATATTTATTTTAATGAATACTTTTCGATATTCTGTATGTCTGTAGATGCTAATGGTTGTTTGTAATCGTGTGCCATTCATCTGTTATAATTCCAAAGCAACGGGGTATAAAATTTTTTCTAATCTACAAATAAAAAATGTAAATGACTTCGACTTTTCTTATATAAGTTAATTTTTTTAGGTCTTATTCTATGAATTTTCATCTATGTTCTGTTGTAATTTAATTCGTGAAAGATCTCCAAAGTAGGCATTATTTTCACACCTTGTTATTGATTCTGAGATCAATAGTGAAGGAAGTTCTCGTATGTTGAACAAGTTTGACAAATGGGACGGCCAATGCCAGGTCAGTTCGATAAATAATTTGCATTCACATTTAAATTATCGATTACACTTATCTAACGTAAGGTATGCCACATGGCTATGCCTTTCCTCGGTGAATTGGTCATGTGTTGCCAATGCTCTCGACTCTGATTTCCAATTTCAGAAATTGGATTTGATCCTGTAGCTCCTGGTCCAACAATGCAAGATCCGACGATTGCGTTGCTACCAATTAACTCGCTGCTCGAATCCATGACGCAAACCTGAATAATATATTTTTATCAAGGCTTTATGTTATTTATTTAAATATATTCTTTATTTATATTTCTTAAATTATTAACCTTATATATATAATAACATTTCAGATATAGTATTTTGCAACATATGCTCTTTTAGGAAAAAAGTATTGGAAATTATCGGATTATTATTAATTTTTATATTTTCACATGGTTTTTGCAATTTAAGGTAGTTGTTTTGCCATAAAACAAGGCCTTTGGAATAAAAAGTTTTCCTATAATTTTAAAATTTGAAATTATATTATCAGTTATATCTTATAAAAGAAAAAAGATCATTTTTTATGAAAAAATTTTAAAACTTACGAAAAATAATACTTTTAATAGTGTTTCTTTGTAATAGAATTTTTCCTTACTGTCGTTTCTTACAAATGTTTAAAAAATAATTACATTTTCATGAATCATGGCTTGTTTTTTCGGGGAAAATATTCTCTACAACTTTACCATTTCCAATGTCTAAAGTGAAGTTTTCAGTGGTTGAAATCGTCAAAACTATTTTCTTAAAAGAAACATTTTTTTTTTTTTATCAAGTATATTTGAAGATTATTTACTCATTTTTAAAATTGAATATGATAAAGTTTATAGAACATTTTCCGTGAAAAAAGCTATAATTATGTTATGTTTTAAATTTTTTTCATAAAAAATAATGTTTTTCTTTCATAAGACACGACTGATAATATCATTTAAAATTTTAAAATTATAGGAAAACTTTTTTCTCCAGAGGCCTATTTTTTAACATATTAATTACCTTAAGTCCCAAAATTATCAATTTTTTCGAATTTTGTGCTCTTAAAAACTTTTGAGAGGACTTAAAAATTAAGATTTTAGATAATTGGTAATAATAACATTGAAGTATATTGAATCATTTTATCTACGGCCATAAAACTAGAAAATAAAGCATAGAATTGAATATTTTTGTTAAATATTCTAAATATAAGTAGAATTAAATTTACTTCGATGGCTGAAGATGCTAGAGCTCCCGCAGGGATATTGAAAGACAATGCCTCATTCCATACAGGACTTGTCGTTGACTTTCTGACCGCAGTTTTTTTCTTCTTAACTCTCTTTTCTCCTGAGAGGAGACTGACTTTGACGAAAGGATCAAGAGATTCTTTTCCCTAAAAAAAGTCAAACATATAACAACTTTTTTAGTGTATTTGAAACTCTTCCTTTTCTTAAATTTTAATTTTAATAAGATTTCCAAGATATTTAATTGACCATTTTCTGTAATACAAACCACTTAAAACTTCTGAAAATTCCTTACATTTTATTGTGGAATTTATGTTACGATTTTTCTAAAACTTTCGAATCAAATTATTCTATTAAATTTTGAAAACTAATAAAACACTGAAAATATTGAACAATATTAAATAATTTCATTTGTTTAAGAATGCAAATTTTCATGTGAAAGTGTTTATAATATTTATCTATTGTGGTGTCAGGAGTTTGGATAATCAAGAAATGAATAATTAACATTTTAGAAAAAATTGTTCATAATTTCTTTAAGAAATAATCATTTTCTGAGTCTTCATCATATTTGAAAAAATACGAAAAATTCGTCTACAAAAAACTAAAAAACTTAATAAAACAATAAAATTGTATGACTGATGCCATATTATTGAAATGTGCTGAATTTTAATTCCTAAGAGTCGTTGCTGAATGTATTTACCTGTGATGGAAAAAGATTTCTAGCCTTCAGTATAACTACCGTTAGTCTCTCTGCACTAGGTAGGTACGAAAGCGAAAGAAGCACTTCCTGTATTTCCTCGGGTGGTTTTCTTTCTCTTGCAATTTCACCCCAAACCTCTACGGATGAAGACGATGAAACTAATTCAAGCTCTTCCATTGCCACTTTCACGGATCCTACGACGTCATTTCTTGAAAAACGGTCGTAATCAAATACCTAGTTTACAATCAAGAAATATAATTTTCAATCATGTTTTTTAATAATGTTTACTTAATTTATCAAAAATATAACAGAGTATATTTGAAACCCCCATGAGAGAATTATTGAATGAAGTATTGGATTAAATAATAAATACTTGCCAATACTTTATTTCATAAAAACATTTACAATCCAATTCTAATTTCGCCCTCTAATTATTGGACCTGTCAATACTTTCTGCAATACTCAATCCAATATTATTTAAAAAATGGTCGATATTTAATAAATTCTTAAAATTCATTTTAAGTATCCTTGTAAAAAATTTTTTTGGATAAAGTATTACATCAAGTATATTCATATCCAATACTTATTTCGTGCTACCAATAATATTTGATCTATTAATACTTACTTCGATACTTTCTTCAATATTTTCTCAAATGCTTTATCCTATACTTTTTTTAAAATTCGATCCTCATTAAATTGTTAAAAGTTATAATTTTATTAGTTTTAAAGTATTAGAGCAAGTATTGACCGATTCAATACTTGCGGTGCAAAATTACTATTAAACCTGTCAATACTTCCTCCAGTAATTGCAATTTTGCGAATTGGAAGAACCTGCATTGCTTCATAAAATAATGATTTGTAAAAACATCATTTGTGATTTATTTCTAAGAATCAATACACTTCAAGAAATTGATGTAAATTTCCACTGCCTAGGAAGCCATAGAACGGCAATTCTCCCTTCGTGTTTCCTATACCCGAAAATCTTTATTTAAAGACTACATTGAGGGACTCTCGTATAATCTCATTAGCAAATTAGATGAGGGATTATAAGTGTTTGGACAATCCTATTTAGAATGATAGATTCCATTTGAAAATCCCCAAATTAGATACGTATGTAGAAATCTAAATCGGAACCCATATAATTTCCCAAATGGAATTATTTTTCACGATAATGTCTAGAAACTTGAAAAGCAGAAGTGAATTATAACACCCAGAAAAAAATGTACTTGATCTATCCAAACAATTTTGTTAAATGAACCAAGACGGTTATACTAAAGGAAATTTGGTTAAATTAACTAAAATATTAATAACACTGAAAATAATTGAAATTTTTAAAAGATTAAAATATTAATTAATTATATCAATTAAATTAATTAATATTAATTAAGATATTTTTAGAATTTTTTTCCTGGATTATGTCCGGGGTTAAACATGGTACAAAAAGGTTTTAAAATTTTTTAAATGTGTAGCTTCTTACAAGAACTTTTTAAAAATCAATGTATATTTTAATAAAATTTAAGAATATCTATAGAAATATTAATATTTTTTATTTTTTTAAATCACGTAAGGTAGATCGTCTTTTTACTCTTGAAATTTGACAATGTTCTGAAATCAATGATAATCCAATAATGTTTAAGATTATTTGTGTGCCGATTATTGAGACCACGATACCAATTACTGGGTCATTTACCTTATAGAGTATAGTTTGACTTCAGGACAGAATTCAGGAAAAAAATTCTAAAAATATTTTAATTAGTTGGCAAAATACTTGATAAACTCAATTTTAAAATGAGATCAAAAACTTTTAAAAATGATAATTATATTCAGAGTTATTAATATTTTTAATACAGGTCGAAATTCGACATTTTAACAATATATATTAATTCTTTAAATATAAAATTAAAATTTTGCCTAAAACAAATTTTTTTACCTCTCATTCTATTATCGGAAAAACATTTTTATCTTGTTATTATAAAAATTAAGACACTTTAAAAATAGCTAAAACAACAGGCGAATCTATAGTTTCCAACGGTAGTGTAACTAAATCGTATACAAGAAAACCATCTTCGGTTGCATGGAACGAATCCTTTGGATGAACTCAAAAAAAAATTTAGTCAACCGTGCAATAAGCAAATTATTTGGTTGGATTTTTCAAATATTTTTTTTGAGTGAAGGCATTGAAAATAACTATATCTGGTTAGAAAAGGAATTGGGAAAGCAACTTTTCAATTTATTCAATTTATTTATTTCAATTTTCTGGAATAAAAAATAAATGAGATGTAGTTATTTTCTCGATTTCGTTTTTGTCCAGATTTGGATCTTCTAATGTCGTCTGAGGAGGGTTGATCCATTAAGATAATATCAAATTGAATAACTGTTTATAGAAGGTAAAGAAATATGATTAAAATTAGTTATAACGCACTTTGTAAAAAGCAGTAAAATTCTCAAAAAAATAATTTTTTTTATTAATAGTTATTTGAAATTTAATATTGTTTCAGAATTATTTCAGTATTATTTTCACATACATAATTGTAAAGGATCAAATAATTGTCTACATGAATTGTTAGTTCATAAAATGATATGATGTAAAAAACATGAATTCATATTTACTTGTAAAAATAGAGTCTTGCCCTGAAGTTCTTCATGACTGACGGGAAATTTGAAATGCTGATCGAAAAATGGATTTGGGTCGTTTCGATGAATCGGTGTTTGTCGCTTCCGAGAATCTACTTCTGGACTAAGTGTGAGCTTAACATATGGATCGTTGAAACCACCTTGATCGCTTCCTGCTAGATCATTAGCTTCTATGAGATGCACGTGTAGATCACTTTTATCAAAGTCATAATTCAAACGTAGATGCAGGCGACCTAAACTTTTTCCTGACCTGGTAATGAGATTAATGAGACTTTGAAGCATCTTTTAAAAATTATTATTATTATTTATATAATACCTTCATTTTATGTATATAGTTACCTTCGTGCATTTAAAAATAAAGGACCGTCTCTACGAAGATAGAGATCAGGTTGCAGGGAACCCAATGGAGAAGCCGGAGGTCCGGATGCTGTATCGCTGCTTTCAAAAAACAAATTGGAATATTTTAATCTTTTTTGATAATGTGCGAAATATTTCGGAGATTAAATTTACCTAAAAGATGATCTTGTTTGTGGAATGAGAAGAGGAGATAAACATCGTCCTCGAGCTGATCCACATGATGAAGCTGTCCCTGTTGCTACGGATGATAAAGACGTTTGAGATGGAGACGCAGCTCCGCTGTGGATACTTCCGGTGTAACTTGCAGGACTTCCGCAGCGCGCATCTAGAGATGAAGCTCTCGCTGGAGACGGTGATCTGATTAGAAGAAAAATACTTTATTAATTTTTTTTCTTATTCTTGGAAATTTTATAAGCCAAATAATTCTTAATTTTTAACCATAAGTATAATTTCAACAAAACGCTAACGAGTATACTTAATTAGAGATAACTTTTCAAGGAATCAACGAAAAAAATGTTTTATTTAGTCCAATCAAAAAATTGGTCCAAGTACACTTTGTTGGATCAACATGATTCTTCTTTGAATCAGCCAAAATTTGTTTGATTCAAAAATATTTTACGTTTGCATGAAAAAAATTATATTATATACACAAAAAATAATATTAACTGAATCTAAGAGTTTAATTAGTTGACTCTATTCAATAAATAAATTGTCTTATGTAAATATGATTTGCTTGATCCAAAAAAGACATGCAATCCAAGAAATTTTACTTGAATTGAGTCAATTTCTTTGTTGAATGGAGCCAAATAATTTTGTCCTTAGATCAAGTAAATTTTATTTCCCGTTTACGATTGAACAAATAATTTCTTTAATTAGAACATAAATTTTTTCATTTCATCAAATTTTGTTTGATTATAGAATAAATGATTATATTGATTATTCAGATTAGATCAATACAGATAAATATTACGATTTTGTAGGTAAAATTGAAGAATAAACTTAAATGACAAATAACTATTGTAGAGCAGATAATTATAATGTCAACAATTTTTCTAAAGATAGACATAGGTTACTTTTTCAAACTTCAACTTATATTTTTCTTCCTTCTATAAATCATTCTTTAGCTCAAAGCTATGTCCATAAGTCAGAGCTCTTTTAAAAAAGACACTATTCTCGCTAAAAGTACAATTTTTCTTGCCATGATAAGATTTCCTGTATTTTTAGAAAATATATTTTTATGTGTAGAAATATTTGATATTAATCATTCTCAATAGTAAGAAAAAAGTATTAAGGGTGATTGTGAAGAGACCTTGAGCTTCTATTTGGTGGATAAGAGGAAGCAGCATGTAGTGGATCATGATGATAATGTCGTCCGTCAGGTCCATAGGCTCGAATTTGAGGCGACGAACCACGTTGAGGAGAACTTCCGGCAACAGTATCTTGAAAATCTTGAGAGGTAATAGATGGATTTCGCGATAGTACTCGTCCTCCACCATCCTCACTAGGATAACTGCGACTCTGATGCGGTAATCCGGCGCCTTAAAGTTCATTGCTCATAATTATCTTGATGTGAAAAAGAAATTAAGCGAGAAATAATGACTTGTTTTATTTAAATTAAAATAAAATACCTCCTGCGCACTTAAGATATTATTACGTGGTAGATAAAAGGGTCGTTCAAAAATTACGTGGCATTTCTAATAAGAAGGATAATTGAGGTGATTAAGGCCATGGGCCATGCAGGTCACGTGAGCAATTCAGCCACTGGTTATCGATTTTTTTCTTCTTATATAAAATTTTAAATCGAAATAAATCTGTCAAATTTTAGGATATGATAAAAAATAGCATATGGAGGAAATAAGCAAAAACATAGTGCATTAAAAAACATTTTTTTAACATTATATTAATAATACCAACTAAGTGTCTTGAGTTCTGCTGCACTGGTCTAACACTGTCCGTAATATAGTCTGAAAATTTTCCAAAATTACTTATTTTTATCAACATTTTTTTATATCATTATGAATATTCAAGACATGACCTGTTTCAGTCATTTTTGATTCATTTCCCAAAATTTGTAGACGATATTTTAATTTCCATGGAAATGTAGTTACAAAACTGTAATTGCTGATAAAACTTCAGTTTTATATTTGAGAATGAAAAAAATTTCAGAATTTTTACTAAAACGAATTTAAAAGACGTTCCTTATTATCTTCTGATATATTTACCAAATTTTAAACAAGATATTTAATAAAGAAAAAAAGTTATCTTACATGGTTGGATTAACATATAATTTTTGCCACGTGACCTGCTCGGCATTTTTCTTTTCTATGATATCGATCCATTTGATCATTATTTGCTAAATATGCATTCCAAAGAACAATTTTTTAATTCAACATTTTATAAGTTACTAATTTTTTTATCATTCAATTTTTATATCAGAAACCTTCAAAAAGCATACCATGTTCACTGAGATTTAATCATGAATTAAAAAAAACCTTGATAAAAATTGAATAGAAAATACTATGTATAGAATGCTTTGGACACGAAAAGCCATTTGATGAAGTGTTTTAAAATTCATTGATTAATATTAAAGATCGCTCAATATACAGTGTGTCTTACCGCGAGTTACCTTTTCCACTTACGGCCAAACTTAGTAGCAAAAGTATTATTGGCAAGACACAGAATTCGTATCACACTTTTTCTATCCAAGAAAGAATTAAAAACAGATAGTCATGAAATTGAACTACGATCAAAATTGAAAACATTCCTTAAATAAAATATCTGAGAACTGAAAATTAAAATGTTTAAAAATCAATATGTCTAAAGCGTTGAAAGATGCAAATAAAATAGCGCAGATTATAAACTATCCTCAAACTATAAATACACGGGGAAAAATAGTTAAAGTAATTTTACTCAATTTCCGATCAAATTTGGGACATAAGGACAAGTTAGAAGTTATTTAGTATCACAGTATTCATTTGTGATATATTATTACTCGTAGTATAACTATAAAAAACCAATCTTTTATTAAATCACAAGAATAGTAGAGCTTTCCGTTCATTCTACTCTACGCTTCAATCGAGAGTTGAGTAAACCGTGAATCGCAAGATTTATTCCAACATCTACATCTATTCACGCAGGAACGGATGAAAGTAATCTGCGCCTTGGGCACACATAAAAAATTTTTAATTTCAAGAACTTAAATTTTTAAAATTAAATTGATATTATGAAAATTTAAACAAAAAAAAGTCGATAAGTGTAATACATAAAATATGAAATATCACATAAATTACTCAGGCAGAATAATAATTTGGAATTCGCAAATGTAAAACCCATATTATGAAAATATAAAACACAGAAAATAAAAGAACCTTCTTTTAAATGTTTTTATGCAAGATACTTCTTAATAATAATGCAATTTTTTAATGTACATTTGAATCATTTAGTTTCACTAAACTTCATACGTCGTTACAATAAAAATCTATACTAAATGTAATTTAATAATTATATTATATATATCAATAATCATAGTCATAATAATTGATTAATTATATTAATTTTTAAAAATATTTTCTTAATCATTTATGAAAAAAGTTGATTTATTTTTACTTGAGTAAGGCTAAAAAATTTTATTGACGGCACTTACTCTCACAAGCTCTGAATAACTCATGCAGTCACTATATAAGAAAGTTCCAAATTTTATATCTCAGCATTGTAAGCGAGCGTGTGCGTGATTCGACGAAAGCGTATCGTACTATATATAAGTGTAGTTATTAGGTTTATATATGTAAGGTTATATGTTTAAGTGTATTTGTAATTTGAAATATGATTGGCTACGTTCGAATGGTGTGAATGTATTTGTATGTTGTTTATGTATATACCGGATGACTATTGGCAGGCTCGAGGTAAGAATTTTTTTTTTATTTGAGAGAACCATACCATTGCCAGTTCAAATAATACGCCCGATGCTCATTTTACCCAACTACGGTTTGAAGCACCTCAAGCGTCGGTGATATACTTATACATTTCATGTTAACCCACTGACGCATGCTGGTGCCCTGTCGTCGATAACGTTTTACTCAACTCCTTACTATTCCTTATGTAACGCTTATTGTTATTCACTTTGGGTGAATTAGGTATATATCAAATTCATTTTACCCGACTAGGATTTAATAGATGTTCAAATGTCCTTATGTCCCAAGTTTAATCGACAGAGTTGAGTAAAATTACTTCAACTATTTTTCTCTGTGTAAATTTACACATTTAAAAAAAATTTGAATAAAAAATACTAGACCATTTTTTGAGTTTTTGTGCGCTTTAATTTTTAAATTTTAATTAAATTTTTTAAATCTATAACTTAGTTCGTGCGGTTTGCTAAGAGAAGGCGTAACTTGATTATTATTCCATCGTTCCAATATTCCGAATATGCGTTGGAAAGCTACTGTCATTGTGCCTTTTTCAGTATATGTCATTCATTTGAAGCGTAAACAACAATAATTTTTTTTCACTCAAATATGTCGAACTTTGTGCCGGAAAAAGTGTTTTTGCGGGGAGTTCTTCTTCATTACTTTAATATGAAGAAAACTGCACTGAAAAAACAGTATAGCTAAGAGAACTATATTTTGGTCCTCAGAACCAGAAAATATTGCTATCAGACCAATGCTACGGTATGGTCCTCAGAACTATACGAGTATACTATATAGCTATATACAAGTTCGTTGATATGACAATACCATGTATAACGATCGTAAACAAAATATTATGCCATCGTTATCGCTCTTGTGAATTTTCGCGTGTGATAAAACAATACGCGATATGCAAAAATGATCTTTCAAAGAAAGAATGAATGCTTCAAACAAATCGACAAACGCTTCGAAAAAACGCCTCGAAAAAATGACACTTCTTTCTCATTTCGAGGTTAGAGTCGCGTGCATGCGAAGAAATGTATAGGTCGCGCGGCAATCCAGTCTAGTTGTCTCACCTATACCGCATGGGTCGAGACACTATATACCGGTATAGGTCGAACAGTTATACTGTTTTTTCCATGTGCTGCCGAAAGTCATCGTATTTTGGTGGAAGTTTATGGTGAATATGCTCCAGCTGAGTGAACGTGCCAAAAGTGGTTTGCACGATTTAAAAGTGGTGATTTTGGCTTGGAAGACGAAGAACGTCCTGGGCAGCCAAAAAAGTTTGAAGATGAAGAACTGGAAGCATTACTCGATGATGATTATTGCCAAACACAAGAAGAGCTCGCAGAATCTTTGGGAGTCACTCAAGCAGTCATTTCAAAACGTTAAAAAGCAGCCGGATACATTCAAAAGCAAGGAAATTGGGTTCTACATGAACTCAAGCCGAGAGACGTTGAAAGGCGGTTTTGCATGTCCGAAATGCTGCTGGAACGCCACAAAAAGAAGTCATTTTTGCATCGGATTGTTATTGGTGATGAAAAATGGATCCATTACGACAACCCCAAGCGCAAAAAATCATACACGGAAAAAATTTGTCGCTTAAAATTTAACAGACTATTCGAAGAGTCGTGGACAGAAAGTAAAATCGGAGAAAGTCTTGTAAGGTTTCAATGACTTTTAGGAAATAGTAGAAAAAAGTATTTACTATTATAAAAGTATTTTAAACACTAACTGATCTTTTCTAAAAAGTAATGAAAAGTTTCATAATTTTTGGATTAATTTGTCATAGATTTTAAAAGACTATCGAATAATTTGAAATGAAAGTAATTCAAACAAATAGTTTTGTAAATTGTATTCTAAAGTCCATCAGATTTTATATGCCGTCTTCTAAAATTTCTTCGACAGTCGCAAAAAGCCATGCCATTCGTAGCATCGCACAGCAGACAATGCAGCTCAGCTTTATGTTTTTGTAATAATTTTGGTTAGATTTTGAGATTACGTGTCGTTTGGTTTCGTTTGAATCTGGATTGAAGCGTACATTGAAGAATTAGTTCCGAGTAAGTATATGTTTACCTTGATAAAGTGTATTACGTCAAATTTGAAATTTATCTATTATTTTAGATTTGCCTTCAAACTCTGAATGTGATCCAAATATTTTACACAAGTCTCCATGACATGTAACGGATATGCGGGTTAAGGCGTGCGATTAGAATTAGGTTAGGATGCGTGCGTGCGTGCTAGCGTTCGATTCTCGGTGCTGCGAAGTGTTTATACAGGGTTTCCCAATAGGGGTGATATGATTTTGAATGTCCCTATCGGGCTCATTTGAACTGAAATTTTTGACGTCTGCTGTCAGTTGTCATCAGTAAGGTTTGTCATTTAATCATGAGTAGTTTCACGCTTCCACAACGTTTGGAAATTGTCCAATTATTTTATCAAAATTCGAGAAGTTTTGTCGGTGTTCAAAGAGCATATCGTGCAAAATATGGTCGTCATTCTGCTCCATCCGCGCTCTCAATTCGTCGAATAATCGATAAGTTGGAGAGTGAATTTACTCTATTGGATACTAAGCCTAAAAATCGTATGCGTACCGCACGTTCTACACAGAATATAGCCGCCGTACAGGCCAGTATCGAGGAAAACCGTGAATTGTCCGTGCCATGCCGATCTCAGGAATTGGGCCTGTCCAGGATGACTACCTGGCGTATTTTGCGATTGGATCTTGGCCTGCATCCCTATAAGATGATTCTGGCCCAAGAACTGAAGCCTAATGACCATCGTTTGCGTCGGGAGTTCGCGGATTGGGCTCTGGAATCAATTGAAAATGATCCCAATTTTCATCAAAAAATCATCTTTTCTGATGATGCGCATTTTTGGCTCAAGTCCCGGGGACATTTGGCCGATATATTGTTTAAATCATAAATGGCATAGAATATCCAATATAATAAAAAAGATTTCGATCAATTCCGAATGAATATTCAGTGTTTTTTTTCAATTTCAAAACATATCACCCTTATTGGGAAACCCTTTAAAAAATTGCGTTTCTGTAATGTGCAGTGTTAAATATAATGGTAAGTTCATATTAGGATTATATAGGTAATGTAAAAGTGAAAAATAATTAACTATATAAGTGCAGGATCATATCACAGAAAATAATATTTTCCTTTTTACACTGTTCAAAATTTTCTTCGACTGTCACTTAGACTTTCGATGCCTGGTTTAGAGTCAATGGAACCCAACCCACGGTGTTTTAAATTTTCCGCGACTGTCACTTAAACTTTCGAATTTACGTTTTACATTTTCAGCGACTATCTATCATATTCTTCAATAAGGAGGCTCATAATGTTTAGTCGACTTTCTAACCTATCCACGAGTATTATACCAAGTCGATGACTTTTTAAGCGACAAATTTTTTCCGTGTACGTGAAACCCGGCCAACCAGCCAAATCAACGGCAAAGCCGAATATCCATGGCGCGAAGGCAATGCTCTGTATCTGGTGGGATCAGAGGGTGTGCTGTATTATGAGCTACTAAAACCGGGTGAAACCATCAATGGAGAACGCTACCGAACACAATTAATCCGTTTGAAGAGAGCAATAGCCAAAAAACGCCCGGAATATGCGACCGGACACGAGGCAATAATTTTCCATGATGACAACGCTCGGTCCCATGTTGCTATTCCGGTTAAGAACTATTTGGAAAACAGTGGATGGGAAGTTTTACCCCACCCGCCTTATAGCCCAGACCTTGCCCCTTCTGACTACCATTTTTTCCGGTCGATGCAGAACGCCCTCACTGGAATACGGTTCACATCAGAACAGGGTATCAAAAATTGGCTTGATTCATTCTTGGCCGCCAAGTCGGCGCAGTTCTTTTGGGATGGAATCCACAAATTGCCAGAAAGGTGAGAAAAAGTCATAGCTTCAGATGGGCAATACTTTGAATAATACTATTGTACATGTTTTTCTTAAATAAACGTTCAAATTTTGAAAAAAAACCGCATGAAATAAGTTATAGATTATATAATAAAAATTAAAAAGGTAAAAAATTATGAGGCTTTTGAATATAAACTAACAACAGAAAGTTTACTCCAACTATAATTTATACACATGTCGCTATCATCACCATATATACTCGTACTTGCGCGTATAAATAGTTATTACTCTAAAGTCGACGAATAGTTGATTTGAGTGCGAGCTATTTTAACTATATGCACATATAACTTCTCTAAAGTTCACTGTTTAATATGTCAGTTTCATGATGATTAGATTTCCGTTCGAGATTAGTCTTGCATGCTTGCGACATTTAGAATTAGAATTACGATTACGGTCGTTAAATCAATTTGATATGATTCGAAATATACTTGCACCGGACGAGAACATCTAATGTAATAGATGCTAATTAATATTACTTAAGAATTTTGAATAATGTGATTACCTGAATCGATCATTACGGAAGAAGGCTGTACAGCGTGTTGTTCTTTTGCGACATTGAACTCCTATAAAGAAAAAAATAAAATTCAGGACATTGCATTTACTTTTATAGAAATATATATATTCATATCTATAGACCTTCATATGAAGTGCTGAATTTTTTATATAGGTTGTGAAAATCACATAAAATTGATCTGTTTTTCTTGTCACGAAAGACTTTTGGTAATATATTAAACTTGGGATATATACTTTGTATCAAACTTTACCTTGGATATAAGCCTATATGAAGAAAGATCAATTGAATAAAAAGAATATAATACATAATTCCATTGCTTGCGAGTAATATATGGTTATTTCACAGCAAATGTGATTTGAATAAATTATAATATTTTTATTTTCTACACATTGAAGTAGGCTACTTATTATTTATGAAACGCTCAATATTTTCCTCAGTTGAAATAAAATATTCAATATAGATAGGTTTGAAAATTTTCTTTCCGTTATTCTTTGAAAGCAATTGAATTTTATGTTAATGTTTCCCCTCGTTCCTTTGCAAGAATAGGGATTTTTATATAACGAAATATTTAATTTTCAGTTATTAGTCACCAAAAAGTTTCACGAATTGTATATTAGAAAAACTGTTAATTTTAATTCAGACATTAATAATTAAAATTTTAAAAATTATGCTACTATATTTTTTTGGATAGAATTTCTTTTGCTTTTATAATTTTTACAATTTCATATCCTTTTTCCATATTTGAATTACTGCGTCCAATAAATCATGACAAATTTTGCCTTTTGGACAATTATAGCTCAAATAATTGAATGTTTTTATCTCCTGCATGAAATGATCTGTGAGATAAAAATGTTTGATTTAATTTCATCCCCTGATTAATTTCCTTCATAGCGCAATAGATACGAAGGTCTACATGGCAAAAATATTTGAGCATTAAAATTGAAATTTCACGGGAGAGCAGAACACCTTCTCAAATATTGATTTTCCAGTTGAGAGAAGAATTATTTTTGGGAATTTGATTAATGTATTGAAGCAAAAAATGGTTGGAAAGAATAAATTACTTCGGAGAAATCATAAAATTAATTATTATTTCATTGCGCTAAAAAGGAACTTAGAATAGACATGAAATTAAGCGAATGGACCTTATTAAATTGACCAACTTAGTTATTCAAACTGTCAGCGAATTCAAATTTAAACGGCACTTAATATTGTGACTTTAATAAAACTTTATAAACGAGATAAAATGAAGAACTGAGTTTAACAGTCTTGACTGAACAACAATTAAGAGGAATGTAATTTATTTCTATTAATTCTTTATTCCTTGGTAAAAAATTCAAATACAAAAGCAAATAAAAGTAAGCACTGCAAAAAAGCATAAACATCATAAATTAAAATTTTACATTAGGATGAAAAACCTCCTTAAAACTCATATTTTTAGTTTAGATAAAAACTAAATAACTACTCTCGAGATTTTTTATAGATGAAGAGGGGAAAAAATACTTTAGTAGTAAAGAGTAATTCACCTCGGCGAAAATGTTATCATTGGTTTAGTGGGAATTAAAAATAAAAATTAAACCCGGCATCCTAGAAAAATGTTGATATAATTTCAAAACTGAATTATTAGCATTAGGTATTAAGATATTATATTTCTAAAAAATAATCTTTTTTTAATTAGTATGAAATTTTTAGTTCATTAATCGTCCTTAAAATTTAATGAAGTATTTTGAGAACAAAACTAAGGATATGAGTGCAAAAAGGACAAACTTATGCGAACATATATTATCGTCACACTCATACTTATGACCCTTTTCTGCAATCCACTTGTAGCCTCTCTGTACGTTTGACTTTAATCTTAGGCAGACGTAACTTACATATCATAAACAAGTTTGGTAATAGTGCAACAAGTGTGCTCGAGAAACGTGTGCTTTATAGTCACCAGATGGATTATAAACAAAATAAAAAAGACGTTATTCTCCAAATTTCAATATTTCACTTCAGTAAAGATTCCACTAACAATCAGCAATATTTTATTGATTTACTGATCAACTTCAGTGACAATTTCACAGTTTTCCAGTGCTATTTTCCCTGAAGGGAAAGAGAAACTCATTTCTAGCTATTTTATTAGTGAAATCTCACTAATATAAATTTCAAAAGTATAAAGAGAAAAAAATTTACTTTAGAAATTTATACGGATTTCTTAATTTCCAAATGATCTATTCCCTAAAAATTTAATTTTTCTAATTTTAACATTTCAAATTTTTATTTCCAGAGAATATCTATTTTGTAATATTTATATTTACAATTCCTAATTAGGAAATTTTGTCATATCTAAAAAAATACTAATCAAATAATTAAGAATCGAAAAAAAACTATAACAGAATTTTTATCAAATTCATTACAAAATTATGGAACTCTAACAAAATATTCAGTTACATGTAACTGCATAAAATTCCAGTTACCTAAAACGTAAAATTATTTTTGATACAAGTTTCATAATTTCCAGATACAAGTATCGGAATATTTAAAACTTTCTAACTGAAAATTAAATAATTGTTTCTTACATTTACTAAAAAGTAATCGAATTTTGTGGAATTCTATCTTAATTTTACGGAAATGTAACTGAATAAAACTCCAGTTACGAGTTTCGGGAAATTACGGTAAAAATTTTTAACAGTGATATGTTAAGTTAAAGTAGTAATACTTTATGATTAATCATAATACAGTATAATAATTGTAATACATTATACCTCACGTACAAAAAACTAAGAGTTAAAAATGACCTGCATTAAACTCAAAAGGAACCGTTTTGGTCCATTTTAAGATCAAATCCGGTACCTTCTGAACCAAACCCAGTTCCCATTGAACTTATTGCAGCAAACAAAAAAATTAAATTAGTTGAAACAACTATACTTCCGACCATATTTTAGGGCGGATTCAAATCTATAAACGTGTTTGTATTTTTTCAACCCTACGATTTAGTTTGTACGATCATAATGTTTTGTTCAGTGCACTTGCCCTAACCGATAGATTAAGAATCCTGACGCAGAAAAAAATGTACTTGATCTAACCAAATCATTTTGTTACATAAACCAAGATCTTTGCTCAAGTCTAACAAAATTTGGTTGTATCAACTAAAATATTTATTAATTTAACCAAACTTCATCAAAACAAACCATCTTTGATTGCATTAAACAAATTTTTTGATTCAATTAATCAAAAATTTGTTTAATCATATAATAAACAAATTCTCTAATTAATCCAACTAAATTTTGGTTGGATCAGCCAAATATTTTTCCAAGTGCATTTACCTCTGAGCTCGTCGTCGAGGTAGTACTGTCAGCACTGTCGGTATTTGTTACTGATGATAGGGGTGAACGCGAACCCCTTTGGGCCCAACGACCCCTAATGATCGCCACGCCCGTAACAACCCCAATTTTACTGACTGTGCTGCTTCCTTTTTTCTCGCCATTTCCACTGCCTGCACCACCACCACATGCTAGATCCAGCACATCGCCTAAAACCTCTGACAGTTTGTCTGGCACTTTGATGAACGTGTCCAAAACCACCCTTACTTACGACTACAATTCTGGCTACTTTAATTTTATATTTTGAGATCCCAGTGAAATCGAAACACTAGTAAGACATCAAATTACAAACAAACAACAATCAAATACTGTTTTCTTGAAGAAAAAAAGTACTGATATTTTATTAATTAATCAATCACCGAAAATCGAAATAGCTTTTCAAGGTCCAATCGATGACTCTTCTAATCTTCCTTTCCTTTAATTTTATATTAAAATTTGAATTTTTAAAATTTTTCAAATAACCCACGTGATCTTTTCAATTGATTTTTTCATCCCCTTTACAAGACAGTCTGTTATTTTTAAATACAAGTTTTTTTTCAAAAAAAACAAAAGTCAATGATTGTCAGCAATTATATCTGCGCCTAATAATTCGAAACACCACCAAAACACTTGAACTCTTGGCTGTTCTTACACAGAAATTGAATTGCAAGGCAGATTTTAGGCTTGATAAGCCACTGTGGCGAATGTAACTAGATCCGAAGGATAAAAGTACCCTAAAAAGTGAAGTTTATCTTTTGTATGTGATTTAATTAGGCAATGCTGGGACTACTCGGTGTTCTCTTAGAGAAGAATCAGGACACAACTGGGAATTCTGGTCACAACACGAAGTACTCAGGTTACCTTGTGCCAGAAGTTGTGGCACCAGAAAACGACGAATCGTAAAGCGCATCTAGTAGGGGTGGAGGTATTCTGTGGAGGGGGTGGTTAGCAACGTCGGTGTGACGAAGAAAGAAAATGAGGAAGTATCAGTAGAAAAAGGAGAAATATAAATATGCGTGCGCCGCAACAGGTTACTTTATCCCCCCCTCCAGGTATCTTCGACCATTTCAAAATCCCTCCTAGTAAATTCCTCCTCCCCTATTTCACTTCATTCGACCTTCCACTGGTACAAGTCTTGAACATATGAAAATATGCAAAATGGATACCTGAAAAAAGTTGTAAAGACGATATTCGCATAATTAGGATAATTTTATTATTTCGTAGATTTATTTCAGTAGATCAATTTTGTAGAAGACTGCGAGTATGTTGTACTGTATCATAACATTGATTTTACGGAAATGATGTTTTTTTCCCACTTACTGCTCCGCAATTAAGCAAAATGAGAAAGAAGAGAAGTCTTTACCAAATACTGATATTATTGATTAGAGTCACGCAGCTTTCGCATGTGGTATTCTCCAGTGACGTAAGAGATCTTTAAGTTAAGAGTAACGTTCAGCTTTAGCTGCGAAAGATTTATGTGAACCAAATGAAGATTAGTTGCTACAAATGATATTATACCAGAAATATATCTCATTTAAAAGTTCATGATATTACATTTCTATACTTTATGAGAAAATATTCCAATTAAAAGTTGAGAAAACTATGAAAGTAGGTTAGCAGGAAAAAACCTTGAGAATTGAAGCAACCTAGATAGTTGTTTTTCAAGTGATTAAGAATTATTTGTGGAATTCATTAATAAAAATAATTCAAAAAGACTTACAAGAAAATCGTACTTATACATTAGAGTTGGATTTGTTGTAGTTATTTTTAATTTTGAATAAAGTTGGATTTTTCATGCGAAGTAACGCAGAAATGAAATTGGGGATTAATAAATATAAATTTGAGTCTCAGTTTTATGTGACTACACTTTATTATTAAAGTCTTATTTACCTGAGGATGTAATCAAAACAAGACTTTTAGAAAAAGACAGACTTATGTGCTCATACTGGGCAGCTGATTTTAAATAAAATCTTCTGTAAGATATAATTTATGATTTTCTTTTTACTCTGTATATTTTATGATGGAAATATTCACTTAGGAAAATATTTAGGTTATTCAACTAAAATTTAGTCAGGTTAACTAAAGAATTTTTTTACTATATACGGTTGACCAAATTTTTGGTTGATTCAATCAAATTTTGTTCGAATTTACCAAAAGATCCTGGTTCATTTAACAAAATGGTTTGGTTAGATAAAATTTTTGGATATTCTGCTTTTTCTACTGAAACTAAGGCAAGCTTTATACATTCTGAAGACCCACATTTTTTATTTAACCAAACTCATTTCTTCAATTTATCAATCTTCAAGCTAAATAATTAAAAAATTGTCTATACATTTTCCGCATTTTAAAGTTTCAAATTATTTGAATTTACTAATAAACACGTTAACATTTCTAAGTTTTTAAGGCTTTTACGTACTGATTTTCTTAAATTTTCAAGCTATATATAAATCATTGTTTCTTCATTTATTCAATTTTATAAGATCTGGTTATAACAATTTTACTCAGGTAAATTTTCAATATTTATAATGCTTTGACTTTTTAATCTAAAAACTTTTGGGTTTCTTCTACATTTTATAAAAATGCAAAATTTTATGGACGATTTGTACATATCATTTTAAAAAGTTATAATAATATTAAAAGTTGTAAAAAGTACAATTTTATGATTCGGTAGGTTTGAAATATCTGAATAAGTATTTTAAAAAAGCAGGAAACATCAAAATTTCAAAATTTAAGGAATTTGATGTTATTTTACGGGATTTTAAATTATTTTGAGAGCGTTTAGATCGTTTAAAGAACTCTCAAAAAAAGAAAAGAAAGAAACATTGAATGAATTTAAAATGACTATATCATTCAAAGAATTGATAATTGAAAAGTTTGAAATATCGAGAATTTCTATGGTTATGGAAGATTCAAGCTAAGACTCAAACAAAAAAGATCCGGATTAAATAAAATAAATATTTTGCTTTGTTGAAATGAATTTTCACTGTTTTAAATTAAAATCATATTTGCCACAAATATAAAAAATATTTTGTTAACACAAAAAAAATTTTTATTTCAACAGAAATGCATTTTTTCTATTTAAAAATATAACTGTTAGTTTCACATTCAATTTATATCTCTTTTAAGCAAATTATTTTATTGCGTGATCTTGCCGATAGTCTGATTTATTTTGGTGTCAAAAATATGAAGCATAGAAAATTCAAGAAAAGTGAAAGAGGCTACTTATTATTCTATGTTGGCATTGCGTATTTAGTTTCGTATACATGAGACATTTTTCATTAAAGGTAATCTAAGATAATGATCGATATAAAACCGTTAACCTAATTGGATCGTATTAGATGCTTAAATGTACATGTATAGATTACGTTTTACAAATCTTATAAAATTTATTAGAATAATTCCGTAGAAAAAATTTGATTAATAAAAAATTAAATAGTATTTAGGACAAGAGGAAATAAAAAAGTTTTATTAGCGAAAAGTATAATGCTAATGTTAAAATTTTATATATAACGCTTTAAGCGTCTATATGTATAAAAAGAAAGTTTTCTAAAAATTATTTCACTTATTTATTGCTGTTTTTTGAGAATTTGGATTCTTTAAATTTGTTTTCAAATTTTTAGTTTTTTAAATAAAATGGATATTAATTGTTTGCCTTTGTTTATGATTTGATTGAAAATTTTACTATTCATATTTTCTTTCTCTCATCAAAAAACTTTTCTAGGATAAGGATACAGTAAAAAAATTTCTTAAATTTTCCACGTTTCCCAATAATTTAGTTTCTATTACACAATCAGAAAAATATTTGTTTGATATAAAAAAGTTTTTATTGATTTAACCGTAGTATTTTGTTCTTATAGAGAGAAAAGAAATGTTTCTTTAATCCAACAGAATTATTTCATTGATACAACGAAATTCTTTGGTTAGTAAAATTTGGTTTATTAAACCAGAAATTTATATACTCTAACACAATATTTTAGTTATTTTTAATACATTTCAAGTATTTATAAGATTTGATTAAAACAATTAGTTAACTCAATAAAATACATTGCAAATTGAAAATATGATTTTTTGCAATGAACAACATTTTTTCTGTTGAATACATCATCAATGACCAGTAGGATATTGTTAAGACTAACAAACGGCCAATAGTGGGTCAATAATGGGCCAATGCTGGACCAGTATTTTATCAATACCATCAGTCTTGGCCCAATGATTAATTTTCCATTAGATTTTTAAACTTAAATTAAGATACAAAACTAGTATTTTTTGACGTTGTCAAAAAGAAGATGGGTGGATTTAATATGCATAAATCTAACTCCGTAATCTTCTTTATCGAAATTTCCCTGTGTATGTTGTATTTAAGAGTATGATGGTTATCGCTCATTCTAGAGCGCTCTATCGATCCCTTTTCCGGATTCTATGCTCCCGGTCACAACACGTCGTCCTTAGTGGACTATTATATGTAATATATATGGTCTAAAAATCATAATATAGTATTAAAAATATAATTTATTTTAATTTACTTTAATATATAAGAAGTAAATTGAAACTGATATTTTTGTAAATCATAAAAAGTAAATATGCATGCAAATTAAATTTTATTCATTTTTAATAACAATGTATTAAAATTAATAAGCATTTTAAAAGTAAATACACACGTGTATTAAAATTCAAATTAATGCTTGTCTTTTTTAAGATAAAACTATTTTATATTTAATTTACATACTTTACTGGAATAAACTTCCATCATATGTAATGGAAGTTTAATACAGTAATTTGTAACCGTGTATTCTAAAAAAAATTTTTACAATAAATAGCACATTCAATTTTAAAAATACCAAAACAGTATTTATCAATTCATTGATCGAATACACTGTAATTGAATTAATAAACTGAACTGATGAGGCCTACTAATTTTATTAGACACTTTAAGAACTTTGATCAAAATCTGAAAGAAAGTACACTCAGAAAAAAGATTTGATTGAATCAAAGAAAATTTTTTGTTTGGAAGACTTTCTTTGATTTAGAGGAATGATTAATTTGAATTGAATAAAATTTGTTTGATGCAAACAAAGTATCTTTGAACCAAATAAAAATTTGTTTAAATCAAAATAAATTTCTGCCTTAAATCAAAAACATTATATCTTTGACCACTCTCTAAATTTGAATCAGTCAAAATCTACTGATTATCAGTGAAATTTGACTGATTCAAATAGCTAAAAAGAGGTTACTGTAAATCAGTCAAATTCCACTGATTATTTCAGTGAAAATTGACTGATTTGACAGTGAAAAATATTTTTTTCACTGATGAATCAGTGAAAATGAACTGATTTAACAGTGAAAAATATTTTTTCACTGATGAATCATCTGAAAAAGAAAATCACTGATTGAATCAGTGAAAATTTGACTGATTCAGATTTAGAGAGCATATATCGGTACATTAATTTCTTCATTTTGAAGAGAAATTTATTTGACTTAAACAAATATTTATTTGGCCCAAAGATATTTTGCTTGAATTAAACAAATGTTATTTAATTCCTTTGTTTGAAAAAAAAGCCTTTCAGAAAACTTATTTTCTTTCATTCAATCAAGTCGTTTTTCACAATGTAAGTATTAAGGGAATTTGAAAATTAATTTTATACAGTATATAAGAACATATCGCTAGCATATAAAATTTAATATGTTCACTCAAAAATCAAAACAATATGTATACTATTTAAGCGTAAACTAATATCGAGTGTCTGACGATATATTGCCGTTACTACTTGGATTATCTACTTAGCCTCAGCAACTTGTGATACTGCTGAAACATTTTCATCTTAGATTTTTAAAAAAAGACAGCAATAACAGCAAACTTTTTGATTGAATTTAACACGAAAATATCAGCATTTATAACAGGTCTTCAAGTTTTTCTAATCGTCATCTAATATTATTCTATTGACTTATTTTTATAGAAGGAACATAAAAATTTATTGGCTTTTTTCTTCGACTTGTTACTTTTTTATTTTATGACATTAGTAAACTTGAAAGTTGGTAACTTTGCTTACTGGATAATGAATAAAAACAGTTTTGAACGAACGGTAAGGCAGCAAGCATTTTATCTACTTGGATGGGAACTGCAGCAACCTTTGTTATCGATAAAGTGGGTGGCGTGGTTTCTTATCAGTTACCGGCATTTTATCCGAAAAGCTGTTCTCTGTTGGTTTTCAATAAACTTTATCTTTGCACTTTATACATATGGTAATGAATAAAATACTTTATGTTTATTGATTATTTAGTTCCTATACGTTTTTTGATGTTAACCCTTCGTAGGTACACGTGTCCCAAAAGGGACATGACGAAATTTTCAAGTGGAATATTTTCATTGGAATAAATTGTTATAAATAAACAAACACTAAACAAATTGCTGCAAAACCTATTGGAACATAAAATAGGATCCCCAAAGAGTATTTCAGAATAATGAGAGATATTTTGAAGACCTTTTTCATGAAAAAATAAGTGCCTGAACTTTTTGGGCCACGTGTACCCACGGTGCCAGTAAAAATACGTGTACTTACGAAGGGTACTTTATAATTAAAATAATAATTTTAACAAATTTTCCGGAGAAGACAGCAATGCAGAAAAATGTAACGCATTACTGTCTTCTCCAGGAAATTTGTTAAAACTATTATTCTAATTATAAAGCAGTTGTATATAATTTGTGACTTTAGAGCCTACCATACGGCCTGAAAAGAAAAAAAAATGTTTAAATATATTTTTTTATAATTAGAAAAATTCAAGAGTTGACAGATCTTCCTTAGTGTCTTTACTTCAATCTCACAAATTTTTGACTTAAAGCCATGGATCAATCGTACCACGTGACTAAATTATACATTTATTCATTCATATAAGATAACTTTTGTAATTTATAAAGTATCTTTCTGAAAATTTGGGAAATGTAACAAAAAAAAATAAAACACGCCTGTTAACTTCTTTTTAGTAAAAATATTGAAAAAAATTCGAAAACTAATAGACAGTTACAGTTGACTGTTAAATTTTTTGCAAGATTTTCCAGGAAGACATTGTGTAAAATAAAAAAATTATCTTACACGAACTTTTCCGAAAATTTGGTCACGTGATCTGGTTGATCCATGGCCTTAATATCTTACCTTGCATGGACAAAAGTTTACAGACAAAAAAATCACCATATCGATCATATGGTCTGATTGATCCATGGCATTCTTTTCTGGTTATTTGAACCAGATTCTTTAGTTATTTTAAAAAAATATCGCGAAAATAATCAAAATTCTACAAAAAAAAAAAAAAAATTATTGGTATGACAACCACAAAAATAGTTGGATATGGGTTAACCTTTTATATTAATTGATTCAAACATATAATCATTTGATCTAACTTTTCTGCGTTTATTACACCAAGAGAAAAGATGCTACCGATTTATCATCAAGATGCTTATCCCTATTTGAAGAATAAAATATGATAAGAGTAACCGTCTGTATTATACGCACTACAAATTTTAAATCTGTTCTCAGAAAAATATTTTTTGGTTAAACCGTAGAGTTTTGTTATTAATTGTTATCAAAGTTTTCAGAATTAAAAAAAAATAAAAATTTTACGTTTTTCTGTAGTATTATTCATAAAAATGACATTCCGAATGAATCCAAGGTCGAAATGATTCGGATTGAAAATTCGATTTACTTTCTTAATTTGAATCAGCGAAATGCCGCTGATTATCAGCTGTAAGTATACCACTGATTATAATCAGCGTATATACGCTGATGAACCAGTGAACTTCAACTGATTTATCAGTATATATACGCTGATTGTAATCAGTGGTATACTCATTGCTAATTCCAATTTAGAGAGTAGATCAACGCGACCTCGGGTACATTCAGTTCGATTCGGATTAAAAACTTAGTTAAGATTTATTCAGCTTGGGGTCCAGGATTGAATCGGATTGAGTTGGATTGTTTTTCAATCGATTCGTATCAAATGAGATTAAATTTTTTTTTCGGATTGGTTCGGAATTATCTATACAATATTTTACCCTGTATTTTTGTGGTTGCGAGATTCAGTTTTTTTCGTGTAGTTATTTTAATCAGAATAATTAAATTCATTTCATTTTTCAATTGGTAATTGATTTTCTTCGATGAATCTTTGAATAACTCTTTAGAAACTAATAAGTAACAAGAGTTACACATAACTTTGTCCTCTGACGTGATTGTGTAATAATCAGATGTTAATTACAAACCCCAGATTGTACGGCGTAATAGCTCTGTTGTGGTTTTCGCCAACAATCTAATATTTGACAGGATTGAACCTTTTCGCATTGATTTCGATTATCATTTCTGGATGAAATTGTAGCTGGTGGATCCGGCCATCGGTCCAGATTACTCCAGTACTTGCCATTCCTTTTAGCAGCATAATATCTATAAAAGTTAATATAACTTCGTATATATCTTCATAATAAAGAACGCTTTATACGTATACCTATATAAAGGGTGTCCATGAAATTTAGAAGCAATCAATTATCTCGAGAATAATGCATTTTAGAAAAAAAATATTCTATATAAAAATTGTATAGGTTTAAAAAATCTATTCGGTGGTATATTATTATTTGAATGACAGCATAAAAACTCTGTAAACGCTAAAATATCTTGTATGTGGAAAGCATAACAATTAACAATAAATTATCATATAGCTCATCTAAAGTTCAGAATTTCGCTGCAAAAAATTCTTATTATTACACGTTTTTCTCTAAATTGAAACGTAGTTTAGCCAAAATTGTAAACTCGGGGTTTTCCGTGTAGATTTCTCAAAACCGTACAACTTTTGTATAGAGCATTTTTTTTCGTTAAAACCATTTTTTTAAGAATAACCATTTTCAGACTTTTTGGATAACTTGTAAACGAGTATACACATACAGGTATAGAAAATTTCATATTCTTTTCATCAAGACATCTGGATCACACGGTGGATTTATATAAGAGGGATCCTCAGATTTAACGAGATTCAAACAGTGATTTATAGATTGGCCTCTATTGAAGCGATACGTTATGCACTATCGTCATAATTATAAAGGTACACTGAGAGAAATCCTATTAGTTGTGCTGACTAACAGGTCACAACTATATATTTTTAGTAAGCAGTACCAAACATTTTGTAAATGTTACTAATTTTTTTTGTAAAATTGATCAAGTTCATTTATTTTGAGAAATTTAAATATTTTATTTCCATATGCAATATTTTGTGTGTAAACATGACTTGCAATTCTTTGGTAATAGTAAACTTCAAGAAATAATTGTACAGACGAATTAGATGTTACCTACTTATCAACTGTTTTGAATCGTTTTGAAATCGTTAAATACATTGATTTCTTAAAATTTTGCTTTTGTTCTTCATCAAAATGAGAAGAATTATATCATGGTAATTTTAAAGTATAATTGTAAACTGTTGTGCAGTTTTTGATGAAAAACCTCTCAACAATTATCATCCTCTGTTACATTTTGAAAAACAATAATTAGAAAAGTTATTCTCCTAAACAATTCTAACCTAAGAAAGTTCCCATCGACATTAACAAAAATAAAATAGATAGAATGATAAATTTAACATTAACGCAATTAGTAAATTTTACAAAAATGTATTGGTAACATCTATTATAATCTCGATACAATGTGGGAATGCATGAAAATAGTCGCGGCTACAAAACGGACCGACTAATCGGATTTTGTAAGTTTTACTAAAAATTGTAATCATTGCTACTCATTTAATATTGCTGTAAGAACTAAGGTGCTTAGATGATACAGAATAAAAAACATACTTGTGACCCTTTTGTACAAAAAAAAAATAGGTAACCACGACTAATACTTTCTCTCAGTGTACATATTTTCTTTTTATTATAACTTTTAACGTCGAATTAAAGTCGAAAGCTTTCTTACGATATCTGACAAAAGCTATTAATTAAGTACTTAGATTTGAAAATTTCACATAAGTAGCTAATAGTTCTGTTCTTAGCATTGTTTAAATTTTTCAAATTCTACCTTTATGAGAAAAAAATTAATTTTTACACATACAATAACACTAGTTTACAAAATGAAATTTTTTTTCTGACCACCACATCTTAATATGATTTTTTCATGTATTTTGGCCCACTAAACACCAAAGTCACACTCAAAAATTTTTTCATAGAAGCGTTTTCTAGATATCAATGTTCGAAATTTTTTTTAATTTTCAGAGTTGTTCTGACGTTTTTGAGTATATCTCGAGTTCTAATTGACCGATTTGCCTAAACAAGTACTCTAATTGAAGGCAACTGAATCCTCTACAACTTTCTATTCTAAAGTTTTCAGATCGGCCCAATAGTTCAGATGCTAGCGATTTTAATAAGTTGGAAAAGTTGGCTAATATTTGCGAATTCTATTCTTTCCAGGAAAATATTGGGCCGATCTCAAAACTTTAGAACAGATAGTCAATTAAAACTCGAGTTATACTCGAAAACGTCGAAATAACACTGAAAATTAAAAAAAAAAATCTGCGAACCTCGCGCTTAGCGCTCGGTCTTATGCTTTTCGCATACATTTAAGTTTATTTCTTATAATTAGATACTGAAGCTCAAGTCAATTTTATAATAATATTACAGATGATATGAATTACACATTTTCTCAAAGTCACTAAATTTCTTTTGGAATTTAAGTGAAACAGGAAATTCAATTTACTTACTCTCTAAATTTGAATCAGTCAAAAATTAAATGATTATCAGTGAAATTTGACTGATTCAAATAGCTAATAAGAGGTTACTATAAATTAGTCAAATTTCACTGATTATTTCAGTGAAAATTGACTGATTTGACAGTAAGAAATATTTTTTCACTGTTGAATCAGTAAAAATTAACTGATTTAACAGTGAAAAGGTAAATCACTGATTCAATCAGTGAAAATTTGACTGATTCAGATTTAGAGAGTAAGGATTTATCAGCCTTAAGGAACACATTCTCATCATGACGCTCAAGCTTCGCGCTCGATTTTTTGTATACATTTCAGTAACTTTTTAATAAATTACACGATTAAAATAATTTATTTTCTTCCAAATCTCTCAAAAAGGAAAAACAATCGTAGACTTTATTTAAGGAAACGATTTTGCAGAACAACGCTTATTTCGTATCTCACATATTTTGTCAAAAAAATGGAATTTTTGAATTTTAATCGTATTTTTGGATTTGAAACGAAAAATATACGTTTTATCAGAAACCATGTGAGACAAAAATTGTAGATCTTTTTAAAACGAACAACTTTGCATTCTTACGATTTTTCGTATTTCACATATTATTGTTAAAAAAATTGAATTTTGGATTTTCAATAGTATTTTTTAAAATTAAATAGAAAAATATACATCTTACGAAAAAACTTTGCAATTCAAATTTGTAGATCTTAATGTAGAAAATAATTTTTTATGATAACTTATTTTTCATATCTCGTATAATTTAACTAGAAAATGGAATTTTGATATTGACTATTTTCAAGTTTTAACATGCTGTAACATTTCTAATTTTGGTTTAATCAAAAAATGTTATGAAGATAATTTGTAGAGATTTATGAGCACTATCAAAAACCAGTATTGGAATTTTTGATTTTTACAAAAACACAAAAAATGGTGTAGTTTCCTCAATTTTGGTTGGATATGGCTGGTTAATGAACTTGTCCTTACTTTTTCGGCTCCGATAAAGTGTGCCCAAGCTCAATTCAATCTGATAATTCTGTGGAGAGTTATCAAGTATACGACCTACTACAGACAGACAGACACTTTCGTAAAAACTACTTTTTCTGACTCAGGGGGTCTCAAAACGTAAAGATTTGATGAAAATTTCGAAAGTCATTTTTCACATAAAACTAATACCTACTCATCCATTATGAGAATGTAAAAAATTTCGAACATTGATATCTAGAAAACATTTCCATAAAAAATTTTTTTAGTGTGACTTTCGTGTTTAGTGGGCCAAAATACATAAAAAAATCAATATCAAATCTTCTGAAATTTTTGCTCGGTTTGTTACACATTTACTATACATCCATTTTTTTTAGGCAATAATTAAATTGTAGATAGCAAGATAGAAATAAAAGCATAAAAAAAGGATTTATGATATTTAATGTTTGTCATAAAGAGTAAAGTTCTGTTTTACATGATTATTAGTAAATTGAGTGTGCTCTTGAAAAAATTCATAATTTAAATTTATATAAACTTTGATTACAATATCTTATTTTCATTTTAAAGGCCTTTGTATTATATAATGTAATATATATTTGTTAAATCTTATATATCTACATTGAGCGACCTGTGTTTTCAATTTTTAATATTTTGTGTTTCAATTTACGAAAAAATGTGTCACATTTAGAATTTTTGGTATTAAAAATATAAAAATCCAGAAAAAACAATAAAAATTTTAATATAGCTTATACTGAAGTTTGCTTTGATATTTTTAAAAATTGTAATTGTCTTTGCTGTATTTCGGCATTAGAAAAACGTTCCTGAAAGGAAATTGAAAGTATTAATCTAAATATTTTATACAAATTGTGTGCATGCTTAAAGGTATTCAAAAGCCTAAAAATGACACATTTTATGGAAATGCCCATATACGTGTAATATATCTAACCAGACTTTGGTTGAATCAACCAAAAAATGTTCTTATTAAACGGTAGACCAAACTGTTGGGTGATTCATTCGAAGAATTTGTTTCATATAACAAAAGATGCAATTTATTTGGCTATAGTTTGATTAAATCAAAAAAATATTACACTTGATTCAACCACAATTTGGTTGATATAACTAAATTTTGTTTGATGTAATAAAACATCTTGGCTCATTTATCGAAATATTTTGGTTAGATCAAATATATTTATTTCTGAGTGTATGTTTGTTTCTATATTAATTTTAGTGCATATAGATATATATCAAACCTGCTATATGTATAACGTTAATTCGTTTTGATAGACAAAAATCGTCATATGGATGTATTTAACAGCGCACAAGTTTTACATTCATACTGTATAAAAATATAATTCTCAGTTAAATATGCCAGCTATATCTACCTGTAGATCAAAATTGTCATAGCAACAACGAGAGCTAAACCTGTTCCTGTCGCTGCTCCTAAAACTGCTGAAGACACCATTTCCACTGTTTATTTTTATTTCCCAGTTTTATTTGACTGCTTTTAAGTTATTTGTTCTGAAATCAGAAATAAAAAATTACATGTACAACATTATTCACAGAAGCGAATGAATATTCATTCTCATTATTTTAATTCGTTTACAAATAATATTAACCTGATATTATGTTTTAAATATAATAATTTTTTGGAATTCATTTCGCTTCAAGTACAGAACTGACTATTTTGTGTTTCCAATATTTTTATATTTTTCTTGGATGGTGGACTCTAAACTTGTGAATTCAAGGTGGAGGTTGAATGTGATAAATTGATGGTATACTGAAATGCATTATGGTGAGAAAACATGACGCTGTGAAATATACAATAAAATGTGAAATATATTTTAAAAAGTAAAAGAAAACATTTTATAATATACTAAAAAGTGGAAACTTTTGAAAAATTTCAATTACTAAGATTATTCTGTTCAGACATGTTGCGCATTAATTTACAGCCATTTGAAAATTTTCAAGAGCACGCGTTTGATTAACTGAATAAAAATTTTGGAATAAATTAGAAAAAAAAAACTTAAGTTAGAAGTTTGCAAAAATGGTTCCTACTCGTATATATGAGAGAGATATGTTAAAACATTCCATGGGGAAATTTTTCTTTCAGGTAGTTTCATTCAAATTATTGGAATTATGATTAAAATTTACATTTATATTATTTTAGTTGTAAAATGCAGCATTTCAATAAAAACGAAATATTTGTAATTAATTGTAAAAATGGATTTTAATTTATATTTCAAGTTTTTGCTATACCAATAAAAAAGTTCAAAATAAAGTCTACTTCTTATTATAAATTGTAGAAATTTCATTTAACTGAGGAGGAATCATTTGAATTTTCAAATTAAAATTTCTATGTTTTCGCTTCTACACGCTGTCGCTGAATATTCGATCACTGGGTCTCTAGTGCCTTATAATTCAGTAAGGGACAAGTTGCCAGATAGGAATTCGAAATAAAAGTTAGAGAACTTGTAGTAGTCAACTTTATAAGATTTTACGATCCATGAGAGACAAATAACACGGAGAATATTCTATATGGCGATAGTAGATCAATTTTCTAAATTCATGAATGCAACAGAATTTTAGTTTAAAAATTTAATCACGTCAACGGGAGACTTTAAATTAAAAATATTTATACTTTTTAATCTTAAGTCCTGTTACTTTAATTATTCTTAAGTGTGAATTAGAATATTTGAAAATGAAATTTCAATAAAAATCTATTATTCAAGTTATGTTTCTTTAAGAATTATATATTTTCAAATTTCACTTCAAGTTTCTTCACTTATCACATATGCTCTCTAAACTTGAATCAGCGAAATAGTCACTGATTATATCAGTGAAAATATATTAACTGATGAATAAGTGCCATTGTTTAATTACACTGAGGAAACAGTGAACGCGCCACGTGAACATAACTTTTGAATTCGCGAATCTACATGTAGAAAAATCTCGGGGGAAACTCATTTTATTGATTTAGTTAGTTCTACAGATTGATCCATGGCCTTAAATCCGGTAGAAAAAGCCATAAAGGCGTAGCTGTTTACTTGATCGAAATTCGTTTAAGGAATATTAAAGGTCATAGACTACTTTTTTTCACCACTAATCGATCTTCGTGTTCAATATTACAATGATGTGTTCAACTATACACTAGAAATAAATTTACTGAGCGGATGAGCTTCTGCCTTTCTTGGCTTCTCGCCCTCTATTCATTTCCACATCTGTATCTTCATTTTGCGTGTACTTGACATGCGGTAGCAAGTTGTTAGCATTTCAATTGCATGCCACGGTGCAATATGCACTAGTGATGTAAATAATATAGGGTGACCATATCCGTCCGGATTTTCCCAAACATGTCCTCATTTTAGGGCTTGTGTGAGTTGTCCTACAGGATTTTTGACTTTGTCCGGGTTTTTGTCTGGATGTTTCAAATGATAAATTTTTATTTTTTAATCAACTTTTGGATCTTTTTTTGTACAAAATTTGATCACTCAATCCCATCTGACGATTTCTTCCTCAATTGGCAAGCTTCAACAACTCAAAAATAACCTTTTAACCCAATAGATTATTAATTAAAATGTGTCAGGACTCAAAAATAAAAATATAAAATGTTAAGCGTTGATAACATTTAATAAAATAGTCACTATTCTGTCCTATCTTGTCCTCTTTTTCAAACTTTTCTGTCCTACTTTCTCCTCTTTTCCAAACTTTTCTGTCCTACTTTGCCCTCTTTCAAAATTTTCTGTCCTACTTTGTCCTCATTTTTAAAACCGTTTTGTCCTACTTTTCAAAAATCAATTATGTTCACCCTAAAATAATAGATATGGTAAATTCTGAAATGTATCAAGATCCCTAAAGACCTGCAGATTCACAACATTTTGGGTTCAAAATATAACTAACTAATCTTTGAAGCTACGATATCTATTTTTAAAAAATTATGGTTTTTAATAATTCAATGAAATAAAACTTATATCGTCAAACTATCTGTTTTATTTTTTATTTTTATAAGAATAATTTGATTATGAATAAATATTTCATTGTATAGGGGAACTGTGTATGGAACAGTCAGATCGATAAAACGGTCAATCGTTAATAATTAATTAGGTAAAGTAAATAAACGTCAAATTTTATTGCCCTCCCTTTGCTCAGGCATCAAACTTCACACTCGCAAGATACACTTTATTCCCTTGTTTTTTATGTTTGTTATTCCCTCGATTATAAAATGTTACTTTAAAATTGAAGTACATTATCAAATGCTTTACATTGTGATAATTTTGCCATTATTAGAGGTATAGTATACACGCAAAAAATTGTGTAGTTGGTACAAAGAAACATATCGCTGTTCTAGCTATATTATTAACTATCCTAACCATAAATATGGCTCATAGAACCTACAAAATCCTTGTGAAAGCAACATATTTTTTTCCGCGTATAGTTCAAACCTTATTTTTACATTTTAGCTTAATAATTTCAAGTTATGTCCCGATTAATTAAAAATAAAATAAACGTAATAACATACTGAATAGTATAATATGGCCACAGTCATATGTGTATAAAACGGCCAGGCGAAAGTGATTTTGCGCCATTTACACGCATTCGAAAGAAATATTTTCGCAGTTTCTAAAACATGTTAGAAAACAAAATTTGTAAAGAGGTTAAATTTATTTTTATAAAATTAGGGGCTATTTTTATTAAATAGTTTATAATGGTCCATATATACCTTGAAATAATCTCAAAGTAGATTTTTGAGAATAATAAATTAAAATTTTAAGATAAATAAAAGACTTGAAGTCATTATTAAATATGCCATATAGTCACTGGAACTGGGTATTAAAATTTATAATACAATTTTCTCTGTGTAATAGCTAAATACAGCAATGATCGGGGACACCATACCAAATAAAATAAAATTTAAGGCTATGATATCTATTTCAAGGAAATTATAATTTTTAACTATTTAATGCAAAACAAATTCATTTTGTGAAACTGTCTTTTTAAATTTTTATTTTGACAAGTATAATTTGGTTAACACGAAAGTGTCCATTTCAGACAGAATTCCCTTACTAAAGTAATGTGAAAAATGTAAAAAACTTTTTTTTTAAATTGAAAAATGCCGTGAAAAAATTTACATAAGATTGTACAGAAAACATCGATAAATTACCTAAAAACTTCCTCACGAATGACAATAAAATTCTATCACATAAATCTAAGATGCATACACTAACAACTAGTATATATTTGTGCCTCAAAGTCACTGAGGATATAGATGCAAGTACTTATATACTATAAAATTACAAAGGATTATTTATGAGAAGTATCTTAGAATTGCTAATATGAATTCTACACTGTTAGAAATTTCTACCGCATTTTCCCAGAACATGTGACTGAAGTTTTATTCAGCTACTGCTTCATAAAATTAAGACAGAATTTCGGAAATTCTGTTACTTTTCAGTAAATTTATGATAAGAAAATTTTTTTTTTTTTTTAATTATATAAAATTCAGTTACAAAGTGTTGAATATTCTGTATATGTCCTTCTGGCAATACTGAAATTTGCAATAGGAATAATTTAACGTTTTTGTAACCGAAGTTTAATGCAGTTACATGCAGCTCGAAATTCCGCCACATACCACCGAAACTCCGTTACAGTTACGTAATTTTGTGATAAATTAATAACAGCTCTGTTAGAGTTTGGTAGTTTCATGATACATTTTTTGAAAATTTAGTTGAGCTCCATAATGTTAAGAACATTTTTATTTTTTTGAAAATTTAGTAAATTTTTCAAAAACCTTTAAAAT
Source organism: Diplolepis rosae (assembly GCA_030998225.1). Classification (NCBI taxonomy): domain Eukaryota; kingdom Metazoa; phylum Arthropoda; class Insecta; order Hymenoptera; family Diplolepididae; genus Diplolepis; species Diplolepis rosae. Next base: position 2,063,094 of record JAPYXD010000754.1, on the reverse strand, counting down.
ATAAAAATGCATAAAGGTATTTTTTGTAAATTTCCGAGCTTCAAAACTTTGTGACTCTGAAGTTTTATTCAGCTACTACTTCATAAAATTAACTTTTTCTACACTGTTAGAAATTTCTACCGCAATTTCCCAGAACAGGTGACTGAAGTTTTATTCAGCTACTACTTCATAAAATTAAGACAGTCACCTGTTCTGGGAAATTGCGGTAGAAATTTCTAACAGTGTAGAATTCATATTAGCAATTCTAAGATAATTCTCATAAATAATCCTTTGTAATTTTATACTATATAAGTACTTGCATCTATATCCTCAGTGACTTTGAGGCACAAAGTTTTTAGGTAATTTATCGATGTTTTCTGTACAATCTTATGTGAATTTTCTCACGACATTTTACAATTTGAAAAAAAAAATTTTTTTTTACATTTTTCACATTACCAAAGTTTATTCCAAGATAGGGCTCATATGTGCAATATTTCTCCAAAGTTTTGATATTTTAGAAATAAAGATCACTGATGAGGACTCCGATCAGAATCGAAACGTTTAACCTTATATAACTTCCTGAGTTATCATTTCTGTACCCTGAAGCCAATTATGAACAACAACATCGTATTAAATTATACATATAACACATTTTTCCGTAAATTAAAACACAGTATATTACAAAAAATATTTGTATAAATATCTATTTATAGAAAATTGCAGGATTTAATGCTTACGAAATTCAAACTCTTATATCGCTATAATGCAAATTCAGAAACGATTTCAGATTATTTAAATAGTTTAAGAAAATATTCAAAACAGTTTTTTTTTATTTGGCTTCAAATGATGCAGCTCTTAGCGTATAAGCGCATGAGTTTATTTTTTTTAATTGCCTCTTATTTTTTAAAGTTAGACAATGTTTGGGCGTTATTTCAGACCCTTTTACAAAATAACGATTCAAAATCATGTAATTTGATTATTACTATGATAAGTAAATTTCCTAATCTTGTAAACTTAAACTTTTTTACTTAAAGTCACTTCAATTTTAAGAAATACATACTCATCTCGATACTCGTGGTTTTAAAAAAATTAGAAAGTGAAAATGGAAATCCCTCATTCCTCGAAAAATTGCATAAGACATTGATGATGACAAATTTCTTTTTCCAAAAAAAAATTAATGATTATTTTATAATTTGTGCCCTTTAAATATAAAATTAATCATTTTGTTAAAAAAAAAGTATTTTTGATCGTTCAGAACTGTAACTATATCACTGAAGTGAAACAAAAACCCATTTTCTGCTATTTCACCAGTGTAATCTCACTGATTCAAATTTAGCGAGAATAACTTCTTATTGCCGATGAGAATGTAAAATCCCTCTTAGCGCAGAAAAGTTCCAGCAGCATCTGAGTAATGCAATAAAAAAAAGCGTCATGAACAGAGATTCTGATTTACTCCACGATAAAGTTGTACCTCTTGGTGAGCTTAATTTCTTGTAACTACATGCAATACTTTCGATATGTATAGCCAAGGGTCTTTTTACATATTCCAGCTTATCTTTCCTCAGAATCTACATAAAAGAGATGCTGAGCTGTTTATTTCATTGCTCAGCTGGGAGCTTCCATTTCTGTAATAATAGATTTTTCGTATTCATGCCTTCCATCCGCCTTTCAAACCAAATAAGAATATCAAAAAGGAGCTGACGTAAATTCAACTTTAATTTACTTCTTCATATCCATTAAAAATGCGCGAACCAAATCATGCGACGTGACCACGCTGACAAATTTGTCCCTAGTCGGGTCATGTTTTAATACCGATTTATATACACATTAACTGCATTTATAACGAGAATGTAATTTTAACAAAAGGACAATAAATAAAAAGCGAAGACAACAATTTATTTGAACTGTTCTGAAAAATTGGTCTCGATTGTAATAATGTGCGAAACAGATGAATATGCAGCACTGGCATGGAATAAGCGCCGAACCAAATTTGGGCCTGGGCAAGTGATTGTAATCTTTAAGGCCATGTCTCACTAGATTCACGTGACGAGTAATCAACTTCTTTTCTTTGGTACGGTCGATATTCGCAAAAATCTGTTTATTAATTGGAAATTTGTATTCGCAATTATGAATATTTAGGATCTAATAAACCCTTCTTTATAGCTTTTTATTTAATTTCCCCAACTTACAAATCGATATCTGATTCCGTGATTGATTGATTCACGTATCTCAGGTGAGATGTGGCCATAACATGATGATTTTTCTCAATGACTATCATGTTGTTAAAAATATGAACAAAAACATATATACAACGAAAACTAGAATCACAAATTACGAAAGAATAAAATCGTTGGTAGTCACAAAGCAAATTATTGAATAGTATATTACGTGCCTAGGCGCATCATGAGGGTTATTGCGTGACGAGCGACAATGCTCGCAGGAGATCGAAGCCGAGGCGCGATCAGTCCTGCGAGCATTGTCGCGAGTATCGTAATTTCCCGAATTGTGTGCATTGGCACGTATTCTATTTTAAGTGCAACCGGCGAGCAAACTCGTTTTTTCGCTACAGTCAACAGTAGCGCAATGTAGTATATTGCACTACAGAGGAATGAAATGAAAAAATTGAATTGCGCATGCGCCTATAGCCATGCAACAAAGCACAATCTTCTTCTTATTCTTCTTCTTCTTCTTCTTCATACAGCGTTGGCACCGTACTGACAAAGCCTTGTAAATTTGAACTGCGCATGCGTCTGTTGAAATCCATTACTACTACACAAGATCGATAAAATCAAAATGGCAGGGACTAGTCGTGACATATCAAGTGTAATGACTAGCGCCGCAAACAACTACAATACTAGATTAGATTCGAGTGTACACATAAAAACTCGTATACTCACCGAAGTCACATAAAATAGAATACATGCCAATGCACACATTCGGGAAATTACGAGACTCGCGACAATGTTCGCAGAACTGATCGCGCCTCGGCTTCGTCTTGGCTTTGTCTCGGCTTCGTCTAGGCTTTGTCTTGGCTTCGTCTCGGCTTTGTCTCGGCTTCGTCTCGGCTTTGCCTCAGCTACGTCTCGACTACGCAGCGGCTACATCTCACGTACGCCTCGATTACGCCTTGGATTCGATCTCCTGCGAGCATTGTCGCTCGTCACGCAATAACCCTCATTGTGCGCCGAGGCACGTAATATACTATTATGTGACTTCGGTGCGTATACAAGTTTTTATGCGTACATTCGAATCTAATCTAGTATTGTAGTTGTTTGCGGCGCTAGGCATTACACTTGATATGTAAGGACTAGTACCAGCCATTTTGATTTTATCGATCTTGTGTAGTAATGGCTTGTTGTAATAGAGCATGCGCAGTTCAAATTTACAAGACTTTGCCAGTAAGGCGCTAACGCTGTAAGAAGAAGAAGAAGAATAAGAAGAAGATTGTGCTCCGTTGCATGGCTATAGGCGCATTAGCAGTTCAATATTTACATTTCATTCCTCTGTAGCGCAATATACTACATTGCGCTACTGTTAACTGTAGCGAAGAAACGAGTTTGCGCGCAGGTGGCACATGAAATTAGTTTTATTCGCTTTTTTGTTATTTTTCCTAGTTTGAGACAAATTTTCACGTCGTTTCAACTATTGGGAATTAATTGCACAATAGGAAGTCTCTTCCTCGATGATGGTAAGAACGATATGATAAGAGTGACTGGAATTTACGGGGAATGGGTCAAAAGGATAATTTTGCTCATAGGAATTAACATCAAAATGTCTTCTCGATTAAAATAGATATTTATACCTTTGCGCTAATCAACATTATTGGCCAAATAAAAATTTTTATTTCAAAGAGTTTCTAGAGTCAGCTGGTGCTTAGCACGGATAGAAATATTGCATAGATTACTGTATAATGTGATTTTTATATTGTTAGATGTTTTATTTCGAATGCACCGGTTTAAGAGAAGTAGATACATAATTTCTACTCCCACCCTGACTGGCTGTTGAATTTTTTCCAGTTAAGTTTCTTTTTCCTTCCAATTCCTTGGCAACAGGACGTGATCACTGCAGGTTTAGGACCGACTTGTCTCAGTTTCACGACTTTGGACTTTTATAAGTACAGTTTGGTTGGGCCGAAGTGCTTGCGAAGGGACTCGGGACAAAGCACCAAGTCTCTAGTGTCAGATGAAATTTAGTAGGTTTAGATATATAGCACAGATTGCTCAGGATGATCGCTAGAAGGAACCGACCGACTTGTCTCAGATTCGCGGCTTTGGACTATTATAAGTACAGTTTGGTTGAGCCGAGGGGCTTGCGAAGGTACTCGGGACAAAGCACCAAGTCTCTAGTGTCAGATGAAATATAGTAGGTTTAGATATATAGCACAGATTGCTCAGGATAATCGCTAGAAGGAACAAACCGACTTGTCTCAGATTCGCGGCTTTGGACTATTATAAGTACAGTTTGGTTAGGTCGAAGTTCTTGTGAGGGTACTCGGGACAAAGAACAAAGTCTCTAGTGTCAGATGGAATTTAGTAGGTTCAGATATATAGCATAGATTTCTCAGGATATTCGCAAGAAGGAACCGACCGACTTTTCGCAGATTCATGATTTTGGACTTTTATAAGTACAGTTTGGTTGAGCCGAAGTGCTTGTGAACGTACTCGGGATAAAGCTCCAAGTCTCTAGAGTCAGATGGAGTTGAGTAATGCTAGATATATAGTATAGATTGCTCAGGATAATCGCTAGAAGGAAGCGACCGACTTTTCGCAGATTCATGAATTAGGACTTTTATAAGTACAGTTTGATTAAGCCGAGGTGCTTGCGAAGGAACTCGGGATAAAGCACCAAGTGTCTAGTGTCAGATGGAATTTAGTAGGGCTAGATATATAGCATAGATTTCTCAGGATATTCGGAAGAAGGAAGCGACCGACTTTTCGCAGATTCATGATTTTGGACTTTTATAAGTACAGTTTGGTTGGGTCGAAGTTCTTGCGAAGGTACTCGGGACAAAGCTCCCAGTCTCTAGAGTCAGCTGGAATTGAGTAGAGCTAGATATACAGCATAGATCGCTTAAGATAATCGCTTAAAGGAACAGACCGACTTTTCACATATTCATGAATTGCGACTATTATAAGTACAGTTTGATGGAGCCGTAGTGCTTGCGAAGGTACTCGGGACAAAGTTCTAAGTCTGTAAAGTCAGCGGCAATTGAGTAGGGTTAGACATATACCATGGATTTCTCAGGATATTCGCTAGAAGGAAGCGACCGACTTGTCTCTGATTCGCGACTTTGGACTATTATAAGTACAGTTTGATGGAGCCGTAGTGCTTGCGAAGGTACTCGGGACAAAGCACCAAGTGTCTAGTGTCAGATGGAATTTAGTAGGGCTAGATACATAGCATAGATTGCTCTGAATAATCGCTAGATGGAACCGACCGACTTGTCTCTGATTCGCGACTTTGGACTATTATAAGTACAGTTTGATGGAGCCGTAGTGCTTGCGAAGGTACTCGGGATTAAGCTCCAAGCCTCTAGAGTCAGATGGAGTTGAGTAAGGCTAGATATATAGCATAGATTTCTCAGGATATTCGCAAGAAGGAAGCGACCGACTTTTCGCAGATTCATGATTTTGGACTTTAATAAGTACAGTTTGGTTGAGCCGAGGGACTTGCGAAGGTACTCGGGACAAAGCTCCAAGTCTCTAGTGTCAGATGGAATTTAGTAGGGCTAGATATATAGCATAGATTGCTCAGAATAATCGCTAGAAGGAACCGACCGACTTTTCACATATTCATGAATTGCGACTTTTATAAGTACAGTTTGGTTGGGCCGGGGTGCTTGCGAAGGTACTCAGGACAAAGTTCTAAGTCTGTAAAGTCAGCGGCAATTGAGTAGGGTTAGACATATACCATGGATTTCTCAGGATATTCGCTAGAAGGAAGCGACCGACTTGTCTCTGATTCGCGACTTTGGAATATTATAAGTACAGTTTGATGGAGCCGTAGTGCTTGCGAAGGTACTCGGGACAAAGCACCAAGTCTCTAGTGTCAGACGGAATTTAGTAGGGCTAGATATATAGCATAGATTTCTCAGGATATTCGCAAGAAGGAAGCGACCGACTTTTCGCAGATTCATGATTTTGGACTTTTATAAGTACAGTTTGGTTGAGCCGAAGTGCTTGTGAACGTACTCGGGATTAAGCTCCAAGCCTCTAGAGTCAGATGGAGTTGAGTAAGGCTAGATATATAGCATAGATTGCTTAAGATAATCGCTTGAAGGAACCGACCGACTTTTCTCACATTCATGAATTAGGACTTTTATAAGTACAGTTTGATTAAGCCGAGGTGCTTGCGAAGGTACTCGGGATAAAGCACATAGTCACTAGTGTCAGATGGAATTTAGTAGGGCTAGATATATAGCATAGATTGCTCAGGATAATCGCTAGAAGGAACAAACCGTCTTGTCTCAGATTCGCGGCTTTGGACTATTATAAGTACAGTTTGGTTGGGTCGAAGTTCTTGTGAGGGTACTCGGGACAAAGAACCAAGTCTCTAAAGTCAGCGGAAATTGAGTAGGGTTACAAATACAGCATAGATTTTTCAAGATATTCGCTAGAAGGAACCGACCGACTTTTCTCACATTCATGAATTAGGACTTTTATAAGTACAGTTTGATTAAGCCGAGGTGCTTGCGAAGGAACTCGGGATAAAGCACCAAGTCTCTAGTGTCAGATGGAATTTAGTAGGGCTAGATATATAGCACAGATTGCTCAGGATAATCGCTAGAAGGAACAAACCGTCTTGTCTCAGATTCGCGGCTTTGGACTATTATAAGTAATGTTTGGTTAGGTCACGGTTCTTGTGAAGGTAATCAGGAAAAAGCTCCAAGTTTCTAGAGTCAGCTGGTGCTTAGCACGTATAGAAATATTGCATAGATTACTGTATAATGTGACTTTTATATTGCTAGATGTTTTATTTCGAATGCACCGCTTTAAGAGAAGTAGATACATGATTTCTACTCCCACCCTGACTGGCTGTTGGACTTTTTCCAGTTAAGTTTCTTTTTCCTTCCAATTCCTTGGCATCAGGACGTGATCACTGAAGGTTTAGGACTGACTTGTAAAAGTTTCATGATTTTGGACTTTTATAAGTACAGTTTGGTTAGGACGAAGTTCTTGTGAGGGTACTCGGGACAAAGAACCAAGTCTCTAGTGTCAGACGGAATTTAGTAGGGCTAGATATATAGCATAGATTTCTCAGGATATTCGCAAGAAGGAACGGACCGACTTTTCTCTGATTCGCGACTTTGGACTATTATAAGTACAGTTTGGTTGAGCCGAAGTGCTTGTGAACGTACTCGGGATAAAGCTCCAAGTCTCTAGAGTCAGATGGAGTTGAGTAAGGCTAGATATATAGTATAGATTGCTCAGGATAATCGCTAGAAGGAACCGACCGACTTGTCTCTGATTCGCGACTTTGGACTATTATAAGTAATGTTTGGTTAGGTCACGGTTCTTGTGAAGGTAATCAGGAAAAAGCTCCAAGTTTCTAGAGTCAGCTGGTGCTTAGCACGTATAGAAATATTGCATAGATTACTGTATAATGTGACTTTTATATTGCTAGATGTTTTATTTCGAATGCACCGCTTTAAGAGAAGTAGATACATGATTTCTACTCCCACCCTGACTGGCTGTTGGACTTTTTCCAGTTAAGTTTCTTTTTCCTTCCAATTCCTTGGCATCAGGACGTGATCACTGAAGGTTTAGGAACGACTTGTAAAAGTTTCACGACTTTGGACTTTTATAAGTACAGTTTGGTTAGGACGAAGTTCTTGTGAGGGTACTCGGGACAAAGAACCAAGTCTCTAGTGTCAGACGGAATTTAGTAGGGCTAGATATATAGCATAGATTTCTCAGGATATTCGGAAGAAGGAAGCGACCGACTTTTCGCAGATTCATGATTTTGGACTTTTATAAGTACAGTTTGGTTGAGCCGAAGTGCTTGTGAACGTACTCGGGATAAAGCTCCAAGTCTCTAGAGTCAGATGGAGTTGAGTAAGGCTAGATATATAGTATAGATTGCTCAGGATAATCGCTAGAAGGAACCGACCGACTTGTCTCTGATTCGCGACTTTGGACTATTATAAGTAATGTTTGGTTAGGTCACGGTTCTTGTGAAGGTAATCAGGAAAAAGCTCCAAGTTTCTAGAGTCAGCTGGTGCTTAACACGTATAGAAATATTGCATAGATTACTGTATAATGTGACTTTTATATTGCTAGATGTTTTATTTCGAATGCACCGCTTTAAGAGAAGTAGATACATGATTTCTACTCCCACCCTGACTGGCTGTTGGACTTTTTCCAGTTAAGTTTCTTTTTCCTTCCAATTCCTTGGCATCAGGACGTGATCACTGAAGGTTTAGGAACGACTTGTAAAAGTTTCACGACTTTGGACTTTTATAAGTACAGTTTGGTTAGGACGAAGTTCTTGTGAGGGTACTCGGGACAAAGAACCAAGTCTCTAGTGTCAGACGGAATTTAGTAGGGCTAGATATATAGCATAGATTTCTCAGGATATTCGGAAGAAGGAAGCGACCGACTTTTCGCAGATTCATGATTTTGGACTTTTATAAGTACAGTTTGGTTGAGCCGAAGTGCTTGTGAACGTACTCGGGATAAAGCTCCAAGTCTCTAGAGTCAGATGGAGTTGAGTAAGGCTAGATATATAGTATAGATTGCTCAGGATAATCGCTAGAAGGAACCGACCGACTTGTCTCTGATTCGCGACTTTGGACTATTATAAGTAATGTTTGGTTAGGTCACGGTTCTTGTGAAGGTAATCAGGAAAAAGCTCCAAGTTTCTAGAGTCAGCTGGTGCTTAGCACGTATAGAAATATTGCATAGATTACTGTATAATGTGACTTTTATATTGCTAGATGTTTTATTTCGAATGCACCGCTTTAAGAGAAGTAGATACATGATTTCTACTCCCACCCTGACTGGCTGTTGGACTTTTTCCAGTTAAGTTTCTTTTTCCTTCCAATTCCTTGGCATCAGGACGTGATCACTGAAGGTTTAGGAACGACTTGTAAAAGTTTCACGACTTTGGACTTTTATAAGTACAGTTTGGTTAGGACGAAGTTCTTGTGAGGGTACTCGGGACAAAGAACCAAGTCTCTAGTGTCAGACGGAATTTAGTAGGGCTAGATATATAGCATAGATTTCTCAGGATATTCGGAAGAAGGAAGCGACCGACTTTTCGCAGATTCATGATTTTGGACTTTTATAAGTACAGTTTGGTTGAGCCGAAGTGCTTGTGAACGTACTCGGGATAAAGCTCCAAGCCTCTAGAGTCAGATGGAGTTGAGTAAGGCTAGATATATAGTATAGATTGCTCAGGATAATCGCTAGAAGGAACCGACCGACTTGTCTCTGATTCGCGACTTTGGACTATTATAAGTAATGTTTGGTTAGGTCACGGTTCTTGTGAAGGTAATCAGGAAAAAGCTCCAAGTTTCTAGAGTCAGCTGGTGCTTAGCACGTATAGAAATATTGCATAGATTACTGTATAATGTGATTTTTATATTGCTAGATGTTTTATTTCGAATGCACCGCTTTAAGAGAAGTAGATACATGATATCTACTCCCACCCTGACTGGCTGTTGGACTTTTTCCAGTTAAGTTTCTTTTTCCTTCCAATTCCTTGGCATCAGGACGTGATCACTGAAGGTTTAGGACCGACTTGTATCAGTTTCACGACTTTGGACTTTTATAAGTACAGTTTGGTTAGGTCGACGTTCGTGTGATGGTACTCGGGACAAGGAACCAAGTCTCTAGTGTCAGACGGAATTTAGCAGGTTTAGATATATAGTATAGATTGCTCAGGATAATCGCTTGAAGGAACGGACCGACTTTTCTCTGATTCGCGACTTTGGAATATTATAAGTGCAGTTTGGTTGAGCCGAACTGCTTGTGAACGTACTCGGGATAAAGCACCAAGTCTCTAGTGTCAGATGGAATTTAGTAGGGCTAGATATATAGCATAGATTGCTCAGGATTATCGCTAGAAGGAACAAACAGTCTTGTCTCAGATTCGCGGCTTTGGACTATTATAAGTACAGTTTGGTTGAGCCGAGGGGCTTGCGAAGGTACTCGGGATAAAGCACCAAGTCTCTAGTGTCAGATGGAATTTAGTAGGGCTAGATATATAGCACAGATTGCTCAGGATAATCGCTAGAAGGAACAAACCGTCTTGTCTCAGATTCGCGGCTTTGGACTATTATAAGTACAGTTTGATTAAGCCGAGGTGCTTGCGAAGGAACTCGGGATAAAGCACCAAGTGTCTAGTGTCAGATGGAATTTAGTAGGGCTAGATATATAGCATAGATTGCTCAGGATAATCGCTAGAAGGAACAAACCGTCTTGTCTCAGATTCGCGGCTTTGGACTATTATAAGTACAGTTTGGTTGAGCCGAAGTGCTTGTGAACGTACTCGGGATAAAGCTCCAAGTCTCTAGAGTCAGATGGAGTTGAGTAAGGCTAGATATATAGTATAGATTGCTCAGGATAATCGCTAGAAGGAACCGACCGACTTGTCTCTGATTCGCGACTTTGGACTATTATAAGTAATGTTTGGTTAGGTCACGGTTCTTGTGAATGTAATCAGGAAAAAGCTCCAAGTTTCTAGAGTCAGTTGGTGCTTAGCACGTATAGAAATATTGCATAGATTACTGTATAATGTGATTTTTATATTGCTAGATGTTTTATTTCGAATGCACCGCTTTAAGAGAAGTAGATACATGACATCTACTCCCACCCTGACTGGCTGTTGGACTTTTTCCAGTTAAGTTTCTTTTTCCTTCCAATTCCTTGGCATCAGGATGTGATCACTGAAGGTTTAGAACCGACTTGTATCAGTTTCACGACTTTGGACTTTTATAAGTACAGTTTGGTTAGGTTGAAGTTCGTGTGAGGGTACTTGGGACAAGGAATCAAGTCTCTAGTGTCAGACGGAATTTAGCAGGTTTAGATATATAGCATAGATTGCTTAAGATAATCGCTAGAAGGAACCGACCGACTTTTCTCCCATTCATGAATTAGGACTATAATAAGTACAGTTTGGTTGAGCCGAACTGCTTGTGAACGTACTCGGGATAAAGCACCAAGTCTCTAGTGTCAGCTGGAATTGAGTAGAGCTAGATATATAGCATAGATTTCTCAGGATAATCGCTAGAAGGAACAAACCGACTTGTCTCAGATTCATGAATTAGGACTTTTATTAATACAGTTTGATTAAGCCGAGGTGCTTGCGAAGGTACTCGGGATAATGCACCAAGTCTCTAGTGTCAGCTGGAATTGAGTAGAGCTAGATATATAGCATAGCTTTCTCAGGATAATCGCTAGAAGGAACAAACCGACTTGTCTCAGATTCGCGGCTTTGGAGTATTATAAGTACAGTTTGATGGAGCCGTAGTGCTTGCGAAGGTACTCGGGACAAAGCACCAAGTGTCTAGTGTCAGATGGAATTTAGTAGAGCTAGATACATAGCATAGATTTCTCAGGATATTCGGAAGAAGGAAGCGACCGACTTTTCGCAGATTCGCGGCTTTGGACTATTATGAGTACAGTTTGGTTGAGCCGAGGGACTTGCGAAGGTACTCGGGACAAAGCTCCAAGTCTCTAGTGTCAGATGGAATTTAGTAGGGCTAGATATATAGCATAGATTGCTCAGAATAATCGCTAGAAGGAACCGACAGACTTGTCTGAGAATGGCGGCTTTGGACTATTATTAGTACAGTTTGGATGAGCCGTGGTGCTTGCTAAGGTACTCGGGATAAGGCTCCAAGTCTCTAGAGTCAGATGGAGTAGAGTAAGGCTAGATACATAGCATAGATTGCTCTGAATAATCGCTAGATGGAACCGACCGACTTGTCTCTGATTCGCGACTTTGGACTATTATAAGTAATGTTTGGTTAGGTCACGGTTCTTGTGAATGTAATCAGGAAAAAGCTCCAAGTTTCTAGAGTTAGCTGGTGCTTAGCACGTATAGAAATATTGCATAGATTACTGTATAATGTGATTTTTATATTGCTAGATGTTTTATTTTGAATGCACCGCTTTAAGAGAAGTAGATACATGATATCTACTCCCACCCTGACTGGCTGTTGGACATTTTCCAGTTAAGTTTCTTTTTCCTTCCAATTCCTTGGCATCAGGACGTGATCACTGAAGGTTTAGGACCGACTTGTATCAGTTTCACGACTTTGGACTTTTATAAGTACAGTTTGGTTAGGTCGAAGTTCGTGTGAGGGTACTTGGGACAAGGAATCAAGTCTCTAGTGTCAGACGGAATTTAGCAGGTTTAGATATATAGCATAGATTGCTTAATATAATCGCTTGAAGGAACGGACCGACTTTTCTCTGATTCGCGAATTTGGACTATTATAAGTGCAGTTTGGTTGAGCCGAACAGCTTGTGAACGTACTCGGGATAAAGCACCAAGTCTCTAGTGTCAGCTGGAATTGAGTAGAGCTAGATATATAGCATAGATTTCTCAGGATAATCGCTAGAAGGAACAAACCGACTTGTCTCAGATTCATGAATTAGGACTTTTATTAATACAGTTTGATTAAGCCGAGGTGCTTGCGAAGGTACTCGGGATAATGCACCAAGTCTCTAGTGTCAGCTGGAATTGAGTAGAGCTAGATATATAGCATAGCTTTCTCAGGATAATCGCTAGAAGGAACAAACCGACTTGTCTCAGATTCGCGGCTTTGGAGTATTATAAGTACAGTTTGATGGAGCCGTAGTGCTTGCGAAGGTACTCGGGACAAAGCACCAAGTGTCTAGTGTCAGATGGAATTTAGTAGAGCTAGATACATAGCATAGATTTCTCAGGATATTCGGAAGAAGGAAGCGACCGACTTTTCGCAGATTCGCGGCTTTGGACTATTATGAGTACAGTTTGGTTGAGCCGAGGGACTTGCGAAGGTACTCGGGACAAAGCTCCAAGTCTCTAGTGTCAGATGGAATTTAGTAGGGCTAGATATATAGCATAGATTGCTCAGAATAATCGCTAGAAGGAACCGACAGACTTGTCTGAGAATGGCGGCTTTGGACTATTATTAGTACAGTTTGGTTGAGCCGTGGTGCTTGCGAAGGTACTCGGGATAAAGCTCCAAGTCTCTAGAGTCAGATGGAGTTGAGTAAGGCTAGATATATAGTATAGATTGCTCAGGATAATCGCTAGAAGGAACCGACCGACTTGTCTCTGATTCGCGACTTTGGACTATTATAAGTAATGTTTGGTTAGGTCACGGTTCTTGTGAATGTAATCAGGAAAAAGCTCCAAGTTTCTAGAGTCAGTTGGTGCTTAGCACGTATAGAAATATTGCATAGATTACTGTATAATGTGATTTTATATTGCTAGATGTTTTATTTTGAATGCACCGCTTTAAGAGAAGTAGATACATGATATCTACTCCCACCCTGACTGGCTGTTGGACATTTTCCAGTTAAGTTTCTTTTTCCTTCCAATTCCTTGGCATCAGGATGTGATCACTGAAGGTTTAGGACCGACTTGTATCAGTTTCACGACTTTGGACTTTTATAAGTACAGTTTGGTTAGGTCGAAGTTCGTGTGAGGGTACTTGGGACAAGGAATCAAGTCTCTAGTGTCAGACGGAATTTAGCAGGTTTAGATATATAGCATAGATTGCTTAATATAATCGCTTGAAGAAACGGACCGACTTTTCTCTGATTCGCGAATTTGGACTATTATAAGTGCAGTTTGGTTGAGCCGAACAGCTTGTGAACGTACTCGGGATAAAGCACCAAGTCTCTAGTGTCAGCTGGAATTGAGTAGAGCTAGATATATAGCATAGATTTCTCAGGATAATCGCTAGAAGGAACAAACCGACTTGTCTCAGATTCATGAATTAGGACTTTTATTAATACAGTTTGATTAAGCCGAGGTGCTTGCGAAGGTACTCGGGATAATGCACCAAGTCTCTAGTGTCAGCTGGAATTGAGTAGAGCTAGATATATAGCATAGCTTTCTCAGGATAATCGCTAGAAGGAACAAACCGACTTGTCTCAGATTCGCGGCTTTGGAGTATTATAAGTACAGTTTGATGGAGCCGTAGTGCTTGCGAAGGTACTCGGGACAAAGCACCAAGTCTCTAGTGTCAGATGGAATTTAGTAGGGCTAGATATATAGCATAGATTTCTCAGGATATTCGGAAGAAGGAAGCGACCGACTTTTCGCAGATTCGCGGCTTTGGACTATTATAAGTACAGTTTGGTTGAGCCGAGGGACTTGCGAAGGTACTCGGGACAAAGCTCCAAGTCTCTAGTGTCAGATGGAATTGAGAAGGGCTAGATATATAGCAGAGATTGCTCAGAATAATCGCTAGAAGGAGCAAACCGTCTTGTCTCAGATTTGCGGCTTTGGACTATTATAAGTACAGTTTGGTTGAGCCGAGGGGCTTGCGAAAGTACTCGGGACAAAGCTCCAAGTCTCCAGAGTCAGCTGGGATTGATTAGAGCTAGATAAACAGCATAGATTTTTCAAGATATTCGCTAGAAGGAACCGACCGACTTGTCTCTGATTCGCGACTTTGGACTATTATAAGTAATGTTTGGTTAGGTCACGGTTCTTGTGAAGGTAATCAGGAAAAAGCTCCAAGTTTCTAGAGTCAGCTGGTGCTTAGCACGTATAGAAATATTGCATAGATTACTGTATAATGTGACTTTTATATTGCTAGATGTTTTATTTCGAATGCACCGCTTTAAGAGAAGTAGATACATGATTTCTACTCCCACCCTGACTAGCTGTTGGACTTTTTCCAGTTAAGTTTCTTTTTCCTTCCAATTCCTTGGCATCAGGACGTGATCACTGAAGGTTTAGGACCGACTTGTATCAGTTTCACGACTTTGGACTTTTATAAGTACAGTTTGGTTTAGTCGATGGTCGTGTGATGGTACTCGGGACAAAGATCCAAGTCTCTAGTGTCAGACGGAATTTAGCAGGTTTAGATATATAGCATAGATTGCTTAATATAATCGCTAGAAGGAACCGACCGACTTTTCTCTGATTCGCGACTTTGGACTATTATAAGTAACGTTTGGTTGAGCCGAACTGCTTGTGAACGTACTCGGGATAAAGCACCAAGTCTCTAGTGTCAGATGGAATTTAGTAGGGCTAGATATATAGCATAGATTGCTCAGGATAATCGCTAGAAGGAACAAACCGACTTGTCTCAGATTCGCGGCTTTGGAGTATTATAAGTACAGTTTGGTTGAGCCGAGGTGCTTGCGAGGGTACTCGGGACAAAGCACCAAGTCTCTAGTGTCAGATGGAATTTAGTAGGGCTAGATATATAGCACAGATTGCTCAGGATAATCGCTAGAAGGAACAAACCGTCTTGTCTCAGATTCGCGGCTTTGGACTATTATAAGTACAGTTTGATTAAGCCGAGGTGCTTGCGAAGGAACTCGGGATAAAGCACCAAGTGTCTAGTGTCAGATGGAATTTAGTAGGGCTAGATATATAGCATAGATTTCTCAGGATAATCGCTAGAAGGAACAAACCGTCTTGTCTCAGATTCGCGGCTTTGGACTATTATAAGTACAGTTTGGTTGAGCCGAGGGGCTTGCGAAGGTACTCGGGACAAAGCTCCAAGTCTCCAGAGTCAGATGGAGTTGAGTAAGGCTAGATATATAGTATAGATTGCTCAGGATAATCGCTAGAAGGAACCGACCGACTTGTCTCTGATTCGCGACTTTGGACTATTATAAGTAATGTTTGGTTAGGTCACGGTTCTTGTGAATGTAATCAGGAAAAAGCTCCAAGTTTCTAGAGTCAGATGGTGCTTAGCACGTATAGAAATATTGCATAGATTACTGTATAATGTGATTTTTATATTGCTAGATGTTTTATTTTGAATGCACCGCTTTAAGAGAAGTAGATACATGATATCTACTCCCACCCTGACTGGCTGTTGGACTTTTTCCAGTTAAGTTTCTTTTTCCTTCCAATTCCTTGGCATCAGGATGTGATCACTGAAGGTTTAGGACCGACTTGTATCAGTTTCACGACTTTGGACTTTTATAAGTACAGTTTGGTTAGGTCGAAGTTCGTGTGAGGGTACTTGGGACAAGGAATCAAGTCTCTAGTGTCAGACGGAATTTAGCAGGTTTAGATATATAGCATAGATTGCTTAATATAATCGCTTGAAGGAACGGACCGACTTTTCTCTGATTCGCGAATTTGGACTATTATAAGTGCAGTTTGGTTGAGCCCAACAGATTGTGAACGTACTCGGGATAAAGCACAAAGTCTCTATTTTCAGCTGGAATTGAGTAGAGCTAGATATATAGCATAGATTTCTCAGGATAATCGCTAGAAGGAACAAACCGACTTGTCTCAGATTCATGAATTAGGACTTTTATTAATACAGTTTGATTAAGCCGAGGTGCTTGCGAAGGTACTCGGGATAATGCACCAAGTCTCTAGTGTCAGCTGGAATTGAGTAGAGCTAGATATATAGCATAGCTTTCTCAGGATAATCGCTAGAAGGAACAAACCGACTTGTCTCAGATTCGCGGCTTTGGACTATTATAAGTACAGTTTGATGGAGCCGTAGTGCTTGCGAAGGTACTCGGGACAAAGCACCAAGTGTCTAGTGTCAGATGGAATTTAGTAGAGCTAGATACATAGCATAGATTGCTCAGGATAATCGCTAGAAGGAAGCGACCGACTTTTCGCAGATTCATGAATTAGGACTATTATAAGTACAGTTTGGTTGAGCCGAGGGGCTTGCGAAGGTACTCGGGACAAAGCTCCCAGTCTCTAGAGTCAGCTGGAATTGAGTAGAGCTAGATATACAGCATAGATCGCTTAAGATAATCGCTTAAAGGAACAGACCGACTTTTCACATATTCATGAATTGCGACTATTATAAGTACAGTTTGATGGAGCCGTAGTGCTTGCGAAGGTACTCGGGACAAAGTTCTAAGTCTGTAAAGTCAGCGGCAATTGAGTAGGGTTAGACATATACCATGGATTTCTCAGGATATTCGCTAGAAGGAAGCGACCGACTTGTCTCTGATTCGCGACTTTGGAATATTATAAGTACAGTTTGATGGAGCCGTAGTGCTTGCGAAGGTACTCGGGACAAAGCACCAAGTGTCTAGTGTCAGATGGAATTTAGTAGGGCTAGATATATAGCATAGATTTCTCAGGATATTCGGAAGAAGGAAGCGACCGACTTTTCGCAGATTCATGATTTTGGACTTTTATAAGTACAGTTTGGTTGAGCCGAAGTGCTTGTGAACGTACTCGGGATTAAGCTCCAAGCCTCTAGAGTCAGATGGAGTTGAGTAAGGCTAGATATATAGCATAGATTGCTTAAGATAATCGCTTGAAGGAACCGACCGACTTTTCTCACATTCATGAATTAGGACTTTTATAAGTACAGTTTGATTAAGCCGAGGTGCTTGCGAAGGTACTCGGGATAAAGCACATAGTCACTAGTGTCAGATGGAATTTAGTAGGGCTAGATATATAGCATAGATTGCTCAGGATAATCGCTAGAAGGAACAAACCGTCTTGTCTCAGATTCGCGGCTTTGGACTATTATAAGTACAGTTTGGTTGGGTCGAAGTTCTTGTGAGGGTACTCGGGACAAAGAACCAAGTCTCTAAAGTCAGCGGAAATTGAGTAGGGTTACAAATACAGCATAGATTTTTCAAGATATTCGCTAGAAGGAACCGACCGACTTTTCTCACATTCATGAATTAGGACTTTTATAAGTACAGTTTGATTAAGCCGAGGTGCTTGCGAAGGAACTCGGGATAAAGCACCAAGTCTCTAGTGTCAGATGGAATTTAGTAGGGCTAGATATATAGCACAGATTGCTCAGGATAATCGCTAGAAGGAACAAACCGTCTTGTCTCAGATTCGCGGCTTTGGACTATTATAAGTACAGTTTGGTTAGGTCGAAGGTTCTTGTGAAGGTAATCAGGAAAAAGCTCCAAGTTTCTAGAGTCAGCTGGTGCTTAGCACGTATAGAAATATTGCATAGATTACTGTATAATGTGACTTTTATATTGCTAGATGTTTTATTTCGAATGCACCGCTTTAAGAGAAGTAGATACATGATTTCTACTCCCACCCTGACTGGCTGTTGGACTTTTTCCAGTTAAGTTTCTTTTTCCTTCCAATTCCTTGGCATCAGGACGTGATCACTGAAGGTTTAGGACTGACTTGTAAAAGTTTCATGATTTTGGACTTTTATAAGTACAGTTTGGTTAGGACGAAGTTCTTGTGAGGGTACTCGGGACAAAGAACCAAGTCTCTAGTGTCAGACGGAATTTAGTAGGGCTAGATATATAGCATAGATTTCTCAGGATATTCGCAAGAAGGAACGGACCGACTTTTCTCTGATTCGCGACTTTGGACTATTATAAGTGCAGTTTGGTTGAGCCGAACTGCTTGTGAACGTACTCGGGATAAAGCACCAAGTCTCTAGAGTCAGCTGGAATTGAGTAGAGCTAGATATATAGTAATGATTGCTCAGGATAATCGCTAGAAGGAACCGACCGACTTGTCTCTGATTCGCGACTTTGGACTATTATAAGTAATGTTTGGTTAGGTCAAGGTTCTTGTGAAGGTAATCAGGAAAAAGCTCCAAGTTTCTAGAGTCAGCTGGTGCTTAGCACGTATAGAAATATTGCATAGATTACTGTATAATGTGACTTTTATATTGCTAGATGTTTTATTTCGAATGCACCGCTTTAAGAGAAGTAGATACATGATTTCTACTCCCACCCTGACTGGCTGTTGGACTTTTTCCAGTTAAGTTTCTTTTTCCTTCCAATTCCTTGGCATCAGGACGTGATCACTGAAGGTTTAGGAACGACTTGTAAAAGTTTCACGACTTTGGACTTTAATAAGTACAGTTTGGTTAAGTCGAAGTTCGTGTGAGGGTACTCGGGACAAAGAACCAAGTCTCTAGTGTCAGACGGAATTTAGTAGGGCTAGATATATAGCATAGATTTCTCAGGATATTCGCAAGAAGGAAGCGACCGACTTTTCGCA
Source organism: Diplolepis rosae (assembly GCA_030998225.1). NCBI lineage: Eukaryota > Metazoa > Arthropoda > Insecta > Hymenoptera > Diplolepididae > Diplolepis > Diplolepis rosae. Next base: position 2,044,014 of record JAPYXD010000754.1, on the reverse strand, counting down.
GATTCATGATTTTGGACTTTTATAAGTACAGTTTGGTTGAGCCGAAGTGCTTGTGAACGTACTCGGGATAAAGCTCCAAGCCTCTAGAGTCAGACGGAATTTAGCAGGTTTAGATATATAGCATAGATTGCTTAAGATAATCGCTTGAAGGAACGGACCGACTTTTCTCTGATTCGCGACTTTGGACTATAATAAGTACAGTTTGGTTGAGCCGAAGTGCTTGTGAACGTACTCGGGATAAAGCACCAAGTGTCTAGTGTCAGATGGAATTTAGTAGGGCTAGATATATAGCATAGATTTCTCAGGATATTCGGAAGAAGGAAGCGACCGACTTTTCGCAGATTCATGATTTTGGACTTTTATAAGTACAGTTTGGTTGAGCCGAAGTGCTTGTGAACGTACTCGGGATAAAGCTCCAAGTCTCTAGAGTCAGACGGAATTTAGCAGGTTTAGATATATAGCATAGATTGCTTAAGATAATCGCTTGAAGGAACGGACCGACTTTCTTCTGATTTGCGACTTTGGACTATTATAAGTACAGTTTGGTTGAGCCGAAGTGCTTGTGAACGTACTCGGGATAAAGCTCCAAGTCTCTAGAGTCAGATGGAGTTGAGTAAGGCTAGATATATAGTATAGATTGCTCAGGATAATCGCTAGAAGGAACCGACCGACTTGTCTCTGATTCGCGACTTTGGACTATTATAAGTAATGTTTGGTTAGGTCACGGTTCTTGTGAAGGTAATCAGGAAAAAGCTCCAAGTTTCTAGAGTCAGCTGGTGCTTAGCACGTATAGAAATATTGCATAGATTACTGTATAATGTGACTTTTATATTGCTAGATGTTTTATTTCGAATGCACCGCTTTAAGAGAAGTAGATACATGATTTCTACTCCCACCCTGACTGGCTGTTGGACTTTTTCCAGTTAAGTTTCTTTTTCCTTCCAATTCCTTGGCATCAGGACGTGATCACTGAAGGTTTAGGAACGACTTGTAAAAGTTTCACGACTTTGGACTTTTATAAGTACAGTTTGGTTAGGTCGAAGTTCGTGTGAGGGTACTTGGGACAAGGAATCAAGTCTCTAGTGTCAGACGGAATTTAGCAGGTTTAGATATATAGCATAGATTGCTTAAGATAATCGCTTGAAGGAACGGACCGACTTTTTTCTGATTCGCGACTTTGGACTATTATAAGTGCAGTTTGGTTGAGCCGAACTGCTTGTGAACGTACTCGGGATAAAGCAACAAGTCTCTAGTGTCAGCTGGGATAGATTAGAGCTAGATATACAGCATAGATTTTTCAGGATATTCCTTAGAAGGAACCGACAGACTTGTCTGAGAATCGCGGCTTTGGACTATTATTAGTACAGTTTGGATGAGCCGTGGTGCTTGCTAAGGTACTCGGGATAAAGCACCAAGTCTCTAGTGTCAGCTGGAATTGAGTAGAGCTAGATATATAGCATAGATTGCTCAGGATTATCGCTAGAAGGAACAAACCGGCTTGTCTCAGATTCGCGGCTTTGGACTATTATAAGTACAGTTTGGTTGAGCCGAGGGGCTTGCGAAGGTACTCGGGACAAAGCTCCAAGTCTCCAGAGTCAGCTGGAATTGATTAGAGCTAGATATACAGCATAGATTTTTCAGGATATTCCCTAGAAGGAACCGACCGACTTGTCTCTGATTCGCGACTTTGGACTATTATAAGTAATGTTTGGTTAGGTCACGGTTCTTGTGAATGTAATCAGGAAAAAGCTCCAAGTTTCTAGAGTTAGCTGGTGCTTAGCACGTATAGAAATATTGCATAGATTACTGTATAATGTGATTTTTATATTGCTAGATGTTTTATTTCGAATGCACCGCTTTAAGAGAAGTAGATACATGATATCTACTCCCACCCTGACTAGCTGTTGGACTTTTTCCAGTTAAGTTTCTTTTTCCTTCCAATTCCTTGGCAACAGGACGTGATCACTGCAGGTTTAGGACCGACTTGTCTCAGTTTCACGACTTTGGACTTTTATAAGTACAGTTTGGTTAGGTCGACGTTCGTGTGATGGTACTCGGGACAAGGAACCAAGTCTCTAGTGTCAGACGGAATTTAGCAGGTTTAGATATATAGCATAGATTGCTTAATATAATCGCTTGACGGAACGGACCGACTTTTCTCTGATTCGCGACTTTGGAATATTATAAGTGAAGTTTGGTTGAGCCGAACTGCTTGTGAACGTACTCGGGATAAAGCACCAAGTCTCTAGTGTCAGCTGGAATTGAGTAGAGCTAGATATATAGCATAGCTTTCTCAGGATATTCGGAAGAAGGAACGAACCGTCTTGTCTCAGATTCGCGGCTTTGGAGTATTATAAGTACAGTTTGGTTGAGCCGAGGGACTTGCGAAGGTACTCGGGACAAAGCTCCAAGTCTCTAGTGTCAGATGGAATTTAGTAGGGCTAGATATATAGCACAGATTGCTCAGGATAATCGCTAGAAGGAACAAACCGTCTTGTCTCAGATTCGCGGCTTTGGACTATTATAAGTACAGTTTGATTAAGCCGAGGTGCTTGCGAAGGAACTCGGGATAAAGCACCAAGTGTCTAGTGTCAGATGGAATTTAGTAGGGCTAGATATATAGCATAGATTGCTCAGGATAATCGCTAGAAGGAACAAACCGTCTTGTCTCAGATTCGCGGCTTTGGACTATTATAAGTACAGTTTGGTTGAGCCGAAGTGCTTGTGAACGTACTCGGGATTAAGCTCCAAGTCTCTAGAGTCAGATGGAGTTGAGTAAGGCTAGATATATAGTATAGATTGCTCAGGATAATCGCTAGAAGGAACCGACCGACTTGTCTCTGATTCGCGACTTTGGACTATTATAAGTAATGTTTGGTTAGGTCACGGTTCTTGTGAATGTAATCAGGAAAAAGCTCCAAGTTTCTAGAGTCAGTTGGTGCTTAGCACGTATAGAAATATTGCATAGATTACTGTATAATGTGATTTTTATATTGCTAGATGTTTTATTTTGAATGCACCGCTTTAAGAGAAGTAGATACATGATATCTACTCCCACCCTGACTGGCTGTTGGACTTTTTCCAGTTAAGTTTCTTTTTCCTTCCAATTCCTTGGCATCAGGATGTGATCACTGAAGGTTTAGGACCGACTTGTATCAGTTTCACGACTTTGGACTTTTATAAGTACAGTTTGGTTAGGTCGAAGTTCGTGTGAGGGTACTTGGGACAAGGAATCAAGTCTCTAGTGTCAGACGGAATTTAGCAGGTTTAGATATATAGCATAGATTGCTTAATATAATCGCTTGAAGGAACGGACCGACTTTTCTCTGATTCGAGAGTTTGGACTTTTATAAGTGCAGTTTGGTTGAGCCGAACAGCTTGTGAACGTACTCGGGATAAAGCACCAAGTCTCTAGTGTCAGCTGGAATTGAGTAGAGCTAGATATATAGCATAGATTTCTCAGGATAATCGCTAGAAGGAACAAACCGACTTGTCTCAGATTCATGAATTAGGACTTTTATTAATACAGTTTGATTAAGCCGAGGTGCTTGCGAAGGTACTCGGGATAATGCACCAAGTCTCTAGTGTCAGCTGGAATTGAGTAGAGCTAGATATATAGCATAGCTTTCTCAGGATAATCGCTAGAAGGAACAAACCGACTTGTCTCAGATTCGCGGCTTTGGAGTATTATAAGTACAGTTTGGTTGAGCCGCGGTGCTTGCGAGGGTACTCGGGACAAAGAACCAAGTCTCTAGTGTCAGACGGAATTTACTAGGGCTAGATATATAGCATAGATTGCTCAGGATAATCGCTAGAAGGAACCGACCGTCTTGTCTGAGATTCGCGGCTTTGGACTATTATAAGTACAGTTTGGTTGAGCCGAGGGACTTGCGAGGGTACTCGGGACAAAGCACCAAGTCTCTAGTGTCAGATGGAATTTAGTAGGGCTAGATATATAGCATAGATTGCTCAGGATTATCGCTAGAAGGAACAAACCGTCTTGTCTCAGATTCGCGGCTTTGGACTATTATAAGTACAGTTTGGTTGAGCCGAGGGGCTTGCGAAGGTACTCGGGACAAAGCTCCAAGTCTCTAGAGTCAGCTGGAATTGAGTAGAGCTAGATATACAGCATAGATTTCTCAGGATATTCCCTAGAAGGAACCCACCGACTTGTCTAAGTTTCCCGTCTTTGGACTATTATAAGTACAGTTTGATGGAGCCGTAGTGCTTGCGAGGGTACTCGGGACAAAGAACCAAGTCTCTAGTGTCAGATGGAATTTAGTAAGGCTAGATATATAGCATAGATTGCTCAGGATAATCGCTAGAAGGAACAAACCGTCTTGTCTCAGATTCGCGGCTTTGGACTATTATAAGTACAGTTTGGTTGAGCCGAGGGGCTCCCAGTCTCTAGAGTCAGCTGGAATTGAGTAGAGCTAGATATACAGCATAGATCGCTTAAGATAATCGCTAAAAGGAACAAACCGACTTGTCTCAGATTCGCGGCTTTGGACTATTATAAGTACAGTTTGGTTAGGTCGAAGTTCTTGTGAGGGTACTCGGGACAAAGAACAAAGTCTCTAGTGTCAGATGGAATTTAGTAGGGCTAGATATATAGCACAGATTGCTCAGGATAATCGCTAGAAGGAACAAACCGTCTTGTCTCAGATTCGCGGCTTTGGACTATTATAAGTACAGTTTGGTTGAGCCGAGGGGCTTGCGAAGGTACTCGGGATAATGCACCAAGTCTCTAGTGTCAGCTGGAATTGAGTAGAGCTAGATATATAGCATAGCTTTCTCAGGATAATCGCTAGAAGGAACAAACCGACTTGTCTCAGATTCGCGGCTTTGGACTATTATAAGTACAGTTTGATTAAGCCGAGGTGCTTGCGAAGGTACTCGGGATAAAGCACCAAGTCTCCAGTGTCAGCTGGAATTGAGTAGAGCTAGATATATAGCATAGATTTCTCAGGATATTCGCTAGAAGGAACAAACCGGCTTGTCTCAGATTCGCGGCTTTGGACTATTATAAGTACAGTTTGGTTGAGCCGAGGGGCTTGCGAAGGTACTCGGGACAAAGCTCCAAGTCTCTAGAGTCAGATGGAGTTGAGTAAGGCTAGATATATAGTATAGATTGCTCAGGATAATCGCTAGAAGGAACCGACCGACTTGTCTCTGATTCGCGACTTTGGACTATTATAAGTAATGTTTGGTTAGGTCACGGTTCTTGTGAATGTAATCAGGAAAAAGCTCCAAGTTTCTAGAGTTAGCTGGTGCTTAGCACGTATAGAAATATTGCATAGATTACTGTATAATGTGATTTTTATATTGCTAGATGTTTTATTTTGAATGCACCGCTTTAAGAGAAGTAGATACATGATATCTACCCCCACCCTGACTGGCTGTTGGACTTTTTCCAGTTAAGTTTCTTTTTCCTTCCAATTCCTTGGCATCAGGACGTGATCACTGAAGGTTTAGGACCGACTTGTTTCAGTTTCACGACTTTGGACTTTTATAAGTACAGTTTGGTTAGGTCGACGTTCGTGTGAGGGTACTCGGGACAAGGAACCAAGTCTCTAGTGTCAGACGGAATTTAGCAGGGTTAGATATATAGCATAGATTGCTTAATATAATCGCTTGAAGGAACGGACCGACTTTTCTCTGATTCGCGACTTTGGACTATTATAAGTGCAGTTTGGTTGAGCCGAAGTGCTTGTGAACTTACTCGGGATAAAGCACCAAGTCTATATTGTCAGCTTGAATTGAGTCGAGCTAGATATATAGCATAGATTTCTCAGGATAATCGCTAGAAGGAACAAACCGACTTGTCTCAGATTCATGAATTAGGACTTTTATTAATACAGTTTGATTAAGCCGAGGTGCTTGCGAAGGTACTCGGGATAATGCACCAAGTCTCTAGTGTCAGCTGGAATTGAGTAGAGCTAGATATATAGCATAGCTTTCTCAGGATAATCGCTAGAAGGAACAAACCGACTTGTCTGAGAATGGCGGCTTTGGACTATTATAAGTACAGTTTGATTAAGCCGAGGTTCTTGCGAAGGTACTCGGGATAAAGCACCAAGTCTCTAGTGTCAGCTGGAATTGAGTAGAGCTAGATATATAGCATAGATTGCTCAGGATTATCGCTAGAAGGAACAAACCGTCTTGTCTCAGATTCGCGGCTTTGGACTATTATAAGTACAGTTTGGTTGAGCCGAGGGGCTTGCGAAGGTACTCGGGACAAAGCTCCAAGTCTCGAGAGTCAGCTGGAATGGCTAGATATACAGCATAGATTTCTCAGGATAATCGCTCCGACTTGTCTGAGATTGGCGGCTTTGGACTATTATAAGTACAGTTTGATTAAGCCGAGGTGCTTGCGAAGGAACTCACCAAGTCTCTAGTGTCAGATGGAATTTAGTAGGGCTAGATATATAGCATAGCTTTCTCAGGATAATCGCTAGAAGGAACAAACCGTCTTGTCTCAGATTCGCGGCTTTGGACTATTATAAGTACAGTTTGGTTGAGCCGAGGGGCTTGCGAAGGTACTCGGGATAAAGCTCCAAGTCTCTAGAGTCAGATGGAGTTGAGTAAGGCTAGATATATAGTATAGATTGCTCAGGATAATCGCTAGAAGGAACCGACCGACTTGTCTCTGATTCGCGACTTTGGACTATTATAAGTAATGTTTGGTTAGGTCACGGTTCTTGTGAATGTAATCAGGAAAAAGCTCCAAGTTTCTAGAGTTAGCTGGTGCTTAGCACGTATAGAAATATTGCATAGATTACTGTATAATGTGATTTTTATATTGCTAGATGTTTTATTTCGAATGCACCGCTTTAAGAGAAGTAGATACATGATATCTACTCCCACCCTGACTGGCTGTTGGACTTTTTCCAGTTAAGTTTCTTTTTCCTTCCTATTCCTTGGCATCAGGACGTGATCACTTCATGTTTAGGACCGACTTGTATCTGTTTCACGACTTTGGACTTTTATAAGTACAGTTTGGTTAGGTCGACGTTCGTGTGATGGGTACTCGGGACAAGGAATCAAGTCTCTAGTGTCAGACGGAATTTAGCAGGTTTAGATATATAGTATAGATTGCTCAGGATAATCGCTTGAAGGAACGGACCGACTTTTCTCTGATTCGCGACATTGGACTATTATAAGTGCAGTTTGGTTGAGCCGAACTGCTTGTGAACGTACTCGGGATAAAGCACCAAGTCTCTAGTGTCAGCTGGAATTGAGTAGAGCTAGATATATAGCATAGATTTCTCAGGATAATCGCTAGAAGGAAGCGACCGACTTTTCTCAGATTCGCGGCTTTGGAGTATTATAAGTACAGTTTGGTTGAGCCGAGGTGCTTGCGGAGGAACTCGGGATAAAGCACCAAGTCTCTAGTGTCAGATGGAATTTAGTAGGGCTAGATATATAGCACAGATTGCTCAGGATAATCGCTAGAAGGAACAAACCGTCTTGTCTCAGATTCGCGGCTTTGGACTATTATAAGTACAGTTTGATTAAGCCGAGGTGCTTGCGAAGGAACTCGGGATAAAGCACCAAGTGTCTAGTGTCAGATGGAATTTAGTAGGGCTAGATATATAGCATAGATTGCTCAGGATAATCGCTAGAAGGAACAAACCGGCTTGTCTCAGATTCGCGGCTTTGGACTATTATAAGTACAGTTTGGTTGAGCCGAGGGGCTTGCGAAGGTACTCGGGACAAAGCTCCAAGTCTCCAGAGTCAGATGGAGTTGAGTAAGGCTAGATATATAGTATAGATTGCTCAGGATAATCGCTAGAAGGAACCGACCGACTTGTCTCTGATTCGCGACTTTGGACTATTATAAGTAATGTTTGGTTAGGTCACGGTTCTTGTGAATGTAATCAGGAAAAAGCTCCAAGTTTCTAGAGTCAGTTGGTGCTTAGCACGTATAGAAATATTGCATAGATTACTGTATAATGTGATTTTATATTGCTAGATGTTTTATTTTGAATGCACCGATTTAAGAGAAGTAGATACATGATATCTACTCCCACCCTGACTGGCTGTTGGACTTTTTCCAGTTAAGTTTCTTTTTCCTTCCAATTCCTTGGCATCAGGACGTGATCACTGAAGGTTTAGGACCGACTTGTATCAGTTTCACGACTTTGGACTTTTATAAGTACAGTTTGGTTAGGTCGAAGTTCGTGTGAGGGTACTTGGGACAAGGAATCAAGTCTCTAGTGTCAGACGGAATTTAGCAGGTTTAGATATATAGCATAGATTGCTTAATATAATCGCTTGAAGGAACGGACCGACTTTTCTCTGATTCGCGAATTTGGACTATTATAAGTGCAGTTTGGTTGAGCCGAACAGCTTGTGAACGTACTCGGGATAAAGCACCAAGTCTCTAGTGTCAGCTGGAATTGAGTAGAGCTAGATATATAGCATAGATTTCTCAGGATAATCGCTAGAAGGAACAAACCGACTTGTCTCAGATTCATGAATTAGGACTTTTATTAATACAGTTTGATTAAGCCGAGGTGCTTGCGAAGGTACTCGGGATAATGCACCAAGTCTCTAGTGTCAGCTGGAATTGAGTAGAGCTAGATATATAGCATAGCTTTCTCAGGATAATCGCTAGAAGGAACAAACCGACTTGTCTCAGATTCGCGGCTTTGGAGTATTATAAGTACAGTTTGGTTGAGCCGCGGTGCTTGCGAGGGTACTCGGGACAATGAACCAAGTCTCTAGTGTCAGATGGAATTTAGTAGGGCTAGATATATAGCATAGATTGCTCAGGATAATCGCTAGAAGGAACGAACCGTCTTGTCTCAGATTCGCGGCTTTGGAGTATTATAAGTACAGTTTGGTTGAGCCGAGGGACTTGCGAAGGTACTCGGGACAAAGCTCCAAGTCTCTAGTGTCAGATGGAATTTAGTAGGGCTAGATATATAGCACAGATTGCTCAGGATAATCGCTAGAAGGAACAAACCGTCTTGTCTCAGATTCGCGGCTTTGGACTATTATAAGTACAGTTTGGTTGAGCCGAGGGGCTTGCGAAGGTACTCGGGACAAAGCTCCCAGTCTCTAGAGTCAGCTGGAATTGAGTAGAGCTAGATATACAGCATAGATTTCTCAGGATATTCGGAAGAAGGAAGCGACCGACTTTTCTCACATTCATGATTTTGGACTATTATAAGTACAGTTTGATGGAGCCGTAGTGCTTGCGAAGGTACTCGGGACAAAGCACCAAGTGTCTAGTGTCAGATGGAATTTAGTAGGGCTAGATACATAGCATAGATTGCTCTGAATAATCGCTAGATGGAACCGACAGACTTGTCTGAGAATCGCGGCTTTGGACTATTATAAGTACAGTTTGGTTGAGCCGAAGTGCTTGTGAGGGTACTCGGGACAAAGAACCAAGTCTCTAGTGTCAGATGGAATTTAGTAGGGCTAGATATATAGCATAGATTGCTCAGGATAATCGCTAGAAGGAACATACAGTCTTGTCTCAGATTCGCGGCTTTGGACTATTATAAGTACAGTTTGGTTGAGCCGAGGGGCTTGCGAAGGTACTCGGGATAAAGCACCAAGTCTCTAGTGTCAGATGGAATTGAGTAGAGCTAGATATATAGCATAGCTTTCTCAGGATAATCGCTAGAAGGAACAAACCGACTTGTCTCAGATTCGCGGCTTTGGACTATTATAAGTACAGTTTGATTAAGCCGAGGTGCTTGCGAAGGTACTCGGGATAAGGCTCCAAGTCTCTTGAGTCAGATGGATTTGAGTATGGCTAGATATATAGTATAGATTGCTCAGGATAATCGCTAGAAGGAACCGACCGACTTGTCTCTGATTCGCGAGTTTGGACTATTATAAGTAATGTTTGGTTAGGTCACGGTTCTTGTGAATGTAATCAGGAAAAAGCTCCAAGTTTCTAGAGTCAGTTGGTGCTTAGCACGTATAGAAATATTGCATAGATTACTGTATAATGTGATTTTTATATTGCTAGATGTTTTATTTTGAATGCACCGCTTTAAGAGAAGTAGATACATGATATCTACCCCCACCCTGACTGGCTGTTGGACTTTTTCCAGTTAAGTTTCTTTTTCCTTCCAATTCCTTGGCATCAGGACGTGATCACTGAAGGTTTAGGACCGACTTGTTTCAGTTTCACGACTTTGGACTTTTATAAGTACAGTTTGGTTAGGTCGACGTTCGTGTGAGGGTACTCGGGACAAGGAACCAAGTCTCTAGTGTCAGACGGAATTTAGCAGGGTTAGATATATAGCATAGATTGCTTAATATAATCGCTTGAAGGAACGGACCGACTTTTCTCTGATTCGCGACTTTGGACTATTATAAGTGCAGTTTGGTTGAGCCGAACTGCTTGTGAACGTACTCGGGATAAAGCACCAAGTCTCTAGTGTCAGCTGGAATTGAGTCGAGCTAGATATATAGCATAGATTTCTCAGGATAATCGCTAGAAGGATCAAACCGACTTGTCTCAGATTCGCGGCTTTGGACTATTATAAGTACAGTTTGATTAAGCCGAGGTGCTTGCGAAGGTACTCGGGATAAAGCACCAAGTCTCTAGTGTCAGCTGGAATTGAGTAGAGCTAGATATATAGCATAGATTGCTCAGGATAATCGCTAGAAGGAACAAACCGTCTTGTCTCAGATTCGCGGCTTTGGAGTATTATAAGTACAGTTTGGTTGAGCCGAGGGACTTGCGAAGGTACTCGGGACAAAGCTCCAAGTCTCTAAAGTCAGCGGAAATTGAGTAGAGTTACATATACAGCATAGATTTCTCAGGATATTCGCTAGAAGGAATAAACCGACTTGTCTCAGATTCGCGGCTTTGGAGTATTATAAGTACAGTTTGGTTGAGCCGCGGTGCTTGCGAGGGTACTCGGGACAAAGAACCAAGTCTCTAGTGTCAGATGGAATTTAGTAGGGCTAGATATATAGCATAGCTTTCTCAGGATAATCGCTAGAAGGAACAAACCGTCTTGTCTCAGATTCGCGGCTTTGGACTATTATAAGTACAGTTTGATTAAGCCGAGGTGCTTGCGAAGGTACTCGGGATAAAGCACCAAGTCTCCAGTGTCAGCTGGAATTGAGTAGAGCTAGATATATAGCATAGATTGCTCAGGATAATCGCTAGAAGGAACAAACCGTCTTGTCTCAGATTCGCGGCTTTGGACTATTATAAGTACAGTTTGGTTGAGCCGAGGGGCATGCGAAGGTACTCGGGATAACGCTCCAAGCCTCTAGAGTCAGATGGAGTTGAGTAAGGCTAGATATATAGTATAGATTGCTCAGGATAATCGCTAGAAGGAACCGACCGACTTGTCTCTGATTCGCGACTTTGGACTATTATAAGTAATGTTTGGTTAGGTCACGGTTCTTGTGAATGTAATCAGGAAAAAGCTCCAAGTTTCTAGAGTCAGTTGGTGCTTAGCACGTATAGAAATATTGCATAGATTACTGTATAATGTGATTTTTATATTGCTAGATGTTTTATTTTGAATGCACCGCTTTAAGAGAAGTAGATACATGATATCTACCCCCACCCTGACTGGCTGTTGGACTTTTTCTAGTTAAGTTTCTTTTTCCTTCCAATACCTTGGCATCAGGACGTGATCACTGAAGGTTTAGGACTGACTTGTTTCAGTTTCACGACTTTGGACTTTTATAAGTACAGTTTGGTTAGGTCGACGTTCGTGTGAGGGTACTCGGGACAAGGAACCAAGTCTCTAGTGTCAGACGGAATTTAGCAGGGTTAGATATATAGCATAGATTGCTTAATATAATCGCTTGAAGGAACGGACCGACTTTTCTCTGATTCGCGACTTTGGACTATTATAAGTGCAGTTTGCTTGAGCCGAACTGCTTGTGAACGTACTCGGGATAAAGCAACAAGTCTCTAGTGTCAGCTGGAATTGAGTAGAGCTAGATATATAGCATAGATTTCTCAGGATAATCGCTAGAAGGAACAAACCGACTTGTCTCAGATTCATGAATTAGGACTTTTATTAATACAGTTTGATTAAGCCGAGGTGCTTGCGAAGGTACTCGGGATAATGCACCAAGTCTCTAGTGTCAGCTGGAATTGAGTAGAGCTAGATATATAGCATAGCTTTCTCAGGATAATCGCTAGAAGGAACAAACCGACTTGTCTCAGATTCGCGGCTTTGGACTATTAGAAGTACAGTTTGATTAAGCCGAGGTGCTTGCGAAGGTACTCGGGATAAAGCACCAAGTCTCTAGTGTCAGATGGAATTTAATAGGGCTAGATATATAGCATAGATTGCTCAGGATAATCGCTAGAAGGAACGAACCGTCTTGTCTCAGATTCGCGGCTTTGGAGTATTATAAGTACAGTTTGGTTGAGCCGAGGGACTTGCGAAGGTACTCGGGACAAAGCTCCCAGTCTCTAGAGTCAGCTGGAATTGAGTAGAGCAAGATATACAGCATAGATTTCTCAGGATAATCGCTAGAAGGAATAAACCGACTTGTCTCAGATTCGCGGCTTTGGACTATTATAAGTACAGTTTGATTAAGCCGAGGTGCTTGCGAATGTACTCGGGATAAAGCACCAAGTCTCTAGTGTCAGCTGGAATTGAGTAGAGCTAGATATATAGCATAGATTTCTCAGGATAATCGCTAGAAGGAATAAACCGACTTGTCTCAGATTCGCGGCTTTGGAGTATTATAAGTACAGTTTGGTTGAGCCGAGGGACTTGCGAAGGTACTCGGGACAAAGCACCAAGTGTCTAGTGTCAGATGGAATTTAGTAGGGCTAGATACATAGCATAGATTGCTCTGAATAATCGCTAGATGGAACCGACAGACTTGTCTGAGAATCGCGGCTTTGGAATATTATTAGTACAGTTTGGATGAGCCGAGGGACTTGCGAAGGTACTCGGGACAAAGAACCAAGTCTCTAGTGTCAGATGGAATTTAGTAGGGCTAGATATATAGCATAGATTGCTCAGGATTATCGCTAGAAGGAACAAACAGTCTTGTCTCAGATTCGCGGCTTTGGACTATTATAAGTACAGTTTGGTTGAGCCGAGGGGCTTGCGAAGGTACTCGGGACAAAGCTCCAAGTCTCCAGAGTCAGATGGAATTGAGTAGAGCTAGATATATAGCATAGATTTCTCAGGATATTCGCAAGAAGGAACGGACCGACTTTTCTCTGATTCGCGACTTTGGACTATTATAAGTGCAGTTTGGTTGAGCCGAACTGCTTGTGAACGTACTCGGGATAAAGCACCAAGTCTCTAGAGTCAGCTGGAATTGAGTAGAGCTAGATATATAGTAATGATTGCTCAGGATAATCGCTAGAAGGAACCGACCGACTTGTCTCTGATTCGCGACTTTGGACTATTATAAGTAACGTTTGGTTAGGTCAAGGTTCTTGTGAAGGTAATTTGGAAAAAGCTCAAGGTTTCTAGAGTCAGCTGGTGCTTAGCACGGATAGAAATATTGCATAGATTACTGTATAATGTGAGTTTTTATATTGTTACATGATGACTGTTGTTGGATTTCGAATGCCCGCTTTTAGGACCGACTTGTATCAGACGAGATAGTAGAGCCGAAGTGCTTGTGAACGTACTCGATTTCTATACTCTCCACCACTCACCTGACTGTCTGATGGACTTTTTTCCAGTTAAGTTTCTTTTCTACTCTTCCAATTCCTTGGCATCAGGACGTGATCACTGAAGGTTTAGGACCGACTTGTATCAGTTTCACGACTTTGGACTTTTATAAGTACAGTTTGATTAAGCCGAGTTCTTGCGAAGGTACTCGGAATAAAGCACCAAGTGTCTAGTGTCAGATGGAGTTGAGTAAGGCTAGATATATAGTATAGATTGCTCAGGATAATCGCTTGAAGGAACGGACCGACTTTTCGCAGATTCATGATTTTGGACTTTAATAAGTACAGTTTGTTTGAGCCGAGGGTGCTTGCGAAGGGTACTCGGGAAGACAAAGCTCCAAGTCTGTAGAGTCAGATGGCAATTGAGTAAGAGCTAGATATATACAGCATAGATTTCTCAGGATAATCGCTAGAAGGAAGCAACCGACTTGTCTCTGATTCGCGACTTTGGACTATTATAAGTACAGTTTGTTGGAGCCGTAGTGCTTGCGAAGGTACTCGGGACAAAGCACCAAGTGTCTAGTGTCAGCTGGATAGAATTGGAGTATAGGGCTAGATATATAGCATAGATTTACTCAGGATAATTCGGAAGAAGGAAGCGACCGACTTTTCGCAGATTCGCTATGATGTTTGGACTATTATAAGTACAGTTTGGTTGAGCCGCTTTAAGTGCTTGTGAACGTACTCGGGATTAAGCTCCCACACAAGCTCTAGAGTCAGATGGAGTTTTTCCAGTAAGGCTAGATATATAGCATAGATTCCTTGCATCAGGATAATCGCTTGAAGGAACCGACCGACTTGTCTCACATTTCACGACTGAATTGGACTTTTATAAGTACAGTTTGATTAAGCCGAGGGACTTGCGAAGGTACTCAGGATAAAAGCTCCAAGTCACTAGTGTCAGATGGAATTTAGCACGTATAGGGCTAGATATATAGCATAGATTGCCCAAGGATAATCGCTTGAAGGAACAAACCGATGTTGTCTCACATGATTCGCACCGGCTTTAATTGAGACTAATATAATACAGTTTGGTTGAGCCGAGGGACTTGCGAAGGTACTCGGGACAAAGCTCCAAGTCTCTAAAGTCAGCGGAAATTGAGTAGGGTTACAAATACAGCATAGATTTGGCATCAGGATATTCGCTGAAGGGGAAGCCGACCGACTTGTCTCACATTCACGACTGAATTGGACTTTTATAAGTACAGTTTGATTAATCGAGCCGTAGTGCTTGCGAAGGTACTCGGGACAAAGCACCAAGTCTCTAGTGTCAGATGGAATTTAGCAGGGCTAGATATATAGCATAGATTGCTCAGGATAATCGCTAGAAGGAAGCGACCGACTTTTCTCTGATTCATGAATTTGGACTATTATAAGTACAGTTTGGTTGAGCCAAGGTTCTTGTGAACGTACTCGGGAAAAAGCTCCAAGTCTCTAGAGTCAGCTGGTGGTTGAGTAAGAGCTAGATATATAGCATAGATTACTTAGTATAATCGCTTGATTTCTAAGGAACCGACCGACTGTTTCTCACATTCATGAATTAGGACCGCTTTTATAGATACAGTTTGATTAAACCGAGGTGCTTGCGAAGGTACTCGGGATACTGCACCATAGTCACTAGTGTCAGATGGAATTTTTCCAGTAGGGTTTCTAGATATATAGCATAGATTGCTCAGGATAATCGCTAGAAGGAACAAACCGACTTGTCTTTCATCGATTCTTGGACTTTTATTATAAGTACAGTTTGGTTGAGCCGACGAAGTTCTTGCGAGGGTACTCGGGACAAAGAACCAAGTCTCTAGTGTCAGACGGAATTTAGTAGGGCTAGATATATAGCATAGATTTTTCTCAGGATATTCGCTAGAAGGAACCGGACCGACTTTGTCTCTGATTCGCGACTTTGGACTATTATAAGTACAGTTTGGTTGAGCCGAGGTGCTTGCGGAGCTGTACTCGGGATAAAGCACCAAGTCTCTAGTGTCAGATGGAATTTAGTAGGGCTAGATATATAGCACATGATTGCTCAGGATAATCGCTAGAAGGAACAAACCGTCTTGTCTCTGATTCGCGACTTTGGACTATTATAAGTAATGTTTGGTTAGGTCAAGGTTCTTGTGAAGGTAATTTGGAAAAAGCTCCAAGGTTTCTAGAGTCAGCTGGTGCTTAGCACGGATAGATAATATTGCATAGATTACTGTATAATGTGATTTTTATATTGTTAGATGTTTTATTTCGAATGCCCCGCGTTAAGAGAAGTAGATACATGATTTCTACTCCACCAAGTCTCTGACTGTCTGTTGGACTTTTTCCAGTTAAGTTTCTTTTTCCTTCCAATTCCTTGGCATCAGGACGTGATCACTGAAGGTTTAGGACCGACTTGTATCAGTTTTGGGTCACGACCTTGGACTTTTATAAGTACAGTTTGGTTAAAGTCGAAGTTCGTGTGAGGGTACTCGGGACAAGGAATCAAGTCTCTAGTGTCAGACGGAATTTAGTAGGGCTAGATATATAGCATAGATTTCTCAGGATATTCGGAAGAAGGAAGCGACCGACTTTTCGCAGATTCATGATTTTGGACTATTATAAGTACAGTTTGGTTGAGCAGAGGGGCTTGCGAAGGTACTCGGGACAAAGCTCCAAGTCTCTAGTGTCAGCTGGAATTGAGTAGAGCTAGATATATAGCATAGATTTCTCAGGATAATCGCTAGAAGGAAGCGACCGACTTTTCGCAGATTCATGATTTTGGACTTTTATAAGTACAGTTTGGTTGAGCCGAAGTGCTTGTGAACGTACTCGGGATAAAGCTCCAAGTCTCTAGAGTCAGATGGAGTTGAGTAAGGCTAGATATATAGTATAGATTGCTCAGGATAATCGCTAGAAGGAAGCGAAACCGTCTTGTCTCTGATTCGCGACTTTGGACTATTATAAGTAATGTTTGGTTAGGTCACGGTTCTTGTGAAGGTAATCAGGAAAAAGCTCCAAGTTTCTAGAGTCAGCTGGTGCTTAGCACGTATAGAAATATTGCATAGATTACTGTATAATGTGACTTTTATATTGCTAGATGTTTTATTTCCCGAATGCACCGCTTTAAGAGAAGTAGATACATGATTTCTACCCCACCCTGACTGGCTGATGGACTTTTCCAGTTAAGTTTCTTTTTCCTTCCAATTCCTTGGCATCAGGACGTGATCACTGAAGGTTTAGGACCGACTTGTAAAAGTTTCACGACTTTGGACTTTTATAAGTACAGTTTGGTTAGGACGAAGTTCTTGTGAGGGTACTCGGGACAACGCACCAAGTGTCTAGTGTCAGATGGAATTTAGTAGGGCTAGATATATAGCATAGATTTCTCAGGATATTCGGAAGAAGGAAGCGACCGACTTTTCGCAGATTCATGATTTTGGACTTTTATAAGTACAGTTTGGTTGAGCCGAGAAGTGCTTGTGAACGTACTCGGGAGTTAAGCTCCAAGTCTCTAGAGTCAGATGCTTGGAGTTGGTAAGGCTAGATATATAGCATAGATTGCTTAAGATAATCGCTTGAAGGAACCGACCGACTTTTCTCACATTCATGAATTAGGACTTTTATAAGTACAGTTTGATTAAGCCGAGGTGCTTGCGAAGGTACTCGGGATAAAGCACATAGTCACTAGTGTCAGATGGAATTTAGTAGGGCTAGATATATAGCATAGATTGCTCAGGATAATCGCTAGAAGGAACCGACCGTCTTGTCTGAGAATGGCGGCTTTGGACTATTATAAGTACAGTTTGGTTGGGTCGAAGTTCTTGTGAGGGTACTCGGGACAAAGAACCAAGTCTCTAAAGTCAGCGGAAATTGAGTAGGGTTACAAATACAGCATAGATTTTTCAAGATATTCGCTAGAAGGAACCGACCGACTTTTCTCACATTCATGAATTAGGACTTTTATAAGTACAGTTTGATTAAGCCGAGGTGCTTGCGAAGGAACTCGGGATAAAGCACCAAGTCTCTAGTGTCAGATGGAATTTAGTAGGGCTAGATATATAGCACAGATTGCTCAGGATAATCGCTAGAAGGAACAAACCGTCTTGTCTCAGATTCGCGGCTTTGGACTATTATAAGTAATGTTTGGTTAGGTCAAGGTTCTTGTGAAGGTAATCAGGAAAAAGCTCCAAGTTTCTAGAGTCAGCTGGTGCTTAGCACGTATAGAAATATTGCATAGATTACTGTATAATGTGACTTTTATATTGCTAGATGTTTTATTTCGAATGCACCGCTTTAAGAGAAGTAGATACATGATTTCTACTCCCACCCTGACTGGCTGTTGGACTTTTTCCAGTTAAGTTTCTTTTTCCTTCCAATTCCTTGGCATCAGGACGTGATCACTGAAGGTTTAGGACTGACTTGTAAAAGTTTCATGATTTTGGACTTTTATAAGTACAGTTTGGTTAGGACGAAGTTCTTGTGAGGGTACTCGGGACAAAGAACCAAGTCTCTAGTGTCAGACGGAATTTAGTAGGGCTAGATATATAGCATAGATTTCTCAGGATATTCGCAAGAAGGAACGGACCGACTTTTCTCTGATTCGCGACTTTGGACTATTATAAGTGCAGTTTGGTTGAGCCGAACTGCTTGTGAACGTACTCGGGATAAAGCACCAAGTCTCTAGAGTCAGCTGGAATTGAGTAGAGCTAGATATATAGTAATGATTGCTCAGGATAATCGCTAGAAGGAACCGACCGACTTGTCTCTGATTCGCGACTTTGGACTATTATAAGTAATGTTTGGTTAGGTCAAGGTTCTTGTGAAGGTAATCAGGAAAAAGCTCAAGGTTTCTAGAGTCAGCTGGTGCTTAGAACGGATAGAAATATTGCATAGATTACTGTATAATGTGACTTTTATATTGCTAGATGTTTTATTTCGAATGCACCGCTTTAAGAGAAGTAGATACATGATTTCTACTCCCACCCTGACTGGCTGTTGGACTTTTTCCAGTTAAGTTTCTTTTTCCTTCCAATTCCTTGGCATCAGGACGTGATCACTGAAGGTTTAGGAACGACTTGTAAAAGTTTCACGACTTTGGACTTTTATAAGTACAGTTTGGTTAGGACGAAGTTCTTGTGAGGGTACTCGGGACAAAGAACCAAGTCTCTAGTGTCAGACGGAATTTAGTAGGGCTAGATATATAGCATAGATTTCTCAGGATATTCGGAAGAAGGAAGCGACCGACTTTTCGCAGATTCATGATTTTGGACTTTTATAAGTACAGTTTGGTTGAGCCGAAGTGCTTGTGAACGTACTCGGGATAAAGCTCCAAGTCTCTAGAGTCAGATGGAGTTGAGTAAGGCTAGATATATAGTATAGATTGCTCAGGATAATCGCTAGAAGGAACCGACCGACTTGTCTCTGATTCGCGACTTTGGACTATTATAAGTAATGTTTGGTTAGGTCACGGTTCTTGTGAAGGTAATCAGGAAAAAGCTCCAAGTTTCTAGAGTCAGCTGGTGCTTAGCACGTATAGAAATATTGCATAGATTACTGTATAATGTGACTTTTATATTGCTAGATGTTTTATTTCGAATGCACCGCTTTAAGAGAAGTAGATACATGATTTCTACTCACACCCTGACTGGCTGATGGACTTTTTCCAGTTAAGTTTCTTTTTCCTTCCAATTCCTTGGCATCAGGACGTGATCACTGAAGGTTTAGGAACGACTTGTAAAAGTTTCACGACTTTGGACTTTAATAAGTACAGTTTGGTTAAGTCGAAGTTCGTGTGAGGGTACTCGGGACAAAGAACCAAGTCTCTAGTGTCAGACGGAATTTAGTAGGGCTAGATATATAGCATAGATTTCTCAGGATATTCGCAAGAAGGAAGCGACCGACTTTTCGCAAATTCATGATTTTGGACTTTTATAAGTACAGTTTGGTTGAGCCGAAGTGCTTGTGAACGTACTCGGGATAAAGCTCCAAGCCTCTAGAGTCAGGTGGAGTTGAGTAAGGCTAGATATATAGCATAGATTGCTTAAGATAATCGCTTGAAGGAACGGACCGACTTTTCTCTGATTCGCGACTTTGGACTATTATAAGTGCAGTTTGGTTGAGCCGAACTGCTTGTGAACGTACTCGGGATAAAGCACCAAGTCTCTAGTGTCAGATGGAATTTAGTAGGGCTAGATATATAGCATAGATTTCTCAGGATATTCGGAAGAAGGAAGCGACCGACTTTTCGCAGATTCATGATTTTGGACTTTTATAAGTACAGTTTGGTTGAGCCGAAGTGCTTGTGAACGTACTCGGGATAAAGCTCCAAGCCTCTAGAGTCAGATGGAGTTTAGCAGGTTCAGATATATAGCATAGATTTCTTAAGATAATCGCTTGAAGGAACGGACCGACTTTTTTCTGATTCGCGACTTTGGACTATTATAAGTGCAGTTTGGTTGAGCCGAACTGCTTGTGAACGTACTCGGGATAAAGCTCCAAGTCTCTAGAGTCAGATGGAGTTGAGTAAGGCTAGATATATAGTATAGATTGCTCAGGATAATCGCTAGAAGGAACCGACCGACTTGTCTCTGATTCGCGACTTTGGACTATTATAAGTAATGTTTGGTTAGGTCACGGTTCTTGTGAAGGTAATCAGGAAAAAGCTCCAAGTTTCTAGAGTCAGCTGGTGCTTAGCACGTATAGAAATATTGCATAGATTACTGTATAATGTGATTTTTATATTGCTAGATGTTTTATTTCGAATGCACCGCTTTAAGAGAAGTAGATACATGATTTCTACTCCCACCCTGACTGGCTGTTGGACTTTTTCCAGTTAAGTTTCTTTTTCCTTCCAATTCCTAGGCATCAGGACGTGATCACTGAAGGTTTAGGAAGGACTTGTAAAAGTTTCACGACTTTGGACTTTTATAAGTACAGTTTGGTTAGGTCGAAGTTCGTGTGAGGGTACTTGGGACAAGGAATCAAGTCTCTAGTGTCAGACGGAATTTAGCAGGTTTAGATATATAGCATAGATTGCTTAAGATAATCGCTTGAAGGAACGGACCGACTTTTTTCTGATTCGCGACTTTGGACTATTATAAGTGCAGTTTGGTTGAGCCGAACTGCTTGTGAACGTACTCGGGATAAAGCTCCAAGTCTCTAGTGTCAGCTGGGATAGATTAGAGCTAGATATACAGCATAGATTTTTCAGGATATTCCTTAGAAGGAACCGACCGACTTGTCTCAGATTCGCGGCTTTGGACTATTATAAGTACAGTTTGATTAAGCCGAGGTGCTTGCGAACGTACTCGGGATAAAGCACCAAGTCTCTAGTGTCAGCTGGAATTGAGTAGAGCTAGATATATGGCATAGATTGCTCAGAATAATCGCTAGAAGGAACCGACAGACTTGTCTGAGAATGGCGGCTTTGGACTATTATAAGTACAGTTTGGTTGAGCCGAGGGACTTGCGAAGGTACTCGGGACAAAGCTCCAAGTCTCGAGAGTCAGCTGGGATTGATTAGAGCTAGATATACAGCATAGATTTTTCAGGATATTCCCTAGAAGGAACCGACCGACTTGTCTCTGATTCGCGACTTTGGACTATTATAAGTAATGTTTGGTTAGATTACGGTTCTTGTGAAGGTAATCAGGAAAAAGCTCCAAGTTTCTAGAGTCAGCTGGTGCTTAGCACGTATAGAAATATTGCATAGATTACTGTATAATGTGACTTTTATATTGCTCGATGTTTTATTTCGAATGCACCGCTTTAAGAGAAGTAGATACATGATATCTACTCCCACCCTGACTAGCTGTTGGACTTTTTCCAGTTAAGTTTCTTTTTCCTTCCAATTCCTTGGCATCAGGACGTGATCACTGAAGGTTTAGGACCGACTTGTATCAGTTTCACGACTTTGGACTTTTATAAGTACAGTTTGGTTAGGTCGACGTTGGTGTGATGGTACTCGGGACAAGGAACCAAGTCTCTAGTGTCAGACGGAATTTAGCAGGTTTAGATATATAGCATAGATTGCTTAATATAATCGCTTGACGGAACGGACCGACTTTTCTCTGATTCGCGACTTTGGACTATTATAAGTGTAGTTTGGTTGAGCCGAACTGCTTGTGAACGTACTCGGGATAAAGCACCAAGTCTCTAGTGTCAGCTGGAATTGAGTAGAGCTAGATATATAGCATAGATTTCTCAGGATAATCGCTAGAAGGAACAAACCGACTTGTCTCAGATTCGCGGCTTTGGAGTATTATAAGTACAGTTTGGTTGAGCCGAGGTGCTTGCGAGGGTACTCGGGACAAAGAACCAAGTCTCTAGTGTCAGATGGAATTTAGTAGGGCTAGATATATAGCACAGATTGCTCAGGATAATCGCTAGAAGGAACAAACCGTCTTGTCTCAGATTCGCGGCTTTGGACTATTATAAGTACAGTTTGATTAAGCCGAGGTGCTTGCGAAGGAACTCGGGATAAAGCACCAAGTGTCTAGTGTCAGATGGAATTTAGTAGGGCTAGATATATAGCATAGATTTCTCAGGATAATCGCTAGAAGGAACAAACCGTCTTGTCTCAGATTCTCGGCTTTGGACTATTATAAGTACAGTTTGGTTGAGCCGAAGTGCTTGTGAACGTACTCGGGATTAAGCTCCAAGCCTCTAGAGTCAGATGGAGTTGAGTAAGGCTAGATATATAGTATAGATTGCTCAGAATAATCGCTAGAAGGAAGCGACCGACTTGTCTCTGATTCGCGACTTTGGACTATTATAAGTAATGTTTGGTTAGGTCACGGTTCTTGTGAAGGTAATCAGGAAAAAGCTCCAAGTTTCTAGAGTCAGTTGGTGCTTAGCACGTATAGAAATATTGCATAGATTACTGTATAATGTGATTTTTATATTGCTAGATGTTTTATTTTGAATGCACCGCTTTAAGAGAAGTAGATACATGATATCTACTCCCACCCTGACTGGCTGTTGGACTTTTTCCAGTTAAGTTTCTTTTTCCTTCCAATTCCTTGGCATCAGGACGTGATCACTGAAGGTTTAGGACCGACTTGTATCAGTTTCACGACTTTGGACTTTTATAAGTACAGTTTGGTTAGGTCGAAGTTCGTGTGAGGGTACTTGGGACAAGGAATCAAGTCTCTAGTGTCAGACGGAATTTAGCAGGTTTAGATATATAGCATAGATTGCTTAATATAATCGCTTGAAGGAACGGACCGACTTTTCTCTGATTCGCGAATTTGGACTATTATCAGTGCTGTTTGGTTGCGCCGAAGTGCTTGTGAACGTACTCGGGATAACGCACCAAGTCTCTTGTGTCAGCTGGATTTGAGTAGAGCTATATATATAGAATAGTTTTCTCTGGATAATCGCTAGAAGGAACAAACCGACTTGTCTCAGATTCATGAATTAGGACTTTTATTAATACAGTTTGATTAAGCCGAGGTGCTTGCGAAGGTACTCGGGATAATGCACCAAGTCTCTAGTGTCAGCTGGAATTGAGTAGAGCTAGATATATAGCATAGCTTTCTCAGGATAATCGCTAGAAGGAACAAACCGACTTGTCTCAGATTCGCGGCTTTGGAGTATTATAAGTACAGTTTGGTTGAGCCGCGGTGCTTGCGAGGGTACTCGGGACAAAGAACCAAGTCTCTAGTGTCAGATGGAATTTAGTAGGGCTAGATATATAGCATAGATTGCTCAGGATAATCGCTAGAAGGAACAAACCGTCTTGTCTCAGATTCGCGGCTTTGGAATATTATAAGTACAGTTTGGTTGAGCCGAGGTGCTTGCGAGGGTACTCGGGACAAAGAACCAAGTCTCTAGTGTCAGATGGAATTTAGTAGGGCTAGATATATAGTATAGATTGCTCAGGATAATCGCTAGAAGGAACAAACCGTCTTGTCTCAGATTCGCGGCTTTGGACTATTATAAGTACAGTTTGGTTGAGCCGAGGGGCTTGCGAAGGTACTCGGGACAAAGCTCCCAGTCTCTAGAGTCAGCTGGAATTGAGTAGAGCTAGATATACAGCATAGATTTTTCAGGATATTCCCTAGAAGGAACCGACCGACTTGTCTCAGATTCGCGGCTTTGCGACTATTATAAGTACAGTTTGATGGAGCCGTAGTGCTTGCGAAGGTACTCGGGACAAAGCACCAAGTGTCTAGTGTCAGATGGAATTTAGTAGAGCTAGATACATAGCATAGATTGCTCTGAATAATCGCTAGATGGAACCGACAGACTTGTCTGAGAATCGCGGCTTTGGACTATTATTAGTACAGTTTGGATGAGCCGAGGGGCTTGAGAAGGTACTCGGGATAATGCACCAAGTCTCTAGTGTCAGCTGGAATTGAGTAGAGCTAGATATATAGCATAGCTTTCTCAGGATAATCGCTAGAAGGAACAAACCGACTTGTCTCAGATTCGCGGCTTTGCGACTATTATAAGTACAGTTTGATGGAGCCGTAGTGCTTGCGAAGGTACTCGGGACAAAGCACCAAGTGTCTAGTGTCAGATGGAATTTAGTAGGGCTAGATATATAGCATAGATTGCTCAGGATTATCGCTAGAAGGAACAAACAGTCTTGTCTCAGATTCGCGGCTTTGGACTATTATAAGTACAGTTTGGTTGAGCCGAGGGGCTTGCGAAGGTACTCGGGATAAAGCACCAAGTCTCTAGTGTCAGATGGAATTTAGTAGGGCTAGATATATAGCATAGCTTTCTCAGGATAATCGCTAGAAGGAACAAACCGACTTGTCTCAGATTCGCGGCTTTGGACTATTATAAGTACAGTTTGATTAAGCCGAGGTGCTTGCGAAGGTACTCGGGATAAAGCACCAAGTCTCGAGAGTCAGCTGGAATTGAGTAGAGCTAGATATATAGCATAGATTGCTCAGGATAATCGCTAGAAGGAACAAACCGTCTTGTCTCAGATTCGCGGCTTTGGACTATTATAAGTACAGTTTGGTTGAGCCGAAGTGCTTGTGAACGTACTCGGGATAAAGCTCCAAGTCTCTAGAGTCAGATGGAGTTGAGTAAGGCTAGATATATAGTATAGATTGCTCAGGATAATCGCTAGAAGGAACCGACCGACTTGTCTCTGATTCGCGACTTTGGACTATTATAAGTAATGTTTGGTTAGGTCACGGTTCTTGTGAATGTAATCAGGAAAAAGCTCCAAGTTTCTAGAGTTAGCTGGTGCTTGGCACGTATAGAAATATTGCATAGATTACTGTATAATGTGATTTTTATATTGCTAGATGTTTTATTTTGAATGCACCGCTTTAAGAGAAGTAGATACATGATATCTACCCCCACCCTGACTGGCTGTTGGACTTTTTCCAGTTAAGTTTCTTTTTCCTTCCAATTCCTTGGCATCAGGACGTGATCACTGAAGGTTTAGGACCGACTTGTTTCAGTTTCACGACTTTGGACTTTTATAAGTACAGTTTGGTTAGGTCGAAGTTCGTGTGAGGGTACTTGGGACAAGGAATCAAGTCTCTAGTGTCAGACGGAATTTAGCAGGGTTAGAAATATAGCATAGATTTATAAATATACTCGCTTGAAGGAACGGACCGACTTTTCTCTGATTCGCGACTTTGGACTATTATAAGTGCAGTTTGGTTGAGCCGAACTGCTTGTGAACGTACTCGGGATAAAGCACCAAGTCTCTAGTGTCAGCTGGAATTGAGTCGAGCTAGATATATAGCATAGATTTCTCAGGATAATCGCTAGAAGGAACAAACCGACTTGTCTCAGATTCATGAATTAGGACTTTTATTAATACAGTTTGATTAAGCCGAGGTGCTTGCGAAGGTACTCGGGATAATGCACCAAGTCTCTAGTGTCAGCTGGAATTGAGTAGAGCTAGATATATAGCATAGATTGCTCAGAATAATCGCTAGAAGGAACCGACAGACTTGTCTGAGAATGGCGGCTTTGGACTATTATAAGTACAGTTTGGTTGGGTCGAAGTTCTTGCGAAGGTACTCGGGATAAAGCACCAAGTCTCTAGTGTCAGCTGGAATTGAGTAGAGCTAGATATATGGCATAGATTGCTCAGAATAATCGCTAGAAGGAACCGACAGACTTGTCTGAGAATGGCGGCTTTGGACTATTATAAGTACAGTTTGGTTGTGACGAAGTGCTTGCGAAGGTACTCGGGATAAAGCACCAAGTGTCTAGTGTCAGATGGAATTGAGTAGGGCTAGATATATAGCATAGATTGCTCAGGATAATCGCTAGAAGGAACAAACCGTCTTGTCTCAGATTCGCGGCTTTGGACTATTATAAGTACAGTTTGGTTGGGCCGAAGTGCTTGCGAGTGTACTCGGGACAAAGCACCAAGTCTCTAGTGTCAGATGGAATTTAGTAGGGCTAGATATATAGCATAGATTGCTCAGGATTATCGCTAGAAGGAACAAACCGGCTTGTCTCAGATTCGCGGCTTTGGACTATTATAAGTACAGTTTGGTTGAGCCGAGGGGCTTGCGAAGGTACTCGGGACAAAGCTCCAAGTCTCCAGAGTCAGATGGAGTTGAGTAAGGCTAGATATATAGTATAGATTGCTCAGGATAATCGCTAGAAGGAACCGACCGACTTGTCTCTGATTCGCGACTTTGGACTATTATAAGTAATGTTTGGTTAGGTCACGGTTCTTGTGAATGTAATCAGGAAAAAGCTCCAAGTTTCTAGAGTTAGCTGGTGCTTAGCACGTATAGAAATATTGCATAGATTACTGTATAATGTGATTTTTATATTGCTAGATGTTTTATTTCGAATGCACCGCTTTAAGAGAAGTAGATACATGATATCTACTCCAACCCTGACTGGATGTTTGACTTTTTCCAGTTAATTTTCTTTTTACTTCCAATTCCTTTGCATCAGGAAGTGATCACTGATGGTTTAGGACCGACTTGTTTCAGTTTCACGACTTTGGACTTTTATAAGTACAGTTTGGTTAGGACGAAGTTCTTGTGAGGGTACTCGGGACAAAGAACCAAGTCTCTAGTGTCAGACGGAATTTAGTAAGGCTAGATATATAGTATAGATTGCTCAGGATAATCGCTTGAAGGAACGGACCGACTTTTCTCTGATTCGCGACATTGGACTATTATAAGTGCAGTTTGGTTGAGCCGAACTGCTTGTGAACGTACTCGGGATAAAGCACCAAGTCTCTAGTGTCAGCTGGAATTGAGTAGAGCTAGATATATAGCATAGATTTCTCAGGATAATCGCTAGAAGGAACCCACCGACTTGTCTCAGATTCGCGCCTTTGGACTTTTATAAGTACAGTTTGATTAAGCCGAGGTGCTTGCGAGGGTACTAGGGACAAAGAACCAAGTCTCTAGTGTCAGATGGAATTTAGTAGGGCTAGATATATAGCACAGATTGCTCAGGATAATCGCTAGAAGGAACAAACCGTCTTGTCTCAGATTCGCGGCTTTGGACTATTATAAGTACAGTTTGATTAAGCCGAGGTGCTTGCGAAGGAACTCGGGATAAAGCACCAAGTGTCTAGTGTCAGCTGGAATTGAGTAGAGCTAGATATATAGCATAGATTTCTCAGGATATTCGCTAGAAGGAACAAACCGGCTTGTCTCAGATTCGCGGCTTTGGACTATTATAAGTACAGTTTGGTTGAGCCGAGGGGCTTGCGAAGGTACTCGGGACAAAGCTCCAAGTCTCCAGAGTCAGATGGAGTTGAGTAAGGCTAGATATATAGTATAGATTGCTCAGGATAATCGCTAGAAGGAACCGACCGACTTGTCTCTGATTCGCGACTTTGGACTATTATAAGTAATGTTTGGTTAGGTCACGGTTCTTGTGAATGTAATCAGGAAAAAGCTCCAAGTTTCTAGAGTTAGCTGGTGCTTAGCACGTATAGAAATATTGCATAGATTACTGTATAATGTGATTTTTATATTGCTAGATGTTTTATTTCGAATGCACCGCTTTAAGAGAAGTAGATACATGATATCTACTCCCACCCTGACTGGCTGTTGGACTTTTTCCAGTTAAGTTTCTTTTTCCTTCCAATTCCTTGGCATCAGGATGTGATCACTGAAGGTTTAGGACCGACTTGTATCAGTTTCACGACTTTGGACTTTTATAAGTACAGTTTGGTTAGGTCGAAGTTCGTGTGAGGGTACTTGGGACAAGGAATCAAGTCTCTAGTGTCAGACGGAATTTAGCAGGTTTAGATATATAGCATAGATTGCTTAAGATAATCGCTTGAAGGAACGGACCGACTTTTTTCTGATTCGCGACTTTGGACTATTATAAGTGCAGTTTGGTTGAGCCGAACTGCTTGTGAACGTACTCGGGATAAAGCACCAAGTCTCTAGTGTCAGCTGGAATTGAGTAGAGCTAGATATATAGCATAGATTTCTCAGGATAATCGCTAGAAGGAACCGACAGACTTGTCTGAGAATGGCGGCTTTGGACTATTATAAGTACAGTTTGGTTGGGTCGAAGTTCTTGCGAGGTACTCGGGATAAAGCTCCAAGTCTCTAGTGTCAGATGGAATTTAGTAGGGCTAGATATATAGCATAGATTGCTCAGAATAATCGCTAGAAGGAACCGACAGACTTGTCTGAGAATGGCGGCTTTGGACTATTATAAGTACAGTTTGGTTGGGTCGAAGTTCTTGTGAGGGTACTCGGGACAAAGAACCAAGTCTCTAGTGTCAGATGGAATTTAGTAGGGCTAGATATATAGCACAGATTGCTCAGGATAATCGCTAGAAGGAACAAACCGTCTTGTCTCAGATTCGCGGCTTTGGACTATTATAAGTACAGTTTGATTAAGCCGAGGTGCTTGCGAAGGAACTCGGGATAAAGCACCAAGTGTCTAGTGTCAGATGGAATTTAGTAGGGCTAGATATATAGCATAGATTGCTCAGGATAATCGCTAGAAGGAACAAACCGTCTTGTCTCAGATTCTCGGCTTTGGACTATTATAAGTACAGTTTGGTTGAGCCGAAGTGCTTGTGAACGTACTCGGGATTAAGCTCCAAGTCTCTAGAGTCAGATGGAGTTGAGTAAGGCTAGATATATAGTATAGATTGCTCAGGATAATCGCTAGAAGGAACCGACCGACTTGTCTCTGATTCGCGACTTTGGACTATTATAAGTAATGTTTGGTTAGGTCACGGTTCTTGTGAAGGTAATCAGGAAAAAGCTCCAAGTTTCTAGAGTCAGCTGGTGCTTAGCACGTATAGAAATATTGCATAGATTACTGTATAATGTGACTTTTATATTGCTAGATGTTTTATTTCGAATGCACCGCTTTAAGAGAAGTAGATACATGATATCTACTCCCACCCGTACTGGCTGTTGGACTTTTTCCAGTTAAGTTTCTTTTTCCTTCCAATTCCTTGGCATCAGGACGTGATCACTGAAGGTTTAGGACCGACTTGTATCAGTTTCACGACTTTGGACTTTTATAAGTACAGTTTGGTTAGGTCGAAGTTCGTGTGAGGGTACTTGGGACAAGGAATCAAGTCTCTAGTGTCAGACGGAATTTAGCAGGTTTAGATATATAGCATAGATTGCTTAATATAATCGCTTGAAGGAACGGACCGACTTTTCTCTGATTCGCGAATTTGGACTATTATAAGTGCAGTTTGGTTGAGCCGAACAGCTTGTGAACGTACTCGGGATAAAGCACCAAGTCTCTAGTGTCAGCTGGAATTGAGTAGAGCTAGATATATAGCATAGATTTCTCAGGATAATCGCTAGAAGGAACAAACCGACTTGTCTCAGATTCATGAATTAGGACTTTTATTAATACAGTTTGATTAAGCCGAGGTGCTTGCGAAGGTACTCGGGATAATGCACCAAGTCTCTAGTGTCAGCTGGAATTGAGTAGAGCTAGATATATAGCATAGCTTTCTCAGGATAATCGCTAGAAGGAACAAACCGACTTGTCTCAGATTCGCGGCTTTGGAGTATTATAAGTACAGTTTGGTTGAGCCGCGGTGCTTGCGAGGGTACTCGGGACAAAGAACCAAGTCTCTAGTGTCAGATGGAATTTAGTAGGGCTAGATATATAGCATAGATTGCTCAGGATAATCGCTAGAAGGAACAAACCGTCTTGTCTCAGATTCGCGGATTTGGAGTATTATAAGTACAGTTTGGTTGAGCCGAGGGACTTGCGAAGGTACTCGGGACAAAGCACCAAGTCTCTAGTGTCAGATGGAATTTAGTAGGGCTAGATATATAGCATAGATTGCTCAGGATTATCGCTAGAAGGAACAAACCGTCTTGTCTCAGATTCGCGGCTTTGGACTATTATAAGTACAGTTTGGTTGAGCCGAGGGGCTTGCGAAGGTACTCGGGACAAAGCTCCAAGTCTCTAAAGTCAGCTGGAATTGAGTAGAGCTAGATATACAGCATAGATTTTTCAAGATATTCGCTAGAAGGAACCGACCGACTTGTCTTAGATTCGCGGCTTTGGACTATTATAAGTACAGTTTGATGGAGCCGTAGTGCTTGCGAAGGTACTCGGGACAAAGCACCAAGTCTCTAGTGTCAGATGGAATTTAGTAGGGCTAGATATATAGCACAGATTGCTCAGGATAATCGCTAGAAGGAACAAACCGTCTTGTCTCAGATTCGCGGCTTTGGACTATTATAAGTACAGTTTGGTTGAGCCGAGGGGCTTGCGAAGGTACTCGGGATAATGCAACCAAGTCTCTAGTGTCAGATGGAATTGAGTAGAGCTAGATATATAGCATAGCTTTCTCAGGATAATCGCTAGAAGGAACAAACCGACTTGTCTCAGATTCGCGGCTTTGGACTATTATAAGTACAGTTTGATTAAGCCGAGGTGCTTGCGATGGTACTCGGGATAAAGCACCAAGTCTCTAGTGTCAGATGGAATTTAGTAGGGCTAGATATATAGCATAGATTGCTCAGGATAATCGCTAGAAGGAACAAACCGTCTTGTCTCAGATTCGCGGCTTTGGACTATTATAAGTACAGTTTGGTTGAGCCGAGGGGCTTGCGAAGGTACTCGGGATAATGCACCAAGTCTCTAGTGTCAGCTGGAATTGAGTAGAGCTAGATATATAGCATAGCTTTCTCAGGATAATCGCTAGAAGGAACAAACCGACTTGTCTCAGATTCGCGGCTTTGGACTATTATAAGTACAGTTTGATTAAGCCGAGGTGCTTGCGAAGGTACTCGGGATAAAGCACCAAGTCTCCAGTGTCAGCTGGAATTGAGTAGAGCTAGATATATAGCATAGATTGCTCAGGATAATCGCTAGAAGGAACAAACCGTCTTGTCTCAGATTCTCGGCTTTGGACTATTATAAGTACAGTTTGGTTGAGCCGAAGTGCTTGTGAACGTACTCGGGATAAAGCTCCAAGTCTCTAGAGTCAGATGGAGTTGAGTAAGGCTAGATATATAGTATAGATTGCTCAGGATAATCGCTAGAAGGAACCGACCGACTTGTCTCTGATTCGCGACTTTGGACTATTATAAGTAATGTTTGGTTAGGTCACGGTTCTTGTGAATGTAATCAGGAAAAAGCTCCAAGTTTCTAGAGTCAGCTGGTGCTTAGCACGTATAGAAATATTGCATAGATTACTGTATAATGTGATTTTTATATTGCTAGATGTTTTATTTTGAATGCACCGCTTTAAGAGAAGTAGATACATGATATCTACCCCCACCCTGACTGGCTGTTGGACTTTTTCCAGTTAAGTTTCTTTTTCCTTCCAATTCCTTGGCAACAGGACGTGATCACTGCAGGTTTAGGACCGACTTGTCTCAGTTTCACGACTTTGGACTTTTATAAGTACAGTTTGGTTGGGTCGACGTTCGTGTGAGGGTACTCGGGACAAGGAACCAAGTCTCTAGTGTCAGACGGAATTTAGCAGGGTTAGATATATAGTATAGATTGCTCAGGATAATCGCTTGAAGGAACGGACCGACTTTTCTCTGATTCGCGACTTTGGACTATTATAAGTGCAGTTTGGTTGAGCCGAACTGCTTGTGAACGTACTCGGGATAAAGCACCAAGTCTCTAGTGTCAGCTGGAATTGAGTAGAGCTAGATATATGGCATAGATTGCTCAGAATAATCGCTAGAAGGAACAAACCGACTTGTCTCAGATTCATGAATTAGGACTTTTATTAATACAGTTTGATTAAGCCGAGGTGCTTGCGAAGGTACTCGGGATAAAGCACCAAGACTCTAGTGTCAGCTGGAATTGAGTAGACCTAGATATATAGCATAGATTGCTCAGAATAATCGCTAGAAGGAACCGACAGACTTGTCTGAGAATGGCGGCTTTGGACTATTATAAGTACAGTTTGGTTGGGTCGAAGTTCTTGCGAAGGTACTCGGGATAAAGCACCAAGTCTCTAGAGTCAGCTGGAATTGAGTAGAGCTAGATATACAGCATAGATCGCTTAAGATAATCGCTAGAAGGAACCGACCGACTTGTCTCAGATTCGCGGCTTTGGACTATTATTAGTGCAGTTTGGTTGAGCCGTGGTGCTTGCGAAGGTACTCGGGATAAAGCACCAAGTCTCTAGTGTCAGATGGAATTTAGTAGGGCTAGATATATAGCATAGATTGCTCAGGATAATCGCTAGAAGGAACAAACCGTCTTGTCTCAGATTCGCGGCTTTGGACTATTATAAGTACAGTTTGGTTGAGCCGGGGTGCTTGCGAAGGTACTCAGGACAAAGCACCAAGTCTCTAGTGTCAGATGGAATTTAGTAGGGCTAGATATATAGCATAGATTGCTCAGGATTATCGCTAGAAGGAACAAACCGGCTTGTCTCAGATTCGCGGCTTTGGACTATTATAAGTACAGTTTGGTTGAGCCGAGGGGCTTGCGAAGGTACTCGGGACAAAGCTCCAAGTCTCCAGAGTCAGATGGAGTTGAGTAAGGCTAGATATATAGTATAGATTGCTCAGGATAATCGCTAGAAGGAACCGACCGACTTGTCTCTGATTCGCGACTTTGGACTATTATAAGTAATGTTTGGTTAGGTCACGGTTCTTGTGAATGTAATCAGGAAAAAGCTCCAAGTTTCTAGAGTTAGCTGGTGCTTAGCACGTATAGAAATATTGCATAGATTACTGTATAATGTGATTTTTATATTGCTAGATGTTTTATTTCGAATGCACCGCTTTAAGAGAAGTAGATACATGATATCTACTCCCACCCTGACTGGCTGTTGGACTTTTTCCAGTTAAGTTTCTTTTTCCTTCCAATTCCTTGGCATCAGGATGTGATCACTGAAGGTTTAGGACCGACTTGTATCAGTTTCACGACTTTGGACTTTTATAAGTACAGTTTGGTTAGGTCGAAGTTCGTGTGAGGGTACTTGGGACAAGGAATCAAGTCTCTAGTGTCAGACGGAATTTAGCAGGTTTAGATATATAGCATAGATTGCTTAAGATAATCGCTTGAAGGAACGGACCGACTTTTTTCTGATTCGCGACTTTGGACTATTATAAGTGCAGTTTGGTTGAGCCGAACTGCTTGTGAACGTACTCGGGATAAAGCACCAAGTCTCTAGTGTCAGCTGGAATTGAGTAGAGCTAGATATATAGCATAGATTTCTCAGGATAATCGGAAGAAGGAAGCGACCGACTTTTCGCAGATTCAGGAGTTTGGACTATTATAAGTACAGTTTGGTTGAGCCGAGGGACTTGCGAAGGTACTCGGGACAAAGCACCAAGTCTCTAGTGTCAGATGGAATTTAGTAGGGCTAGATATATAGCACAGATTGCTCAGGATAATCGCTAGAAGGAACAAACCGTCTTGTCTCAGATTCGCGGCTTTGGACTATTATAAGTACAGTTTGATTAAGCCGAGGTGCTTGCGAAGGAACTCGGGATAAAGCACCAAGTGTCTAGTGTCAGATGGAATTTAGTAGGGCTAGATATATAGCATAGATTGCTCAGGATAATCGCTAGAAGGAACAAACCGTCTTGTCTCAGATTCGCGGCTTTGGACTATTATAAGTACAGTTTGGTTGAGCCGAAGTGCTTGTGAACGTACTCGGGATAAAGCTCCAAGTCTCTAGAGTCAGATGGAGTTGAGTAAGGCTAGATATATAGTATAGATTGCTCAGGATAATCGCTAGAAGGAACCGACCGACTTGTCTCTGATTCGCGACTTTGGACTATTATAAGTAATGTTTGGTTAGGTCACGGTTCTTGTGAAGGTAATCAGGAAAAAGCTCCAAGTTTCTAGAGTCAGTTGGTGCTTAGCACGTATAGAAATATTGCATAGATTACTGTATAATGTGATTTTATATTGCTAGATGTTTTATTTTGAATGCACCGCTTTAAGAGAAGTAGATACATGATATCTACTCCCACCCTGACTGGCTGTTGGACTTTTTCCAGTTAAGTTTCTTTTTCCTTCCAATTCCTTGGCATCAGGACGTGATCACTGAAGGTTTAGGACCGATTTTTCTCAGTTTCACGACTTTGGACTTTTATAAGTACAGTTTGGTTAGGTCGACGTTCGTGTGAGGGTACTCGGGACAAGGAACCAAGTCTCTAGTGTCAGACGGAATTTAGCAGGTTTAGATATATAGCATAGATTGCTTAATATAATCGCTTGAAGGAACGGACCGACTTTTCTCTGATTCGCGAATTTGGACTATTATAAGTGCAGTTTGGTTGAGCCGAACAGCTTGTGAACGTACTCGGGATAAAGCACCAAGTCTCTAGTGTCAGCTGGAATTGAGTAGAGCTAGATATATAGCATAGATTTCTCAGGATAATCGCTAGAAGGAACAAACCGACTTGTCTCAGATTCATGAATTAGGACTTTTATTAATACAGTTTGATTAAGCCGAGGTGCTTGCGAAGGTACTCGGGATAATGCACCAAGTCTCTAGTGTCAGCTGGAATTGAGTAGAGCTAGATATATAGCATAGCTTTCTCAGGATAATCGCTAGAAGGAACAAACCGACTTGTCTCAGATTCGCGGCTTTGGAGTATTATAAGTACAGTTTGGTTGAGCCGCGGTGCTTGCGAGGGTACTCGGGACAAAGAACCAAGTCTCTAGTGTCAGATGGAATTTAGTAGGGCTAGATATATAGCATAGATTGCTCAGGATAATCGCTAGAAGGAACAAACCGTCTTGTCTCAGATTCGCGGCTTTGGAATATTATAAGTACAGTTTGGTTGAGCCGAGGGACTTGCGAAGGTACTCGGGACAAAGCACCAAGTCTCTAGTGTCAGATGGAATTTAGTAGGGCTAGATATATAGCACAGATTGCTCAGGATAATCGCTAGAAGGAACAAACCGTCTTGTCTCAGATTCGCGGCTTTGGACTATTATAAGTACAGTTTGGTTGAGCCGAGGGGCTTGCGAAGGTACTCGGGACAAAGCTCCCAGTCTCTAGAGTCAGCTGGAATTGAGTAGAGCTAGATATACAGCATAGATTTCTCAGGATATTCCCTAGAAGGAACCGACCGACTTTTCTCAGATTCGCCACTTCGGACTATTATAAGTACAGTTTGATGGAGCCGTAGTGCTTGCGAAGGTACTCGGGACAAAGCACCAAGTGTCTAGTGTCAGATGGAATTTAGTAGGGCTAGATACATAGCATAGATTGCTCTGAATAATCGCTAGATGGAACCGACAGACTTGTCTGAGAATCGCGGCTTTGGACTATTATTAGTACAGTTTGGATGAGCCGTGGTGCTTGCGAAGGTACTCGGGACAAAGCACCAAGTCTCTAGTGTCAGATGGAATTTAGTAGGGCTAGATATATAGCATAGATTGCTCAGGATAATCGCTAGAAGGAACAAACCGTCTTGTCTCAGATTCGCGGCTTTGGACTATTATAAGTACAGTTTGGTTGAGCCGAGGGGCTTGCGAAGGTACTCGGGATAATGCACCAAGTCTCTAGTGTCAGCTGGAATTGAGTAGAGCTAGATATATAGCATAGCTTTGCTCGGGATAATCGCTAGATGGAACCGACAGACTTGTCTGAGATTCGCGGCTTTGGACTATTATTAGTACAGTTTGGATGAGCCGTGGTGCTTGCTAAGGTACTCGGGATAACGCTCCAAGTCTCTACAGTCAGATGGAGTTGAGTAAGGCTAGATATATAGTATAGATTGCTCAGGATAATCGCTAGAAGGAACCGACCGACTTGTCTCTGATTCGCAACTTTGGACTATTATAAGTAATGTTTGGTTAGGTCACGGTTCTTGTGAATGTAATCAGGAAAAAGCTCCAAGTTTCTAGAGTCAGTTGGTGCTTAGCACGTATAGAAATATTGCATAGATTACTGTATAATGTGATTTTTATATTGCTAGATGTTTTATTTTGAATGCACCGCTTTAAGAGAAGTAGATACATGATATCTACTCCCACCCTGACTGGCTGTTGGACTTTTTCCAGTTAAGTTTCTTTTTCCTTCCAATTCCTTGGCATCAGGATGTGATCACTGAAGGTTTAGGACCGACTTGTATCAGTTTCACGACTTTGGACTTTTATAAGTACAGTTTGGTTAGGTCGAAGTTCGTGTGAGGGTACTTGGGACAAGGAATCAAGTCTCTAGTGTCAGACGGAATTTAGCAGGTTTAGATATATAGCATAGATTGCTTAAGATAATCGCTTGAAGGAACGGACCGACTTTTTTCTGATTCGCGACTTTGGACTATTATAAGTGCAGTTTGGTTGAGCCGAACTGCTTGTGAACGTACTCGGGATAAAGCACCAAGTCTCTAGTGTCAGCTGGAATTGAGTAGAGCTAGATATATAGCATAGATTTCTCAGGATAATCGCTAGAAGGAAGCGACCGACTTTTCGCAGATTCATGATTTTGGACTTTTATAAGTACAGTTTGGTTAAGCCGAGGTGCTTGCGAAGGTACTCGGGATAATGCACCAAGTCTCTAGTGTCAGCTGGAATTGAGTAGAGCTAGATATATAGCATAGCTTTCTCAGGATAATCGCTAGAAGGAACAAACCGACTTGTCTCAGATTCGCGGCTTTGGAGTATTATAAGTACAGTTTGGTTGAGCCGCGGTGCTTGCGAGGGTACTCGGGACAAAGAACCAAGTCTCTAGTGTCAGACGGAATTTAGTAGGGCTAGATATATAGCATAGATTGCTCAGGATAATCGCTAGAAGGAACAAACCGTCTTGTCTCAGATTCGCGGCTTTGGAATATTATAAGTACAGTTTGGTTGAGCCGAGGTGCTTGCGAGGGTACTCGGGACAAAGAACCAAGTCTCTAGTGTCAGATGGAATTTAGTAGGGCTAGATATATAGCATAGATTGCTCAGGATTATCGCTAGAAGGAACAAACCGTCTTGTCTCAGATTCGCGGCTTTGGACTATTATAAGTACAGTTTGGTTGAGCCGAGGGGCTTGCGAAGGTACTCGGGACAAAGCTCCCAGTCTCTAGAGTCAGCTGGAATTGAGTAGAGCTAGATATACAGCATAGATTTTTCAGGATATTCCCTAGAAGGAACCGACCGACTTTTCTCAGATTCGCCACTTCGGACTATTATAAGTACAGTTTGATGGAGCCGTAGTGCTTGCGAAGGTACTCGGGACAAAGCACCAAGTGTCTAGTGTCAGATGGAATTTAGTAGGGCTAGATACATAGCATAGATTGCTCTGAATAATCGCTAGAAGGAACAAACCGTCTTGTCTCAGATTCGCGGCTTTGGACTATTATAAGTACAGTTTGGTTGAGCCGAGGGACTTGCGAAGGTACTCGGGACAAAGCTCCAAGTCTCTAGTGTCAGATGGAATTTAGTAGGGCTAGATATATAGCATAGATTGCTCAGGATTATCGCTAGAAGGAACAAACAGTCTTGTCTCAGATTCGCGGCTTTGGACTATTATAAGTACAGTTTGGTTGAGCCGAGGGGCTTGCGAAGGTACTCGGGATAAAGCACCAAGTCTCTAGTGTCAGATGGAATTTAGTAGGGCTAGATATATAGCATAGATTTCTCAGCATAATCGCTAGAAGGAACAAACCGACTTGTCTCAGATTCGCGGCTTTGGACTATTATAAGTACAGTTTGATTAAGCCGAGGTGCTTGTGAACGTACTCGGGATAAAGCTCCAAGTCTCTAGAGTCAGATGGAGTTGAGTAAGGCTAGATATATAGTATAGATTGCTCAGGATAATCGCTAGAAGGAACCGACCGACTTGTCTCTGATTCGCGACTTTGGACTATTATAAGTAATGTTTGGTTAGGTCACGGTTCTTGTGAATGTAATCAGGAAAAAGCTCCAAGTTTCTAGAGTCAGTTGGTGCTTAGCACGTATAGAAATATTGCATAGATTACTGTATAATGTGATTTTTATATTGCTAGATGTTTTATTTTGAATGCACCGCTTTAAGAGAAGTAGATACATGATATCTACCCCCACCCTGACTGGCTGTTGGACTTTTTCCAGTTAAGTTTCTTTTTCCTTCCAATTCCTTGGCATCAGGACGTGATCACTGAAGGTTTAGGACCGACTTGTTTCAGTTTCACGACTTTGGACTTTTATAAGTACAGTTTGGTTAGGTCGACGTTCGTGTGAGGGTACTCGGGACAAGGAACCAAGTCTCTAGTGTCAGACGGAATTTAGCAGGGTTAGATATATAGCATAGATTGCTTAATATAATCGCTTGAAGGAACGGACCGACTTTTCTCTGATTCGCGACTTTGGACTATTATAAGTGCAGTTTGGTTGAGCCGAACTGCTTGTGAACGTACTCGGGATAAAGCACCAAGTCTCTAGTGTCAGATGGAATTTAGTAGGGCTAGATATATAGCATAGATTGCTCAGGATTATCGCTAGAAGGAACAAACCGTCTTGTCTCAGATTCGCGGCTTTGGACTATTATAAGTACAGTTTGGTTGAGCCGAGGGGCTTGCGAAGGTACTCGGGACAAAGCTCCAAGTCTCCAGAGTCAGCTGGAATTGAGTAGAGCTAGATATATAGCATAGATTTCTCAGGATAATCGCTAGAAGGAACAAACCGACTTGTCTCTGATTCGCGGCTTTGGAGTATTATAAGTACAGTTTGGTTGAGCCGCGGTGCTTGCGAGGGTACTCGGGACAAAGAACCAAGTCTCTAGTGTCAGATGGAATTTAGTAGGGCTAGATATATAGCATAGCTTTCTCAGGATAATCGCTAGAAGGAACAAACCGTCTTGTCTCAGATTCGCGGCTTTGGACTATTATAAGTACAGTTTGATTAAGCCGAGGTGCTTGCGAAGGTACTCGGGATAAAGCACCAAGTCTCCAGTGTCAGCTGGAATTGAGTAGAGCTAGATATATAGCATAGATTGCTCAGGATAATCGCTAGAAGGAACAAACCGTCTTGTCTCAGATTCGCGGCTTTGGACTATTATAAGTACAGTTTGGTTGAGCCGAGGGGCATGCGAAGGTACTCGGGATAAGGCTCCAAGTCTCTAGAGTCAGATGGAGTTGAGTAAGGCTAGATATATAGTATAGATTGCTCAGGATAATCGCTAGAAGGAACCGACCGACTTGTCTCTGATTCGCGACTTTGGACTATTATAAGTAATGTTTGGTTAGGTCACGGTTCTTGTGAATGTAATCAGGAAAAAGCTCCAAGTTTCTAGAGTTAGCTGGTGCTTAGCACGTATAGAAATATTGCATAGATTACTGTATAATGTGATTTTTATATTGCTAGATGTTTTATTTTGAATGCACCGCTTTAAGAGAAGTAGATACATGATATCTACCCCCACCCTGACTGGCTGTTGGACTTTTTCTAGTTAAGTTTCTTTTTCCTTCCAATTCCTTGGCATCAGGACGTGATCACTGAAGGTTTAGGACTGACTTGTTTCAGTTTCACGACTTTGGACTTTTATAAGTACAGTTTGGTTAGGTCGACGTTCGTGTGAGGGTACTCGGGACAAGGAACCAAGTCTCTAGTGTCAGACGGAATTTAGCAGGGTTAGATATATAGCATAGATTGCTTAATATAATCGCTTGAAGGAACGGACCGACTTTTCTCTGATTCGCGACTTTGGACTATTATAAGTGCAGTTTGCTTGAGCCGAACTGCTTGTGAACGTACTCGGGATAAAGCAACAAGTCTCTAGTGTCAGCTGGAATTGAGTAGAGCTAGATATATAGCATAGATTTCTCAGGATAATCGCTAGAAGGAACAAACCGACTTGTCTCAGATTCATGAATTAGGACTTTTATTAATACAGTTTGATTAAGCCGAGGTGCTTGCGAAGGTACTCGGGATAATGCACCAAGTCTCTAGTGTCAGCTGGAATTGAGTAGAGCTAGATATATAGCATAGCTTTCTCAGGATAATCGCTAGAAGGAACAAACCGACTTGTCTCAGATTCGCGGCTTTGGACTATTAGAAGTACAGTTTGATTTAGCCGAGGTGCTTGCGAAGGAACTCGGGATAAAGCACCAAGTCTCAAGGGTCAGAGGGAATTGAGTAGCGCAAGATATATAGCACAGATTGCTCAGGATAATCGCTAGAAGGAACGAACCGTCTTGTCTCAGATTCGCGGCTTTGGAGTATTATAAGTACAGTTTGGTTGAGCCGAGGGACTTGCGAAGGTACTCGGGACAAAGCTCCCAGTCTCTAGAGTCAGCTGGAATTGAGTAGAGCTAGATATACAGCATAGATTTCTCAGGATATTCGCTAGAAGGAATAAACCGACTTGTCTCAGATTCGCGGCTTTGGACTATTATAAGTACAGTTTGATTAAGCCGAGGTGCTTGCGAAGGTACTCGGGATAAAGCACCAAGTCTCTAGTGTCAGCTGGAATTGAGTAGAGCTAGATATATAGCATAGATTTCTCAGGATAATCGCAAGAAGGAATAAACCGACTTGTCTCAGATTCGCGGCTTTGGAGTATTATAAGTACAGTTTGGTTGAGCCGCGGTGCTTGCGAGGGTACTCGGGAAAAAGCACCAAGTGTCTAGTGTCAGATGGAATTTAGTAGGGCTAGATATATAGCACAGATTGCTCGGGATAATCGCTAGAAGGAACCGACAGACTTGTCTGAGAATCGCGGCTTTGGACTATTATTAGTACAGTTTGGATGAGCCGAAGTGCTTGTGAGGGTACTCGGGACAAAGAACCAAGTCTCTAGTGTCAGACGGAATTTAGTAGGGCTAGATATATAGCATAGATTGCTCAGGATAATCGCTAGAAGGAACCGACCGGCTTGTCTCTGATTCGCGGCTTTGGACTATTATAAGTACAGTTTGGTTGAGCCGAGGGGCTTGCGAAGGTACTCGGGACAAAGCTCCAAGTCTCTAGTGTCAGATGGAATTTAGTAGGGCTAGATATATAGCATAGATTTCTCAGGATATTCGCAAGAAGGAACGGACCGACTTTTCTCTGATTCGCGACTTTGGACTATTATAAGTGCAGTTTGGTTGAGCCGAACTGCTTGTGAACGTACTCGGGATAAAGCACCAAGTCTCTAGAGTCAGCTG
Source organism: Diplolepis rosae (assembly GCA_030998225.1). Taxonomy (NCBI): domain Eukaryota; kingdom Metazoa; phylum Arthropoda; class Insecta; order Hymenoptera; family Diplolepididae; genus Diplolepis; species Diplolepis rosae. The sequence goes on along the minus strand of JAPYXD010000754.1, from coordinate 2,002,950 downwards.
GAATTGAGTAGAGCTAGATATATAGTAATGATTGCTCAGGATAATCGCTAGAAGGAACCGACCGACTTGTCTCTGATTCGCGACTTTGGACTATTATAAGTACAGTTTGGTTAGGTCAAAGTTCTTGTGAAGGTAATTTGGAAAAAGCTCAAGGTTTCTAGAGTCAGCTGGTGCTTAGCACGGATAGAAATATTGCATAGATTACTGTATAATGTGAGTTTTATATTGCTAGATGTTTTATTTCGAATGCACCGCTTTAAGAGAAGTAGATACATGATTTATACTCCCACCCTGACTGGCTGATGGACTTTTTCCAGTTAAGTTTCTTTTTCCTTCCAATTCCTTGGCATCAGGACGTGATCACTGAAGGTTTAGGAACGACTTGTATCAGTTTCACGACTTTGGACTTTTATAAGTACAGTTTGCTTACGCCGAGGGGCTTGCGAAGGTACTCGGGACAAAGCTCCCAGTCTCTAGAGTCAGCTGGAATTGAGTAGAGCTAGATATACAGCATAGATCGCTTAAGATAATCGCTTAAAGGAACAGACCGACTTTTCACATATTCATGAATTGCGACTATTATAAGTACAGTTTGATGGAGCCGTAGTGCTTGCGAAGGTACTCAGGACAAAGTTCTAAGTCTGTAAAGTCAGCGGCAATTGAGTAGGGTTAGACATATACCATGGATTTCTCAGGATATTCGCTAGAAGGAAGCGACCGACTTGTCTCTGATTCGCGACTTTGGAATATTATAAGTACAGTTTGATCGAGCCGTAGTGCTTGCGAAGGAACTCGGGATAAAGCACCAAGTGTCTAGTGTCAGATGGAATTTAGTAGGGCTAGATATATAGCATAGATTTCTCAGGATATTCGGAAGAAGGAAGCGACCGACTTTTCGCAGATTCATGATTTTGGACTTTTATAAGTACAGTTTGGTTGAGCCGAAGTGCTTGTGAACGTACTCGGGATTAAGCTCCAAGCCTCTAGAGTCAGATGGAGTTGAGTAAGGCTAGATATATAGCATAGATTGCTTAAGATAATCGCTTGAAGGAACCGACCGACTTTTCTCACATTCATGAATTAGGACTTTTATAAGTACAGTTTGATTAAGCCGAGGTGCTTGCGAAGGTACTCGGGATAAAGCACATAGTCACTAGTGTCAGATGGAATTTAGTAGGGCTAGATATATAGCATAGATTGCTCAGGATAATCGCTAGAAGGAACAAACCGTCTTGTCTCAGATTCGCGGCTTTGGACTATTATAAGTACAGTTTGGTTGGGTCGAAGTTCTTGTGAGGGTACTCGGGACAAAGAACCAAGTCTCTAAAGTCAGCGGAAATTGAGTAGGGTTACAAATACAGCATAGATTTTTCAAGATATTCGCTAGAAGGAACCGACCGACTTTTCTCCCATTCATGAATTAGGACTTTTATAAGTACAGTTTGATTAAGCCGAGGTGCTTGCGGAGGAACTCGGGATAAAGCACCAAGTCTCTAGTGTCAGATGGAATTTAGTAGGGCTAGATATATAGCACAGATTGCTCAGGATAATCGCTAGAAGGAACAAACCGTCTTGTCTCAGATTCGCGGCTTTGGACTATTATAAGTACAGTTTGGTTGGGTCGAAGTTCTTGTGAAGGTAATCAGGAAAAAGCTCCAAGTTTCTAGAGTCAGCTGGTGCTTAGCACGGATAGAAATTTTGAATAGATTACTGTATAATGTGACTTTTATATTGCTAGATGTTTTATTTCGAATGCACCGCTTTAAGAGAAGTAGATACATGATTTCTACTCCCACCCTGACTGGCTGTTGGACTTTTTCCAGTTAAGTTTCTTTTTCCTTCCAATTCCTTGGCATCAGGACGTGATCACTGAAGGTTTAGGACTGACTTGTAAAAGTTTCATGATTTTGGACTTTTATAAGTACAGTTTGGTTAGGACGAAGTTCTTGTGAGGGTACTCGGGACAAAGAACCAAGTCTCTAGTGTCAGACGGAATTTAGTAGGGCTAGATATATAGCATAGATTTCTCAGGATATTCGCAAGAAGGAACGGACCGACTTTTCTCTGATTCGCGACTTTGGACTATTATAAGTGCAGTTTGGTTGAGCCGAACTGCTTGTGAACGTACTCGGGATAAAGCACCAAGTCTCTAGAGTCAGCTGGAATTGAGTAGAGCTAGATATATAGTAATGATTGCTCAGGATAATCGCTAGAAGGAACCGACCGACTTGTCTCTGATTCGCGACTTTGGACTATTATAAGTAATGTTTGGTTAGGTCAAGGTTCTTGTGAAGGTAATCAGGAAAAAGCTCCAAGTTTCTAGAGTCAGCTGGTGCTTAGCACGGATAGAAATATTGCATAGATTACTGTATAATGTGATTTTTATATTGTTAGATGTTTTATTTCGAATGCCCCGCGTTAAGAGAAGTAGATATATAATTTCTACTCCCACCCTGACTGGCTGTTGGACTTTTTCCAGTTAAGTTTCTTTTTCCTTCCAATTCCTTGGCATCAGGATGTGATCACTGAAGGTTTAGGACCGACTTGTATCAGTTTCACGACTTTGGACTTTAATAAGTACAGTTTGGTTAAGTCGAAGTTCGTGTGAGGGTACTCGGGACAAAGAACCAAGTCTCTAGTGTCAGACGGAATTTAGTAGGGCTAGATATATAGCATAGATTTCTCAGGATATTCGCAAGAAGGAAGCGACCGACTTTTCGCAGATTCATGATTTTGGACTTTTATAAGTACAGTTTGGTTGAGCCGAGGGGCTTGCGAAGGTACTCGGGACAAAGCTCCAAGTCTCGAGAGTCAGCTGGAATTGAGTAGAGCTAGATATATAGCATAGATTTCTCAGGATATTCGGAAGAAGGAAGCGACCGACTTTTCGCAGATTCATGATTTTGGACTTTTATAAGTACAGTTTGGTTGAGCCGAAGTGCTTGTGAACGTACTCGGGATAAAGCTCCAAGTCTCTAGAGTCAGATGGAGTTGAGTAAGGCTAGATATATAGTATAGATTGCTCAGGATAATCGCTAGAAGGAACCGACCGACTTGTCTCTGATTCGCGACTTTGGACTATTATAAGTAATGTTTGGTTAGGTCACGGTTCTTGTGAAGGTAATCAGGAAAAAGCTCCAAGTTTCTAGAGTCAGCTGGTGCTTAGCACGTATAGAAATATTGCATAGATTACTGTATAATGTGACTTTTATATTGCTAGATGTTTTATTTCGAATGCACCGCTTTAAGAGAAGTAGATACATGATTTCTACTCCCACCCTGACTGGCTGTTGGACTTTTTCCAGTTAAGTTTCTTTTTCCTTCCAATTCCTTGGCATCAGGACGTGATCACTGAAGGTTTAGGAACGACTTGTAAAAGTTTCACGACTTTGGACTTTTATAAGTACAGTTTGGTTAGGACGAAGTTCTTGTGAGGGTACTCGGGACAAAGAACCAAGTCTCTAGTGTCAGACGGAATTTAGTAGGGCTAGATATATAGCATAGATTTCTCAGGATATTCGCAAGAAGGAAGCGACCGACTTTTCGCAGATTCATGATTTTGGACTTTTATAAGTACAGTTTGGTTGAGCCGAAGTGCTTGTGAACGTACTCGGGATTAAGCTCCAAGCCTCTAGAGTCAGATGGAGTTGAGTAAGGCTAGATATATAGCATAGATTGCTTAAGATAATCGCTTGAAGGAACCGACCGACTTTTCTCACATTCATGAATTAGGACTTTTATAAGTACAGTTTGATTAAGCCGAGGTGCTTGCGAAGGTACTCGGGATAAAGCACATAGTCACTAGTGTCAGATGGAATTTAGTAGGGCTAGATATATAGCATAGATTGCTCAGGATAATCGCTAGAAGGAACAAACCGTCTTGTCTCAGATTCGCGGCTTTGGACTATTATAAGTACAGTTTGGTTGGGTCGAAGTTCTTGTGAGGGTACTCGGGACAAAGAACCAAGTCTCTAAAGTCAGCGGAAATTGAGTAGGGTTACAAATACAGCATAGATTTTTCAAGATATTCGCTAGAAGGAACCGACCGACTTTTCTCACATTCATGAATTAGGACTTTTATAAGTACAGTTTGATTAAGCCGAGGTGCTTGCGAAGGAACTCGGGATAAAGCACCAAGTCTCTAGTGTCAGATGGAATTTAGTAGGGCTAGATATATAGCACAGATTGCTCAGGATAATCGCTAGAAGGAACAAACCGTCTTGTCTCAGATTCGCGGCTTTGGACTATTATAAGTAATGTTTGGTTAGGTCAAGGTTCTTGTGAAGGTAATCAGGAAAAAGCTCCAAGTTTCTAGAGTCAGCTGGTGCTTAGCACGTATAGAAATATTGCATAGATTACTGTATAATGTGACTTTTATATTGCTAGATGTTTTATTTCGAATGCACCGCTTTAAGAGAAGTAGATACATGATTTCTACTCCCACCCTGACTGGCTGTTGGACTTTTTCCAGTTAAGTTTCTTTTTCCTTCCAATTCCTTGGCATCAGGACGTGATCACTGAAGGTTTAGGACTGACTTGTAAAAGTTTCATGATTTTGGACTTTTATAAGTACAGTTTGGTTAGGACGAAGTTCTTGTGAGGGTACTCGGGACAAAGAACCAAGTCTCTAGTGTCAGACGGAATTTAGTAGGGCTAGATATATAGCATAGATTTCTCAGGATATTCGCAAGAAGGAACGGACCGACTTTTCTCTGATTCGCGACTTTGGACTATTATAAGTGCAGTTTGGTTGAGCCGAACTGCTTGTGAACGTACTCGGGTAAAGCTCCAAGCCTCTAGAGTCAGCTGGAATTGAGTAGAGCTAGATATATAGTAATGATTGCTCAGGATAATCGCTAGAAGGAACCGACCGACTTGTCTCTGATTCGCGACTTTGGACTATTATAAGTAACGTTTGGTTAGGTCAAGGTTCTTGTGAAGGTAATCAGGAAAAAGCTCAAGGTTTCTAGAGTCAGCTGGTGCTTAGAACGGATAGAAATATTGCATAGATTACTGTATAATGTGATTTTTATATTGCTAGATGTTTTATTTCGAATGCACCGCTTTAAGAGAAGTAGATACATGATTTCTACTCCCACCCTGACTGGCTGTTGGACTTTTTCCAGTTAAGTTTCTTTTTCCTTCCAATTCCTTGGCATCAGGACGTGATCACTGAAGGTTTAGGAACGACTTGTAAAAGTTTCACGACTTTGGACTTTTATAAGTACAGTTTGGTTAGGACGAAGTTCTTGTGAGGGTACTCGGGACAAAGAACCAAGTCTCTAGTGTCAGACGGAATTTAGTAGGGCTAGATATATAGCATAGATTTCTCAGGATATTCGGAAGAAGGAAGCGACCGACTTTTCGCAGATTCATGATTTTGGACTTTTATAAGTACAGTTTGGTTGAGCCGAAGTGCTTGTGAACGTACTCGGGATAAAGCTCCAAGTCTCTAGAGTCAGATGGAGTTGAGTAAGGCTAGATATATAGTATAGATTGCTCAGGATAATCGCTAGAAGGAACCGACCGACTTGTCTCTGATTCGCGACTTTGGACTATTATAAGTAATGTTTGGTTAGGTCACGGTTCTTGTGAAGGTAATCAGGAAAAAGCTCCAAGTTTCTAGAGTCAGCTGGTGCTTAGCACGTATAGAAATATTGCATAGATTACTGTATAATGTGACTTTTATATTGCTAGATGTTTTATTTCGAATGCACCGCTTTAAGAGAAGTAGATACATGATTTCTACTCCCACCCTGACTGGCTGTTGGACTTTTTCCAGTTAAGTTTCTTTTTCCTTCCAATTCCTTGGCATCAGGACGTGATCACTGAAGGTTTAGGAACGACTTGTAAAAGTTTCACGACTTTGGACTTTAATAAGTACAGTTTGGTTAAGTCGAAGTTCGTGTGAGGGTACTCGGGACAAAGAACCAAGTCTCTAGTGTCAGACGGAATTTAGTAGGGCTAGATATATAGCATAGATTTCTCAGGATATTCGCAAGAAGGAAGCGACCGACTTTTCGCAAATTCATGATTTTGGACTTTTATAAGTACAGTTTGGTTGAGCCGAAGTGCTTGTGAACGTACTCGGGATAAAGCTCCAAGCCTCTAGAGTCAGACGGAATTTAGCAGGTTTAGATATATAGCATAGATTGCTTAAGATAATCGCTTGAAGGAACGGACCGACTTTTTTCTGATTCGCGACTTTGGACTATTATAAGTGCAGTTTGGTTGAGCCGAACTGCTTGTGAACGTACTCGGGATAAAGCACCAAGTCTCTAGTGTCAGATGGAATTTAGTAGGGCTAGATATATAGCATAGATTTCTCAGGATATTCGGAAGAAGGAAGCGACCGACTTTTCGCAGATTCATGATTTTGGACTTTTATAAGTACAGTTTGGTTGAGCCGAAGTGCTTGTGAACGTACTCGGGATAAAGCTCCAAGTCTCTAGAGTCAGATGGAATTTAGTAGGGCTAGATATATAGCATAGATTTCTTATGATAATCGCTTGAAGGAACGGACCGACTTTTCTCTGATTCGCGACTTTGGACTATTATAAGTACAGTTTGGTTGAGCCGAAGTGCTTGTGAGCGTACTCGGGATAAAGCTCCAAGTCTCTAGAGTCAGATGGAGTTGAGTAAGGCTAGATATATAGTATAGATTGCTCAGGATAATCGCTAGAAGGAACAAACCGTCTTGTCTCAGATTCGCGGCTTTGGACTATTATAAGTACAGTTTGGTTGAGCCGAGGGGCTTGCGAAGGTACTCGGGACAAAGCTCCAAGTCTCGAGAGTCAGCTGGAATTGAGTAGAGCTAGATATATAGCATAGATTTCTCAGGATATTCGCAAGAAGGAACCGACCGACTTGTCTCTGATTCGCGACTTTGGACTATTATAAGTAATGTTTGGTTAGGTCACGGTTCTTGTGAATGTAATCAGGAAAAAGCTCCAAGTTTCTAGAGTTAGCTGGTGCTTAGCACGTATAGAAATATTGCATAGATTACTGTATAATGTGATTTTTATATTGCTAGATGTTTTATTTCGAATGCACCGCTTTAAGAGAAGTAGATACATGATATCTACTCCCACCCTGACTGGCTGTTGGACTTTTTCCAGTTAAGTTTCTTTTTCCTTCCAATTCCTTGGCATCAGGATGTGATCACTGAAGGTTTAGAACCGACTTGTATCAGTTTCACGACTTTGGACTTTTATAAGTACAGTTTGGTTAGGTTGAAGTTCGTGTGAGGGTACTTGGGACAAGGAATCAAGTCTCTAGTGTCAGACGGAATTTAGCAGGTTTAGATATATAGCATAGATTGCTTAAGATAATCGCTTGAAGGAACGGACCGACTTTTCTCTGATTCGCGACTTTGGAATATTATAAGTGAAGTTTGGTTGAGCCGAACTGCTTGTGAACGTACTCGGGATAAAGCACCAAGTCTCTAGTGTCAGCTGGAATTGAGTAGAGCTAGATATATAGCATAGATTTCTCAGAATAATCGCTAGAAGGAACCGACAGACTTGTCTGAGAATGGCGGCTTTGGACTATTATAAGTACAGTTTGGTAGGGTCGAAGTTCTTGTGAGGGTACTCGGGACAAAGAACCAAGTCTCTAGTGTCAGATGGAATTTAGTAGGGCTAGATATATAGCATAGATTGCTCAGGATAATCGCTAGAAGGAACAAACCGTCTTGTCTCAGATTCGCGGCTTTGGACTATTATAAGTACAGTTTGGTTGAGCCGAGGGACTTGCGAAGGTACTCGGGACAAAGCTCCAAGTCTCTAGTGTCAGATGGAATTTAGTAGGGCTAGATATATAGCATAGATTGCTCAGGATAATCGCTAGAAGGAACAAACCGTCTTGTCTCAGATTCGCGGCTTTGGACTATTATAAGTACAGTTTGGTTGAGCCGAGGGGCTTGCGAAGGTACTCCCCAGTCTCTAGAGTCAGCTGGAATTGAGTAGAGCTAGATATACAGCATAGCTTTCTCAGGATAATCGCTAGAAGGAACAAACCGACTTGTCTCAGATTCGCGGCTTTGGACTATTATAAGTACAGTTTGATTAAGCCGAGGTGCTTGCGAAGGTACTCGGGACATAGCTCCAAGTCTCATGAGTAAGATGGAGTTGAGTAAGGCTAGATATATAGTATAGATTGCTCAGGATAATCGCTAGAAGGAACCGACCGACTTGTCTCTGATTCGCGACTTTGGACTATTATAAGTAATGTTTGGTTAGGTCACGGTTCTTGTGAATGTAATCAGGAAAAAGCTCCAAGTTTCTAGAGTCAGTTGGTGCTTAGCACGTATAGAAATATTGCATAGATTACTGTATAATGTGATTTTTATATTGCTAGATGTTTTATTTTGAATGCACCGCTTTAAGAGAAGTAGATACATGATATCTACTCCCACCCTGACTGGCTGTTGGACTTTTTCCAGTTAAGTTTCTTTTTCCTTCCAATTCCTTGGCATCAGGACGTGATCACTGAAGGTTTAGGACCGACTTGTTTCAGTTTCACGACTTTGGACTTTTATAAGTACAGTTTGGTTAGGTCGACGTTCGTGTGAGGGTACTCGGGACAAGGAACCAAGTCTCTAGTGTCAGACGGAATTTAGCAGGGTTAGATATATAGCATAGATTGCTCAGTATAATCGCTTGAAGGAACGGACCGACTTTTCTCTGATTCGCGACTTTGGAATATTATAAGTGCAGTTTGGTTGAGCCGAACTGCTTGTGAACGTACTCGGGATAAAGCACCAAGTCTCTAGTGTCAGCTGGAATTGAGTAGAGCTAGATATATAGCATAGATTTCTCAGGATATTCGGAAGAAGGATCAAACCGACTTGTCTCAGATTCGCGGCTTTGGACTATTATAAGTACAGTTTGATTAAGCCGAGGTGCTTGCGAAGGTACTCGGGATAAAGCACCAAGTCTCTAGTGTCAGCTGGAATTGAGTAGAGCTAGATATATAGCATAGATTGCTCAGGATAATCGCTAGAAGGAACGAACCGTCTTGTCTCAGATTCGCGGCTTTGGAGTATTATAAGTACAGTTTGGTTGAGCCGAGGGACTTGCGAAGGTACTCGGGACAAAGCTCCAAGTCTCTAAAGTCAGCTGGAATTGAGTAGAGCTAGATATACAGCATAGATTTCTCAAGATATTCGCTAGAAGGAATAAACCGACTTGTCTCAGATTCGCGGCTTTGGAGTATTATAAGTACAGTTTGGTTGAGCCGCGGTGCTTGCGAGGGTACTAGGGACAAAGAACCAAGTCTCTAGTGTCAGATGGATTTTAGTAGGGCTAGATATATAGCATAGCTTTCTCAGGATAATCGCTAGAAGGAACAAACCGTCTTGTCTCAGATTCGCGGCTTTGGACTATTATAAGTACAGTTTGATTAAGCCGAGGTGCTTGCGAAGGTACTCGGGATAAAGCACCAAGTCTCCAGTGTCAGCTGGAATTGAGTAGAGCTAGATATATAGCATAGATTGCTCAGGATAATCGCTAGAAGGAACAAACCGTCTTGTCTCAGATTCGCGGCTTTGGACTATTATAAGTACAGTTTGGTTGAGCCGAGGGGCTTGCGAAGGTACTCGGGACAAAGCTCCAAGTCTCTAGAGTCAGATGGAGTTGAGTAAGGCTAGATATATAGTATAGATTGCTCAGGATAATCGCTAGAAGGAACCGACCGACTTGTCTCTGATTCGCGACTTTGGACTATTATAAGTAATGTTTGGTTAGGTCACGGTTCTTGTGAATGTAATCAGGAAAAAGCTCCAAGTCTCTAGAGTCAGATGGTGCTTAGCACGTATAGAAATATTGCATAGATTACTGTATAATGTGACTTTTATATTGCTAGATGTTTTATTTTGAATGCACCGCTTTAAGAGAAGTAGATACATGATATCTACCCCCACCCTGACTGGCTGTTGGACTTTTTCTAGTTAAGTTTCTTTTTCCTTCCAATTCCTTGGCATCAGGACGTGATCACTGAAGGTTTAGGACTGACTTGTTTCAGTTTCACGACTTTGGACTTTTATAAGTACAGTTTGGTTAGGTCGACGTTCGTGTGAGGGTACTCGGGACAAGGAACCAAGTCTCTAGTGTCAGACGGAATTTAGCAGGGTTAGATATATAGCATAGATTGCTTAATATAATCGCTAGAAGGAACGGACCGACTTTTCTCTGATTCGCGACTTTGGACTATTATAAGTGCAGTTTGCTTGAGCCGAACTGCTTGTGAACGTACTCGGGATAAAGCACCAAGTCTCTAGTGTCAGCTGGAATTGAGTAGAGCTAGATATATAGCATAGATTTCTCAGGATAATCGCTAGAAGGAACAAACCGACTTGTCTCAGATTCATGAATTAGGACTTTTATTAATACAGTTTGATTAAGCCGAGGTGCTTGCGAAGGTACTCGGGATAATGCACCAAGTCTCTAGTGTCAGCTAGAATTGAGTAGAGCTAGATATATAGCATAGCTTTCTCAGGATAATCGCTAGAAGGAACAAACCGACTTGTCTCAGATTCGCGGCTTTGGACTATTAGAAGTACAGTTTGATTAAGCCGAGGTGCTTGCGAAGGTGCTCGGGATAAAGCACATAGTCACTAGTGTCAGATGGAATTTAATAGGGCTAGATATATAGCATAGATTGCTCAGGATAATCGCTAGAAGGAACGAACCGTCTTGTCTCAGATTCGCGGCTTTGGAGTATTATAAGTACAGTTTGGTTGAGCCGAGGGACTTGCGAAGGTACTCGGGACAAAGCTCCCAGTCTCTAGAGTCAGCTGGAATTGAGTAGAGCAAGATATACAGCATAGATTTCTCAGGAGATTCGCTAGAAGGAACAAACCGGCTTGTCTCAGATTCGCGGCGTTGGACTATTATAAGTACAGTTTGATTAAGCCGAGGTTCTTGCGAAGGAACTCGGGATAAAGCACCAAGTCTCTAGTGTCAGCTGGAATTGAGTAGAGCTAGATATATAGCATAGATTTCTCAGGATAATCGCTAGAAGGAATAAACCGACTTGTCTCAGATTCGCGGCTTTGGAGTATTATAAGTACAGTTTGGTTGAGCCGCGGTGCTTGCGAGGGTACTCGGGACAAAGAACCAAGTCTCTAGTGTCAGACGGAATTTAGTAGGGCTAGATATATAGCATAGATTGCTCAGGATAATCGCTAGAAGGAACAAACCGTCTTGTCTCAGATTCGCGGCTTTGGACTATTATAAGTACAGTTTGGTTGAGCCGAGGGACTTGCGAAGGTACTCGGGACAAAGCTCCAAGTCTCTAGTGTCAGATGGAATTTAGTAGGGCTAGATATATAGCATAGATTGCTCAGGATAATCGCTAGAAGGAACAAACCGTCTTGTCTCAGATTCGCGGCTTTGGACTATTATGAGTACAGTTTGGTTGAGCCGAGGGACTTGCGAAGGTACTCGGGACAAAGCTCCAAGTCTCTAGTGTCAGATGGAATTTAGTAGGGCTAGATATATAGCATAGATTGCTCAGAATAATCGCTAGAAGGAACCGACAGACTTGTCTGAGAATGGCGGCTTTGGAATATTATAAGTACAGTATGGTTGGGTCGAAGTTCTTGTGAGGGTACTCGTGAAAAAGAACCAAGTCTCTAAAGTCAGCGGAAATTGAGTAGAGCTAGATATATAGCACAGATTGCTCAGGATAATCGCTAGAAGGAACAAACCGTCTTGTCTCAGATTCGCGGCTTTGGACTATTATAAGTACAGTTTGGTTGAGCCGAACTGCTTGTGAACGTACTCGGGATAAAGCACCAAGTCTCTAGTGTCAGCTGGAATTGATCAGAGCTAGATATATAGCATAGATTTCTCAGGATAATCGCAAGAAGGAACCGACCGACTTGTCTCTGATTCGCGACTTTGGACTATTATAAGTAATGTTTGGTTAGGTCAAGGTTCTTGTGAAGGTAATTTGGAAAAAGCTCAAGGTTTCTAGAGTCAGCTGGTGCTTAGCACGGATAGAAATATTGCATAGATTACTGTATAATGTGAGTTTTATATTGCTAGGATGTTTTATTTCGAATGCACCGCTTTAAGAGAAGTAGATACATGATTTATACTCCCACCCTGACTGGCTGATGGACTTTTTCCAGTTAAGTTTCTTTTTCCTTCCAATTCCTTGGCATCAGGACGTGATCACTGAAGGTTTAGGAACGACTTGTATCAGTTTCACGACTTTGGACTTTTATAAGTACAGTTTGATTAAGCCGAGGGGCTTGCGAAGGTACTCGGGACAAAGCTCCCAGTCTCTAGAGTCAGCTGGAATTGAGTAGAGCTAGATATACAGCATAGATCGCTTAAGATAATCGCTTAAAGGAACAGACCGACTTTTCACATATTCATGAATTGCGACTATTATAAGTACAGTTTGATGGAGCCGTAGTGCTTGCGAAGGTACTCAGGACAAAGTTCTAAGTCTGTAAAGTCAGCGGCAATTGAGTAGGGTTAGACATATACCATGGATTTCTCAGGATATTCGCTAGAAGGAAGCGACCGACTTGTCTCTGATTCGCGACTTTGGAATATTATAAGTACAGTTTGTTTGAGCCGTAGTGCTTGCGAAGGAACTCGGGATAAAGCACCAAGTGTCTAGTGTCAGATGGAATTTAGTAGGGCTAGATATATAGCATAGATTTCTCAGGATATTCGGAAGAAGGAAGCGACCGACTTTTCGCAGATTCATGATTTTGGACTTTTATAAGTACAGTTTGGTTGAGCCGAAGTGCTTGTGAACGTACTCGGGATTAAGCTCCAAGCCTCTAGAGTCAGATGGAGTTGAGTAAGGCTAGATATATAGCATAGATTGCTTAAGATAATCGCTTGAAGGAACCGACCGACTTTTCTCACATTCATGAATTAGGACTTTTATAAGTACAGTTTGATTAAGCCGAGGTGCTTGCGAAGGTACTCGGGATAAAGCACATAGTCACTAGTGTCAGATGGAATTTAGTAGGGCTAGATATATAGCATAGATTGCTCAGGATAATCGCTAGAAGGAACAAACCGTCTTGTCTCAGATTCGCGGCTTTGGACTATTATAAGTACAGTTTGGTTGGGTCGAAGTTCTTGTGAGGGTACTCGGGACAAAGAACCAAGTCTCTAAAGTCAGCGGAAATTGAGTAGGGTTACAAATACAGCATAGATTTTTCAAGATATTCGCTAGAAGGAACCGACCGACTTTTCTCACATTCATGAATTAGGACTTTTATAAGTACAGTTTGATTAAGCCGAGGTGCTTGCGAAGGAACTCGGGATAAAGCACCAAGTCTCTAGTGTCAGATGGAATTTAGTAGGGCTAGATATATAGCACAGATTGCTCAGGATAATCGCTAGAAGGAACAAACCGTCTTGTCTCAGATTCGCGGCTTTGGACTATTATAAGTACAGTTTGGTTAGGTCACGGTTCTTGTGAAGGTAATCAGGAAAAAGCTCCAAGTTTCTAGAGTCAGCTGGTGCTTAGCACGTATAGAAATATTGCATAGATTACTGTATAATGTGACTTTTATATTGCTAGATGTTTTATTTCGAATGCACCGCTTTAAGAGAAGTAGATACATGATTTCTACTCCCACCCTGACTGGCTGTTGGACTTTTTCCAGTTAAGTTTCTTTTTCCTTCCAATTCCTTGGCATCAGGACGTGATCACTGAAGGTTTAGGACTGACTTGTAAAAGTTTCATGATTTTGGACTTTTATAAGTACAGTTTGGTTAGGACGAAGTTCTTGTGAGGGTACTCGGGACAAAGAACCAAGTCTCTAGTGTCAGACGGAATTTAGTAGGGCTAGATATATAGCATAGATTTCTCAGGATATTCGCAAGAAGGAACGGACCGACTTTTCTCTGATTCGCGACTTTGGACTATTATAAGTGCAGTTTGGTTGAGCCGAACTGCTTGTGAACGTACTCGGGATAAAGCACCAAGTCTCTAGAGTCAGCTGGAATTGAGTAGAGCTAGATATATAGTAATGATTGCTCAGGATAATCGCTAGAAGGAACCGACCGACTTGTCTCTGATTCGCGACTTTGGACTATTATAAGTAACGTTTGGTTAGGTCAAGGTTCTTGTGAAGGTAATCAGGAAAAAGCTCCAAGTTTCTAGAGTCAGCTGGTGCTTAGCACGGATAGAAATATTGCATAGATTACTGTATAATGTGATTTTTATATTGTTAGATGTTTTATTTCGAATGCCCCGCGTTAAGAGAAGTAGATATATAATTTCTACTCCCACCCTGACTGGCTGTTGGACTTTTTCCAGTTAAGTTTCTTTTTCCTTCCAATTCCTTGGCATCAGGATGTGATCACTGAAGGTTTAGGACCGACTTGTATCAGTTTCACGACTTTGGACTTTAATAAGTACAGTTTGGTTAAGTCGAAGTTCGTGTGAGGGTACTCGGGACAAAGAACCAAGTCTCTAGTGTCAGACGGAATTTAGTAGGGCTAGATATATAGCATAGATTTCTCAGGATATTCGCAAGAAGGAAGCGACCGACTTTTCGCAGATTCATGATTTTGGACTTTTATAAGTACAGTTTGGTTGAGCCGAGGGGCTTGCGAAGGTACTCGGGACAAAGCTCCAAGTCTCGAGAGTCAGCTGGAATTGAGTAGAGCTAGATATATAGCATAGATTTCTCAGGATATTCGCAAGAAGGAAGCGACCGACTTTTCGCAGATTCATGATTTTGGACTTTTATAAGTACAGTTTGGTTGAGCCGAAGTGCTTGTGAACGTACTCGGGATAAAGCTCCAAGTCTCTAGAGTCAGATGGAGTTGAGTAAGGCTAGATATATAGTATAGATTGCTCAGGATAATCGCTAGAAGGAACCGACCGACTTGTCTCTGATTCGCGACTTTGGACTATTATAAGTAATGTTTGGTTAGGTCACGGTTCTTGTGAATGTAATCAGGAAAAAGCTCCAAGTTTCTAGAGTTAGCTGGTGCTTAGCACGTATAGAAATATTGCATAGATTACTGTATAATGTGATTTTTATATTGCTAGATGTTTTATTTCGAATGCACCGCTTTAAGAGAAGTAGATACATGATTTCTACTCCCACCCTGACTGGCTGTTGGACTTTTTCCAGTTAAGTTTCTTTTTCCTTCCAATTCCTTGGCATCAGGACGTGATCACTGAAGGTTTAGGAACGACTTGTAAAAGTTTCACGACTTTGGACTTTTATAAGTACAGTTTGGTTAGGACGAAGTTCTTGTGAGGGTACTCGGGATAAAGCACCAAGTGTCTAGTGTCAGATGGAATTTAGTAGGGCTAGATATATAGCATAGATTTCTCAGGATATTCGGAAGAAGGAAGCGACCGACTTTTCGCAGATTCATGATTTTGGACTTTTATAAGTACAGTTTGGTTGAGCCGAAGTGCTTGTGAACGTACTCGGGATAAAGCTCCAAGTCTCTAGAGTCAGATGGAGTTGAGTAAGGCTAGATATATAGCATAGATTGCTCAGGATAATCGCTAGAAGGAAGCGACCGACTTTTCGCAGATTCATGAATTAGGACTTTTATAAGTACAGTTTGATTAAGCCGAGGTGCTTGCGAAGGTACTCGGGATAAAGCACCAAGTCTCTAGTGTCAGATGGAATTTAGTAGGGCTAGATATATAGCATAGATTGCTCAGGATAATCGCTAGAAGGAACAAACCGTCTTGTCTCAGATTCGCGGCTTTGGACTATTATAAGTACAGTTTGGTTGGGTCGAAGTTCTTGTGAGGGTACTCGGGACAAAGAACCAAGTCTCTAAAGTCAGCGGAAATTGAGTAGGGTTACAAATACAGCATAGATTTTTCAAGATATTCGCTAGAAGGAACCGACCGACTTTTCTCCCATTCATGAATTAGGACTTTAATAAGTACAGTTTGGTTGAGCCGAAGTGCTTGTGAACGTACTCGGGATAAAGCACCAAGTGTCTAGTGTCAGATGGAATTTAGTAGGGCTAGATACATAGCATAGATTGCTCTGAATAATCGCTAGATGGAACCGACCGACTTGTCTCTGATTCGCGACTTTGGACTATTATAAGTAATGTTTGGTTAGGTCACGGTTCTTGTGAAGGTAATCAGGAAAAAGCTCCAAGTTTCTAGAGTCAGCTGGTGCTTAGCACGTATAGAAATATTGCATAGATTACTGTATAATGTGACTTTTATATTGCTAGATGTTTTATTTCGAATGCACCGCTTTAAGAGAAGTAGATACATGATTTCTACTCCCACCCTGACTGGCTGTTGGACTTTTTCCAGTTAAGTTTCTTTTTCCTTCCAATTCCTTGGCATCAGGACGTGATCACTGAAGGTTTAGGACTGACTTGTAAAAGTTTCATGATTTTGGACTTTTATAAGTACAGTTTGGTTAGGACGAAGTTCTTGTGAGGGTACTCGGGACAAAGAACCAAGTCTCTAGTGTCAGACGGAATTTAGTAGGGCTAGATATATAGCATAGATTGCTCAGGATAATCGCTAGAAGGAACGGACCGACTTTTCTCTGATTCGCGACTTTGGACTATTATAAGTGCAGTTTGGTTGAGCCGAACTGCTTGTGAACGTACTCGGGATAAAGCACCAAGTCTCTAGTGTCAGCTGGAATTGAGTAGAGCTAGATATATAGCATAGATTGCTTAAGATAATCGCTAGAAGGAACGGACCGACTTTCTTCTGATTTGCGACTTTGGACTATTATAAGTAATGTTTGGTTAGGTCACGGTTCTTGTGAAGGTAATTTGGAAAAAGCTCAAGGTTTCTAGAGTCAGCTGGTGCTTAGCACGGATAGAAATATTGCATAGATTACTGTATAATGTGATTTTTATATTGCTAGATGTTTTATTTCGAATGCACCGCTTTAAGAGAAGTAGATACATGATTTCTACTCCCACCCTGACTGGCTGTTGGACTTTTTCCAGTTAAGTTTCTTTTTCCTTCCAATTCCTTGGCATCAGGACGTGATCACTGAAGGTTTAGGAACGACTTGTAAAAGTTTCACGACTTTGGACTTTTATAAGTACAGTTTGGTTAGGACGAAGTTCTTGTGAGGGTACTCGGGACAAAGAACCAAGTCTCTAGTGTCAGACGGAATTTAGTAGGGCTAGATATATAGCATAGATTTCTCAGGATATTCGGAAGAAGGAAGCGACCGACTTTTCGCAGATTCATGATTTTGGACTTTTATAAGTACAGTTTGGTTGAGCCGAAGTGCTTGTGAACGTACTCGGGATAAAGCTCCAAGTCTCTAGAGTCAGATGGAGTTGAGTAAGGCTAGATATATAGTATAGATTGCTCAGGATAATCGCTAGAAGGAACCGACCGACTTGTCTCTGATTCGCGACTTTGGACTATTATAAGTAATGTTTGGTTAGGTCACGGTTCTTGTGAAGGTAATCAGGAAAAAGCTCCAAGTTTCTAGAGTCAGCTGGTGCTTAGCACGTATAGAAATATTGCATAGATTACTGTATAATGTGACTTTTATATTGCTAGATGTTTTATTTCGAATGCACCGCTTTAAGAGAAGTAGATACATGATTTCTACTCCCACCCTGACTGGCTGTTGGACTTTTTCCAGTTAAGTTTCTTTTTCCTTCCAATTCCTTGGCATCAGGACGTGATCACTGAAGGTTTAGAACCGACTTGTATCAGTTTCACGACTTTGGACTTTAATAAGTACAGTTTGGTTAAGTCGAAGTTCGTGTGAGGGTACTCGGGACAAAGAACCAAGTCTCTAGTGTCAGACGGAATTTAGTAGAGCTAGATACATAGCATAGATTGCTCTGAATAATCGCTAGATGGAACCGACAGACTTGTCTGAGAATCGCGGCTTTGGACTATTATTAGTACAGTTTGGATGAGCCGAAGTGCTTGTGAACGTACTCGGATAAAGCTCCAATCTCTAGAGTCAGACGGAATTTAGCAGGTTTAGATATATAGCATAGATTGCTCAGGATAATCGCTTGAAGGAACGGACCGACTTTTCTCTGATTCGCGACTTTGGACTATTATAAGTGCAGTTTGGTTGAGCCGAACTGCTTGTGAACGTACTCGGGACAAAGAACCAAGTCTCTAGTGTCAGACGGAATTTAGTAGGGCTAGATATATAGCATAGATTTCTCAGGATATTCGCAAGAAGGAAGCGACCGACTTTTCGCAGATTCATGATTTTGGACTTTTATAAGTACAGTTTGGTTGAGCCGAAGTGCTTGTGAACGTACTCGGGATAAAGCACCAAGTGTCTAGTGTCAGATGGAATTTAGTAGGGCTAGATATATAGCATAGATTGCTCAGGATTATCGCTAGAAGGAACAAACCGGCTTGTCTCAGATTCGCGGCTTTGGACTATTATAAGTACAGTTTGGTTGAGCCGAGGGGCTTGCGAAGGTACTCGGGACAAAGCTCCAAGTCTCCAGAGTCAGATGGAGTTGAGTAAGGCTAGATATATAGTATAGATTGCTCAGGATAATCGCTAGAAGGAACCGACCGACTTGTCTCTGATTCGCGACTTTGGACTATTATAAGTAATGTTTGGTTAGGTCACGGTTCTTGTGAATGTAATCAGGAAAAAGCTCCAAGTTTCTAGAGTTAGCTGGTGCTTAGCACGTATAGAAATATTGCATAGATTACTGTATAATGTGACTTTTATATTGCTAGATGTTTTATTTCGAATGCACCGCTTTAAGAGAAGTAGATACATGATATCTACTCCCACCCTGACTGGCTGTTGGACTTTTTCCAGTTAAGTTTCTTTTTCCTTCCAATTCCTTGGCATCAGGATGTGATCACTGAAGGTTTAGGACCGACTTGTATCAGTTTCACGACTTTGGACTTTTATAAGTACAGTTTGGTTAGGTCGAAGTTCGTGTGAGGGTACTTGGGACAAGGAATCAAGTCTCTAGTGTCAGACGGAATTTAGCAGGTTTAGATATATAGCATAGATTGCTTAAGATAATCGCTTGAAGGAACGGACCGACTTTTTTCTGATTCGCGACTTTGGACTATTATAAGTGCAGTTTGGTTGAGCCGAACTGCTTGTGAACGTACTCGGGATAAAGCACCAAGTCTCTAGTGTCAGCTGGAATTGAGTAGAGCTAGATATATAGCATAGATTTCTCAGGATAATCGCAAGAAGGAACCGACCGACTTTTCTCAGAATGGCGGCTTTGGACTATTATAAGTACAGTTTGATTAAGCCGAGGTGCTTGCGAAGGAACTCGGGATAAAGCACCAAGTCTCTAGTGTCAGCTGGAATTGAGAAGAGCTAGATATATAGCATAGATTTCTCAGGATAATCGCTAGAAGGAACAAACCGACTTGTCTCAGATTCGCGGCTTTGGAGTATTATAAGTACAGTTTGGTTGAGCCGCGGTGCTTGCGAGGGTACTCGGGACAAAGAACCAAGTCTCTAGTGTCAGATGGAATTTAGTAGGGCTAGATATATAGCATAGATTGCTCAGGATAATCGCTAGAAGGAACAAACAGTCTTGTCTCAGATTCGCGGCTTTGGACTATTATAAGTACAGTTTGGTTGAGCCGAGGGGCTTGCGAAGGTACTCGGGATAAAGCACCAAGTCTCTAGTGTCAGATGGAATTTAGTAGGGCTAGATATATAGCACAGATTGCTCAGGATAATCGCTAGAAGGAACAAACCGTCTTGTCTCAGATTCGCGACTTTGGACTATTATAAGTAATGTTTGGTTAGGTCACGGTTCTTGTGAATGTAATCAGGAAAAAGCTCCAAGTCTCTAGAGTCAGATGGAGCTTAGCACGTCTCGAAATATTGCATAGATTACTGTATAATGTGACTATAATAAAGCAAGAGGTAATATTTAGAATGCACCGCTTTAAGAGAAGTAGATACATGATATCTACTCCCACCCTGACTGGCTGTTGGACTTTTTCCAGTTAAGTTTCTTTTTCCTTCCAATTCCTTGGCATCAGGATGTGATCACTGAAGGTTTAGGACCGACTTGTATCAGTTTCACGACTTTGGACTTTTATAAGTACAGTTTGGTTAGGTCGAAGTTCGTGTGAGGGTACTTGGGACAAGGAATCAAGTCTCTAGTGTCAGACGGAATTTAGCAGGTTTAGATATATAGCATAGATTGCTTAAGATAATCGCTTGAAGGAACGGACCGACTTTTTTCTGATTCGCGACTTTGGACTATTATAAGTGCAGTTTGGTTGAGCCGAACTGCTTGTGAACGTACTCGGGATAAAGCACCAAGTCTCTAGTGTCAGCTGGAATTGAGTAGAGCTAGATATATAGCATAGATTGCTCAGGATAATCGCTAGAAGGAACGAACCGTCTTGTCTCAGATTCGCGGCTTTGGAGTATTATAAGTACAGTTTGGTTGAGCCGAGGGACTTGCGAAGGTACTCGGGACAAAGCTCCAAGTCTCTAGAGTCAGCTGGAATTGAGTAGAGCAAGATATACAGCATAGATTTATCAGGATAATCGCTAGAAGGAACCGACAGACTTGTCTCAGATTCGGGGCTTTGGACTTTAATAAGTACAGTTTGGTTGAGCCGAGGGACTTGCGAAGGTACTCGGGACAAAGCACCAAGTGTCTAGTGTCAGATGGAATTTAGTAGGGCTAGATACATAGCATAGATTGCTCTGAATAATCGCTAGATGGAACAAACCGTCTTGTCTCAGATTCGCGGCTTTGGAATATTATAAGTACAGTTTGGTTGAGCCGAGGGGCTTGCGAGGGTACTCGGGACAAAGCACCAAGTCTCTAGTGTCAGATGGAATTTAGTAGGGCTAGATATATAGCATAGATTGCTCAGGATAATCGCTAGAAGGAACAAACCGTCTTGTCTCAGATTCGCGGCTTTGGACTATTATAAGTACAGTTTGGTTGAGCCGAGGGGCTTGCGAAGGTACTCGGGACAAAGCTCCAAGTCTCCAGAGTCAGATGGAGTTGAGTAAGGCTAGATATATAGTATAGATTGCTCAGGATAATCGCTAGAAGGAACCGACCGACTTGTCTCTGATTCGCGACTTTGGACTATTATAAGTAATGTTTGGTTAGGTCAAGGTTCTTGTGAAGGTAATCAGGAAAAAGCTCCAAGTTTCCAGAGTCAGCTGGTGCTTAGAACGGATAGAAATATTGCATAGATTACTGTATAATGTGATTTTTATATTGTTAGATGTTTTATTTCGAATGCACCGCTTTAAGAGAAGTAGATACATGATTTCTACTCCCACCCTGACTGGCTGTTGGACTTTTTCCAGTTAAGTTTCTTTTTCCTTCCAATTCCTTGGCATCAGGACGTGATCACTGAAGGTTTAGGACCGACTTGTAAAAGTTTCACGACTTTGGACTTTTATAAGTACAGTTTGGTTAGGACGAAGTTCTTGTGAGGGTACTCGGGACAAAGAACTAAGTCTCTAGTGTCAGACGGAATTTAGTAGGGCTAGATATATAGCATAGATTGATTAGGATAATCGCTTAAAGGAACAGACCGACTTTTCTCAGATTCATGATTTTGGACTTTAATAAGTACAGTTTGGTTGAGCCGAGGGACTTGCGAAGGTACTCGGGACAAAGCTCCAAGTCTCTAGTGTCAGATGGAATTTAGTAGGGCTAGATATATAGTAATGATTGCTCAGGATAATCGCTAGAAGGAACCGACCGACTTGTCTCTGATTCGCGACTTTGGACTATTATAAGTAATGTTTGGTTAGGTCAAGGTTCTTGTGAAGGTAATCAGGAAAAAGCTCCAAGTTTCTAGAGTCAGCTGGTGCTTAGCACGGATAGAAATATTGCATAGATTACTGTATAATGTGATTTTTATATTGTTAGATGTTTTATTTCGAATGCCCCGCGTTAAGAGAAGTAGATATATAATTTCTACTCCCACCCTGACTGGCTGTTGGACTTTTTCCAGTTAAGTTTCTTTTTCCTTCCAATTCCTTGGCATCAGGATGTGATCACTGAAGGTTTAGGACCGACTTGTATCAGTTTCACGACTTTGGACTTTTATAAGTACAGTTTGGTTAGGTCGAAGTTCGTGTGAGGGTACTTGGGACAAGGAATCAAGTCTCTAGTGTCAGACGGAATTTAGTAGGGCTAGATACATAGCATAGATTGCTCTGAATAATCGCTAGATGGAACCGACAGACTTGTCTGAGAATCGCGGCTTTGGACTATTATTAGTACAGTTTGGATGAGCCGTGGTGCTTGCTAAGGTACTCGGTTTGGAGCTCTAACTCTTAGGAATAAGCTGAAATGCAGCAGACTTATATATATATAGCACAAGTTACTCTACATTGTGATTTGTATACAGTTGGATGTATTGTTTCAAACAGATCACTGTAAGAGAAGTAGGTACATAAATAATTTCTACCCCCACCCTTAAAGACAGCTGGGCTATTTTCTACTAGTTTTCTTTTTCCTTCCAATTCCTTGGCATCAGGACGTGATCACTGAAGGTTTAGGACTGACTTGTAAAAGTTTCATGATTTTGGACTTTTATAAGTACAGTTTGGTTAGGACGAAGTTCGTGTGAGGGTACTCGGGACAAAGAACCAAGTCTCTAGTGTCAGACGGAATTTAGTAGGGCTAGATATATAGCATAGATTGCTTAATATAATCGCTAGAAGGAACAAACCGTCTTGTCTCAGATTCGCGGCTTTGGACTATTATAAGTACAGTTTGGTTGAGCCGATGTGCTTGTGAACGTACTCGGGATAAAGCTCCAAGTCTCTAGAGTCAGATGGAGTTGAGTAAGGCTAGATATATAGTATAGATTGCTCAGGATAATCGCTAGAAGGAACCGACCGACTTGTCTCTGATTCGCGACTTTGGACTATTATAAGTAATGTTTGGTTAGGTCACGGTTCTTGTGAAGGTAATCAGGAAAAAGCTCCAAGTTTCTAGAGTCAGCTGGTGCTTAGCACGTATAGAAATATTGCATAGATTACTGTATAATGTGATTTTTATATTGTTAGATGTTTTATTTCGAATGCACCGCTTTAAGAGAAGTAGATACATGATTTCTACTCCGACCCTGACTGGCTGTTGGACTTTTTCCAGTTAAGTTTCTTTTTCCTTCCAATTCCTTGGCATCAGGACAGGATCACTGAAGGTTTAGGACCGACTTGTAAAAGTTTCACGACTTTGGACTTTTATAAGTACAGTTTGGTTAGGTCGACGTTCGTGTGAGGGTACTCGGGACAAGGAACCAAGTCTCTAGTGTCAGACGGAATTTAGCAGGTTTAGATATATAGTATAGATTGCTCAGGATAATCGCTTGAAGGAACGGACCGACTTTTCTCTGATTCGCGACTTTGGACTATTATAAGTGCAGTTTGGTTGAGCCGAACTGCTTGTGAACGTACTCGGGATAAAGCACCAAGTCTCTAGTGTCAGCTGGAATTGAGTAGAGCTAGATATATAGCATAGATTGCTCAAGATAATCGCTAGAAGGAACCGACCGACTTGTCTCAGATTCGCGGCTTTGGACTATTATAAGTAATGTTTGGTTAGGTCACGGTTCTTGTGAATGTAATCAGGAAAAAGCTCCAAGTTTCTAGAGTTAGCTGGTGCTTAGCACGTATAGAAATATTGCATAGATTACTGTATAATGTGATTTTTATATTGCTAGATGTTTTATTTCGAATGCACCGCTTTAAGAGAAGTAGATACATGATATCTACTCCCACCCTGACTGGCTGTTGGACTTTTTCCAGTTAAGTTTCTTTTTCCTTCCAATTCCTTGGCATCAGGATGTGATCACTGAAGGTTTAGGACCGACTTGTATCAGTTTCACGACTTTGGACTTTTATAAGTACAGTTTGGTTAGGTCGAAGTTCGTGTGAGGGTACTTGGGACAAGGAATCAAGTCTCTAGTGTCAGACGGAATTTAGCAGGTTTAGATATATAGCATAGATTGCTTAAGATAATCGCTTGAAGGAACGGACCGACTTGTCTCTGATTCGCGACTTTGGACTATTATAAGTGCAGTTTGGTTGAGCCGAACTGCTTGTGAACGTACTCGGGATAAAGCACCAAGTCTCTAGTGTCAGCTGGAATTGAGTAGAGCTAGATATATAGCATAGATTGCTCAGGATTATCGCTAGAAGGAACAAACCGTCTTGTCTCAGATTCGCGGCTTTGGACTATTATAAGTACAGTTTGGTTGAGCCGAGGGGCTTGCGAAGGTACTCGGGACAAAGCTCCAAGTCTCGAGAGTCAGCTGGAATTGAGTAGAGCTAGATATATAGCATAGATTTCTCAGGATATTCGCTAGAAGGAACAAACCGGCTTGTCTCAGATTCGCGGCTTTGGACTATTATAAGTACAGTTTGGTTGAGCCGAGGGGCTTGCGAGGGTACTCGGGACAAAGAACCAAGTCTCTAGTGTCAGATGGAATTTAGTAGGGCTAGATATATAGCATAGATTGCTCAGGATAATCGCTAGAAGGAACAAACCGTCTTGTCTCAGATTCGCGGCTTTGGAATATTATAAGTACAGTTTGGTTGAGCCGAGGTGCTTGCGAGGGTACTCGGGATAAAGCACCAAGTCTCTAGTGTCAGATGGAATTTAGTAGGGCTAGATATATAGCATAGATTGCTCAGGATTATCGCTAGAAGGAACAAACCGGCTTGTCTCAGATTCGCGGCTTTGGACTATTATAAGTACAGTTTGGTTGAGCCGAGGGGCTTGCGAAGGTACTCGGGACAAAGCTCCAAGTCTCCAGAGTCAGATGGAGTTGAGTAAGGCTAGATATATAGTATAGATTGCTCAGGATAATCGCTAGAAGGAACCGACCGACTTGTCTCTGATTCGCGACTTTGGACTATTATAAGTAATGTTTGGTTAGGTCACGGTTCTTGTGAAGGTAATCAGGAAAAAGCTCCAAGTTTCTAGAGTTAGCTGGTGCTTAGCACGTATAGAAATATTGCATAGATTACTGTATAATGTGATTTTTATATTGCTAGATGTTTTATTTCGAATGCACCGCTTTAAGAGAAGTAGATACATGATATCTACTCCCACCCTGACTGGCTGTTGGACTTTTTCCAGTTAAGTTTCTTTTTCCTTCCAATTCCTTGGCATCAGGACGTGATCACTGAAGGTTTAGGACCGACTTGTATCAGTTTCACGACTTTGGACTTTTATAAGTACAGTTTGGTTAGGTCGAAGTTCGTGTGAGGGTACTTGGGACAAGGAATCAAGTCTCTAGTGTCAGACGGAATTTAGCAGGTTTAGATATATAGCATAGATTGCTTAAGATAATCGCTTGAAGGAACGGACCGACTTTTATCTGATTCGCGGCTTTGGACTATTATAAGTGCAGTTTGGTTGAGCCGAGGGACTTGCGAAGGTACTCGGGATAAAGCACCAAGTCTCTAGTGTCAGATGGAATTTAGTAGGGCTAGATATATAGCATAGATTGCTTAAGATAATCGCTTGAAGGAACGGACCGACTTGTCTCTGATTCGCGACTTTGGACTATTATAAGTAATGTTTGGTTAGGTCAAGGTTCTTGTGAAGGTAATCAGGAAAAAGCTCCAAGTTTCTAGTCAGCTGGTGCTTAGAACGGATAGAAATATTGCATAGATTACTGTATAATGTGATTTTTATATTGTTAGATGTTTTATTTCGAATGCACCGCTTTAAGAGAAGTAGATACATGATTTCTACTCCCACCCTGACTGGCTGTTGGACTTTTTCCAGTTAAGTTTCTTTTTCCTTCCAATTCCTTGGCATCAGGACGTGATCACTGAAGGTTTAGGACCGACTTGTAAAAGTTTCACGACTTTGGACTTTTATAAGTACAGTTTGGTTAGGACGAAGTTCTTGTGAGGGTACTCGGGACAAAGAACCAAGTCTCTAGTGTCAGACGGAATTTAGTAGGGCTAGATATATAGCATAGATTGCTTAAGATAATCGCTTGAAGGAACCGACCGACTTTTCTCACATTCATGAATTAGGACTTTTATAAGTACAGTTTGGTTGAGCCGAAGTGCTTGTGAACGTACTCGGGATAAAGCACCAAGTCTCTAGTGTCAGATGGAATTGAGTAGAGCTAGATATATAGTAATGATTGCTCAGGATAATCGCTAGAAGGAACCGACCGACTTGTCTCTGATTCGCGACTTTGGACTATTATAAGTAATGTTTGGTTAGGTCAAGGTTCTTGTGAAGGTAATCAGGAAAAAGCTCCAAGTTTCTAGAGTCAGCTGGTGCTTAGCACGGATAGAAATATTGCATAGATTACTGTATAATGTGATTTTTATATTGTTAGATGTTTTATTTCGAATGCCCCGCGTTAAGAGAAGTAGATATATAATTTCTACTCCCACCCTGACTGGCTGTTGGACTTTTTCCAGTTAAGTTTCTTTTTCCTTCCAATTCCTTGGCATCAGGATGTGATCACTGAAGGTTTAGGACCGACTTGTATCAGTTTCACGACTTTGGACTTTTATAAGTACAGTTTGGTTAGGTCGAAGTTCGTGTGAGGGTACTTGGGACAAGGAATCAAGTCTCTAGTGTCAGACGGAATTTAGCAGGTTTAGATATATAGCATAGATTGCTTAAGATAATCGCTTGAAGGAACGGACCGACTTTTTTCTGATTCGCGACTTTGGACTATTATAAGTGCAGTTTGGTTGAGCCGAACTGCTTGTGAACGTACTCGGGATAAAGCACCAAGTCTCTAGTGTCAGCTGGAATTGAGTAGAGCTAGATATATAGCATAGATTGCTCAGGATTATCGCTAGAAGGAACAAACCGTCTTGTCTCAGATTCGCGGCTTTGGACTATTATAAGTACAGTTTGGTTGAGCCGAGGGGCTTGCGAAGGTACTCGGGACAAAGCTCCAAGTCTCGAGAGTCAGCTGGAATTGAGTAGAGCTAGATATATAGCATAGATTTCTCAGGATATTCGCAAGAAGGAAGCGACCGACTTTTCGCAGATTCGCGGCTTTGGAGTATTATAAGTACAGTTTGATGGAGCCGTAGTGCTTGCGAAGGTACTCGGGACAAAGCACCAAGTGTCTAGTGTCAGATGGAATTTAGTAGGGCTAGATACATAGCATAGATTGCTCTGAATAATCGCTAGATGGAACCGACAGACTTGTCTGAGAATCGCGGCTTTGGAATATTATAAGTACAGTTTGGTTGAGCCGAGGTGCTTGCGAAGGTACTCGGGACAAAGCACCAAGTCTCTAGTGTCAGATGGAATTTAGTAGGGCTAGATATATAGCATAGATTGCTCAGGATTATCGCTAGAAGGAACAAACAGTCTTGTCTCAGATTCGCGGCTTTGGACTATTATAAGTACAGTTTGGTTGAGCCGAGGGGCTTGCGAAGGTACTCGGGACAAAGCTCCAAGTCTCCAGAGTCAGATGGAGTTGAGTAAGGCTAGATATATAGTATAGATTGCTCAGGATAATCGCTAGAAGGAACCGACCGACTTGTCTCTGATTCGCGACTTTGGACTATTATAAGTAATGTTTGGTTAGGTCACGGTTCTTGTGAAGGTAATCAGGAAAAAGCTCCAAGTTTCTAGAGTTAGCTGGTGCTTAGCACGTATAGAAATATTGCATAGATTACTGTATAATGTGATTTTTATATTGCTAGATGTTTTATTTCGAATGCACCGCTTTAAGAGAAGTAGATACATGATATCTACTCCCACCCTGACTGGCTGTTGGACTTTTTCCAGTTAAGTTTCTTTTTCCTTCCAATTCCTTGGCATCAGGATGTGATCACTGAAGGTTTAGGACCGACTTGTATCAGTTTCACGACTTTGGACTTTTATAAGTACAGTTTGGTTAGGTCGAAGTTCGTGTGAGGGTACTTGGGACAAGGAATCAAGTCTCTAGTGTCAGACGGAATTTAGCAGGTTTAGATATATAGCATAGATTGCTTAAGATAATCGCTTGAAGGAACGGACCGACTTTTCTCTGATTCGCGACATTGGACTATTATAAGTGCAGTTTGGTTGAGCCGAGGGGCTTGCGAAGGTACTCGGGACAAAGCTCCAAGTCTCGAGAGTCAGCTGGAGTTGAGTAAGGCTAGATATATAGTAATGATTGCTCAAGATAATCGCTAGAAGGAACCGACCGACTTGTCTCTGATTCGCGACTTTGGACTATTATAAGTAATGTTTGGTTAGGTCAAGGTTCTTGTGAAGGTAATCAGGAAAAAGCTCCAAGTTTCCAGAGTCAGCTGGTGCTTAGAACGGATAGAAATATTGCATAGATTACTGTATAATGTGATTTTTATATTGTTAGATGTTTTATTTCGAATGCACCGCTTTAAGAGAAGTAGATACATGATTTCTACTCCGACCCTGACTGGCTGTTGGACTTTTTCCAGTTAAGTTTCTTTTTCCTTCCAATTCCTTGGCATCAGGACAGGATCACTGAAGGTTTAGGACCGACTTGTAAAAGTTTCACGACTTTGGACTTTTATAAGTACAGTTTGGTTAGGACGAAGTGCTTGTGAACGTACTCGGGACAAAGAACCAAGCCTCTAGTGTCAGATGGAATTTAGTAAGGCTAGATATATAGCATAGATCGCTTAAGATAATCGCTTAAAGGAACAGACCGACTTTTCACATATTCATGAATTGCGACTATTATAAGTACAGTTTGATGGAGCCGTAGTGCTTGCGAAGGTACTCGGGACAAAGCACCAAGTGTCTAGTGTCAGATGGAATTTAGTAGAGCTAGATACATAGCATAGATTGCTCAGGATAATCGCTAGAAGGAACCGACCGACTTGTCTCTGATTCGCGACTTTGGACTATTATAAGTAATGTTTGGTTAGGTCAAGGTTCTTGTGAAGGTAATCAGGAAAAAGCTCCAAGTTTCTAGAGTCAGCTGGTGCTTAGCACGGATAGAAATATTGCATAGATTACTGTATAATGTGATTTTTATATTGTTAGATGTTTTATTTCGAATGCCCCGCGTTAAGAGAAGTAGATATATAATTTCTACTCCCATCCTGACTGGCTGTTGGACTTTTTCCAGTTAAGTTTCTTTTTCCTTCCAATTCCTTGGCATCAGGATGTGATCACTGAAGGTTTAGGACCGACTTGTATCAGTTTCACGACTTTGGACTTTTATAAGTACAGTTTGGTTAGGTCGAAGTTCGTGTGAGGGTACTTGGGACAAGGAATCAAGTCTCTAGTGTCAGACGGAATTTAGCAGGTTTAGATATATAGCATAGATTGCTTAAGATAATCGCTAGATGGAACCGACAGACTTGTCTGAGAATCGCGGCTTTGGACTATTATTAGTACAGTTTGGATGAGCCGTGGTGCTTGCTAAGGTACTCGGTTTGGAGCTCTAACTCTTAGGAATAAGCTGAAATGCAGCAGACTTATATATATATAGCACAAGTTACTCTACATTGTGATTTGTATACAGTTGGATGTATTGTTTCAAACAGATCACTGTAAGAGAAGTAGGTACATAAATAATTTCTACCCCCACCCTTAAAGACAGCTGGGCTATTTTCTACTAGTTTTCTTTTTCCTTCCAATTCCTTGGCATCAGGACGAGATCAATGAAGGGGTAGGAACGAGTTGTCTCAGTTTCGCGACTTTGGACTTTTATAAGTACCGTTTGGTTGGGTCGAAGTTCTTGTGAGGGTACTCGGGACAAAGAAGTAAGTCTCTAGTGTCAGATGGAATTTAGTAGGTTTAGATATTTAGCATAGATTGATTAGGATATTCGCTAGAAGGAACCGACCGACTTTTCTCCCATTCATGAATTAGGACTTTAATAAGTACAGTTTGGTTGAGCCGAAGTGCTTGTGAACGTACTCGGGATAAAGCACCAAGTGTCTAGTGTCAGATGGAATTTAGTAGGGCTAGATATATAGCATAGATTGCTCAGAATAATCGCTAGAAGGAACCGACAGACTTGTCTGAGAATGGCGGCTTTGGACTATTATAAGTACAGTTTGATTAAGCCGAGGTGCTTGCGAGGGTACTCGGGACAAAGAACCAAGTCTCTAGTGTCAGATGGAATTTAGTAGGGCTAGATATATAGCATAGATTGCTCAGGATAATCGCTAGAAGGAACAAACCGTCTTGTCTCAGATTCGCGGCTTTGGACTATTATAAGTACAGTTTGATTAAGCCGAGGTGCTTGCGAATGTACTCGGGATAAAGCACCAAGTCTCTAGTGTCAGATGGAATTTAGTAGGGCTAGATATATAGCATAGATTGCTCAGAATAATCGCTAGAAGGAACCGACAGACTTGTCTGAGAATGGCGGCTTTGGACTATTATAAGTACAGTTTGGTTGGGTCGAAGTTCTTGCGAGGGTACTCGGGACAAAGAACCAAGTCTCTAGTGTCAGATGGAATTTAGTAGGGCTAGATATATAGCATAGATTGCTCAGGATAATCGCTAGAAGGAACAAACCGTCTTGTCTCAGATTCGCGGCTTTGGACTATTATAAGTACAGTTTGGTTGAGCCGAGGGGCTTGCGAAGGTACTCGGGATAAAGCACCAAGTCTCTAGTGTCAGATGGAATTTAGTAGGGCTAGATATATAGTATAGATTGCTCAGGATAATCGCTAGAAGGAACCGACCGACTTGTCTCTGATTCGCGACTTTGGACTATTATAAGTAATGTTTGGTTAGGTCACGGTTCTTGTGAAGGTAATCAGGAAAAAGCTCCAAGTTTCTAGAGTCAGCTGGTGCTTAGCACGTATAGAAATATTGCATAGATTACTGTATAATGTGACTTTTATATTGCTAGATGTTTTATTTCGAATGCACCGCTTTAAGAGAAGTAGATACATGATATCTACTCCCACCCTGACTGGCTGTTGGACTTTTTCCAGTTAAGTTTCTTTTTCCTTCCAATTCCTTGGCATCAGGATGTGATCACTGAAGGTTTAGAACCGACTTGTATCAGTTTCACGACTTTGGACTTTTATAAGTACAGTTTGGTTAGGTTGAAGTTCGTGTGAGGGTACTTGGGACAAGGAATCAAGTCTCTAGTGTCAGACGGAATTTAGCAGGTTTAGATATATAGCATAGATTGCTTAAGATAATCGCTTGAAGGAACGGACCGACTTTTTTCTGATTCGCGACTTTGGACTATTATAAGTGCAGTTTGGTTGAGCCGAACTGCTTGTGAACGTACTCGGGATAAAGCACCAAGTCTCTAGTGTCAGCTGGAATTGAGTAGAGCTAGATATATGGCATAGATTGCTCAGAATAATCGCTAGAAGGAACCGACAGACTTGTCTGAGAATGGCGGCTTTGGACTATTATAAGTAATGTTTGGTTAGGTCACGGTTCTTGTGAATGTAATCAGGAAAAAGCTCCAAGTTTCTAGAGTTAGCTGGTGCTTAGCACGTATAGAAATATTGCATAGATTACTGTATAATGTGATTTTTATATTGCTAGATGTTTTATTTCGAATGCACCGCTTTAAGAGAAGTAGATACATGATATCTACTCCCACCCTGACTGGCTGTTGGACTTTTTCCAGTTAAGTTTCTTTTTCCTTCCAATTCCTTGGCATCAGGATGTGATCACTGAAGGTTTAGGACCGACTTGTATCAGTTTCACGACTTTGGACTTTTATAAGTACAGTTTGGTTAGGTCGAAGTTCGTGTGAGGGTACTTGGGACAAGGAATCAAGTCTCTAGTGTCAGACGGAATTTAGCAGGTTTAGATATATAGCATAGATTGCTTAAGATAATCGCTTGAAGGAACGGACCGACTTTTCTCTGATTCGCGACTTTGGACTATTATAAGTGCAGTTTGGTTGAGCCGAACTGCTTGTGAACGTACTCGGGATAAAGCACCAAGTCTCTAGTGTCAGCTGGAATTGAGTAGAGCTAGATATATAGCATAGATTGCTCAGGATAATCGCTAGAAGGAACAACCCGTCTTGTCTCAGATTCGCGGCTTTGGAGTATTATAAGTACAGTTTGGTTGAGCCGAGGGTCTTGCGAAGGTACTCGGGACAAAGCTCCCAGTCTCTAGAGTCAGCTGGAATTGAGTAGAGCAAGATATACAGCATAGATTTCTCAGGATAATCGCTAGAAGGAATAAACCGACTTGTCTCAGATTCGCGGCTTTGGAGTATTATAAGTACAGTTTGGTTGAGCCGCGGTGCTTGCGAGGGTACTCGGGACAAAGAACCAAGTCTCTAGTGTCAGACGGAATTTAGTAGGGCTAGATATATAGCATAGATTGCTCAGGATAATCGCTAGAAGGAACAAACCGTCTTGTCTCAGATTCTCGGCTTTGGACTATTATAAGTACAGTTTGGTTGAGCCGAGGTGCTTGCGAGGGTACTCGGGATAAAGCACCAAGTCTCTAGTGTCAGATGGAATTTAGTAGGGCTAGATATATAGCATAGATTGCTCAGGATTATCGCTAGAAGGAACAAACCGTCTTGTCTCAGATTCGCGGCTTTGGACTATTATAAGTACAGTTTGGTTGAGCCGAGGGGCTTGCGAAGGTACTCGGGACAAAGCTCCAAGTCTCCAGAGTCAGATGGAGTTGAGTAAGGCTAGATATATAGTATAGATTGCTCAGGATAATCGCTAGAAGGAACCGACCGACTTGTCTCTGATTCGCGACTTTGGACTATTATAAGTAATGTTTGGTTAGGTCACGGTTCTTGTGAATGTAATCAGGAAAAAGCTCCAAGTTTCTAGAGTTAGCTGGTGCTTAGCACGTATAGAAATATTGCATAGATTACTGTATAATGTGATTTTTATATTGCTAGATGTTTTATTTCGAATGCACCGCTTTAAGAGAAGTAGATACATGATATCTACTCCCACCCTGACTGGCTGTTGGACTTTTTCCAGTTAAGTTTCTTTTTCCTTCCAATTCCTTGGCATCAGGACGTGATCACTGAAGGTTTAGGACCGACTTGTAAAAGTTTCACGACTTTGGACTTTTATAAGTACAGTTTGGTTAGGACGACGTTCTTGTGAGGGTACTCGGGACAAAGAACCAAGTCTCTAGTGTCAGACGGAATTTAGTAGGGCTAGATATATAGCATAGATTTCTCAGGATATTCGCAAGAAGGAAGCGACCGACTTTTCGCAGATTCATGATTTTGGACTTTTATAAGTACAGTTTGGTTGAGCCGAAGTGCTTGTGAACGTACTCGGGATAAAGCTCCAAGCCTCTAGAGTCAGATGGAGTTGAGTAAGGCTAGATATATAGTATAGATTGCTCAGGATAATCGCTTGAAGGAACGGACCGACTTTTCTCTGATTCGCGACATTGGACTATTATAAGTGCAGTTTGGTTGAGCCGAACTGCTTGTGAACGTACTCGGGATAAAGCACCAAGTCTCTAGTGTCAGATGGAATTTAGTAGGGCTAGATATATAGCATAGATTGCTCAGGATTATCGCTAGAAGGAACAAACCGGCTTGTCTCAGATTCGCGGCTTTGGACTATTATAAGTACAGTTTGGTTGAGCCGCGGTGCTTGCGAGGGTACTCGGGACAAAGAACCAAGTCTCTAGTGTCAGATGGAATTTAGTAGGTTTAGATATTTAGCATAGATTGATTAGGATAATCGCTTGAAGGAACCGACCGACCTTTCTCCCATTCATGAATTAGGACTTTAATAAGTACAGTTTGGTTGAGCAGAAGTGCTTGCGAAGGTACTCGGGACAAAGCTCCAAGTCTCTAGTGTCAGATGGAATTTAGTAGGGCTAGATATATAGTATAGATTGCTCAGGATAATCGCTAGAAGGAACCGACCGACTTGTCTCTGATTCGCGACTTTGGACTATTATAAGTAATGTTTGGTTAGGTCACGGTTCTTGTGAATGTAATCAGGAAAAAGCTCCAAGTTTCTAGAGTTAGCTGGTGCTTAGCACGTATAGAAATATTGCATAGATTACTGTATAATGTGATTTTTATATTGCTAGATGTTTTATTTCGAATGCACCGCTTTAAGAGAAGTAGATACATGATATCTACTCCCACCCTGACTGGCTGTTGGACTTTTTCCAGTTAAGTTTCTTTTTCCTTCCAATTCCTTGGCATCAGGACGTGATCACTGAAGGTTTAGGACCGACTTGTAAAAGTTTCACGACTTTGGACTTTTATAAGTACAGTTTGGTTAGGACGAAGTTCTTGTGAGGGTACTCGGGACAAAGAACTAAGTCTCTAGTGTCAGACGGAATTTAGTAGGGCTAGATATATAGCATAGATTGCTCAGAATAATCGCTAGAAGGAACCGACAGACTTGTCTGAGAATGGCGGCTTTGGACTATTATAAGTACAGTTTGGTTTAGACGAGGGACTTGCGACGGTACTCGGGACAAAGCTCCAAGTCTCTAGTGTCAGATGGAATTTAGTAGGGCTAGATATATAGCATAGATTGCTCAGAATAATCGCTAGAAGGAACAAACCGTCTTGTCTCAGTTTCGCGGCTTTGGACTATTATAAGTACAGTTTGATTAAGCCGAGGTGCTTGCGAAGGTACTCGGGATAAAGCTCCAAGTCTCTAGTGTCAGATGGAATTGAGTAGAGCTAGATATATAGTATAGATTGCTCAGGATAATCGCTAGAAGGAACCGACCGACTTGTCTCTGATTCGCGACTTTGGACTATTATAAGTACAGTTTGATTAAGCCGAGGTGCTTGCGAAGGTACTCGGGATAAAGCTCCAAGTCTCTAGTGTCAGATGGATTTGAGTATGGCTAGATATATAGCATAGATTGCTCAGGAAATTCGCTAGAAGGAACCGACCGACTTGTCTCTGATTCGCGACTTTGGACTATTATAAGTAATGTTTGATTAAGCCGAGGTGCTTGCGAAGGTACTCGGGATAAAGCTCCAAGTCTCTAGAGTCAGATGGAGTTGAGTAAGGCTAGATATATAGTATAGATTGCTCAGGATAATCGCTAGAAGGAACCGACAGACTTGTCTGAGAATGGCGGCTTTGGACTATTATAAGTACAGTTTGGTTGGGTCGAAGTTCTTGTGAGGGTACTCGGGACAAAGAACCAAGTCTCTAGTGTCAGATGGAATTTAGTAGGGCTAGATATATAGCACAGATTGCTCAGGATAATCGCTAGAAGGAACAAACCGTCTTGTCTCAGATTCGCGGCTTTGGACTATTATAAGTACAGTTTGATTAAGCCGAGGTGCTTGCGAAGGAACTCGGGATAAAGCACCAAGTCTCTAGTGTCAGCTGGAATTGAGTAGAGCTAGATATATAGTAATGATTGCTCAGGATAATCGCTAGAAGGAACCGACCGACTTGTCTCTGATTCGCGACTTTGGACTATTATAAGTAATGTTTGGTTAGGTCAAGGTTCTTGTGAAGGTAATCAGGAAAAAGCTCCAAGTTTCTAGAGTCAGCTGGTGCTTAGCACGGATAGAAATATTGCATAGATTACTGTATAATGTGATTTTTATATTGTTAGATGTTTTATTTCGAATGCCCCGCGTTAAGAGAAGTAGATATATAATTTCTACTCCCACCCTGACTGGCTGTTGGACTTTTTCCAGTTAAGTTTCTTTTTCCTTCCAATTCCTTGGCATCAGGATGTGATCACTGAAGGTTTAGGACCGACTTGTATCAGTTTCACGACTTTGGACTTTTATAAGTACAGTTTGGTTAGGTCGAAGTTCGTGTGAGGGTACTTGGGACAAGGAATCAAGTCTCTAGTGTCAGACGGAATTTAGCAGGTTTAGATATATAGCATAGATTGCTTAAGATAATCGCTAGATGGAACCGACAGACTTGTCTGAGAATCGCGGCTTTGGACTATTATTAGTACAGTTTGGATGAGCCGTGGTGCTTGCTAAGGTACTCGGTTTGGAGCTCTAACTCTTAGGAATAAGCTGAAATGCAGCAGACTTATATATATATAGAACAAGTTACTCTACATTGTGATTTGTATACAGTTGGATGTATTGTTTCAAACAGATCACTGTAAGAGAAGTAGGTACATAAATAATTTCTACCCCCACCCTTAAAGACAGCTGGGCTATTTTCTACTAGTTTTCTTTTTCCTTCCAATTCCTTGGCATCAGGACGAGATCAATGAAGGGGTAGGAACGAGTTGTCTCAGTTTCGCGACTTTGGACTTTTATAAGTACCGTTTGGTTGGGTCGAAGTTCTTGTGAGGGTACTCGGGACAAAGAACCAAGTCTCTAGTGTCAGATGGAATTTAGTAGGTTTAGATATTTAGCATAGATTGATTAGGATAATCGCTAGAAGGAACCGACCGACTTTTCTCCCATTCATGAATTAGGACTTTAATAAGTACAGTTTGGTTGAGCCGAAGTGCTTGTGAACGTACTCGGGATAAAGCACCAAGTGTCTAGTGTCAGATGGAATTTAGTAGGGCTAGATATATAGCATAGATTTCTCAGGATAATCGCTAGAAGGAACCGGCCGTCTTGTCTCTGATTCGCGACTTTGGACTATTATAAGTACAGTTTGGATGAGCCGTGGTGCTTGTGAACGTACTCGGGATAAAGCTCCAAGTCTCTAGAGTCAGATGGAGTTGAGTAAGGCTAGATATATAGTATAGATTGCTCAGGATAATCGCTAGAAGGAACCGACCGACTTGTCTCTGATTCGCGACTTTGGACTATTATAAGTAATGTTTGGTTAGGTCACGGTTCTTGTGAATGTAATCAGGAAAAAGCTCCAAGTTTCTAGAGTCAGCTGGTGCTTAGCACGTATAGAAATATTGCATAGATTACTGTATAATGTGATTTTTATATTGCTAGATGTTTTATTTCGAATGCACCGCTTTAAGAGAAGTAGATACATGATATCTACTCCCACCCTGACTGGCTGTTGGACTTTTTCCAGTTAAGTTTCTTTTTCCTTCCAATTCCTTGGCATCAGGATGTGATCACTGAAGGTTTAGGACCGACTTGTATCAGTTTCACGACTTTGGACTTTTATAAGTACAGTTTGGTTAGGTCGAAGTTCGTGTGAGGGTACTTGGGACAAGGAATCAAGTCTCTAGTGTCAGACGGAATTTAGCAGGTTTAGATATATAGTATAGATTGCTCAGGATAATCGCTTGAAGGAACGGACCGACTTTTCTTTGATTCGCGGCTTTGGACTATTATAAGTAAAGTTTGGATGAGACGAGTGGATTGCGAAGGTACTCGGGACAAAGCTCCAAGTCTCGAGAGTCAGCTGGACTTTAGTAGGGCTAGATATATAGTATAGATTGCTCATGATAATCGCTAGAAGGAACCGACCGACTTGTCTCTGATTCGCGACTTTGGACTATTATAAGTAATGTTTGGTTAGGTCAAGGTTCTTGTGAAGGTAATCAGGAAAAAGCTCCAAGTTTCTAGAGTCAGCTGGTGCTTAGCACGGATAGAAATATTGCATAGATTACTGTATAATGTGATTTTTATATTGCTAGATGTTTTATTTCGAATGCACCGCTTTAAGAGAAGTAGATACATGATATCTACTCCCACCCTGACTGGCTGTTGGACTTTTTCCAGTTAAGTTTCTTTTTCCTTCCAATTCCTTGGCATCAGGACGTGATCACTGAAGGTTTAGGACCGACTTGTAAAAGTTTCACGACTTTGGACTTTTATAAGTACAGTTTGGTTAGGACGAAGTTCTTGTGAGGGTACTCGGGACAAAGAACCAAGTCTCTAGTGTCAGACGGAATTTAGTAGGGCTAGATATATAGCATAGATTGCTCAGAATAATCGCTAGAAGGAACCGACAGACTTGTCTGAGAATGGCGGCTTTGGACTATTATAAGTACAGTTTGATGGAGCCGTAGTGCTTGCGAAGGAACTCGGGATAAAGCACCAAGTCTCTAGTGTCAGATGGAATTTAGTAGGGCTAGATATATAGCACAGATTGCTCAGGATAATCGCTAGAAGGAACAAACCGTCTTGTCTCAGATTCGCGGCTTTGGACTATTATAAGTACAGTTTGATTAAGCCGAGGTGCTTGCGAAGGAACTCGGGATAAAGCACCAAGTGTCTAGTGTCAGATGGAATTGAGTAGAGCTAGATATATAGTAATGATTGCTCAGGATAATCGCTAGAAGGAACCGACCGACTTTTCTCTGATTCGCGACTTTGGACTATTATAAGTGCAGTTTGGTTGAGCCGAACTGCTTGTGAACGTACTCGGGATAAAGCACCAAGTCTCTAGTGTCAGCTGGAATTGAGTAGAGCTAGATATATAGCATAGATTTCTCAGGATATTCGGAAGAAGGAAGCGACCGACTTTTCGCAGATTCATGATTTTGGACTTTTATAAGTACAGTTTGGTTGAGCCGAAGTGCTTGTGAACGTACTCGGGATAAAGCTCCAAGTCTCTAGAGTCAGATGGAGTTGAGTAAGGCTAGATATATAGCATAGATTGCTCAGAATAATCGCTAGAAGGAACCGACAGACTTGTCTGAGAATGGCGGCTTTGGACTATTATAAGTACAGTTTGGTTGGGTCGAAGTTCTTGCGAGGGTACTCGGGACAAAGAACCAAGTCTCTAAAGTCAGATGGAATTTAGTAGGGTTAGATATTTAGCATAGATTGATTAGGATAATCGCTTAAAGGAACCGACCGACTTTTCTCACATTCATGAATTAGGACTATAATAAGTACAGTTTGGTTGAGCCGAAGTGCTTGCGAAGGTACTCGGGACAAAGCTCCAAGTCTCTAGTGTCAGATGGAATTTAGTAAGGCTAGATATATAGTATAGATTGCTCAGGATAATCGCTTGAAGGAACGGACCGACTTTTCTCTGATTCGCGACTTTGGACTATTATAAGTGCAGTTTGGTTGAGCCGAACTGCTTGTGAACGTACTCGGGATAAAGCACCAAGTCTCTAGTGTCAGCTGGAATTGAGTAGAGCTAGATATATAGCATAGATTTCTCAGGATATTCGGAAGAAGGAAGCGACCGACTTTTCGCAGATTCATGATTTTGGACTTTTATAAGTACAGTTTGGTTGAGCCGAAGTGCTTGTGAACGTACTCGGGATAAAGCACCAAGTCTCTAGTGTCAGCTGGAATTGAGTAGAGCTAGATATATAGCATAGATTTCTCAGGATTATCGCTAGAAGGAACAAACCGGCTTGTCTCAGATTCGCGGCTTTGGACTATTATAAGTACAGTTTGGTTGAGCCGCGGTGCTTGCGAGGGTACTCGGGACAAAGAACCAAGTCTCTAGTGTCAGATGGAATTTAGTAGGTTTAGATATTTAGCATAGATTGATTAGGATAATCGCTAGAAGGAACCGACCGACTTTTCTCCGATTCATGAATTAGGACTTTAATAAGTACAGTTTGGTTGAGCCGAGGTGCTTGCGAAGGTACTCGGGACAAAGCACCAAGTGTCTAGTGTCAGATGGAATTTAGTAGGGCTAGATACATAGCATAGATTGCTCTGAATAATCGCTAGAAGGAACCGACCGACTTGTCTCTGATTCGCGACTTTGGACTATTATAAGTAATGTTTGGTTAGGTCACGGTTCTTGTGAATGTAATCAGGAAAAAGCTCCAAGTTTCTAGAGTTAGCTGGTGCTTAGCACGTATAGAAATATTGCATAGATTACTGTATAATGTGATTTTTATATTGCTAGATGTTTTATTTCGAATGCACCGCTTTAAGAGAAGTAGATACATGATATCTACTCCCACCCTGACTGGCTGTTGGACTTTTTCCAGTTAAGTTTCTTTTTCCTTCCAATTCCTTGGCATCAGGACGTGATCACTGAAGGTTTAGGACCGACTTGTAAAAGTTTCACGACTTTGGACTTTTATAAGTACAGTTTGGTTAGGACGAAGTTCTTGTGAGGGTACTCGGGACAAAGAACCAAGTCTCTAGTGTCAGACGGAATTTAGTAGGGCTAGATATATAGCATAGATTGCTCAGGATAATCGCTAGATGGAACCGACAGACTTGTCTGAGAATCGCGGCTTTGGACTATTATAAGTACAGTTTGATTAAGCCGAGGTGCTTGCGTGGGTACTCGGGACAAAGAACCAAGTCTCTAGTGTCAGATGGAATTTAGTAGGGCTAGATATATAGCATAGATTGCTCAGGATAATCGCTAGAAGGAACAAACCGTCTTGTCTCAGTTTCGCGGCTTTGGACTATTATAAGTACAGTTTGATTAAGCCGAGGTGCTTGCGAAGGTACTCGGGATAAAGCTCCAAGTCTCTAGTGTCAGATGGAATTGAGTAGAGCTAGATATATAGTATAGATTGCTCAGGATAATCGCTAGAAGGAACCGACCGACTTGTCTCTGATTCGCGACTTTGGACTATTATAAGTACAGTTTTATTAAGCCGAGGTGCTTGCGAAGGTACTCGGGATAAAGCTCCAAGTCTCTAGTGTCAGATGGAATTGAGTAGAGCTAGATATATAGTATAGATTGCTCAGGATAATCGCTAGAAGGAACCGACCGACTTGTCTCTGATTCGCGACTTTGGACTATTATAAGTACAGTTTGATTAAGCCGAGGTGCTTGCGAAGGTACTCGGGATAAAGCTCCAAGTCTCTAGAGTCAGATGGAGTTGAGTAAGGCTAGATATAGAGTATAGATTGCTCAGGATAATCGCTAGAAGGAACCGACAGACTTGTCTCAGAATGGCGGCTTTGGACTATTATAAGTACAGTTTGTTTAAGCCGAGGTGCTTGCGAGGGTACTCGGGATAAAGCACCAAGTCTCTAGTGTCAGATGGAATTTAGTAGGGCTAGATATATAGCACAGATTGCTCAGGATAATCGCTAGAAGGAACAAACCGTCTTGTCTCAGATTCGCGGCTTTGGACTATTATAAGTACAGTTTGATTAAGCCGAGGTGCTTGCGAAGGAACTCGGGATAAAGCTCCAAGTCTCTAGTGACAGATGGAATTGAGTAGAGCTAGATATATAGTAATGATTGCTCAGGATAATCGCTAGAAGGAACCGACCGACTTGTCTCTGATTCGCGACTTTGGACTATTATAAGTAATGTTTGGTTAGGTCAAGGTTCTTGTGAAGGTAATCAGGAAAAAGCTCCAAGTTTCTAGAGTCAGCTGGTGCTTAGCACGGATAGAAATATTGCATAGATTACTGTATAATGTGATTTTTATATTGTTAGATGTTTTATTTCGAATGCCCCGCGTTAAGAGAAGTAGATATATAATTTCTACTCCCACCCTGACTGGCTGTTGGACTTTTTCCAGTTAAGTTTCTTTTTCCTTCCAATTCCTTGGCATCAGGATGTGATCACTGAAGGTTTAGGACCGACTTGTATCAGTTTCACGACTTTGGACTTTTATAAGTACAGTTTGGTTAGGTCGAAGTTCGTGTGAGGGTACTTGGGACAAGGAATCAAGTCTCTAGTGTCAGACGGAATTTAGCAGGTTTAGATATATAGCATAGATT
The DNA here is from genome assembly GCA_030998225.1 of Diplolepis rosae. Taxonomy (NCBI): domain Eukaryota; kingdom Metazoa; phylum Arthropoda; class Insecta; order Hymenoptera; family Diplolepididae; genus Diplolepis; species Diplolepis rosae. The sequence goes on along the minus strand of JAPYXD010000754.1, from coordinate 1,961,568 downwards.
GCTTAAGATAATCGCTAGATGGAACCGACAGACTTGTCTGAGAATCGCGGCTTTGGACTATTATTAGTACAGTTTGGATGAGCCGTGGTGCTTGCTAAGGTACTCGGTTTGGAGCTCTAACTCTTAGGAATAAGCTGAAATGCAGCAGACTTATATATATATAGAACAAGTTACTCTACATTGTGATTTGTATACAGTTGGATGTATTGTTTCAAACAGATCACTGTAAGAGAAGTAGGTACATAAATAATTTCTACCCCCACCCTTAAAGACAGCTGGGCTATTTTCTACTAGTTTTCTTTTTCCTTCCAATTCCTTGGCATCAGGACGTGATCAATGAAGGGGTAGGAACGAGTTGTCTCAGTTTCGCGACTTTGGACTTTTATAAGTACAGTTTGGTTGATACGAAGTTCTTGTGAGGGTACTCGGGACAAAGAACCAAGTCGCTAGTGTCAGATGGAATTTAGTAGGTTTAGATATTTAGCATAGATTGATTAGGATATTCGCTAGAAGGAACTGACCGACTTTTCTCCCATTCATGAATTAGGACTTTAATAAGTACAGTTTGGTTGAGCCGAAGTGCTTGTGAACGTACTCGGGATAAAGCACCAAGTGTCTAGTGTCAGATGGAATTTAGTAGGGCTAGATATATAGGATAGATTTCTCAAGATAATCGCTAGAAGGAACCGACCGACTTGTCTCTGATTCGCGACTTTGGACTATTATAAGTACAGTTTGGTTGAGCCGAGGGGCTTGCGAAGGTACTCGGGATAAAGCTCCAAGCCTCTAGAGTCAGATGGAGTTGAGTAAGGCTAGATATATAGTATAGATTGCTCAGGATAATCGCTAGAAGGAACCGACCGACTTGTCTCTGATTCGCGACTTTGGACTATTATAAGTAATGTTTGGTTAGGTCACGGTTCTTGTGAATGTAATCAGGAAAAAGCTCCAAGTTTCTAGAGTCAGCTGGTGCTTAGCACGTATAGATATATTGCATAGATTTCTGTATAATGTGATTTTTTTATTGATAGATGTTTTATTTAGATTGCACCGCTTTAAGAGAAGTAGATTCATGATATCTACTCCCACCCTGACTGGCTGTTGGACTTTTTCCAGTTAAGTTTCTTTTTCCTTCCAATTCCTTGGCATCAGGATGTGATCACTGAAGGTTTAGGACCGACTTGTATCAGTTTCACGACTTTGGACTTTTATAAGTACAGTTTGGTTAGGTCGAAGTTCGTGTGAGGGTACTTGGGACAAGGAATCAAGTCTCTAGTGTCAGACGGAATTTAGCAGGTTTAGATATATAGTATAGATTGCTCAGGATAATCGCTTGAAGGAACGGACCGACTTTTCTCTGATTCGCGACATTGGACTATTATAAGTACAGTTTGGTTGAGCCGATGTGCTTGTGAACGTACTCGGGATAAAGCTCCAAGCCTCTAGAGTCAGATGGAGTTGAGTAAGGCTAGATATATAGCATAGATTGCTTAAGATAATCGCTTGAAGGAACGGACCGACTTGTCTCTGATTCGCGACTTTGGACTATTATAAGTAATGTTTGGTTAGGTCAAGGTTCTTGTGAAGGTAATCAGGAAAAAGCTCCAAGTTTCTAGAGTCAGCTGGTGCTTAGCACGTATAGAAATATTGCATAGATTACTGTATAATGTGATTTTTATATTGCTAGATGTTTTATTTCGAATGCACCGCTTTAAGAGAAGTAGATACATGATATCTACTCCCACCCTGACTGGCTGTTGGACTTTTTCCAGTTAAGTTTCTTTTTCCTTCCAATTCCTTGGCATCAGGACGTGATCACTGAAGGTTTAGGACCGACTTGTAAAAGTTTCACGACTTTGGACTTTTATAAGTACAGTTTGGTTAGGACGAAGTTCTTGTGAGGGTACTCGGGACAAAGAACTAAGTCTCTAGTGTCAGACGGAATTTAGTAGGGCTAGATATATAGCATAGATTGCTCAGAATAATCGCTAGAAGGAACCGACAGACTTGTCTGAGAATGGCGGCTTTGGACTATTATAAGTACAGTGTGATTAAGCCGAGGTGCTTGCGAGGGTACTCGGGACAAAGCACCAAGTCTCTAGTGTCAGATGGAATTTAGTAGGGCTAGATATATAGCACAGATTGCTCAGGATAATCGCTAGAAGGAACAAACCGTCTTGTCTCAGATTCGCGGCTTTGGACTATTATAAGTACAGTTTGATTAAGCCGAGGTGCTTGCGAAGGAACTCGGGATAAAGCACCAAGTGTCTAGTGTCAGATGGACTTTAGTAGGGCTAGATATATAGCACAGATTGCTCGGGATAATCGCTAGATGGAACCGACAGACTTGTCTCTGATTCGCGACTTTGGACTATTATAAGTACAGTTTGATTAAGCCGAGGTGCTTGCGAAGGTACTCGGGATAAAGCTCCAAGTCTCTAGTGTCAGATGGAATTGAGTAGAGCTAGATATATGGTATAGATTGCTCAGGATAATCGCTAGAAGGAACCGACCGACTTGTCTCTGATTCGCGACTTTGGACTATTATAAGTACAGTTTGATTAAGCCGAGGTGCTTGCGAAGGTACTCGGGATAAAGCTCCAAGTCTCTAGAGTCAGATGGAGTTGAGTAAGGCTAGATATATAGTATAGATTGCTCAGGATAATCGCTAGAAGGAACCGACCGACTTGTCTGAGAATGGCGGCTTTGGACTATTATAAGTACAGTTTGATTAAGCCGAGGTGCTTGCGAGGGTACTCAGGACAAAGAACCAAGTCTCTAGTGTCAGATGGAATTTAGTAGGGCTAGATATATAGCATAGATTGCTCAGGATAATCGCTAGAAGGAACAAACCGTCTTGTCTCAGATTCGCGGCTTTGGACTATTATAAGTACAGTTTGATTAAGCCGAGGTGCTTGCGAAGGAACTCGGGATAAAGCACCAAGTGTCTAGTGTCAGATGGAATTTAGTAGAGCTAGATATATAGTATAGATTGCTCAGGATAATCGCTAGAAGGAAGCGACCGACTTGTCTCTGATTCGCGACTTTGGACTATTATAAGTAATGTTTGGTTAGGTCAAGGTTCTTGTGAAGGTAATCAGGAAAAAGCTCCAAGTTTCTAGAGTCAGCTGGTGCTTAGCACGGATAGAAATATTGCATAGATTACTGTATAATGTGATTTTTATATTGTTAGATGTTTTATTTCGAATGCCCCGCGTTAAGAGAAGTAGATATATAATTTCTACTCCCACCCTGACTGGCTGTTGGACTTTTTCCAGTTAAGTTTCTTTTTCCTTCCAATTCCTTGGCATCAGGATGTGATCACTGAAGGTTTAGGACCGACTTGTATCAGTTTCACGACTTTGGACTTTTATAAGTACAGTTTGGTTAGGTCGACGTTCGTGTGAGGGAACTCGGGACAAGGAACCAAGTCTCTAGTGTCAGACGGAATTTAGCAGGTTTAGATATATAGCATAGATTGCTTAAGATAATCGCTTGAAGGAACCGACCGACTTGTCTCTGATTCGCGGCTTTGGACTATTATAAGTACAGTTTGGTTGAGCCGTGGTGCTTGCAAAAGGTACTCGGATTGGAGCTCTATCTCTCAGGAATAAGCTAAAATGCAGCAGACTTATATATATATATAGCACAAGTTACTCTACATTGTGATTTGTATACAGTTGGATGTATTGTTTCAAACAGATCACTGTAAGAGAAGTAGGTACATAAATAATTTCTACCCCCACCCTTAAAGACAGCTGGGCTATTTTCTACTAGTTTTCTTTTTCCTTCCAATTCCTTGTCATCAGGACGAGATCAATGAAGGGGTAGGAACGAGTTGTCTCAGTTTCGCGACTTTGGACTTTTATAAGTACCGTTTGGTTGGGTCGAAGTTCTTGTGAGGGTACTCGGGACAAAGAACCAAGTCTCTAGTGTCAGATGGAATTTAGTAGGTTTAGATATTTAGCATAGATTGATTAGGATATTCGCTAGAAGGAACCGACCGACTTTTCTCCCATTCATGAATTAGGACTTTAATAAGTACAGTTTGGTTGAGCCGAAGTGCTTGTGAACGTACTCGGGATAAAGCACCAAGTGTCTAGTGTCAGATGGAATTTAGTAGGGCTAGATATATAGCATAGATTGCTCAGAATAATCGCTAGAAGGAACCGACAGACTTGTCTGAGAATCGCGGCTTTGGACTATTATTAGTACAGTTTGGTTGAGCCGTGGTGCTTGCGAAGGTACTCGGGATAAAGCTCCAAGTCTCTAGAGTCAGATGGAGTTGAGTAAGGCTAGATATATAGTATAGATTGCTCAGGATAATCGCTAGAAGGAACCGACCGACTTGTCTCTGATTCGCGACTTTGGACTATTATAAGTAATGTTTGGTTAGGTCACGGTTCTTGTGAAGGTAATCAGGAAAAAGCTCCAAGTTTCTAGAGTCAGCTGGTGCTTAGCACGTATAGAAATATTGCATAGATTACTGTATAATGTGACTTTTATATTGCTAGATGTTTTATTTCGAATGCACCGCTTTAAGAGAAGTAGATACATGATATCTACTCCCACCCTGACTGGCTGTTGGACTTTTTCCAGTTAAGTTTCTTTTTCCTTCCAATTCCTTGGCATCAGGATGTGATCACTGAAGGTTTAGAACCGACTTGTATCAGTTTCACGACTTTGGACTTTTATAAGTACAGTTTGGTTAGGTTGAAGTTCGTGTGAGGGTACTTGGGACAAGGAATCAAGTCTCTAGTGTCAGACGGAATTTAGAAGGTTTAGATATATAGCATAGATTTCTTAATATAATCGCTTGAAGGAACGGACCGACTTTTCTTTGATTCGCGGCTTTGGACTATTATAAGTAAAGTTTGGTTGAGCCGAGGGGCTTGCGAAGGTACTCGGGACAAAGCTCCAAGTCTCGAGAGTCAGCTGGAATTGAGTAGAGCTAGATATATAGCATGGATTGCTCAGGGTATTCGCAAGAAGGAAGCGACCGACTTGTCTCTGATTCGCGACTTTGGACTATTATAAGTAATGTTTGGTTAGGTCAAGGTTCTTGTGAAGGTAATCAGGAAAAAGCTCCAAGTTTCCAGAGTCAGCTGGTGCTTAGAACGGATAGAAATATTGCATAGATTACTGTATAATGTGATTTTTATATTGCTAGATGTTTTATTTCGAATGCACCGCTTTAAGAGAAGTAGATACATGATATCTACTCCCACCCTGACTGGCTGTTGGACTTTTTCCAGTTAAGTTTCTTTTTCCTTCCAATTCCTTGGCATCAGGACGTGATCACTGAAGGTTTAGGAACGACTTGTAAAAGTTTCACGACTTTGGACTTTTATAAGTACAGTTTGGTTAGGACGAAGTTCTTGTGAGGGTACTCGGGACAAAGAACCAAGTCTCTAGTGTCAGACGGAATTTAGTAGGGCTAGATATATAGCATAGATTTCTCAGGATATTCGCAAGAAGGAACAAACCGTCTTGTCTCAGATTCGCGGCTTTGGACTATTATAAGTACAGTTTGGTTGAGCCGAGGGACTTGCGAAGGTACTCGGGACAAAGCTCCAAGTCTCTAGTGTCAGATGGAATTTAGTAGGGCTAGATATATAGCATAGATTGCTCAGAATAATCGCTAGAAGGAACCGACAGACTTGTCTGAGAATGGCGGCTTTGGACTATTATAAGTACAGTTTGGTTGAGCCGAGGGGCTTGCGAAGGTACTCGGGATAAAGCTCCAAGCCTCTAGAGTCAGATGGAGTTGAGTAAGGCTAGATATATAGTATAGATTGCTCAGGATAATCGCTTGAAGGAACGGACCGACTTTTCTTTGATTCGCGGCTTTGGACTATTATAAGTAAAGTTTGGTTGAGCCGAGGGGCTTGCGAAGGTACTCGGGACAAAGCTCCAAGTCTCTAGTGTCAGATGGAATTTAGTAGGGCTAGATATATAGCATAGATTGCTCAGAATAATCGCTAGAAGGAACCGACAGACTTGTCTGAGAATGGCGGCTTTGGACTATTATAAGTACAGTTTGGTTAAGCCGAGGTGCTTGCGAGGGTACTCGGGACAAAGAACCAAGTCGCTAGTGTCAGATGGAATTTAGTAGGTTTAGATATTTAGCATAGATTGATTAGGATATTCGCTAGAAGGAACCGACCGACTTTTCTCCCATTCATGAATTAGGACTTTAATAAGTACAGTTTGGTTGAGCCGAAGTGCTTGTGAACGTACTCGGGATAAAGCACCAAGTGTCTAGTGTCAGATGGAATTTAGTAGGGCTAGATATATAGCATAGATTGCTCTGAATAATCGCTAGATGGAACCGACAGACTTGTCTGAGAATCGCGGCTTTGGACTATTATTAGTACAGTTTGGATGAGCCGTGGTGCTTGCTAAGGTACTCGGGATAAAGCTCCAAGCCTCTAGAGTCAGATGGAGTTGAGTAAGGCTAGATATATAGTATAGATTGCTCAGGATAATCGCTTGAAGGAACGGACCGACTTGTCTCTGATTCGCAACTTTGGACTATTATAAGTAATGTTTGGTTAGGTCACGGTTCTTGTGAATGTAATCAGGAAAAAGCTCCAAGTTTCTAGAGTCAGTTGGTGCTTAGCACGTATAGAAATATTGCATAGATTACTGTATAATGTGATTTTTATATTGCTAGATGTTTTATTTCGAATGCACCGCTTTAAGAGAAGTAGATACATGATATCTACTCCCACCCTGACTGGCTGTTGGACTTTTTCCAGTTAAGTTTCTTTTTCCTTCCAATTCCTTGGCATTAGGACGTGATCACTGAAGGTTTAGGACCGACTTGTATCAGTTTCACGACTTTGGACTTTTATAAGTACAGTTTGGTTAGGTCGAAGTTCGTGTGAGGGTACTTGGGACAAGGAATCAAGTCTCTAGTGTCAGACGGAATTTAGCAGGTTTAGATATATAGCATAGATTGCTTAAGATAATCGCTAGAAGGAACGGACCGACTTTTCTCTGATTCGCGACTATGGACTATTATAAGTGCAGTTTGGTTGGGCCGAGCTGCTTGTGAAGGTAATCGGGATAAAGCACCAAGTCTCTAGTGTGAGATGGAATTGAGTAGAGCTAGATATATAGAATTGATTGCTCAGGATAATCGCTTGAAGGAACGGACCGACTTGTCTCTGATTCGCGACTTTGGACTATTATAAGTAATGTTTGGTTAGGTCAAGGTTCTTGTGAAGGTAATCAGGAAAAAGCTCCAAGTTTCTAGAGTCAGCTGGTGCTTAGCACGGATAGAAATATTGCATAGATTACTGTATAATGTGATTTTTATATTGCTAGATGTTTTATTTCGAATGCACCGCTTTAAGAGAAGTAGATACATGATATCTACTCCCACCCTGACTGGCTGTTGGACTTTTTCCAGTTAAGTTTCTTTTTCCTTCCAATTCCTTGGCATCAGGACGTGATCACTGAAGGTTTAGGACCGACTTGTAAAAGTTTCACGACTTTGGACTTTTATAAGTACAGTTTGGTTAGGACGAAGTTCTTGTGAGGGTACTCGGGACAAAGAACCAAGTCTCTAGTGTCAGACGGAATTTAGTAGGGCTAGATATATAGCATAGATTTTTCAGGATATTCCCTAGAAGGAACCGACCGTCTTGTCTCAGATTCGCGGCTTTGGACTATTATAAGTACAGTTTGATTAAGCCGAAGTGCTTGCGAAGGTACTCGGGACAAAGCTCCAAGTCTCTAGTGTCAGATGGAATTTAGTAGGGCTAGATATATAGCATAGATTGCTCAGAATAATCGCTAGAAGGAACCGACAGACTTGTCTGAGAATGGCGGCTTTGGACTATTATAAGTACAGTTTGGATGAGCCGAGGGGCTTGCGAAGGTACTCGGGATAAGCTCCAAGTCTCTAGAGTCAGATGGAGTTGAGTAAGGCTAGATATATAGTATAGATTGCTCAGGATAATCGCTAGAAGGAACCGACCGACTTGTCTCTGATTCGCGAGTTTGGACTATTATAAGTAATGTTTGGTTAGGTCACGGTTCTTGTGAATGTAATCAGGAAAAAGCTCCAAGTTTCTAGAGTTAGCTGGTGCTTAGCACGTATAGAAATATTGCATAGATTACTGTATAATGTGATTTTTATATTGCTAGATGTTTTATTTCGAATGCACCGCTTTAAGAGAAGTAGATACATGATATCTACTCCCACCCTGACTGGCTGTTGGACTTTTTCCAGTTAAGTTTCTTTTTCCTTCCAATTCCTTGGCATCAGGATGTGATCACTGAAGGTTTAGGACCGACTTGTATCAGTTTCACGACTTTGGACTTTTATAAGTACAGTTTGGTTAGGTCGAAGTTCGTGTGAGGGTACTTGGGACAAGGAATCAAGTCTCTAGTGTCAGACGGAATTTAGCAGGTTTAGATATATAGCATAGATTGCTTAATATAATCGCTTGAAGGAACGGACCGACTTTTCTCTGATTCGCGACTTTGGACTATTATAAGTGCAGTTTGGTTGAGCCGAGGTGCTTGCGAAGGTACTCGGGATAAAGCTCCAAGTCTCTAGTGTCAGATGGAATTGAGTAGAGCTAGATATATAGTATAGGTTGCTCAGGATAATCGCTAGAAGGAACCGACCGACTTGTCTCTGATTCGCGACTTTGGACTATTATAAGTAATGTTTGGTTAGGTCAAGGTTCTTGTGAAGGTAATCAGGAAAAAGCTCCAAGTTTCTAGAGTCAGCTGGTGCTTAGCACGGATAGAAATATTGCATAGATTACTGTATAATGTGATTTTTATATTGCTAGATGTTTTATTTCGAATGCACCGCTTTAAGAGAAGTAGATACATGATATCTAGTCCCACCCTGACTGGCTGTTGGACTTTTTCCAGTTAAGTTTCTTTTTCCTTCCAATTCCTTGGCATCAGGACGTGATCAGTGAAGGTTTAGTAACGACTTGTAAAAGTTTCACGACTTTGGACTTTTATAAGTACAGTTTGGTTAGGACGAAGTTCTTGTGAGGGTACTCGGGACAAAGAACCAAGTCTCTAGTGTCAGACGGAATTTAGTAGGGCTAGATATATAGCATAGATTTCTCAGGATATTCCCTAGAAGGAACCGACCGTCTTGTCTCAGATTCGCGGCTTTGGACTTTTATAAGTACAGTTTGATTAAGCCGAGGTGCTTGCGAAGGTACTCGGGATAAAGCACATAGTCACTAGTGTCAGATGGAATTTAGTAGGGCTAGATATATAGCATAGATTGCTCAGGATAATCGCTAGAAGGAACAAACCGTCTTGTCTCAGATTCTCGGCTTTGGACTATTATAAGTACAGTTTGGTTGAGCCGAGGGACTTGCGAACGTACTCGGGATTAAGCTCCAAGTCTCCAGAGTCAGCTGGAATTGATTAGAGCTAGATATACAGCATAGATTTTTCAGGATATTCCCTAGAAGGAACCGACAGACTTGTCTGAGAATGGCGGCTTTGGACTATTATAAGTACAGTTTGGTTGGGTCGAAGTTCTTGTGAGGGTACTCGGGACAAAGAACTAAGTCTCTAGTGTAAGACGGAATTTAGTAGGGCTAGATATTTAGCATAGATTTTTCAGGATATTCCCTAGAAGGAACCGACCGACTTGTCTCAGATTCGCGGCTTTGGACTATTATAAGTACAGTTTGATTAAGCCGAGGTGCTTGCGAAGGTACTCGGGACAAAGCTCCAAGTCTCTAGTGTCAGATGGAATTTAGTAGGGCTAGATATATAGCATAGATTGCTCAGGATAATCGCTAGAAGGAACAAACCGTCTTGTCTCAGATTCGCGGCTTTGGACTATTATAAGTACAGTTTGGTTGAGCCGAGGGGCTTGCGAAGGTACTCGGGACAAAGCTCCAAGTCTCCAGAGTCAGCTGGAATTGAGTAGAGCTAGATATATAGCATAGATTTCTCAGGATATTCGCAAGAAGGAAGCGACCGACTTTTCGCAGATTCATGATTTTGGACTTTTATAAGTAATGTTTGGTTAGGTCACGGTTCTTGTGAATGTAATCAGGAAAAAGCTCCAAGTTTCTAGAGTTAGCTGGTGCTTAGCACGTATAGAAATATTGCATAGATTACTGTATAATGTGATTTTTATATTGCTAGATGTTTTATTTCGAATGCACCGCTTTAAGAGAAGTAGATACATGATATCTACTCCCACCCTGACTGGCTGTTGGACTTTTTCCAGTTAAGTTTCTTTTTCCTTCCAATTCCTTGGCATCAGGACGTGATCACTGAAGGTTTAGGACCGACTTGTAAAAGTTTCACGACTTTGGACTTTTATAAGTACAGTTTGGTTAGGACGAAGTTCTTGTGAGGGTACTCGGGACAAAGAACCAAGTCTCTAGTGTCAGACGGAATTTAGTAGGGCTAGATATATAGCATAGATTTCTCAGGATATTCCCTAGAAGGAACCGACCGTCTTGTCTCAGATTCGCGGCTTTGGACTATTATAAGTACAGTTTGATTAAGCCGAAGTGCTTGCGAAGGTACTCGGGACAAAGCTCCAAGTCTCTAGTGTCAGATGGAATTTAGTAGGGCTAGATATATAGCATAGATTGCTCAGAATAATCGCTAGAAGGAACCGACAGACTTGTCTGAGAATGGCGGCTTTGGACTATTATAAGTACAGTTTGGTTGAGCCGTGGTGCTTGCGAAGGTACTCGGGATGAGGCTCCAAGTCTCTAGAGTCAGATGGAGTTGAGTAAGGCTAGATATATAGTATAGATTGCTCAGGATAATCGCTAGAAGGAACCGACCGACTTGTCTCTGATTCGCGACTTTGGACTATTATAAGTAATGTTTGGTTAGGTCACGGTTCTTGTGAATGTAATCAGGAAAAAGCTCCAAGTTTCTAGAGTTAGCTGGTGCTTAGCACGTATAGAAATATTGCATAGATTACTGTATAATGTGATTTTTATATTGCTAGATGTTTTATTTTGAATGCACCGCTTTAAGAGAAGTAGATACATGATATCTACTCCCACCCTGACTGGCTGTTGGACTTTTTCCAGTTAAGTTTCTTTTTCCTTCCAATTCCTTGGCATCAGGATGTGATCACTGAAGGTTTAGGACCGACTTGTATCAGTTTCACGACTTTGGACTTTTATAAGTACAGTTTGGTTAGGTCGAAGTTCGTGTGAGGGTACTTGGGACAAGGAATCAAGTCTCTAGTGTCAGACGGAATTTAGCAGGTTTAGATATATATCATAGATTGCTTAATATAATCGCTTGAAGGAACGGACCGACTTTTCTTTGATTCGCGGCTTTGGACTATTATAAGTAAAGTTTGGTTGAGCCGAGGGGCTTGCGAAGGTACTCGGGACAAAGCTCCAAGTCTCGAGAGTCAGCTGGAATTGAGTAGAGCTAGATATATAGTAATGATTGCTCAAGATAATCGCTAGAAGGAACCGACCGACTTGTCTCTGATTCGCGACTTTGGACTATTATAAGTAATGTTTGGTTAGGTCAAGGTTCTTGTGAAGGTAATCAGGAAAAAGCTCCAAGTTTCCAGAGTCAGCTGGTGCTTAGCACGTATAGAAATATTGCATAGATTACTGTATAATGTGACTTTTATATTGCTAGATGTTTTATTTCGAATGCACCGCTTTAAGAGAAGTAGATACATGATTTCTACTCCCACCCTGACTGGCTGTTGGACTTTTTCCAGTTAAGTTTCTTTTTCCTTCCAATTCCTTGGCATCAGGACGTGATCACTGAAGGTTTAGGAACGACTTGTAAAAGTTTCACGACTTTGGACTTTTATAAGTACAGTTTGGTTAGGACGAAGTTCTTGTGAGGGTACTCGGGACAAAGAACCAAGTCTCTAGTGTCAGACGGAATTTAGTAGGGCTAGATATATAGCATAGATTTCTCAGGATATTCGCAAGAAGGAACCGACCGACTTTTCTCAGATTCATGAATTAGGACTTTTATAAGTACAGTTTGATTAAGCCGACGTGCTTGCGAAGGTACTCGGGATAAAGCACATAGTCACTAGTGTCAGATGGAATTTAGTAGGGCTAGATATATAGCATAGATTGCTCAGGATAATCGCTAGAAGGAACAAACCGTCTTGTCTCAGATTCGCGGCTTTGGACTATTATAAGTACAGTTTGGTTGAGCCGAGGGACTTGCGAAGGTACTCGGGACCCCAGTCTCTAGAGTCAGCTGGAATTGAGTAGAGCTAGATATACAGCATAGATTTTTCAGAATAATCGCTAGAAGGAACCGACAGACTTGTCTGAGAATGGCGGCTTTGGACTATTATAAGTACAGTTTGGTTGGGTCGAAGTTCTTGTGACGGTACTCGGGACAAAGAACCAAGTCTCTAGTGTAAGACGGAATTTAGTAGGGCTAGATATTTAGCATAGATTTTTCAGGATAATCGCTAGAAGGTACCCACCGACTTGTCTCAGATTCGCGGCTTTGGACTATTATGAGTACAGTTTGGTTGAGCCGAGGGACTTGCGAAGGTACTCGGGACAAAGCTCCAAGTCTCTAGTGTCAGATGGAATTTAGTAGGGCTAGATATATAGCATAGATTGCTCAGGATTATCGCTAGAAGGAACAAACCGTCTTGTCTCAGATTCGCGGCTTTGGACTATTATAAGTACAGTTTGGTTGAGCCGAGGGGCTTGCGAAGGTACTCGGGACAAAGCTCCAAGTCTCCAGAGTCAGCTGGAATTGAGTAGAGCTAGATATACAGCATAGATTTCTCAGGATATTCCCAAGAAGGAAGCGACCGACTTGTCTCTGATTCGCGACTTTGGACTATTATAAGTAATGTTTGGTTAGGTCAAGGTTCTTGTGAAGGTAATCAGGAAAAAGCTCCAAGTTTCTAGAGTTAGCTGGTGCTTAGCACGTATAGAAATATTGCATAGATTACTGTATAATGTGATTTTTATATTGCTAGATGTTTTATTTCGAATGCACCGCTTTAAGAGAAGTAGATACATGATATCTACTCCCACCCTGACTGGCTGTTGGACTTTTTCCAGTTAAGTTTCTTTTTCCTTCCAATTCCTTGGCATCAGGACGTGATCACTGAAGGTTTAGGACCGACTTGTAAAAGTTTCACGACTTTGGACTTTTATAAGTACAGTTTGGTTAGGACGAAGTTCTTGTGAGGGTACTCGGGACAAAGAACCAAGTCTCTAGTGTCAGACGGAATTTAGTAGGGCTAGATATATAGCATAGATTTCTCAGGATATTCCCTAGAAGGAACCGACCGTCTTGTCTCAGATTCGCGGCTTTGGACTATTATAAGTACAGTTTGATGGAGCCGTAGTGCTTGCGAAGGTACTCGGGACAAAGCTCCAAGTCTCTAGTGTCAGATGGAATTTAGTAGGGCTAGATATATAGCATAGATTGCTCAGAATAATCGCTAGAAGGAACCGACAGACTTGTCTGAGAATGGCGGCTTTGGACTATTATAAGTACAGTTTGGATGAGCCGTGGTGCTTGCTAAGGTACTCGGGATGAGGCTCCAAGTCTCTAGAGTCAGATGGAGTTGAGTAAGGCTAGATATATAGTATAGATTGCTCAGGATAATCGCTAGAAGGAACCGACCGACTTGTCTCTGATTCGCGACTTTGGACTATTATAAGTAATGTTTGGTTAGGTCACGGTTCTTGTGAATGTAATCAGGAAAAAGCTCCAAGTTTCTAGAGTCAGATGGTGCTTAGCACGTATAGAAATATTGCATAGATTACTGTATAATGTGACTTTTATATTGCTAGATGTTTTATTTCGAATGCACCGCTTTAAGAGAAGTAGATACATGATATCTACTCCCACCCTGACTGGCTGTTGGACTTTTTCCAGTTAAGTTTCTTTTTCCTTCCAATTCCTTGGCATCAGGACGTGATCACTGAAGGTTTAGGACCGACTTGTATCAGTTTCACGACTTTGGACTTTTATAAGTACAGTTTGGTTAGGTCGAAGTTCGTGTGAGGGTACTTGGGACAAGGAATCAAGTCTCTAGTGTCAGACGGAATTTAGCAGGTTTAGATATATAGCATAGATTGCTTAAGATAATCGCTTGAAGGAACGGACCGACTTTTCTCTGATTCGCGACTTTGGACTATTATAAGTGCAGTTTGGTTGAGCCGAGGTGCTTGCGAAGGTACTCGGGACAAAGCTCCAAGTCTCGAGAGTCAGCTGGAATTGAGTAGAGCTAGATATATAGTATAGATTGCTCAGGATAATCGCTAGAAGGAACCGACCGACTTGTCTCTGATTCGCGACTTTGGACTATTATAAGTAATGTTTGGTTAGGTCAAGGTTCTTGTGAAGGTAATCAGGAAAAAGCTCCAAGTTTCTAGAGTCAGCTGGTGCTTAGCACGGATAGAAATATTGCATAGATTACTGTATAATGTGATTTTTATATTGCTAGATGTTTTATTTCGAATGCACCGCTTTAAGAGAAGTAGATACATGATATCTACTCCCACCCTGACTGGCTGTTGGACTTTTTCCAGTTAAGTTTCTTTTTCCTTCCAATTCCTTGGCATCAGGACGTGATCACTGAAGGTTTAGGACCGACTTGTAAAAGTTTCACGACTTTGGACTTTTATAAGTACAGTTTGGTTAGGACGAAGTTCTTGTGAGGGTACTCGGGACAAAGAACCAAGTCTCTAGTGTCAGACGGAATTTAGTAGGGCTAGATATTTAGCATAGATTTTTCAGGATATTCCCTAGAAGGAACCGACCGTCTTGTCTCAGATTCGCGGCTTTGGACTATTATAAGTACAGTTTGATTAAGCCGAGGTGCTTGCGAAGGAACTCGGGACAAAGCACCAAGTCTCTAGTGTCAGATGGAATTTAGTAGGGCTAGATATATAGCATAGATTGCTCAGAATAATCGCTAGAAGGAACCGACAGACTTGTCTGAGAATCGCGGCTTTGGACTATTATAAGTACAGTTTGGTTGAGCCGAGGTGCTTGAGAAGGTACTCGGGACAAAGCTCCAAGTCTCCAGAGTTAGCTGGAATTGATTAGAGCTAGATATAAAGCATAGATTTTTCAGGATATTCCCTAGAAGGAACCGACCGACTTGTCTCAGATTCGCGGCTTTGGACTTTTATAAGTACAGTTTGGTTAGGACGAAGTTCTTGTGAGGGTACTCGGGACAAAGAACTAAGTCTCTAGTGTAAGACGGAATTTAGTAGGGCTAGATATTTAGCATAGATTTTTCAGGATATTCCCTAGAAGGAACCGACCGTCTTGTCTCAGATTCGCGGCTTTGGACTATTATAAGTACAGTTTGATTAAGCCGTAGTGCTTGCGAAGGTACTCGGGACAAAGCACCAAGTCTCTAGTGTCAGATGGAATTTAGTAGGGCTAGATACATAGCATAGATTGCTCAGGATAATCGCTAGAAGGAACCGACCGACTTGTCTCTGATTCGCGACATTGGACTATTATAAGTACAGTTTGGTTGAGCCGATGTGCTTGTGAACGTACTCGGGATAAAGCTCCAAGCCTCTAGAGTCAGATGGAGTTGAGTAAGGCTAGATATATAGTATAGATTGCTCAGGATAATCGCTAGAAGGAACCGACCGACTTGTCTCTGATTCGCGACTTTGGACTATTATAAGTAATGTTTGGTTAGGTCACGGTTCTTGTGAATGTAATCAGGAAAAAGCTCCAAGTTTCTAGAGTCAGCTGGTGCTTAGCACGTATAGAAATATTGCATAGATTACTGTATAATGTGATTTTTATATTGCTAGATGTTTTATTTCGAATGCACCGCTTTAAGAGAAGTAGATACATGATATCTACTCCCACCCTGACTGGCTGTTGGACTTTTTCCAGTTAAGTTTCTTTTTCCTTCCAATTCCTTGGCATCAGGATGTGATCACTGAAGGTTTAGGACCGACTTGTATCAGTTTCACGACTTTGGACTTTTATAAGTACAGTTTGGTTAGGTCGAAGTTCGTGTGAGGGTACTTGGGACAAGGAATCAAGTCTCTAGTGTCAGACGGAATTTAGCAGGTTTAGATATATAGCATAGATTGCTTAATATAATCGCTTGAAGGAACGGACCGACTTTTCTTTGATTCGCGGCTTTGGACTATTATAAGTAAAGTTTGGTTGAGCCGAGGTGCTTGCGAAGGTACTCGGGATAAAGCTCCAAGTCTCTAGAGTCAGATGGAATTGAGTAGAGCTAGATATATAGCATAGATTGCTCAGAATAATCGCTAGAAGGAACCGACCGACTTGTCTCTGATTCGCGACTTTGGACTATTATAAGTAATGTTTGGTTAGGTCAAGGTTCTTGTGAAGGTAATCAGGAAAAAGCTCCAAGTTTCCAGAGTCAGCTGGTGCTTAGAACGGATAGAAATATTGCATAGATTACTGTATAATGTGATTTTTATATTGCTAGATGTTTTATTTCGAATGCACCGCTTTAAGAGAAGTAGATACATGATATCTACTCCCACCCTGACTGGCTGTTGGACTTTTTCCAGTTAAGTTTCTTTTTCCTTCCAATTCCTTGGCATCAGGACGTGATCACTGAAGGTTTAGGACCGACTTGTAAAAGTTTCACGACTTTGGACTTTTATAAGTACAGTTTGGTTAGGACGAAGTTCTTGTGAGGGTACTCGGGACAAAGAACCAAGTCTCTAGTGTCAGACGGAATTTAGTAGGGCTAGATATATAGCATAGATTTCTCAGGATAATCGCAAGAAGGAACCGACCGTCTTGTCTCAGATTCGCGGCTTTGGACTATTATAAGTACAGTTTGATTAAGCCGAGGTGCTTGCGAATGTACTCGGGACAAAGCACCAAGTCTCTAGTGTCAGATGGAATTTAGTAGGGCTAGATATATAGCATAGATTGCTCAGAATAATCGCTAGAAGGAACCGACAGACTTGTCTGAGAATCGCGGCTTTGGACTATTATTAGTACAGTTTGGTTGAGCCGAGGGGCTTGCGAAGGTATTCGGGACAAAGCTCCAAGTCTCCAGAGTTAGCTGGAATTGAGTAGGGCTACAAATACAGCAGAGATTGTTCACGATATTCGCTAGAAGGAACCGACAGACTTGTCTGAGAATGGCGGCTTTGGACTATTATAAGTACAGTTTGGTTGGGTCGAAGTTCTTGTGAGGGTACTCGGGACAAAGAACCAAGTCTCTAGTGTAAGACGGAATTTAGTAGGGCTAGATATTTAGCATAGATTTTTCAGGATATTCCCTAGAAGGAACCGACCGACTTGTCTCAGATTCGCGGCTTGGGACTATTATAAGTACAGTTTGATTAAGCCGAGGTGCTTGCGGAGGAACTCGGGATAAAGCACCAAGTCTCTAGTGTCAGATGGAATTTAGTAGGGCTAGATATATAGCATAGATTGCTCAGGATTATCGCTAGAAGGAACAAACCGTCTTGTCTCAGATTCGCGGCTTTGGACTATTATAAGTACAGTTTGGTTGAGCCGAGGGGCTTGCGAAGGTACTCGGGACAAAGCTCCAAGTCTCGAGAGTCAGCTGGAATTGAGTAGAGCTAGATATATAGCATAGATTTCTCAGGATATTCGCAAGAAGGAAGCGACCGACTTGTCTCTGATTCGCGACTTTGGACTATTATAAGTAATGTTTGGTTAGGTCAAGGTTCTTGTGAAGGTAATCAGGAAAAAGCTCCAAGTTTCTAGAGTCAGCTGGTGCTTAGCACGGATAGAAATATTGCATAGATTACTGTATAATGTGACTTTTATATTGCTAGATGTTTTATTTCGAATGCACCGCTTTAAGAGAAGTAGATACATGATTTCTACTCCCACCCTGACTGGCTGTTGGACTTTTTCCAGTTAAGTTTCTTTTTCCTTCCAATTCCTTGGCATCAGGACGTGATCACTGAAGGTTTAGGACCGACTTGTAAAAGTTTCACGACTTTGGACTTTTATAAGTACAGTTTGGTTAGGTCGAAGTTCTTGTGAGGGTACTCGGGACAAAGAACCAAGTCTCTAGTGTCAGACGGAATTTAGTAGGGCTAGATATATAGCATAGATTTCTCAGGATATTCGCAAGAAGGAAGCGACCGACTTTTCGCAGATTCATGATTTTGGACTTTTATAAGTACAGTTTGGTTGAGCCGAAGTGCTTGTGAACGTACTCGGGATAAAGCTCCAAGTCTCTAGAGTCAGATGGAGTTGAGTAAGGCTAGATATATAGTATAGATTGCTCAGGATAATCGCTAGAAGGAAGCGACCGACTTTTCGCAGATTCATGATTTTGGACTTTAATAAGTACAGTTTGGTTAAGTCGAAGTTCGTGTGAGGGTACTCGGGACAAAGAACCAAGTCTCTAGTGTCAGACGGAATTTAGTAGGGCTAGATATATAGCATAGATTTTTCAAGATAATCGCTAGAAGGAACCGACCGACTTTTCTCCCATTCATGAATTAGGACTATAATAAGTACAGTTTGGTTGAGCCGAAGTGCTTGTGAACGTACTCGGGATAAAGCACCAAGTGTCTAGTGTCAGATGGAATTTAGTAGGGCTAGATATATAGCATAGATTGCTCAGAATAATCGCTAGAAGGAACCGACAGACTTGTCTGAGAATGGCGGCTTTGGACTATTATAAGTACAGTTTGGTTGGGTCGAAGTTCTTGTGAGGGTACTCGGGACAAAGAACCAAGTCTCTAGTGTCAGACGGAATTTAGCAGGTTTAGATATATAGCATAGATTGCTTAAGATATTCGCTAGAAGGAACCGACCGACTTTTCTCACATTCATGAATTTGGACTTTTATAAGTACAGTTTGGTTGAGCCGAAGTGCTTGTGAACGTACTCGGGATAAAGCTCCAAGTCTCTAGAGTCAGATGGTGCTTAGCACGTATAGAAATATTGCATAGATTACTGTATAATGTGACTTTTATATTGCTAGATGTTTTATTTCGAATGCACCGCTTTAAGAGAAGTAGATACATGATTTCTACTCCCACCCTGACTGGCTGTTGGACTTTTTCCAGTTAAGTTTCTTTTTCCTTCCAATTCCTTGGCATCAGGACGTGATCACTGAAGGTTTAGGACCGACTTGTAAAAGTTTCACGACTTTGGACTTTTATAAGTACAGTTTGGTTAGGACGAAGTTCTTGTGAGGGTACTCGGGACAAAGAACCAAGTCTCTAGTGTCAGACGGAATTTAGTAGGGCTAGATATATAGCATAGATTTCTCAGGATATTCGCAAGAAGGAAGCGACCGACTTTTCGCAGATTCATGATTTTGGACTTTTATAAGTACAGTTTGGTTGAGCCGAAGTGCTTGTGAACGTACTCGGGTAAAGCTCCAAGCCTCTAGAGTCAGATGGAGTTGAGTAAGGCTAGATATATAGTAATGATTGCTCAGGATAATCGCTAGAAGGAACCGACCGACTTGTCTCTGATTCGCGACTTTGGACTATTATAAGTAATGTTTGGTTAGGTCAAGGTTCTTGTGAAGGTAATCAGGAAAAAGCTCCAAGTTTCTAGAGTCAGCTGGTGCTTAGCACGGATAGAAATATTGCATAGATTACTGTATAATGTGATTTTTATATTGTTAGATGTTTTATTTCGAATGCCCCGCGTTAAGAGAAGTAGATATATAATTTCTACTCCCACCCTGACTGGCTGTTGGACTTTTTCCAGTTAAGTTTCTTTTTCCTTCCAATTCCTTGGCATCAGGATGTGATCACTGAAGGTTTAGGACCGACTTGTATCAGTTTCACGACTTTGGACTTTTATAAGTACAGTTTGGTTAGGTCGAAGTTCGTGTGAGGGTACTTGGGACAAGGAATCAAGTCTCTAGTGTCAGACGGAATTTAGCAGGTTTAGATATATAGCATAGATTGCTTAAGATAATCGCTTGAAGGAACCGACAGACTTGTCTGAGAATCGCGGCTTTGGACTATTATTAGTACAGTTTGGATGAGCCGTGGTGCTTGCTAAGGTACTCGGTTTGGAGCTCTAACTCTTAGGAATAAGCTGAAATGCAGCAGACTTATATATATATATAGCACAAGTTACTCTATATTGTGATTTGTATACAGTAGGATGTATTGTTTCAAACAGATCACTGTAAGAGAAGTAGGTACATAAATAATTTCTACCCCCACCCTTAAAGACAGCTGGGCTTTTTTCTACTAGTTTTCTTTATCCTTCCAATTCCTTGGCGTCAGGACGAGATCAATGAAGGGGTAGGAACGAGTTGTCTCAGTTTCGCGACTTTGGACTTTTATAAGTACCGTTTGGTTGGGTCGAAGTTCTTGTGAGGGTACTCGGGACAAAGAACCAAGTCTCTAGTGTCAGATGGAATTTAGTAGGTTTAGATATTTAGCATAGATTGATTAGGATATTCGCTAGAAGGAACCGACCGACTTTTCTCCCATTCATGAATTAGGACTTTAATAAGTACAGTTTGGTTGAGCCGAAGTGCTTGTGAACGTACTCGGGATAAAGCACCAAGTGTCTAGTGTCAGATGGAATTTAGTAGGGCTAGATATATAGCATAGATTGCTCAGGATAATCGCTAGAAGGAACAAACCGTCTTGTCTCAGATTCGCGGCTTTGGACTATTATAAGTACAGTTTGGTTGAGCCGAGGGGCTTGCGAAGGTACTCGGGACAAAGCTCCAAGTCTCGAGAGTCAGCTGGAATTGAGTAGAGCTAGATATACAGCATAGATTTTTCAGGATATTCCCTAGAAGGAACCGACCGACTTGTCTCAGATTCGCGGCTTTGGACTATTATAAGTACAGTTTGATTAAGCCGAGGTGCTTGCGAAGGTACTCGGGATAAAGCTCCAAGTCTCTAGTGTCAGATGGAATTGAGTAGAGCTAGATATATAGTATATATTGCTCAAGATAATCGCTAGAAGGAACCGACCGACTTGTCTCTGATTCGCGACTTTGGACTATTATAAGTAATGTTTGGTTAGGTCAAGGTTCTTGTGAAGGTAATCAGGAAAAAGCTCCAAGTTTCTAGAGTCAGCTGGTGCTTAGCACGGATAGAAATATTGCATAGATTACTGTATAATGTGACTTTTATATTGCTAGATGTTTTATTTCGAATGCACCGCTTTAAGAGAAGTAGATACATGATTTCTACTCCCACCCTGACTGGCTGTTGGACTTTTTCCAGTTAAGTTTCTTTTTCCTTCCAATTCCTTGGCATCAGGACGTGATCACTGAAGGTTTAGGACCGACTTGTATCAGTTTCACGACTTTGGACTTTTATAAGTACAGTTTGGTTAGGTCGAAGTTCGTGTGAGGGTACTCGGGACAAAGAACCAAGTCTCTAGTGTCAGACGGAATTTAGTAGGGCTAGATATATAGCATAGATTTCTCAGGATATTCGCAAGAAGGAAGCGACCGACTTTTCGCAGATTCATGATTTTGGACTTTTATAAGTACAGTTTGGTTGAGCCGAAGTGCTTGTGAACGTACTCGGGATAAAGCTCCAAGTCTCTAGAGTCAGATGGAGTTGAGTAAGGCTAGATATATAGTATAGATTGCTCAGGATAATCGCTAGAAGGAACCGACAGACTTGTCTGAGAATGGCGGCTTTGGACTATTATAAGTACAGTTTGGTTGGGTCGAAGTTCTTGTGAGGGTACTCGGGACAAAGAACCAAGTCTCTAGTGTCAGATGGAATTTAGTAGGGCTAGATATATAGCATAGATTGCTCAGGATTATCGCTAGAAGGAACAAACCGTCTTGTCTCAGATTCGCGGCTTTGGACTATTATAAGTACAGTTTGGTTGAGCCGAGGGGCTTGCGAAGGTACTCGGGACAAAGCTCCCAGTCTCTAGAGTCAGCTGGAATTGAGTAGAGCTAGATATACAGCATAGATTTTTCAGGATATTCCCTAGAAGGAACCGACCGACTTGTCTCAGATTAGCGGCTTTGGACTATTATAAGTACAGTTTGATTAAGCCGAGGTGCTTGCGAAGGTACTCGGGATAAAGCTCCAAGTTTCTAGAGTCAGCTGGTGCTTAGCACGGATAGAAATATTGCATAGATTACTGTATAATGTGATTTTTATATTGCTAGATGTTTTATTTCGAATGCAACGCTTTAAGAGAAGTAGATACATGATTTCTACTCCCACCCTGACTGGCTGTTGGACTTTTTCCAGTTAAGTTTCTTTTTCCTTCCAATTCCTTGGCATCAGGATGTGATCACTGAAGGTTTAGGACCGACTTGTATCAGTTTCACGACTTTGGACTTTTATAAGTACAGTTTGGTTAGGTCGAAGTTCTTGTGAGGGTACTCGGGACAAAGAACCAAGTCTCTAGTGTCAGACGGAATTTAGTAGGTTTAGATATTTAGCATAGATTGATTAGGATAATCGCTAGAAGGAACAAACCGTCTTGTCTCAGATTCGCGGCTTTGGACTATTATAAGTACAGTTTGGTTGAGCCGAGGGGCTTGCGAAGGTACTCGGGATAAAGCTCCAAGTCTCTAGTGTCAGCTGGAATTGATTAGAGCTAGATATACAGCATAGATTTTTCAGGATATTCCCTAGAAGGAACCGACCGACTTGTCTCAGATTAGCGGCTTTGGACTATTATAAGTACAGTTTGATTAAGCCGAGGTGCTTGCGAAGGTACTCGGGATAAAGCTCCAAGTTTCTAGAGTCAGCTGGTGCTTAGCACGGATAGAAATATTGCATAGATTACTGTATAATGTGATTTTTATATTGCTAGATGTTTTATTTCGAATGCACCGCTTTAAGAGAAGTAGATACATGATATCTACTCCCACCCTGACTGGCTGTTGGACTTTTTCCAGTTAAGTTTCTTTTTCCTTCCAATTCCTTGGCATCAGGATGTGATCACTGAAGGTTTAGGACCGACTTGTATCAGTTTCACGACTTTGGACTTTTATAAGTACAGTTTGGTTAGGTCGAAGTTCGTGTGAGGGTACTTGGGACAAGGAATCAAGTCTCTAGTGTCAGACGGAATTTAGTAGGGCTAGATATATAGCATAGATTTCTCAGGATATTCGCAAGAAGGAAGCGACCGACTTTTCGCAGATTCATGATTTTGGACTTTTATAAGTACAGTTTGGTTGAGCCGAAGTGCTTGTGAACGTACTCGGGATAAAGCTCCAAGCCTCTAGAGTCAGATGGAGTTGAGTAAGGCTAGATATATAGTATAGATTGCTCAGGATAATCGCTAGAAGGAACCGACAGACTTGTCTGAGAATGGCGGCTTTGGACTATTATAAGTACAGTTTGGTTGGGTCGAAGTTCTTGTGAGGGTACTCGGGACAAAGAACCAAGTCTCTAAAGTCAGCGGAATTTAGTAGGGCTAGATATATAGCATAGATTGCTCAGGATTATCGCTAGAAGGAACAAACCGGCTTGTCTCAGATTCGCGGCTTTGGACTATTATAAGTACAGTTTGGTTGAGCCGAGGGGCTTGCGAAGGTACTCGGGACAAAGCTCCAAGTCTCCAGAGTCAGCTGGAGTTGAGTAAGGCTAGATATATAGCATAGATTGCTCAGAATAATCGCTAGAAGGAACCGACAGACTTGTCTGAGAATGGCGGCTTTGGACTATTATAAGTACAGTTTGGTTGTGTCGAAGTTCTTGTGAGGGTACTCGGGACAAAGAAACAAGTCTCTAGTGTCAGCGGTAATTTAGTAGGTTTAGATATATAGCATAGATTGTTCAAGATATTCGCTAGAAGGAACCGACCGACTTTTCTCCCATTCATGAATTAGGACTTTAATAAGTACAGTTTGGTTGAGCCGAAGTGCTTGTGAACGTACTCGGGATAAAGCACCAAGTGTCTAGTGTCAGATGGAATTTAGTAGGGCTAGATATATGGCATAGATTGCTCAGAATAATCGCTAGAAGGAACCGACAGACTTGTCTGAGAATGGCGGCTTTGGACTATTATAAGTACAGTTTGGTAGGGTCGAAGTTCTTGTGAGGGTACTCGGGACAAAGAACCAAGTCTCTAGTGTCAGACGGAATTTAGTAGGGCTAGATATATAGCATAGATTTCTTAAGATAATCGCTAGAAGGAACCGACCGACTTTTCTCACATTCATGAATTAGGACTTTAATAAGTACAGTTTGGTTGAGCCGATGTGCTTGTGATCTTACTCGGGATAAAGCTCCAAGTTTC
The DNA here is from genome assembly GCA_030998225.1 of Diplolepis rosae. NCBI lineage: Eukaryota > Metazoa > Arthropoda > Insecta > Hymenoptera > Diplolepididae > Diplolepis > Diplolepis rosae. The sequence goes on along the minus strand of JAPYXD010000754.1, from coordinate 1,937,403 downwards.
TAGAGTCAGCTGGTGCTTAGCACGTATAGAAATATTGCATAGATTACTGTATAATGTGACTTTTATATTGCTAGATGTTTTATTTCGAATGCACCGCTTTAAGAGAAGTAGATACATGATTTCTACTCCCACCCTGACTGGCTGTTGGACTTTTTCCAGTTAAGTTTCTTTTTCCTTCCAATTCCTTGGCATCAGGACGGGATCACTGAAGGTTTAGGACCGACTTGTATCAGTTTCACGACTTTGGACTTTTATAAGTACAGTTTGGTTAGGACGAAGTTCTTGTGAGGGTACTCGGGACAAAGAACTAAGTCTCTAGTGTCAGACGGAATTTAGTAGGGCTAGATATATAGCATAGATTTCTCAGGATATTCGCAAGAAGGAAGCGACCGACTTTTCGCAGATTCATGATTTTGGACTTTTATAAGTACAGTTTGGTTGAGCCGAAGTGCTTGTGAACGTACTCGGGTAAAGCTCCAAGCCTCTAGAGTCAGATGGAGTTGAGTAAGGCTAGATATATAGTAATGATTGCTCAGGATAATCGCTAGAAGGAACCGACCGACTTGTCTCTGATTCGCGACTTTGGACTATTATAAGTAATGTTTGGTTAGGTCAAGGTTCTTGTGAAGGTAATCAGGAAAAAGCTCCAAGTTTCTAGAGTCAGCTGGTGCTTAGCACGGATAGAAATATTGCATAGATTACTGTATAATGTGATTTTTATATTGTTAGATGTTTTATTTCGAATGCCCCGCGTTAAGAGAAGTAGATATATAATTTCTACTCCCACCCTGACTGGCTGTTGGACTTTTTCCAGTTAAGTTTCTTTTTCCTTCCAATTCCTTGGCATCAGGATGTGATCACTGAAGGTTTAGGACCGACTTGTATCAGTTTCACGACTTTGGACTTTTATAAGTACAGTTTGGTTAGGTCGAAGTTCGTGTGAGGGTACTTGGGACAAGGAATCAAGTCTCTAGTGTCAGACGGAATTTAGCAGGTTTAGATATATAGCATAGATTGCTTAAGATAATCGCTTGAAGGAACGGACCGACTTGTCTCTGATTCGCGACTTTGGACTATTATAAGTACAGTTTGGTTGAGCCGTGGTGCTTGCAAAGGTGATCGGATTGGAGCTCTATCTCTCAGGAATAAGCTAAAATGCAGCAGACTTATATATATATAGCACAAGTTACTCTATATTGTGATATGTATACAGTTAGATGTATTGTTTCAAACAGATCACTGTAAGAGAAGTAGGTACATAAATAACTTCTACCCCCACCCTTAAAGACAGCTGGGCTTTTTTCTACTAGTTTTCTTTTTCCTTCTAATTCCTTGGCATCACGACGAGATCACTGAAGGGGTAGGAACAACTTGTCTCCATTTCGCGAATTTGGACTTTTATAAGTACAGTTTGGTTGAGACGAAGTTCTTGTGAGGGTACTCGGGACAAAGAACCAAGTCTCTAGTGTCAGATGGAATTTAGTAGGTTTAGATATTTAGCATAGATTGATTAGGATAATCGCTAGAAGGAACCGACCGACTTTTCTCCCATTCATGAATTAGGACTTTAATAAGTACAGTTTGGTTGAGCCGAAGTGCTTGTGAACGTACTCGGGATAAAGCACCAAGTGTCTAGTGTCAGATGGAATTTAGTAGGGCTAGATATATAGTATAGATTGCTCAGGATAATCGCTAGAAGGAACAAACCGTCTTGTCTCAGATTCGCGGCTTTGGACTATTATAAGTACAGTTTGGTTGAGCCGAGGGGCTTGCGAAGGTACTCGGGACAAAGCTCCCAGTCTCTAGAGTCAGCTGGAATTGAGTAGAGCTAGATATACAGCATAGATTTTTCAGGATATTCCCTAGAAGGAACCGACCGACTTGTCTCAGATTCGCGGCTTTGGACTATTATAAGTACAGTTTGATTAAGCCGAGGTGCTTGCGAAGGTACTCGGGATAAAGCTCCAAGTCTCTAGTGTCAGATGGAATTGAGTAGAGCTAGATATATAGTATATATTGCTCAGGATAATCGCTAGAAGGAACCGACCGACTTGTCTCTGATTCGCGACTTTGGACTATTATAAGTAATGTTTGGTTAGGTCAAGGTTCTTGTGAAGGTAATCAGGAAAAAGCTCCAAGTTTCCAGAGTCAGCTGGTGCTTAGAACGGATAGAAATATTGCATAGATTACTCTATAATGTGATTTTTATATTGCTAGATGTTTTATTTCGAATGCACCGCTTTAAGAGAAGTAGATACATGATATCTACTCCCACCCTGACTGGCTGTTGGACTTTTTCCAGTTAAGTTTCTTTTTCCTTCCAATTCCTTGGCATCAGGACGTGATCACTGAAGGTTTAGGACCGACTTGTAAAAGTTTCACGACTTTGGACTTTTATAAGTACAGTTTGGTTAGGACGAAGTTCTTGTGAGGGTACTCGGGACAAAGAACTAAGTCTCTAGTGTCAGACGGAATTTAGTAGGGCTAGATATATAGCATAGATTGCTCAGAATAATCGCTAGAAGGAACCGACAGACTTGTCTGAGAATGGCGGCTTTGGACTATTATAAGTACAGTTTGATTAAGCCGAGGTGCTTGCGAGGGTACTCGGGACAAAGAACTAAGTGTCTAGTGTCAGATGGAATTTAGTAGGGCTAGATATATAGCATAGATTGCTCAGGATAATCGCTAGAAGGAACAAACCGTCTTGTCTCAGATTCTCGGCTTTGGACTATTATAAGTACAGTTTGGTTGAGCCGAAGTGCTTGTGAACGTACTCGGGATTAAGCTCCAAGCCTCTAGAGTCAGATGGAATTTAGTAGAGCTAGATATATAGTAATGATTGCTCAGGATAATCGCTAGAAGGAACCGACCGACTTGTCTCTGATTCGCGACTTTGGACTATTATAAGTAATGTTTGGTTAGGTCAAGGTTCTTGTGAAGGTAATCAGGAAAAAGCTCCAAGTTTCTAGAGTCAGCTGGTGCTTAGCACGGATAGAAATATTGCATAGATTACTGTATAATGTGATTTTTATATTGTTAGATGTTTTATTTCGAATGCCCCGCGTTAAGAGAAGTAGATATATAATTTCTACTCCCATCCTGACTGGCTGTTGGACTTTTTCCAGTTAAGTTTCTTTTTCCTTCCAATTCCTTGGCATCAGGATGTGATCACTGAAGGTTTAGGACCGACTTGTATCAGTTTCACGACTTTGGACTTTTATAAGTACAGTTTGGTTAGGTCGAAGTTCGTGTGAGGGTACTTGGGACAAGGAATCAAGTCTCTAGTGTCAGACGGAATTTAGCAGGTTTAGATATATAGCATAGATTGCTTAAGATAATCGCTAGAAGGAACCGACAGACTTGTCTGAGAATCGCGGCTTTGGACTATTATTAGTACAGTTTGGATGAGCCGTGGTGCTTGCTAAGGTACTCGGTTTGGAGCTCTAACTCTTAGGAATAAGCTGAAATGCAGCAGACTTATATATATATATCACAAGTTACTCTACATTGTGATTTGTATACAGTTGGATGTATTGTTTCAAACAGATCACTGTAAGAGAAGTAGGTACATAAATAATTTCTACCCCCACCCTTAAAGACAGCTGGGCTATTTTCTACTAGTTTTCTTTTTCCTTCCAATTCCTTGGCATCAGGACGTGATCAATGAAGGGGTAGGAACGAGTTGTCTCAGTTTCGCGACTTTGGACTTTTATAAGTACAGTTTGGTTTTGTCGAAGTTCTTGTGAGGGTACTCGGGACAAAGAACCAAGACTCTAGTGTCAGATGGAATTTAGTATGTTTAGATATATAGCATAGATTGCTAATGATAATCGCTTGAAGGAACCGACCGACTTTTCTCCCATTCATGAATTAGGACTTTAATAAGTACAGTTTGGTTGAGCCGAGGGACTTGCGAAGGTACTCGGGACAAAGCTCCAAGTCTCTAGTGTCAGATGGAATTTAGTAGGGCTAGATATATAGCATAGATTGCTCAGAATAATCGCTAGAAGGAACCGACAGACTTGTCTGAGAATGGCGGCTTTGGACTATTATAAGTACAGTTTGGTTAAGCCGAGGTGCTTGCGAGGGTACTCGGGACAAAGAACCAAGTCTCTAGTGTCAGATGGAATTTAGTAGGTTTAGATATTTAGCATAGATTGATTAGGATAATCGCTAGAAGGAACCGACCGACTTTTCTCCCATTCATGAATTAGGACTTTAATAAGTACAGTTTGGTTGAGCCGAAGTGCTTGTGAACGTACTCGGGATAAAGCACCAAGTGTCTAGTGTCAGATGGAATTTAGTAGGGCTAGATATATAGCATAGATTGCTCAGAATAATCGCTAGAAGGAACCGACAGACTTGTCTCTGATTCGCGACTTTGGACTATTATAAGTACAGTTTGGTTGAGCCGAGGGGCTTGCGAAGGTACTCGGGATGAGGCTCCAAGTCTCTAGAGTCAGATGGAGTTGAGTAAGGCTAGATATATAGTATAGATTGCTCAGGATAATCGCTTGAAGGAACGGACCGACTTTTCTCTGATTCGCGACATTGGACTATTATAAGTACAGTTTGGTTAGGACCAGCTTCTTGTGAAAGTAATCAGGAAAAAGCACCAAGTTTCTAGAGTCAGTTGGTGCTTAGCACGTATAGAAATATTGCATAGATTACTGTATAATGTGATTTTTATATTGCTAGATGTTTTATTTTGAATGCACCGCTTTAAGAGAAGTAGATACATGATATCTACTCCCACCCTGACTGGCTGTTGGACTTTTTCCAGTTAAGTTTCTTTTTCCTTCCAATTCCTTGGCATCAGGATGTGATCACTGAAGGTTTAGGACCGACTTGTATCAGTTTCACGACTTTGGACTTTTATAAGTACAGTTTGGTTAGGTCGAAGTTCGTGTGAGGGTACTTGGGACAAGGAATCAAGTCTCTAGTGTCAGACGGAATTTAGCAGGTTTAGATATATAGCATAGATTGCTCAGGATAATCGCTTGAAGGAACGGACCGACTTTTCTTTGATTCGCGGCTTTGGACTATTATAAGTAAAGTTTGGTTGAGCCGAGGGGCTTGCGAAGGTACTCGGGACAAAGCTCCAAGTCTCGAGAGTCAGCTGGAATTGAGTAGAGCTAGATATATAGCATAGATTGCTCAGGATAATCGCTAGAAGGAACAAACCGACTTGTCTCTGATTCGCGACTTTGGACTATTATAAGTAATGTTTGGTTAGGTCAAGGTTCTTGTGAAGGTAATCAGGAAAAAGCTCCAAGTTTCTAGAGTCAGCTGGTACTTAGCACGGATAGAAATATTGCATAGATTACTGTATAATGTGATTTTTATATTGCTAGATGTTTTATTTCGAATGCACCGCTTTAAGAGAAGTAGATACATGATATCTACTCCCACCCTGACTGGCTGTTGGACTTTTTCCAGTTAAGTTTCTTTTTCCTTCCAATTCCTTGGCATCAGGACGTGATCACTGAAGGTTTAGGACCGACTTGTAAAAGTTTCACGACTTTGGACTTTTATAAGTACAGTTTGGTTAGGACGAAGTTCTTGTGAGGGTACTCGGGACAAAGAACCAAGTCTCTAGTGTCAGACGGAATTTAGTAGGGCTAGATATATAGCATAGATTTCTCAGGATATTCCCTAGAAGGAACCGACCGTCTTGTCTCAGATTCGCGGCTTTGGACTATTATAAGTACAGTTTGATTAAGCCGAAGTGCTTGCGAAGGTACTCGGGACAAAGCTCCAAGTCTCTAGTGTCAGATGGAATTTAGTAGGGCTAGATATATAGCATAGATTGCTCAGAATAATCGCTAGAAGGAACCGACAGACTTGTCTGAGAATGGCGGCTTTGGACTATTATAAGTACAGTTTGGTTGGTTCGAAGTGGTTTTGAACGTCCTCGGGATAAAGCTCCAAGTCTCTAGAGTCAGATGGAGTTGAGTAAGGCTAGATATATAGTATAGATTGCTCAGGATAATCGCTAGAAGGAACCGACCGACTTGTCTCTGATTCGCGAGTTTGGACTATTATAAGTAATGTTTGGTTAGGTCACGGTTCTTGTGAATGTAATCAGGAAAAAGCTCCAAGTTTCTAGAGTTAGCTGGTGCTTAGCACGTATAGAAATATTGCATAGATTACTGTATAATGTGATTTTTATATTGCTAGATGTTTTATTTCGAATGCACCGCTTTAAGAGAAGTAGATACATGATATCTACTCCCACCCTGACTGGCTGTTGGACTTTTTCCAGTTAAGTTTCTTTTTCCTTCCAATTCCTTGGCATCAGGATGTGATCACTGAAGGTTTAGGACCGACTTGTATCAGTTTCACGACTTTGGACTTTTATAAGTACAGTTTGGTTAGGTCGAAGTTCGTGTGAGGGTACTTGGGACAAGGAATCAAGTCTCTAGTGTCAGACGGAATTTAGCAGGTTTAGATATATAGCATAGATTGCTTAATATAATCGCTTGAAGGAACGGACCGACTTTTCTTTGATTCGCGGCTTTGGACTATTATAAGTAAAGTTTGGTTGAGCCGAGGGGCTTGCGAAGGTCCTCGGGACAAAGCTCCAAGTCTCGAGAGTCAGCTGGACTGGAGTAGAGCTAGATATATAGTATAGATTGCTCAGGATAATCGCTAGAAGGAACCGACCGACTTGTCTCTGATTCGCGACTTTGGACTATTATAAGTAATGTTTGGTTAGGTCAAGGTTCTTGTGAAGGTAATCAGGAAAAAGCTCCAAGTTTCTAGAGTTAGCTGGTGCTTAGCACGTATAGAAATATTGCATAGATTACTGTATAATGTGATTTTTATATTGCTAGATGTTTTATTTCGAATGCACCGCTTTAAGAGAAGTAGATACATGATATCTACTCCCACCCTGACTGGCTGTTGGACTTTTTCCAGTTAAGTTTCTTTTTCCTTCCAATTCCTTGGCATCAGGACGTGATCACTGAAGGTTTAGGACCGACTTGTAAAAGTTTCACGACTTTGGACTTTTATAAGTACAGTTTGGTTAGGACGAAGTTCTTGTGAGGGTACTCGGGACAAAGAACCAAGTCTCTAGTGTCAGACGGAATTTAGTAGGGCTAGATATATAGCATAGATTTCTCAGGATATTCCCTAGAAGGAACCGACCGTCTTGTCTCAGATTCGCGGCTTTGGACTATTATAAGTACAGTTTGATTAAGCCGAGGTGCTTGCGAGGGTACTCGGGACAAAGAACCAAGTCTCTAGTGTCAGATGGAATTTAGTAGGGCTAGATATATAGCACAGATTGCTCAGGATAATCGCTAGAAGGAACAAACCGTCTTGTCTCAGATTCGCGGCTTTGGACTATTATAAGTACAGTTTGGTTGAGCCGAGGGGCTTGCGAAGGTACTCGGGACAAAGCTCCCAGTCTCTAGAGTCAGCTGGAATTGAGTAGAGCTAGATATACATCATAGATTTTTCAGGATATTCCCTAGAAGGAACCGACCGACTTGTCTCTGATTCGCGGCTTTGGACTATTATAAGTACAGTTTGATTAAGCCGAGGTGCTTGCGAGGGTACTCGGGACAAAGAACCAAGTCTCTAGTGTCAGATGGAATTTAGTAGGTTTAGATATTTAGCATAGATTGATTAGGATATTCGCTAGAAGGAACCGACCGACTTTTCTCCCATTCATGAATTAGGACTTTAATAAGTACAGTTTGGTTGAGCCGAAGTGCTTGTGAACGTACTCGGGATAAAGCACCAAGTGTCTAGTGTCAGATGGAATTTAGTAGGGCTAGATATATAGCATAGATTGCTCAGAATAATCGCTAGAAGGAACCGACAGACTTGTCTCTGATTCGCGTCTTTGGACTATTATAAGTAAAGTTTGGTTGAGCCGAGGGGCTTGCGAAGGTACTCGGGATAAAGCTCCAAGTCTCTAGAGTCAGATGGAGTTGAGTATGGCTAGATATATAGTATAGATTGCTCAGGATAATCGCTAGAAGGAACCGACCGACTTGTCTCTGATTCGCGACTTTGGACTATTATAAGTAATGTTTGGTTAGATTACGGTTCTTGTGAAGGTAATCAGGAAAAAGCTCCAAGTTTCTAGAGTCAGCTGGTGCTTAGCACGTATAGAAATATTGCATAGATTACTGTATAATGTGACTTTTATATTGCTAGATGTTTTATTTCGAATGCACCGCTTTAAGAGAAGTAGATACATGATATCTACTCCCACCCTGACTGGCTGTTGGACTTTTTCCAGTTAAGTTTCTTTTTCCTTCCAATTCCTTGGCATCAGGATGTGATCACTGAAGGTTTAGGACCGACTTGTATCAGTTTCACGACTTTGGACTTTTATAAGTACAGTTTGGTTAGGTCGACGTTCGTGTGAGGGTACTCGGGACAAGGAACCAAGTCTCTAGTGTCAGACGGAATTTAGCAGGTTTAGATATATAGCATAGATTGCTTAATATAATCGCTTGAAGGAACGGACCGACTTTTCTCTGATTCGCGACTTTGGACTATTATAAGTGCAGTTTGGTTGAGCCGAGGTGCTTGCGAAGGTACTCGGGATAAAGCTCCAAGTCTCTAGAGTCAGATGGAGTTGAGTAAGGCTAGATATATAGTAATGATTGCTCAAGATAATCGCTAGAAGGAACCGACCGACTTGTCTCTGATTCGCGACTTTGGACTATTATAAGTAATGTTTGGTTAGGTCAAGGTTCTTGTGAAGGTAATCAGGAAAAAGCTCCAAGTTTCCAGAGTCAGCTGGTGCTTAGAACGGATAGAAATATTGCATAGATTACTGTATAATGTGATTTTTATATTGCTAGATGTTTTATTTCGAATGCACCGCTTTAAGAGAAGTAGATACATGATATCTACTCCCACCCTGACTGGCTGTTGGACTTTTTCCAGTTAAGTTTCTTTTTCCTTCCAATTCCTTGGCATCAGGACGTGATCACTGAAGGTTTAGGACCGACTTGTAAAAGTTTCACGACTTTGGACTTTTATAAGTACAGTTTGGTTAGGACGAAGTTCTTGTGAGGGTACTCGGGACAAAGAACCAAGTCTCTAGTGTCAGACGGAATTTAGTAGGGCTAGATATTTAGCATAGATTTTTCAGGATATTCCCTAGAAGGAACCGACCGTCTTGTCTCAGATTCGCGGCTTTGGACTATTATAAGTACAGTTTGATTAAGCCGACGTGCTTGCGAAGGTACTCGGGAAAAAGCTCCAAGTCTCTAGTGTCAGATGGAATTTAGTAGGGCTAGATATATAGCATAGATTGCTCAGAATAATCGCTAGAAGGAACCGACAGACTTGTCTGAGAATCGCGGCTTTGGACTATTATAAGTACAGTTTGGATGAGCCGTGGTGCTTGCTAAGGTACTCGGGATGAGGCTCCAAGTCTCTAGAGTCAGATGGAGTTGAGTAAGGCTAGATATATAGTATAGATTGCTCAGGATAATCGCTAGAAGGAACCGACCGACTTGTCTCTGATTCGCGACTTTGGACTATTATAAGTAATGTTTGGTTAGGTCACGGTTCTTGTGAATGTAATCAGGAAAAAGCTCCAAGTCTCTAGAGTCAGATGGTGCTTAGCACGTATAGAAATATTGCATAGATTACTGTATAATGTGACTTTTATATTGCTAGATGTTTTATTTTGAATGCACCGCTTTAAGAGAAGTAGATACATGATATCTACTCCCACCCTGACTGGCTGTTGGACTTTTTCCAGTTAAGTTTCTTTTTCCTTCCAATTCCTTGGCATCAGGATGTGATCACTGAAGGTTTAGGACCGACTTGTATCAGTTTCACGACTTTGGACTTTTATAAGTACAGTTTGGTTAGGTCGAAGTTCGTGTGAGGGTACTTGGGACAAGGAATCAAGTCTCTAGTGTCAGACGGAATTTAGCAGGTTTAGATATATAGCATAGATTGCTCAGGATAATCGCTTGAAGGAACGGACCGACTTTTCTTTGATTCGCGGCTTTGGACTATTATAAGTAAAGTTTGGTTGAGCCGAGGGGCTTGCGAAGGTACTCGGGACAAAGCTCCAAGTCTCGAGAGTCAGCTGGAATTGAGTAGAGCTAGATATATAGCATAGATTTCTCAGGATAATCGCTAGAAGGAACCGACCGACTTGTCTCTGATTCGCGACTTTGGACTATTATAAGTAATGTTTGGTTAGGTCAAGGTTCTTGTGAAGGTAATCAGGAAAAAGCTCCAAGTTTCTAGAGTCAGCTGGTGCTTAGAACGGATAGAAATATTGCATAGATTACTGTATAATGTGATTTTTATATTGCTAGATGTTTTATTTCGAATGCACCGCTTTAAGAGAAGTAGATACATGATATCTACTCCCACCCTGACTGGCTGTTGGACTTTTTCCAGTTAAGTTTCTTTTTCCTTCCAATTCCTTGGCATCAGGACGTGATCACTGAAGGTTTAGGACCGACTTGTAAAAGTTTCACGACTTTGGACTTTTATAAGTACAGTTTGGTTAGGACGAAGTTCTTGTGAGGGTACTCGGGACAAAGAACCAAGTCTCTAGTGTCAGACGGAATTTAGTAGGGCTAGATATATAGCATAGATTTTTCAGGATATTCCCTAGAAGGAACCGACCGTCTTGTCTCAGATTCGCGGCTTTGGACTATTATAAGTACAGTTTGATTAAGCCGAGGGACTTGCGAAGGTACTCGGGACAAAGCACCAAGTGTCTAGTGTCAGATGGAATTTAGTAGGGCTAGATATATAGCATAGATTGCTCAGGATAATCGCTAGAAGGAACAAACCGTCTTGTCTCAGATTCGCGGCTTTGGACTATTATAAGTACAGTTTGGTTGAGCCGAGGGGCTTGCGAAGGTACTCGGGACAAAGCTCCAAGTCTCGAGTGTCAGCTGGAATTGAGTAGAGCTAGATATATAGCATAGATTGCTCAGAATAATCGCTAGAAGGAACCGACAGACTTGTCTGAGAATGGCGGCTTTGGACTATTATAAGTACAGTTTGGTTGGGTCGAAGTTCTTGTGAGGGTACTCGGGACAAAGAACCAAGTCTCTAGTGTCAGACGGAATTTAGTAGGGCTAGATATATAGCATAGATTTCTCAGGATATTCGCTAGAAGGAACAAACCGGCTTGTCTCTGATTCGCGGCTTTGGACTATTATAAGTACAGTTTGTTTATGCCGATGTGCTTGCGATGGAACTCGGGATAAAGCACCAAGTCTCTAGTGTCAGATGGAATTTAGTAGGGCTAGATATATAGCACAGATTGCTCAGGATAATCGCTAGAAGGAACAAACCGTCTTGTCTCAGATTCGCGGCTTTGGACTATTATAAGTACAGTTTGGTTGAGCCGAGGGGCTTGCGAAGGTACTCGGGACAAAGCTCCAAGTCTCCAGAGTCAGCTGGAATTGAGTAGAGCTAGATATACAGCATAGATTTTTCAAGATAATCGCTAGAAGGAACCGACCGACTTGTCTCTGATTCGCGACTTTGGACTATTATAAGTAATGTTTGGTTAGGTCAAGGTTCTTGTGAAGGTAATCAGGAAAAAGCTCCAAGTTTCTAGAGTCAGCTGGTGCTTAGCACGTATAGAAATATTGCATAGATTACTGTATAATGTGATTTTTATATTGCTAGATGTTTTATTTCGAATGCACCGCTTTAAGAGAAGTAGATACATGATATCTACTCCCACCCTGACTGGCTGTTGGACTTTTTCCAGTTAAGTTTCTTTTTCCTTCCAATTCCTTGGCATCAGGACGTGATCACTGAAGGTTTAGGACCGACTTGTAAAAGTTTCACGACTTTGGACTTTTATAAGTACAGTTTGGTTAGGACGAAGTTCTTGTGAGGGTACTCGGGACAAAGAACCAAGTCTCTAGTGTCAGACGGAATTTAGTAGGGCTAGATATATAGCATAGATTTCTCAGGATATTCGGAAGAAGGAAGCGACCGACTTTTAGCAGATTCATGATTTTGGACTTTTATAAGTACAGTTTGGTTGAGCCGAAGTGCTTGTGAACGTACTCGAGATAAAGCTCCAAGTCTCTAGAGTCAGATGGAGTTGAGTAAGGCTAGATATATAGTATAGATTGCTCAGGATAATCGCTAGAAGGAAGCGACCGACTTTTCGCAGATTCATGATTTTGGACTTTAATAAGTACAGTTTGGTTAAGACGAAGTTCTTGTGAGGGTACTCGGGACAAAGAACCAAGTCTCTAGTGTCAGACGGAATTTAGTAGGGCTAGATATATAGCATAGATTGCTTAAGATAATCGCTAGAAGGAACCGACCGACTTTTCTCCCATTCATGAATTAGGACTATAATAAGTACAGTTTGGTTGAGCCGAAGTGCTTGTGAACGTACTCGGGATAAAGCACCAAGTGTCTAGTGTCAGATGGAATTTAGTAGGGCTAGATATATAGCATAGATTTCTCAGGATAATCGCTAGAAGGAACCGACAGACTTGTCTGAGAATGGCGGCTTTGGACTATTATAAGTACAGTTTGGTTGGGTCGAAGTTCTTGTGAGGGTACTCGGGACAAAGAACCAAGTCTCTAGTGTCAGATGGAATTTAGTAGGTTTAGATATATAGCATAGATTTTTCAAGATATTCGCTAGAAGGAACCGACCGACTTTTCTCACATTCATGATTTTGGACTTTTATAAGTACAGTTTGGTTGAGCCGAAGTGCTTGTGAACGTACTCGGGATAAAGCTCCAAGTCTCTAGAGTCAGATGGTGCTTAGCACGTATAGAAATATTGCATAGATTACTGTATAATGTGACTTTTATATTGCTAGATGTTTTATTTCGAATGCACCGCTTTAAGAGAAGTAGATACATGATTTCTACTCCAACCCTGACTGGCTGTTGGACTTTTTCCAGTTAAGTTTCTTTTTCCTTCCAATTCCTTGGCATCAGGACGTGATCACTGAAGGTTTAGGACCGACTTGTAAAAGTTTCACGACTTTGGACTTTTATAAGTACAGTTTGGTTAGGACGAAGTTCTTGTGAGGGTACTCGGGACAAAGAACCAAGTCTCTAGTGTCAGACGGAATTTAGTAGGGCTAGATATATAGCATAGATTTCTCAGGATATTCGCTAGAAGGAACCGACCGACTTGTCTCTGATTCATGATTTTGGACTTTTATAAGTACAGTTTGGTTGAGCCGAAGTGCTTGTGAACGTACTCGGAATAAAGCACCAAGTGTCTAGTGTCAGATGGAGTTGAGTAAGGCTAGATATATAGTATAGATTGCTCAGGATAATCGCTTGAAGGAACCGACCGACTTGTCTCTGATTCGCGACTTTGGACTATTATAAGTAATGTTTGGTTAGGTCACGGTTCTTGTGAATGTAATCAGGAAAAAGCTCCAAGTTTCTAGAGTTAGCTGGTACTTAGCACGGATAGAAATATTGCATAGATTACTGTATAATGTGATTTTTATATTGTTAGATGTTTTATTTCGAATGCCCCGCGTTAAGAGAAGTAGATATATAATTTCTACTCCCACCCTGACTGGCTGTTGGACTTTTTCCAGTTAAGTTTCTTTTTCCTTCCAATTCCTTGGCATCAGGATGTGATCACTGAAGGTTTAGGACCGACTTGAATCAGTTTCACGACTTTGGACTTTTATAAGTACAGTTTGGTTAGGTCGAAGTTCGTGTGAGGGTACTTGGGACAAGGAATCAAGTCTCTAGTGTCAGACGGAATTTAGCAGGTTTAGATATATAGCATAGATTGCTTAAGATAATCGCTAGATGGAACCGACAGACTTGTCTGAGAATCGCGGCTTTGGACTATTATTAGTACAGTTTGGATGAGCCGTGGTGCTTGCTAAGGTACTCGGTTTGGAGCTCTAACTCTTAGGAATAAGCTGAAATGCAGCAGACTTATATATATATATAGCACAAGTTACTCTATATTGTGATTTGTATACAGTAGGATGTATTGTTTCAAACAGATCACTGTAAGAGAAGTAGGTACATAAATAATTTCTACCCCCACCCTTAAAGACAGCTGGGCTTTTTTCTACTAGTTTTCTTTATCCTTCCAATTCCTTGGCATCAGGACGAGATCAATGAAGGGGTAGGAACGAGTTGTCTCAGTTTCGCGACTTTGGACTTTTATAAGTACCGTTTGGTTGGGTCGAAGTTCTTGTGAGGGTACTCGGGACAAAGAACCAAGTCTCTAGTGTCAGATGGAATTTAGTAGGTTTAGATATTTAGCATAGATTGATTAGGATAATCGCTAGAAGGAACCGACCGACTTTTCTCCCATTCATGAATTAGGACTTTAATAAGTACAGTTTGGTTGAGCCGAAGTGCTTGTGAACGTACTCGGGATAAAGCACCAAGTGTCTAGTGTCAGATGGAATTTAGTAGGGCTAGATATATAGTATAGATTGCTCAGGATAATCGCTAGAAGGAACAAACCGTCTTGTCTCAGATTCGCGGCTTTGGACTATTATAAGTACAGTTTGGTTGAGCCGAGGGGCTTGCGAAGGTACTCGGGACAAAGCTCCCAGTCTCTAGAGTCAGCTGGAATTGAGTAGAGCTAGATATACAGCATAGATTTTTCAGGATATTCCCTAGAAGGAACCGACCGACTTGTCTCAGATTCGCGGCTTTGGACTATTATAAGTACAGTTTGATTAAGCCGAGGTGCTTGCGAAGGTACTCGGGATAAAGCACCAAGTCTCTAGTGTCAGCTGGAATTGAGTAGAGCTAGATATATAGTAATGATTGCTCAGGATAATCGCTAGAAGGAAACGACCGACTTGTCTCTGATTCGCGACTTTGGACTATTATAAGTAATGTTTGGTTAGGTCAAGGTTCTTGTGAAGGTAATCAGGAAAAAGCTCCAAGTTTCTAGAGTCAGCTGGTGCTTAGCACGGATAGAAATATTGCATAGATTACTGTATAATGTGACTTTTATATTGCTAGATGTTTTATTTCGAATGCACCGCTTTAAGAGAAGTAGATACATGATTTCTACTCCCACCCTGACTGGCTGTTGGACTTTTTCCAGTTAAGTTTCTTTTTCCTTCCAATTCCTTGGCATCAGGACGTGATCACTGAAGGTTTAGGACCGACTTGTAAAAGTTTCACGACTTTGGACTTTTATAAGTACAGTTTGGTTAGGTCGAAGTTCGTGTGAGGGTACTCGGGACAAAGAACCAAGTCTCTAGTGTCAGACGGAATTTAGTAGGGCTAGATATATAGCATAGATTTCTCAGGATATTCGCAAGAAGGAAGCGACCGACTTTTCGCAGATTCATGATTTTGGACTTTTATAAGTACAGTTTGGTTGAGCCGAAGTGCTTGTGAACGTACTCGGGATAAAGCTCCAAGTCTCTAGAGTCAGATGGAGTTGAGTAAGGCTAGATATATAGTATAGATTGCTCAGGATAATCGCTAGAAGGAACAAACCGACTTGTCTCAGATTCGCGGCTTTGGACTATTATAAGTACAGTTTGGTTAGGTCGAAGTTCTTGTGAGGGTACTCGGGACAAAGAACAAAGTCTCTAGTGTCAGATGGAATTTAGTAGGGCTAGATATATAGCATAGATTGCTCAGGATAATCGCTAGAAGGAACAAACCGTCTTGTCTCAGATTCGCGGCTTTGGACTATTATAAGTACAGTTTGGTTGAGCCGAGGGACTTGCGAAGGTACTCGGGACAAAGCTCCAAGTCTCTAAAGTCAGCTGGAATTGAGTAGAGCTAGATATACAGCATAGATTTATCAGGATATTCGCTAGAAGGAACCGACCGACTTTTCTCAGATTAGCGGCTTTGGACTATTATAAGTACAGTTTGATTAAGCCGAGGTGCTTGCGAAGGTACTCGGGATAAAGCTCCAAGTTTCTAGAGTCAGCTGGTGCTTAGCACGGATAGAAATATTGCATAGATTACTGTATAATGTGATTTTTATATTGTTAGATGTTTTATTTCGAATGCACCGCTTTAAGAGAAGTAGATACATGATTTCTACTCCCACCCTGACTGGCTGTTGGACTTTTTCCAGTTAAGTTTCTTTTTCCTTCCAATTCCTTGGCATCAGGATGTGATCACTGAAGGTTTAGGACCGACTTGTATCAGTTTCACGACTTTGGACTTTTATAAGTACAGTTTGGTTGAGCCGAAGTGCTTGTGAACGTACTCGGGATAAAGCTCCAAGTCTCTAGAGTCAGATGGAATTTAGTAGGTTTAGATATTTAGCATAGATTGATTAGGATATTCGCTAGAAGGAACTGACCGACTTTTCTCCCATTCATGAATTAGGACTTTAATAAGTACAGTTTGGTTGAGCCGAAGTGCTTGTGAACGTACTCGGGATAAAGCACCAAGTGTCTAGTGTCAGATGGAATTTAGTAGGGCTAGATATATAGCATAGATTGCTCAGGATAATCGCTAGAAGGAACAAACCGTCTTGTCTCAGATTCGCGGCTTTGGACTATTATAAGTACAGTTTGGTTGAGCCGAGGGGCTTGCGAAGGTACTCGGGACAAAGCTCCCAGTCTCTAGAGTCAGCTGGAATTGAGTAGAGCTAGATATACAGCATAGATTTTTCAGGATATTCGCTAGAAGGAACCGACCGACTTGTCTCAGATTCGCGGCTTTGGACTATTATAAGTACAGTTTGATTAAGCCGAGGTGCTTGCGAAGGTACTCGGGATAAAGCTCCAAGTCTCTAGTGTCAGATGGAATTGAGTAGAGCTAGATATATAGTATATATTGCTCAGGATAATCGCTAGAAGGAACCGACCGACTTGTCTCTGATTCGCGACTTTGGACTATTATAAGTAATGTTTGGTTAGGTCAAGGTTCTTGTGAAGGTAATCAGGAAAAAGCTCCAAGTTTCTAGAGTCAGCTGGTGCTTAGCACGGATAGAAATATTGCATAGATTACTCTATAATGTGATTTTTATATTGCTAGATGTTTTATTTCAAATGCACCGCTTTAAGAGAAGTAGATACATGATATCTACTCCCACCCTGACTGGCTGTTGGACTTTTTCCAGTTAAGTTTCTTTTTCCTTCCAATTCCTTGGCATCAGGACGTGATCACTGAAGGTTTAGGACCGACTTGTAAAAGTTTCACGACTTTGGACTTTTATAAGTACAGTTTGGTTAGGACGAAGTTCTTGTGAGGGTACTCGGGACAAAGAACTAAGTCTCTAGTGTCAGACGGAATTTAGTAGGGCTAGATATATAGCATAGATTGCTCAGAATAATCGCTAGAAGGAACCGACAGACTTGTCTGAGAATGGCGGCTTTGGACTATTATAAGTACAGTTTGATTAAGCCGAGGTGCTTGCGAAGGAACTCGGGACAAAGCACCAAGTGTCTAGTGTCAGATGGAATTTAGTAGGGCTAGATATATAGCATAGATTGCTCAGGATAATCGCTAGAAGGAACAAACCGTCTTGTCTCAGATTCGCGGCTTTGGACTATTATAAGTACAGTTTGGTTGAGCCGAGGGGCTTGCGAAGGTACTCGGGACAAAGCTCCCAGTCTCTAGAGTCAGCTGGAATTGAGTAGAGCTAGATATACAGCATAGATTTTTCAGGATATTCCCTAGAAGGAACCGACCGACTTGTCTCAGATTAGCGGCTTTGGACTATTATAAGTACAGTTTGATTAAGCCGAGGTGCTTGCGAAGGTACTCGGGATAAAGCTCCAAGTTTCTAGAGTCAGCTGGTGCTTAGCACGGATAGAAATATTGCATAGATTACTGTATAATGTGATTTTTATATTGCTAGATGTTTTATTTCGAATGCAACGCTTTAAGAGAAGTAGATACATGATTTCTACTCCCACCCTGACTGGCTGTTGGACTTTTCCAGTTAAGTTTCTTTTTCCTTCCAATTCCTTGGCATCAGGACGTGATCACTGAAGGTTTAGGACCGACTTGTATCAGTTTCACGACTTTGGACTTTTATAAGTACAGTTTGGTTAGGTCGAAGTTCGTGTGAGGGTACTTGGGACAAGGAATCAAGTCTCTAGTGTCAGACGGAATTTAGCAGGTTTAGATACATAGCATAGATTGCTCTGAATAATCGCTAGATGGAACCGACAGACTTGTCTGAGAATCGCGGCTTTGGACTATTATTAGTACAGTTTGGATGAGCCGTGGTGCTTGCTAAGGTACTCGGTTTGGAGCTCTAACTCTTAGGAATAAGCTGAAATGCAGCAGACTTATATATATATAGCACAAGTTACTCTACATTGTGATTTGTATACAGTTGGATGTATTGTTTCAAACAGATCACTGTAAGAGAAGTAGGTACATAAATAATTTCTACCCCCACCCTTAAAGACAGCTGGGCTATTTTCTACTAGTTTTCTTTTTCCTTCCAATTCCTTTGGCATCAGGACGAGATCACTGAAGGGGTAGGAACAACTTGTCTCCATTTCGCGAATTTGGACTTTTATAAGTACAGTTTGGTTGAGACGAAGTTCTTGTGAGGGTACTCGGGACAAAGAACCAAGTCGCTAGTGTCAGATGGAATTTAGTAGGTTTAGATATTTAGCATAGATTTTTCAAGATATTCGCTAGAAGGAACCGACCGACTTTTCTCCCATTCATGAATTAGGACTATAATAAGTACAGTTTGGTTGAGCCGAAGTGCTTGTGAACGTACTCGGGATAAAGCACCAAGTGTCTAGTGTCAGATGGAATTTAGTAGGGCTAGATATATAGCATAGATTGCTCTGAATAATCGCTAGAAGGAACCGACCGACTTGTCTCTGATTCGCGACTTTGGACTATTATAAGTAATGTTTGGTTAGGTCACGGTTCTTGTGAAGGTAATCAGGAAAAAGCTCCAAGTTTCTAGAGTCAGCTGGTGCTTAGCACGTATAGAAATATTGCATAGATTACTGTATAATGTGACTTTTATATTGCTAGATGTTTTATTTCGAATGCACCGCTTTAAGAGAAGTAGATACATGATTTCTACTCCCACCCTGACTGGCTGTTGGACTTTTTCCAGTTAAGTTTCTTTTTCCTTCCAATTCCTTGGCATCAGGACGTGATCACTGAAGGTTTAGGACCGACTTGTAAAAGTTTCACGACTTTGGACTTTTATAAGTACAGTTTGGTTAGGACGAAGTTCTTGTGAGGGTACTCGGGACAAAGAACCAAGTCTCTAGTGTAAGATGGAATTTAGTAGGGCTAGATAATTAGCATAGATTTTTCAGGATATTCCCTAGAAGGAACCGACCGACTTGTCTCAGATTCGCGGCTTTGGACTATTATAAGTACAGTTTGATTAAGCCGAGGTGCTTGCGAGGGTACTCGGGACAAAGAACCAAGTCTCTAGTGTCAGACGGAATTTAGTAGGGCTAGATATATAGCACAGATTGCTCAGGATAATCGCTAGAAGGAACAAACCGTCTTGTCTCAGATTCGCGGCTTTGGACTATTATAAGTACAGTTTGATTAAGCCGAGGTGCTTGCGAAGGAACTCGGGATAAAGCACCAAGTGTCTAGTGTCAGATGGAATTGAGAAGAGCTAGATATATAGCATAGATTGCTCAGGATAATCGCTAGAAGGAACGAACCGTCTTGTCTCAGATTCGCGGCTTTGGAGTATTATAAGTACAGTTTGGTTGAGCCGAGGGACTTGCGAAGGTACTCGGGATAAAGCTCCAAGTCTCTAGAGTCAGATGGAGTTGAGTAAGGCTAGATATATAGCATAGATTGCTCAGAATAATCGCTAGAAGGAACCGACAGACTTGTCTGAGAATGGCGGCTTTGGACTATTATAAGTACAGTTTGGTTGGGTCGAAGTTCTTGTGAGGGTACTCGGGACAAAGAACCAAGTCTCTAAAGTCAGATGGAGTTTAGTAGGTTTAGATATATAGCATAGATTTTTCAAGATATTCGCTAGAAGGAACCGACCGACTTTTCTCCCATTCATGAATTAGGACTATAATAAGTACAGTTTGGTTGAGCCGAAGTGCTTGTGAACGTACTCGGGATAAAGCACCAAGTGTCTAGTGTCAGATGGAATTGATCAGAGCTAGATATATAGTATAGATTTCTCAGAATATTCGGTAGAAGGAACCGACCGACTTGTCTGAGAATGTTGTTTTTGGACTATTATAAGTACAGTTTGGTTGAGCCGAAGTGCTTGTGAACGTACTCGGGATAAAGCTCCAAGTCTCTAGAGTCAGATGGTGCTTAGCACGTATAGAAATATTGCATAGATTACTGTATAATGTGACTTTTATATTGCTAGATGTTTTATTTCGAATGCACCGCTTTAAGAGAAGTAGATACATGATTTCTACTCCAACCCTGACTGGCTGTTGGACTTTTTCCAGTTAAGTTTCTTTTTCCTTCCAATTCCTTGGCATCAGGACGTGATCACTGAAGGTTTAGGACCGACTTGTATCAGTTTCACGACTTTGGACTTTTATAAGTACAGTTTGGTTAGGACGAAGTTCTTGTGAGGGTACTCGGGACAAAGAACCAAGTCTCTAGTGTCAGACGGAATTTAGTAGGGCTAGATATATAGCATAGATTTCTCAGGATATTCGCAAGAAGGAAGCGACCGACTTTTCGCAGATTCATGATTTTGGACTTTTATAAGTACAGTTTGGTTGAGCCGAAGTGCTTGTGAACGTACTCGGGATAAAGCTCCAAGTCTCTAGAGTCAGATGGTGCTTAGCACGTATAGAAATATTGCATAGATTACTGTATAATGTGACTTTTATATTGCTAGATGTTTTATTTCGAATGCACCGCTTTAAGAGAAGTAGATACATGATTTCTACTCCAACCCTGACTGGCTGTTGGACTTTTTCCAGTTAAGTTTCTTTTTCCTTCCAATTCCTTGGCATCAGGACGTGATCACTGAAGGTTTAGGAACGACTTGTATCAGTTTCACGACTTTGGACTTTTATAAGTACAGTTTGGTTAGGTCGAAGTTCGTGTGAGGGTACTTGGGACAAGGAATCAAGTCTCTAGTGTCAGACGGAATTTAGCAGGTTTAGATATATAGCATAGATTGCTTAAGATAATCGCTTGAAGGGAACCGACCGACTTGTCTCTGATTCGCGGCTTTGGACTATTATAAGTACAGTTTGGTTGAGCCGTGGTGCTTGCGAAGGTACTCGGATTGGAGCTCTATCTCTCAGGAATAAGCTAAAATGCAGCAGACTTAAATATATATAGCACAAGTTACTCTATATTGTGATTTGTATACAGTTAGATGTATTGTTTCAAACAGATCACTGTAAGAGAAGTAGGTACATAAATAATTTCTACCCCCACCCTTAAAGACAGCTGGGCTTTTTTCTACTAGTTTTCTTTATCCTTCCAATTCCTTGGCGTCAGGACGAGATCAATGAAGGGGTAGGAACGAGTTGTCTCAGTTTCGCGACTTTGGACTTTTATAAGTACCGTTTGGTTGGGTCGAAGTTCTTGTGAGGGTACTCGGGACAAAGAACCAAGTCTCTAAAGTCAGATGGAATTTAGTAGGTTTAGATATTTAGCATAGATTGATTAGGATAATCGCTAGAAGGAACCGACCGACTTTTCTCCCATTCATGAATTAGGACTATAATAAGTACAGTTTGGTTGAGCCGAAGTGCTTGTGAACGTACTCGGGATAAAGCACCAAGTGTCTAGTGTCAGATGGAATTTAGTAGGGCTAGATATATAGCATAGATTGCTCAGAATAATCGCTAGAAGGAACCGACCGACTTGTCTCTGATTCGCGACTTTGGACTATTATAAGTAATGTTTGGTTAGGTCACGGTTCTTGTGAATGTAATCAGGAAAAAGCTCCAAGTTTCTAGAGTTAGCTGGTGCTTAGCACGTATAGAAATATTGCATAGATTACTGTATAATGTGATTTTTATATTGCTAGATGTTTTATTTCGAATGCACCGCTTTAAGAGAAGTAGATACATGATATCTACTCCCACCCTGACTGGCTGTTGGACTTTTTCCAGTTAAGTTTCTTTTTCCTTCCAATTCCTTGGCATCAGGACGTGATCACTGAAGGTTTAGGACCGACTTGTAAAAGTTTCACGACTTTGGACTTTTATAAGTACAGTTTGGTTAGGACGAAGTTCTTGTGAGGGTACTCGGGACAAAGAACCAAGTCTCTAGTGTCAGACGGAATTTAGTAGGGCTAGATATATAGCATAGATTGCTCAGAATAATCGCTAGAAGGAACCGACAGACTTGTCTGAGAATCGCGGCTTTGGACTATTATTAGTACAGTTTGGTTGAGCCGAGGGGCTTGCGAAGGTACTCGGGACAAAGCACCAAGTGTCTAGTGTCAGATGGAATTTAGTAGGGCTAGATACATAGCATAGATTGCTCTGAATAATCGCTAGATGGAACCGACAGACTTGTCTGAGAATCGCGGCTTTGGACTATTATTAGTACAGTTTGGATGAGCCGTGGTGCTTGCTAAGGTACTCGGGATAAAGCACCAAGACTCTAGTGTCAGCTGGAATTGAGAAGAGCTAGATATATAGCATAGATTGCTCAGGATAATCTCTAGAAGGAACAAACCGTCTTGTCTCAGATTCGCGGCTTTGGAGTATTATAAGTACAGTTTGGTTGAGCCGAGGGGCTTGCGAAGGTACTCGGGACAAAGCTCCAAGTCTCCAGAGTCAGATGGAGTTGAGTAAGGCTAGATATATAGTATAGATTGCTCAGGATAATCGCTAGAAGGAACCGACCGACTTGTCTCTGATTCGCGACTTTGGACTATTATAAGTAATGTTTGGTTAGGTCACGGTTCTTGTGAATGTAATCAGGAAAAAGCTCCAAGTTTCTAGAGTTAGCTGGTGCTTAGCACGTATAGAAATATTGCATAGATTACTGTATAATGTGATTTTTATATTGCTAGATGTTTTATTTCGAATGCACCGCTTTAAGAGAAGTAGATACATGATATCTACTCCCACCCTGACTGGCTGTTGGACTTTTTCCAGTTAAGTTTCTTTTTCCTTCCAATTCCTTGGCATCAGGACGTGATCACTGAAGGTTTAGGACCGACTTGTAAAAGTTTCACGACTTTGGACTTTTATAAGTACAGTTTGGTTAGGTCGAAGTTCGTGTGAGGGTACTTGGGACAAGGAATCAAGTCTCTAGTGTCAGCTGGAATTGAGTAGAGATAGATATTTAGCTTATATTTCTCAGGATACTCGATAGAATGAAGAAACCGTCTTTTCTCAGATTCAGGGATTTGGACTATTATAAGTACAGTTTGGTTGAGCCGTAGTGCTTGCGAAGGTACTCGGGACAAAGCACCAAGTGTCTAGTGTCAGATGGAATTTAGTAGAGCTAGATACATAGCATAGATTGCTCTGAATAATCGCTAGATGGAACCGACAGACTTGTCTGAGAATCGCGGCTTTGGACTATTATTAGTACAGTTTGGATGAGCCGTGGTGCTTGCTAAGGTACTCGGGATTAAGCTCCAAGCCTCTAGAGTCAGATGGATTTGAGTAGAGCTAGATATATAGTAATGATTGCTCAAGATAATCGCTAGAAGGAACCGACCGACTTGTCTCTGATTCGCGACTTTTGACTATTATAAGTAATGTTTGGTTAGGTCAAGGTTCTTGTGAAGGTAATCAGGAAAAAGCTCCAAGTTTCCAGAGTCAGCTGGTGCTTAGCACGTATAGAAATATTGCATAGATTACTGTATAATGTGACTTTTATATTGCTAGATGTTTTATTTCGAATGCACCGCTTTAAGAGAAGTAGATACATGATTTCTACTCCCACCCTGACTGGCTGTTGGACTTTTTCCAGTTAAGTTTCTTTTTCCTTCCAATTCCTTGGCATCAGGACGTGATCACTGAAGGTTTAGGAACGACTTGTAAAAGTTTCACGACTTTGGACTTTTATAAGTACAGTTTGGTTAGGACGAAGTTCTTGTGAGGGTACTCGGGACAAAGAACCAAGTCTCTAGTGTCAGACGGAATTTAGTAGAGCTAGATACATAGCATAGATTGCTCTGAATAATCGCTAGATGGAACCGACAGACTTGTCTGAGAATCGCGGCTTTGGACTATTATTAGTACAGTTTGGATGAGCCGTGGTGCTTGCTAAGGTACTCGGGACAAAGCTCCAAGTCTCTAGTGTCAGATGGAATTTAGTAGGGCTAGATATATAGCATAGATTGCTCAGGATTATCGCTAGAAGGAACAAACCGTCTTGTCTCAGATTCGCGGCTTTGGACTATTATAAGTACAGTTTGGTTGAGCCGAGGGGCTTGCGAAGGTACTCGGGACAAAGCTCCAAGTCTCCAGAGTCAGCTGGAATTGAGTAGAGCTAGATATATAGCATAGATTTCTCAGGATATTCGCAAGAAGGAAGCGACCGTCTTGTCTCAGATTCGCGGCTTTGGAGTATTATAAGTACAGTTTGGTTGAGCCGAGGGCTTGCGAAGGTACTCGGGATAAAGCTCCAAGTCTCTAGAGTCAGATGGAGTTGAGTAAGGCTAGATATATAGTATAGATTGCTCAGGATAATCGCTAGAAGGAACCGACCGACTTGTCTCTGATTCGCGACTTTGGACTATTATAAGTAATGTTTGGTTAGGTCACGGTTCTTGTGAATGTAATCAGGAAAAAGCTCCAAGTTTCTAGAGTTAGCTGGTGCTTAGCACGTATAGAAATATTGCATAGATTACTGTATAATGTGATTTTTATATTGCTAGATGTTTTATTTCGAATGCACCGCTTTAAGAGAAGTAGATACATGATATCTACTCCCACCCTGACTGGCTGTTGGACTTTTTCCAGTTAAGTTTCTTTTTCCTTCCAATTCCTTGGCATCAGGACGTGATCACTGAAGGTTTAGGACCGACTTGTAAAAGTTTCACGACTTTGGACTTTTATAAGTACAGTTTGGTTAGGACGAAGTTCTTGTGAGGGTACTCGGGACAAAGAACCAAGTCTCTAGTGTCAGACGGAATTTAGTAGGGCTAGATATATAGCATAGATTTTTCAGGATATTCCCTAGAAGGAACCGACCGACTTGTCTCAGATTCGCGGCTTTGGACTATTATAAGTACAGTTTGATTAAGCCGAGGTGCTTGCGAGGGTACTCGGGACAAAGAACTAAGTCTCTAGTGTCAGATGGAATTTAGTAGGGCTAGATATATAGCATAGATTGCTCAGGATAATCGCTAGAAGGAACAAACCGTCTTGTCTCAGATTCGCGGCTTTGGACTATTATAAGTACAGTTTGATTAAGCCGAGGTGCTTGCGAAGGAACTCGGGATAAAGCACCAAGTCTCTAGTGTCAGCTGGAATTGAGAAGAGCTAGATATATAGCATAGATTGCTCAGGATAATCTCTAGAAGGAACAAACCGTCTTGTCTCAGATTCGCGGCTTTGGAGTATTATAAGTACAGTTTGGTTGAGCCGAGGGGCTTGCAGAAGGTACTCGGGATAAAGCTCCAAGTCTCTAGAGTCAGATGGAGTTGAGTAAGGCTAGATATATAGTATAGATTGCTCAGAATAATCGCTAGAAGGAACCGACAGACTTGTCTGAGAATGGCGGCTTTGGACTATTATAAGTACAGTTTGGTTGGGTCGAAGTTCTTGTGAGGGTACTCGGGACAAAGAACCAAGTCTCTAAAGTCAGATGGAATTGAGTATGGTTAGATATATAGTATAGATTGTTCAAGATATTCGCTAGAAGGAACCGACCGACTTTTCTCACATTCATGATTTTTGACTTTTATAAGTACAGTTTGGTTGAGCCGAGGGGCTTGCGAAGGTACTCGGGACAAAGCTCCCAGTCTCTAGAGTCAGCTGGAATTGAGTAGAGCTAGATATACAGCATAGATTTCTCAGGATATTCCCTAGATGGAACCGACAGACTTGTCTGAGAATCGCGGCTTTGGACTATTATTAGTACAGTTTGGATGAGCCGAGGTGCTTGGGAAGGTACTCGGGATAAAGCTCCAAGTCTCTAGAGTCAGATGGTGCTTAGCACGTATAGAAATATTGCATAGATTACTGTATAATGTGATTTTTATATTGCTAGATGTTTTATTTCGAATGCACCGCTTTAAGAGAAGTAGATACATGATTTCTACTCCCACCCTGACTGGCTGTTGGACTTTTTCCAGTTAAGTTTCTTTTTCCTTCCAATTCCTTGGCATCAGGACGTGATCACTGAAGGTTTAGGACCGACTTGTATCAGTTTCACGACTTTGGACTTTTATAAGTACAGTTTGGTTAGGTCGAAGTTCGTGTGAGGGTACTTGGGACAAGGAATCAAGTCTCTAGTGTCAGACGGAATTTAGTAGGGCTGGATACATAGCATAGATTTCTCAGGATATTCGCAAGAAGGAAGCGATCGACTTTTCGCAGATTCATGATTTTGGACTTTTATAAGTACAGTTTGGTTGAGCCGAAGTGCTTGTGAACGTACTCGGGTAAAGCTCCAAGCCTCTAGAGTCAGATGGAGTTGAGTAAGGCTAGATATATAGTAATGATTGCTCAGGATAATCGCTAGAAGGAACCGACCGACTTGTCTCTGATTCGCGACTTTGGACTATTATAAGTAATGTTTGGTTAGGTCAAGGTTCTTGTGAACGTACTCGGGATAAAGCTCCAAGTCTCTAGAGTCAGCTGGTGCTTAGCACGTATAGAAATATTGCATAGATTACTGTATAATGTGACTTTTATATTGCTAGATGTTTTATTTCGAATGCACCGCTTTAAGAGAAGTAGATACATGATTTCTACTCCCACCCTGACTGGCTGTTGGACTTTTTCCAGTTAAGTTTCTTTTTCCTTCCAATTCCTTGGCATCAGGACGTGATCACTGAAGGTTTAGGACCGACTTGTATCAGTTTCACGACTTTGGACTTTTATAAGTACAGTTTGGTTAGGTCGAAGTTCGTGTGAGGGTACTCGGGACAAAGAACCAAGTCTCTAGTGTCAGACGGAATTTAGTAGGGCTAGATATATAGCATAGATTTCTCAGGATATTCGCAAGAAGGAAGCGACCGACTTTTCGCAGATTCATGATTTTGGACTTTTATAAGTACAGTTTGATTAAGCCGACGTGCTTGCGAAGGTACTCGGTTTGGAGCTCTAACTCTTAGGAATAAGCTGAAATGCAGCAGACTTATATATATATAGCACAAGTTACTCTACATTGTGATTTGTATACAGTTGGATGTATTGTTTCAAACAGATCACTGTAAGAGAAGTAGGTACATACTCCCACCCTGACTGGCTGTTGGACTTTTTCAGTTAAGTTTCTTTTTCCTTCCAATTCCTTGGCATCAGGACGTGATCACTGAAGGTTTAGGACTGACTTGTAAAAGTTTCATGACTTTGGACTTTTATAAGTACAGTTTGGTTAGGACGAAGTTCTTGTGAGGGTACTCGGGACAAAGAACCAAGTCTCTAGTGTCAGACGGAATTTAGTAGGGCTAGATATATAGCATAGATTTTTCAGGATATTCCCTAGAAGGAACCGACCGACTTGTCAAAGATTCGCGGCTTTGGACTATTATAAGTACAGTTTGGTTGAGCCGAGGGGCTTTCGAAAGTACTCGGGACAAAGCTCCAAGTCTCCAGAGTCAGCTGGAATTGATTAGAGCTAGATATACAGCATAGATTTTTCAGGATATTCCCTAGAAGGAACCGACCGACTTGTCTCAGATTAGCGGCTTTGGACTATTATAAGTACAGTTTGATTAAGCCGAGGTGCTTGCGAAGGTACTCGGGATAAAGCTCCAAGTCTCTAGTGTCAGATGGAATTGAGTAGAGCTAGTTATATAGTATAGTTTGCTCAGGATAATCGCTAGAAGGAACCGACCGTCTTGTCTCTGATTCGCGACTTTGGACTATTATAAGTAATGTTTGGTTAGGTCACGGTTCTTGTGAAGGTAATCAGGAAAAAGCTCCAAGTTTCTAGAGTCAGCTGGTGCTTAGCACGTATAGAAATATTGCATAGACTACTGTATAATGTGACTTTTATATTGCTAGATGTTTTATTTCGAATGCACCGCTTTAAGAGAAGTAGATACATGATTTCTACTCCCACCCTGACTGGCTGTTGGACTTTTTCCAGTTAAGTTTCTTTTTCCTTCCAATTCCTTGGCATCAGGACGTGATCACTGAAGGTTTAGGACCGACTTGTAAAAGTTTCACGACTTTGGACTTTTATAAGTACAGTTTGGTTAGGACGAAGTTCTTGTGAGCGTACTCGGGACAAAGAACCAAGTCTCTAAAGTCAGCGGAAATTGAGTAGGGTTACAAATACAGCATAGATTTCTCAGGATATTCGCAAGAAAGAAGCGACCGACTTTTCGCAGATTCATGATTTTGGACTTTTATAAGTACAGTTTGGTTGAGCCGAAGTGCTTGCGAAGGTACTCGGGATAAAGCTCAAGTTTCTAGAGTCAAGCTGGTGCTTGGCGGATAGAAATATTGCATAGATTACTGTATAATGTGATTTTTATATTGCTAGATGTTTATTTCGAATGCACCGCTTTAAAAGTAGATACATGATTTCTCCACCTGACTGGCTGTTGGACTTTTTCCAGTTAAGAAGTTTCTTTTTCCTTCAATTCCTTGGCATCCGGACGTGATCTTTTAGGTTTAGGACCCGACTTGTATCAGTTTCACGACTTTAGTTTTATAAGTACAGTTTGAGTTGGGTCGAAGTTCGTGTGAGGGTACTCGGGACAAAGAACCAAGTCTCTAGTGTCAGACGGAATTTAGTAGGGCTAGATATATAGCATAGATTTCTCAGGATATTCGCAAGAAGGAAGCGACCGACTTTTCGCAGATTCATGATTTTGGACTTTTATAAGTACAGTTTGGTTGAGCCGAAGTGCTTGTGAACGTACTCGGGATAAAGCTCCAAGTCTCTAGAGTCAGATGGAGTTGAGTAAGGCTAGATATATAGTAATGATTGCTCAGGATAATCGCTAGAAGGAACCGACCGACTTGTCTCTGATTCGCGACTTTGGACTATTATAAGTAATGTTTGGTTAGGTCAAGGTTCTTGTGAAGGTACTCGGGATAAAGCTCCAAGTTTCTAGAGTCAGCTGGTGCTTAGCACGTATAGAAATATTGCATAGATTACTGTATAATGTGACTTTTATATTGCTAGATGTTTTATTTCGAATGCACCGCTTTAAGAGAAGTAGATACATGATTTCTACTCCCACCCTGACTGGCTGTTGGACTTTTTCCAGTTAAGTTTCTTTTTCCTTCCAATTCCTTGGCATCAGGACGTGATCACTGAAGGTTTAGGACCGACTTGTATCAGTTTCACGACTTTGGACTTTTATAAGTACAGTTTGGTTAGGTCGAAGTTCGTGTGAGGGTACTTGGGACAAAGAACCAAGTCTCTAGTGTCAGACGGAATTTAGTAGGGCTAGATATATAGCATAGATTTCTCAGGATATTCGCAAGAAGGAAGCGACCGACTTTTCGCAGATTCATGATTTTGGACTTTTATAAGTACAGTTTGGTTGAGCCGAAGTGCTTGTGAACGTACTCGGGATAAAGCTCCAAGCCTCTAGAGTCAGATGGAGTTGAGTAAGGCTAGATATATAGTAATGATTGCTCAGGATAATCGCTAGAAGGAACCGACCGACTTGTCTCTGATTCGCGACTTTGGACTATTATAAGTAATGTTTGGTTAGGTCAAGGTTCTTGTGAAGGTACTCGGGATAAAGCTCCAAGTTTCTAGAGTTAGCTGGTGCTTAGCACGTATAGAAATATTGCATAGATTACTGTATAATGTGATTTTTATATTGCTAGATGTTTTATTTCGAATGCACCGCTTTAAGAGAAGTAGATACATGACATCTACTCCCACCCTGACTGGCTGTTGGACTTTTTCCAGTTAAGTTTCTTTTTCCTTCCAATTCCTTGGCATCAGGATGTGATCACTGAAGGTTTAGGACCGACTTGTATCAGTTTCACGACTTTGGACTTTTATAAGTACAGTTTGGTTAGGTCGAAGTTCGTGTGAGGGTACTTGGGACAAGGAATCAAGTCTCTAGTGTCAGACGGAATTTAGCAGGTTTAGATATATAGCATAGATTGCTTAAGATAATCGCTTGAAGGAACCGACCGACTGGTCTCTGATTCGCGGCTTTGGACTATTATAAGTACAGTTTAGTTGAGCCGTGGTGCTTGCAAAGGTACTCGGATTGGAGCTCTATCTCTCAGGAATAAGCTAAAATGCAGCAGTATTATATATATATAGCACAATTTACTCTACATTGTGATTTGTATACAGTTGGATGTATTGTTTCAAACAGATCACTGTAAGAGAAGTAGGTACATAAATAATTTGTACCCCCACCCTTAAAGACAGCTGGGCTTTTTTCTACTAGTTTTCTTTTTCCTTCTAATTCCTTGGCATCAGGACGAGATCACTGAAGGGGTAGGAACAACTTGTCTCCATTTCGCGAATTTGGACTTTTATAAGTACAGTTTGGTTGAGACGAAGTTCTTGTGAGGGTACTCGGGACAAAGAACCAAGTCGCTAGTGTCAGATGGAATTTAGTAGGTTTAGATATTTAGCATAGATTGATTAGGATAATCGCTTGAAGGAACCGACCGACTTTTCTCACATTCATGAATTAGGACTTTTATAAGTACAGTTTGGTTGAGCCGAAGTGCTTGCGAAGGTACTCGGGATAAAGCTCCAAGTCTCTAGTGCAGATGGAATTTAGTAGGGCTAGATATATAGTATAGATTGCTCAGGATAATCGCTAGAAGGAACCGACCGACTTGTCTCTGATTCGCGACTTTGGACTATTATAAGTAATGTTTGGTTAGGTCACGGTTCTTGTGAATGTAATCAGGAAAAAGCTCCAAGTTTCTAGAGTTAGCTGGTGCTTAGCACGTATAGAAATATTGCATAGATTACTGTATAATGTGATTTTTATATTGCTAGATGTTTTATTTCGAATGCACCGCCTTAAGAGAAGTAGATACATGATATCTACTCCCACCCTGACTGGCTGTTGGACTTTTTCCAGTTAAGTTTCTTTTTCCTTCCAATTCCTTGGCATCAGGACGTGATCACTGAAGGTTTAGGACCGACTTGTAAAAGTTTCACGACTTTGGACTTTTATAAGTACAGTTTGGTTAGGACGAAGTTCTTGTGAGGGTACTCGGGACAAAGAACTAAGTCTCTAGTGTAAGATGGAATTTAGTAGGGCTAGATAATTAGCATAGATTTTTCAGGATAATCCCTAGAAGGAACCGACCGACTTGTCTCAGATTCGCGGCTTTGGACTATTATAAGTACAGTTTGATTAAGCCGAGGTGCTTGCGAAGGTACTCGGGATAAAGCACCAAGTCTCTAGTGTCAGATGGAATTTAGTAGGGCTAGATATATAGCACAGATTGCTCAGGATAATCGCTAGAAGGAACAAACCGTCTTGTCTCAGATTCGCGGCTTTGGACTATTATAAGTACAGTTTGATTAAGCCGAGGTGCTTGCGAAGGAACTCGGGATAAAGCACCAAGTCTCTAGTGTCAGCTGGAATTGAGAAGAGCTAGATATATAGCATAGATTGCTCAGGATAATCTCTAGAAGGAACAAACCGTCTTGTCTCAGATTCGCGGCTTTGGAGTATTATAAGTACAGTTTGGTTGAGCCGAGGGGCTTGCGAAGGTACTCGGGATAAGGCGCCAAGTGTCTAGAGTCAGCTGGAATTGAGTAAGGCTAGATATATAGCATAGATTGCTCAGAATAATCGCTAGAAGGAACCGACAGACTTGTCTGAGAATGGCGGCTTTGGACTATTATAAGTACAGTTTGGTTGGGTCGAAGTTCTTGTGAGGGTACTCGGGACAAAGAACCAAGTCTCTAAAGTCAGCGGAATTTAGCAGGTTTAGATATATAGCATAGATTGTTCAAGATATTCGCTAGAAGGAACCGACCGACTTTTCTCCCATTCATGAATTAGGACTATAATAAGTACAGTTTGGTTGAGCCGAACTGCTTGTGAACGTACTCGGGATAAAGCACCAAGTCTCTAGTGTCAGCTGGAATTGATCAGAGCTAGATATATAGCATAGATTTCTCAGGATATTCCCTAGAAGGAACCGACCGACTTGTCTCAGATTAGCGGCTTTGGACTATTATAAGTACAGTTTGATTAAGCCGAGGTGCTTGCGAAGGTACTCGGGATAAAGCTCCAAGTTTCCAGAGTCAGCTGGTGCTTAGAACGGAAAGAAATATTGCATAGATTACTGTATAATGTGATTTTTATATTGTTAGATGTTTTATTTCGAATGCACCGCTTTAAGAGAAGTAGATACATGATTTCTACTCCCACCCTGACTGGCTGTTGGACTTTTCCAGTTAAGTTTCTTTTTCCTTCCAATTCCTTGGCATCAGGATGTGATCACTGAAGGTTTAGGACCGACTTGTATCAGTTTCACGACTTTGGACTTTTATAAGTACAGTTTGGTTAGGTCGAAGTTCGTGTGAGGGTACTCGGGACAAGGAATCAAGTCTCTAGTGTCAGACGGAATTTAGTAGGGCTAGATATATAGCATAGATTTCTCAGGATAATCGCAAGAAGGAAGCGACCGACTTTTCGCAGATTCATGATTTTGGACTATTATAAGTACAGTTTGGTTGAGCCGAAGTGCTTGTGAACGTACTCGGGTAAAGCTCCAAGCCTCTAGAGTCAGATGGAGTTGAGTAAGGCTAGATATATAGTAATGATTGCTCAGGATAATCGCTAGAAGGAACCGACCGACTTGTCTCTGATTCGCGACTTTGGACTATTATAAGTAATGTTTGGTTAGGTCAAGGTTCTTGTGAAGGTACTCGGGATAAAGCTCCAAGTTTCCAGAGTCAGCTGGTGCTTAGAACGGATAGAAATATTGCATAGATTACTGTATAATGTGACTTTTATATTGCTAGATGTTTTATTTCGAATGCACCGCTTTAAGAGAAGTAGATACATGATTTCTACTCCCACCCTGACTGGCTGTTGGACTTTTTCCAGTTAAGTTTCTTTTTCCTTCCAATTCCTTGGCATCAGGATGTGATCACTGAAGGTTTAGGACCGACTTGTATCAGTTTCACGACTTTGGACTTTTATAAGTACAGTTTGGTTAGGTCGAAGTTCGTGTGAGGGTACTTGGGACAAGGAATCAAGTCTCTAGTGTCAGACGGAATTTAGCAGGTATAGATATATAGCATAGATTGCTCAGAATAATCGCTAGAAGGAACCGACAGACTTGTCTGAGAATGGCGGCTTTGGACTATTATTAGTACAGTTTGGATGAGCCGTGGTGCTTGCTAAGGTACTCGGTTTGGAGCTCTAACTCTTAGGAATAAGCTAAAATGCAGCAGACTTAAATATATATAGCACAAGTTACTCTACATTGTGATTTGTATACAGTTGGATGTATTGTTTCAAACAGATCACTGTAAGAGAAGTAGGTACATAAATAATTTCTACCCCCACCCTTAAAGACAGCTGGGCTATTTTCTACTAGTTTTCTTTTTCCTTCCAATTCCTTGGCATCAGGACGTGATCACTGAAGGGGTAGGAACAACTTGTCTCCATTTCGCGAATTTGGACTTTTATAAGTACAGTTTGGTTGAGACGAAGTTCTTGTGAGGGTACTCGGGACAAAGAACCAAGTCTCTAGTGTCAGACGGAATTTAGTAGGGCTAGATATATAGCATAGATTGCTTAAGATAATCGCTTGAA
The DNA here is from genome assembly GCA_030998225.1 of Diplolepis rosae. Classification (NCBI taxonomy): domain Eukaryota; kingdom Metazoa; phylum Arthropoda; class Insecta; order Hymenoptera; family Diplolepididae; genus Diplolepis; species Diplolepis rosae. The sequence continues at coordinate 1,903,667 of JAPYXD010000754.1, read as the reverse complement.
GGAACCGACCGACTTTTCTCCCATTCATGAATTAGGACTATAATAAGTACAGTTTGGTTGAGCCGAAGTGCTTGTGAACGTACTCGGGATAAAGCACCAAGTGTCTAGTGTCAGATGGAATTTAGTAGGGCTAGATATATAACATAGATTGCTCAGAATAATCGCTAGAAGGAACCGACCGACTTGTCTCTGATTCGCGGCTTTGGACTATTATAAGTAATGTTTGGTTAGGTCACGGTTCTTGTGAATGTAATCAGGAAAAAGCTCCAAGTTTCTAGAGTCAGTTGGTGCTTAGCACATATAGAAATATTGCATAGATTACTGTATAATGTGATTTTTATATTGCTAGATGTTTTATTTCGAATGCACCGCTTTAAGAGAAGTAGATACATGATATCTACTCCCACCCTGACTGGCTGTTGGACTTTTTCCAGTTAAGTTTCTTTTTCCTTCCAATTCCTTGGCATCAGGACGTGATCACTGAAGGTTTAGGACCGACTTGTAAAAGTTTCACGACTTTGGACTTTTATAAGTACAGTGTGGTTAGGACGAAGTTCTTGTGAGGGTACTCGGGACAAAGAACCAAGTCTCTAGTGTAAGATGGAATTTAGTAGGGCTAGATATTTAGCATAGATTTTTCAGGATATTCCCTAGAAGGAACCGACCGACTTGTCTCAGATTCGCGGCTTTGGACTATTATAAGTACAGTTTGATTAAGCCGAGGTGCTTGCGAGGGTACTCGGGACAAAGCACCAAGTCTCTAGTGTCAGATGGAATTTAGTAGGGCTAGATATATAGCACAGATTGCTCAGGATAATCGCTAGAAGGAACAAACCGTCTTGTCTCAGATTCGCGGCTTTGGACTATTATAAGTACAGTTTGATTAAGCCGAGGTGCTTGCGAAGGAACTCGGGATAAAGCACCAAGTGTCTAGTGTCAGATGGAATTGAGAAGAGCTAGATATATAGCATAGATTGCTCAGGATAATCTCTAGAAGGAACAAACCGTCTTGTCTCAGATTCGCGGCTTTGGAGTATTATAAGTACAGTTTGGTTGAGCCGAGGGGCTTGCGAAGGTACTCGGGATAAGGCTCCAAGTCTCTAGAGTCAGATGGAGTTGAGTAAGGCTAGATATATAGTATAGATTGCTCAGGATAATCGCTAGAAGGAACCGACCGACTTGTCTCTGATTCGCGACTTTGGACTATTATAAGTAATGTTTGGTTAGGTCACGGTTCTTGTGAATGTAATCAGGAAAAAGCTCCAAGTTTCTAGAGTTAGTTGGTGCTTAGCACGTATAGAAATATTGCATAGATTACTGTATAATGTGATTTTTATATTGCTAGATGTTTTATTTCGAATGCACCGCTTTAAGAGAAGTAGATACATGATATCTACTCCCACCCTGACTGGCTGTTGGACTTTTTCCAGTTAAGTTTCTTTTTCCTTCCAATTCCTTGGCATCAGGACGTGATCACTGAAGGTTTAGGACCGACTTGTAAAAGTTTCACGACTTTGGACTTTTATAAGTACAGTTTGGTTAGGACGAAGTTCTTGTGAGGGTACTCGGGACAAAGAACTAAGTCTCTAGTGTCAGACGGAATTTAGTAGGGCTAGATATATAGCATAGATTTCTCAGGATATTCCCTAGAAGGAACCGACCGACTTGTCTCAGATTCGCGGCTTTGGACTATTATAAGTACAGTTTGATTAAGCCGAGGTGCTTGCGAAGGTACTCGGGACAAAGATCCAAGTCTCTAGTGTCAGATGGACTTTAGTAGGGCTAGATATATAGCATAGATTGCTCAGAATAATCGCTAGAAGGAACAAACCGTCTTGTCTCAGATTCGCGGCTTTGGACTATTATAAGTACAGTTTGATTAAGCCGAGGTGCTTGCGAAGGTACTCGGGATAAAGCACCAAGTGTCTAGTGTCAGCTGGAATTGAGAAGAGCTAGATATATAGCATAGATTGCTCAGGATAATCTCTAGAAGGAACAAACCGTCTTGTCTCAGATTCGCGGCTTTGGAGTATTATAAGTACAGTTTGGTTGAGCCGAGGGGCTTGCGAAGGTACTCGGGATAAGGCTCCAAGTCTCTGGAGTCAGATGGAGATGAGTAAGGCTAGATATATAGTATAGATTGCTCAGGATAATCGCTAGAAGGAACCGACCGACTTGTCTCTGATTCGCGACTTTGGACTATTATAAGTAATGTTTGGTTAGGTCACGGTTCTTGTGAATGTAATCAGGAAAAAGCTCCAAGTTTCTAGAGTTAGCTGGTGCTTAGCACGTATAGAAATATTGCATAGATTACTGTATAATGTGATTTTTATATTGCTAGATGTTTTATTTCGAATGCACCGCTTTAAGAGAAGTAGATACATGATATCTACTCCCACCCTGACTGGCTGTTGGACTTTTTCCAGTTAAGTTTCTTTTTCCTTCCAATTCCTTGGCATCAGGATGTGATCACTGAAGGTTTAGGACCGACTTGTATCAGTTTCACGACTTTGGACTTTTATAAGTACAGTTTGGTTAGGTCGAAGTTCGTGTGAGGGTACTTGGGACAAGGAATCAAGTCTCTAGTGTCAGACGGAATTTAGCAGGTTTAGATATATAGTATAGATTGCTCAGGATAATCGCTAGAAGGAACCGACAGACTTGTCTGAGAATGGCGGCTTTGGACTATTATAAGTACAGTTTGATTAAGCCGAGGTGCTTGCGAGGGTACTCGGGACAAAGAACCAAGTCTCTAGTGTCAGATGGAATTTAGTAGGGCTAGATATATATAGCATAGATTGCTCAGGATAATCGCTAGAAGGAACAAACCGTCTTGTCTCAGATTAGCGGCTTTGGACTATTATAAGTACTAGTTTGATTAAGCCGAGGTGCTTGCGAAGGTACTCGGGATAAAGCTCCAAGTCTCTAGTGTCAGATGGAATTGAGTAGAGCTAGATATATAGTAATGATTGCTCAGGATAATCGCTAGAAGGAACCGACCGACTTGTCTCTGATTCGCGACTTTGGACTATTATAAGTAATGTTTGGTTAGGTCAAGGTTCTTGTGAAGGTAATCAGGAAAAAGCTCCAAGTTTCTAGAGTCAGCTGGTGCTTAGAACGGATAGAAATATTGCATAGATTACTGTATAATGTGATTTTTATATTGTTAGATGTTTTATTTCGAATGCACCGCTTTAAGAGAAGTAGATACATGATTTCTACTCCCACCCTGAGTGGCTGTTGGACTTTTTCCAGTTATGTTTCTTTTTCCTTATAATTCCTTGGCATCAGCACGTGATCACTGAAGGTTTAGGACCGACTTGTATCAGTTTCACGACATTGGACTGTTATAAGTACAGTTTGGTTAGGTCGAAGTTCGTGTGAGGGTACTAGGGACAAGGAAACAAGTCTCTAGTGTCAGATGGAATTTAGTAGGTTTAGATATTTAGCATAGATTGATTAGGATAATCGCTTGAAGGAACCGACCGACTTTTCTCAGATTCGAGAATTAGGACTATTATAAGTACTGTTTGGTTGAGCCGAGGGGCTTGCGAAGGTACTCGGGATAAGGCTCCAAGTCTCTGGAGTCAGATGGAGTTGAGTAAGGCTAGATATATAGTATTGATTGCTCAGGATAATCGCTAGAAGGAACCGACCGACTTGTCTCTGATTCGCGACTTTGGACTATTATAAGTAATGTTTGGTTAGGTCACGGTTCTTGTGAAGGTAATCAGGAAAAAGCTCCAAGTTTCTAGAGTCAGCTGGTGCTTAGCACGTATAGAAATATTGCATAGATTACTGTATAATGTGACTTTTATATTGCTAGATGTTTTATTTCGAATGCACCGCTTTAAGAGAAGTAGATGCATGATATCTACTCCCACCCTGACTGGCTGTTGGACTTTTTCCAGTTAAGTTTCTTTTTCCTTCCAATTCCTTGGCATCAGGATGTGATCACTGAAGGTTTAGAACCGACTTGTATCAGTTTCACGACTTTGGACTTTTATAAGTACAGTTTGGTTAGGTTGAAGTTCGTGTGAGGGTACTTGGGACAAGGAATCAAGTCTCTAGTGTCAGACGGAACTTAGCAGGTTTAGATATATAGCATAGATTGCTTAAGATAATCGCTAGATGGAACCGACAGACTTGTCTGAGAATCGCGGCTTTGGACTATTATTAGTACAGTTTGGATGAGCCGTGGTGCTTGCTAAGGTACTCGGTTTGGAGCTCTAACTCTTAGGAATAAGCTGAAATGCAGCAGACTTATATATATATAGCACAAGTTACTCTACATTGTGATTTGTATACAGTTGGATGTATTGTTTCAAACAGATCACTGTAAGAGAAGTAGGTACATAAATAATTTATACAACACCATTAAAGACAGATAGGCTATTTTCTACTAGTTTTCTTTATCCTTCCAATTCCTTGGCGTCAGGACGAGATCAATGAAGGGGTAGGAACGAGTTGTCTCAGTTTCGCGACTTTGGACTTTTATAAGTACCGTTTGGTTGGGTCGAAGTTCTTGTGAGGGTACTCGGGACAAAGAACCAAGTCGCTAGTGTCAGATGGAATTTAGTAGGTTTAGATATTTAGCATAGATTGGATTAGGATAATCGCTTGAAGGAACCGACCGACTTTTCTCTACATTCATGAATTAGGACTTTTATAAGTACAGTTTGGTTGAGCCGATGTGCTTGCGATGGTACTCGGGACAAAGCTCCAAGTCTCTAGTGTCAGATGGAATTTAGTAAGGCTAGATATATAGTATAGATTGCTCAGGATAATCGCTAGAAGGAAGCGACCGACTTTTCGCAGATTCATGATTTTGGACTTTAATAAGTACAGTTTGGTTAAGTCGAAGTTCGTGTGAGGGTACTCGGGACAAAGAACCAAGTCTCTAGTGTCAGATGGAATTTAGTAGGTTTAGATATTTAGCATAGATTGATTAGGATAATCGCTTGAAGGAAGCGACCGACTTTTCGCAGATTCATGAATTAGGACTTTTATAAGTACAGTTTGATTAAGCCGAGGAGCTTGCGAACGTACTCGGGATAAAGCTCCAAGTCTCTAGAGTCAGATGGAGTTGAGTAAGGCTAGATATATAGCATAGATTGCTCAGAATAATCGCTAGAAGGAACCGACAGACTTGTTTGAGAATGGCGGCTTTGGACTATTATAAGTACAGTTTGGTTGGGTCGAAGTTCTTGTGAGGGTACTCGGGACAAAGAACCAAGTCTCTAAAGTCAGATGGAATTTAGTACGGCTAGATATATAGCATAGATTGCTCACCATATTCGCTAGAAGGAACCGACCGACTTTTCTCCCATTCATGAATTAGGACTATAATAAGTACAGTTTGGTTGAGCCGAAGTGCTTGTGAACGTACTCGGGATAAAGCTCCAAGTCTCTAGAGTCAGATGGTGCTTAGCACGTATAGAAATATTGCATAGATTACTGTATAATGTGACTTTTATATTGCTAGATGTTTTATTTCGAATGCACCGCTTTAAGAGAAGTAGATACATGATTTCTACTCCCACCCTGACTGGCTGTTGGACTTTTTCCAGTTAAGTTTCTTTTTCCTTCCAATTCCTTGGCATCAGGACGTGATCACTGAAGGTTTAGGACCGACTTGTATCAGTTTCACGACTTTGGAGTTTTATAAGTACAGTTTGGTTAGGTCGAAGTTCGTGTGAGTTTACTCGGGACAAAGAACCAAGTCTCTAGTGTCAGACGGAATTTAGTAGGGCTAGATATATAGCATAGATTTCTCAGGATATTCGCAAGAAGGAAGCGACCGACTTTTCGCAGATTCATGATTTTGGACTTTTATAAGTACAGTTTGGTTGAGCCGAAGTGCTTGTGAACGTACTCGGGTAAAGCTCCAAGCCTCTAGAGTCAGATGGAGTTGAGTAAGGCTAGATATATAGTAATGATTGCTCAGGATAATCGCTAGAAGGAACCGACCGACTTGTCTCTGATTCGCGACTTTGGACTATTATAAGTAATGTTTGGTTTGGTCAAGGTTCTTGTGAAGGTAATCAGGAAAAAGCTCCAAGTTTCTAGAGTCAGCTGGTGCTTAGCACGGATAGAAATATTGCATAGATTACTGTATAATGTGATTTTTATATTGTTAGATGTTTTATTTCGAATGCCCCGCGTTAAGAGAAGTAGATATATAATTTCTACTCCCACCCTGACTGGCTGTTGGACTTTTTCCAGTTAAGTTTCTTTTTCCTTCCAATTCCTTGGCATCAGGATGTGATCACTGAAGGTTTAGGACCGACTTGTATCAGTTTCACGACTTTGGACTTTTTATAAGTACAGTTTGGTTAGGTCGACGTTCGTGTGAGGGTACTTGGGACAAGGAATCAAGTCTCTAGTGTCAGACGGAATTTAGTAGGGCTAGATACATAGCATAGATTGCTCTGAATAATCGCTAGATGGAACCGACAGACTTGTCTGAGAATCGCGGCTTTGGACTATTATTAGTACAGTTTGGATGAGCCGTGGTGCTTGCTAAGGTACTCGGTTTGGAGCTCTAACTCTTAGGAATAAGCTGAAATGCAGCAGACTTATATATATATAGCACAAGTTACTCTACATTGTGATTTGTATACAGTTGGATGTATTGTTTCAAACAGATCACTGTAAGAGAAGTAGGTACATAAATAATTTCTACCCCCACCCTTAAAGACAGCTGGGCTATTTTCTACTAGTTTTCTTTTTCCTTCCAATTCCTTGGCATCAGGACGTGATCACTGAAGGGGTAGGAACGAGTTGTCTCCATTTCGCGAATTTGGACTTTTATAAGTACAGTTTGGTTGAGACGAAGTTCTTGTGAGGGTACTCGGGACAAAGAACCAAGTCGCTAGTGTCAGATGGAATTTAGTAGGTTTAGATATTTAGCATAGATTGATTAGGATAATCGCTAGAAGGAACCGACCGACTTTTCTCCCATTCATGAATTAGGACTTTAATAAGTACAGTTTGGTTGAGCCGAAGTGCTTGTGAACGTACTCGGGATAAAGCACCAAGTGTCTAGTGTCAGATGGAATTTAGTAAGGCTAGATATATAGTATAGATTGCTCAGGATAATCGCTAGAAGGAACAAACCGTCTTGTCTCAGATTCGCGGCTTTGGACTATTATAAGTACAGTTTGGTTGAGCCGAGGGGCTTGCGAAGGTACTCGGGACAAAGCTCCAAGTCTCTAGAGTCAGCTGGAATTGAGTAGAGCTAGATATACAGCATAGATTTCTCAGGATATTCCCTAGAAGGAACCGACCGACTTGTCTCAGATTCGCGGCTTTGGACTATTATAAGTACAGTTTGATGGAGCCGTAGTGCTTGCGAAGGTACTCGGGACAAAGCACCAAGTGTCTAGTGTCAGATGGAATTTAGTAGAGCTAGATACATAGCATAGATTGCTCTGAATAATCGCTAGATGGAACCGACAGACTTGTCTCTGATTCGCGACTTTGGACTATTATAAGTACAGTTTGATTAAGCCGAGGTGCTTGCGAAGGTACTCGGGATAAAGTTCCAAGTTTCTAGAGTCAGCTGGTGCTTAGCACGTATAGAAATATTGCATAGATTACTGTATAATGTGACTTTTATATTGCTAGATGTTTTATTTCGAATGCACCGCTTTAAGAGAAGTAGATACATGATTTCTACTCCCACCCTGACTGGCTGTTGGACTTTTTCCAGTTAAGTTTCTTTTTCCTTCCAATTCCTTGGCATCAGGACGTGATCACTGAAGGTTTAGGACCGACTTGTAAAAGTTTCACGACTTTGGACTTTTATAAGTACAGTTTGGTTAAGTCGAAGTTCGTGTGAGGGTACTCGGGACAAAGAACCAAGTCTCTAGTGTCAGACGGAATTTAGTAGGGCTAGATATATAGCATAGATTTCTCAGGATATTCGCAAGAAGGAAGCGACCGACTTTTCGCAGATTCATGATTTTGGACTTTTATAAGTACAGTTTGGTTGAGCCGAAGTGCTTGTGAACGTACTCGGGATAAAGCTCCAAGCCTCTAGAGTCAGATGGAGTTGAGTAAGGCTAGATATATAGTATAGATTGCTCAGGATAATCGCTAGAAGGAACCGACAGACTTGTCTGAGAATGGCGGCTTTGGACTATTATAAGTACAGTTTGGTTGGGTCGAAGTTCTTGTGAGGGTACTCGGGACAAAGAACCAAGTCTCTAGAGTCAGCTGGTGCTTAGCACGGATAGAAATATTGCATAGATTACTGTATAATGTGATTTTTATATTGTTAGATGTTTTATTTCGAATGCCCCGCGTTAAGAGAAGTAGATATATAATTTCTACTCCCACCCTGACTGGCTGTTGGACTTTTTCCAGTTAAGTTTCTTTTTCCTTCCAATTCCTTGGCATCAGGACGTGATCACTGAATGTTTAGGACCGACTTGTCTCAGTTTCACGACTTTGGACTTTTATAAGTACAGTTTGGTTAGGTCGACGTTCGTGTGAGGGAACTCGGGACAAAGCACCAAGTGTCTAGTGTCAGATGGAATTTAGTAGGGCTAGATATATAGCACAGATTGCTCGGGATAATCGCTAGATGGAACCGACAGACTTGTCTGAGAATCGCGGCTTTGGACTATTATTAGTACAGTTTGGATGAGCCGTGGTGCTTGCTAAGGTACTCGGTTTGGAGCTCTAACTCTTAGGAATAAGCTGAAATGCAGCAGACTTATATATATATAGCACAAGTTACTCTACATTGTGATTTGTATACAGTTGGATGTATTGTTTCAAACAGATCACTGTAAGAGAAGTAGGTACATAAATAATTTCTACCCCCACCCTTAAAGACAGCTGGGCTATTTTCTACTAGTTTTCTTTTTCCTTCCAATTCCTTGGCATCAGGACGTGATCACTGAAGGGGTAGGAACGAGTTGTCTCAGTTTCGCGACTTTGGACTTTTATAAGTACCGTTTGGTTGAGACGAAGTTCTTGTGAGGGTACTCGGGACAAAGAACCAAGTCGCTAGTGTCAGATGGAATTTAGTAGGTTTAGATATTTAGCATAGATTGATTAGGATAATCGCTAGAAGGAACTGACCGACTTTTATCCCATTCATGAATTAGGACTTTAATAAGTACAGTTTGGTTGAGCCGAAGTGCTTGTGAACGTACTCGGGATAAAGCACCAAGTGTCTAGTGTCAGATGGAATTTAGTAGGGCTAGATATATAGAATAGATTGCTCAGGATAATCGCTAGAAGGAACCGACCGACTTGTCGCAGATTGGCGGCTTTGGACTTTTATAAGTACAGTTTGGTTGGGTCGAAGTTCTTGTGAGGGTACTCGGGACAAAGAACCAAGTCTCTAGTGTCAGACGGAATTTAGTAGGTTTAGATATACAGCATAGATCGCTTAAGATAATCGCTTGAAGGAACCGACCGACTTTTCACATATTCATGAATTGCGACTTTTATAAGTACAGTTTGATTAAGCCGAGGTGCTTGCGAAGGTACTCGGGATAAAGCTCCAAGCCTCTAGAGTCAGATGGAGTTGAGTAAGGCTAGATATATAGCATAGATTGCTCAGAATAATCGCTAGAAGGAACCGACAGACTTGTCTGAGAATGGCGGCTTTGGACTATTATAAGTACAGTTTGGTTGGGTCGAAGTTCTTGTGAGGGTACTCGGGACAAAGAACCAAGTCTCTAAAGTCAGAGGAAATTGAGTAGGTTTAGATATATACTATAGATTGCTCAGAATAATCGCTAGAAGGAACCGACAGACTTGTCTGAGATTGGCGTCTTTGGACTATTATAAGTACAGTTTGGTTTGGTCGACGTTCTTGCGAAGGTACTCGGGATAAAGCTCCAAGTTTCTAGAGTCAGCTGGTGCTTAGCACGTATAGAAATATTGCATAGATTACTGTATAATGTGACTTTTATATTGCTAGATGTTTTATTTCGAATGCACCGCTTTAAGAGAAGTAGATACATGATTTCTACTCCCACCCTGACTGGCTGTTGGACTTTTTCCAGTTAAGTTTCTTTTTCCTTCCAATTCCTTGGCATCAGGACGTGATCACTGAAGGTTTAGGACCGACTGGTATCAGTTTCACGACTTTGGACTTTTATAAGTACAGTTTGGTTAGGACGAAGTTCTTGTGAGGGTACTCGGGACAAAGAACCAAGTCTCTAGTGTCAGACGGAATTTAGTAGGGCTAGATATATAGCATAGATTTCTCAGGATATTCGCAAGAAGGAAGCGACCGACTTTTCGCAGATTCATGATTTTGGACTTTTATAAGTACAGTTTGGTTGAGCCGAAGTGCTTGTGAACGTACTCGGGTAAAGCTCCAAGCCTCTAGAGTCAGATGGAGTTGAGTAAGGCTAGATATATAGTAATGATTGCTCAGGATAATCGCTAGAAGGAACCGACCGACTTGTCTCTGATTCGCGACTTTGGACTATTATAAGTAATGTTTGGTTAGGTCAAGGTTCTTGTGAAGGTAATCAGGAAAAAGCTCCAAGTTTCTAGAGTCAGCTGGTGCTTAGCACGGATAGAAATATTGCATAGATTACTGTATAATGTGATTTTTATATTGTTAGATGTTTTATTTCGAATGCCCCGCGTTAAGAGAAGTAGATATATAATTTCTACTCCCACCCTGACTGGCTGTTGGACTTTTTCCAGTTAAGTTTCTTTTTCCTTCCAATTCCTTGGCATCAGGATGTGATCACTGTAGGTTTAGGACCGACTTGTATCAGTTTCACGACTTTGGACTTTTATAAGTACAGTTTGGTTAGGTCGACGTTCGTGTGAGGGTACTCGGGACAAGGAACCAAGTCTCTAGTGTCAGACGGAACTTAGCAGGTTTAGATATATAGCATAGATTGCTTAAGATAATCGCTTGAAGGAACCGACCGACTTTTCGCAGATTCGCGGCTTTGGACTATTATAAGTACAGTTTGGATGAGCCGTGGTGCTTGCTAAGGTACTCGGTTTGGAGCTCTAACTCTTAGGAATAAGCTGAAATGCAGCAGACTTATATATATATAGCACAAGTTACTCTACATTGTGATTTGTATACAGTTGGATGTATTGTTTCAAACAGATCACTGTAAGAGAAGTAGGTACATAAATAATTTCTACCCCCACCCTTAAAGACAGCTGGGCTATTTTCTACTAGTTTTCTTTTTCCTTCCAATTCCTTGGCATCAGGACGTGATCAATGAAGGGGTAGGAACGAGTTGTCTCAGTTTCGCGACTTTGGACTTTTATAAGTACAGTTTGGTTGAGACGAAGTTCTTGTGAGGGTACTCGGGACAAAGAACCAAGTCGCTAGTGTCAGATGGAATTTAGTAGGTTTAGATATTTAGCATAGATTGATTAGGATAATCGCTTGAAGGAACCGACCGACTTTTCTCACATTCATGAATTAGGACTTTTATAAGTACGGTTTGGTTGAGCCGAGGGACTTGCGAAGGTACTCGGGACAAAGCTCCAAGTCTCTAGTGTCAGATGGAATTTAGTAAGGCTAGATATATAGTATAGATTGCTCAGGATAATCGCTAGAAGGAAGCGACCGACTTTTCGCAGATTCATGATTTTGGACTTTAATAAGTACAGTTTGGTTAAGTCGAAGTTCGTGTGAGGGTACTCGGGACAAAGAACCAAGTCTCTAGTGTCAGAGGGAATTTAGTAGGTTTAGATATTTAGCATAGATTGCTTAAGATAATCGCTTGAAGGAACCGACCGACTTTTCTCACATTCATGAATTAGGACTTTTATAAGTACAGTTTGATTAAGCCGAGGTGCTTGCGAAGGTACTCGGGATAAAGCTCCAAGCCTCTAGAGTCAGATGGAGTTGAGTAAGGCTAGATATATAGCATAGATTGCTCAGAATAATCGCTAGAAGGAACCGACAGACTTGTCTGAGAATGGCGGCTTTGGACTATTATAAGTACAGTTTGGTTGGGTCGAAGTTCTTGTGAGGGTACTCGGGACAAAGAACCAAGTCTCTAGTGTCAGATGGAATTTAGTAGGTTTAGATATTTAGCATAGGTTGATTAGGATAATCGCTTGAAGGAACCGACCGACTTTTCTCACATTCATGAATTAGGACTTTTATAAGTACAGTTTGATTAAGCCGAGGTGCTTGTGAACGTACTCGGGATTAAGCTCCAAGCCTCTAGAGTCAGATGGAGTTGAGTAAGGCTAGATATATAGCATAGATTGCTCAGAATAATCGCTAGAAGGAACCGACAGACTTGTCTGAGAATGGCGGCTTTGGACTATTATAAGTACAGTTTGGTTGGGTCGAAGTTCTTGTGAGGGTACTCGGGACAAAGAACCAAGTCTCTAAAGTCAGCGGAATTTAGCAGGTTTAGATATATAGCATAGATTGCTTAAGATATTCGCTAGAAGGAACCGACCGACTTTTCTCACATTCATGATTTTGGACTTTTATAAGTACAGTTTGGTTGAGCCGAAGTGCTTGTGAACGTACTCGGGATAAAGCTCCAAGTCTCTAGAGTCAGATGGTGCTTAGCACGTATAGAAATATTGCATAGATTACTGTATAATGTGACTTTTATATTGCTAGATGTTTTATTTCGAATGCACCGCTTTAAGAGAAGTAGATACATGATTTCTACTCCCACCCTGACTGGCTGTTGGACTTTTTCCAGTTAAGTTTCTTTTTCCTTCCAATTCCTTGGCATCAGGACGTGATCACTGAAGGTTTAGGACCGACTTGTAAAAGTTTCACGACTTTGGACTTTTATAAGTACAGTTTGGTTAGGTCGAAGTTCGTGTGAGGGTACTCGGGACAAAGAACCAAGTCTCTAGTGTCAGACGGAATTTAGTAGGGCTAGATATATAGCATAGATTTCTCAGGATATTCGCAAGAAGGAAGCGACCGACTTTTCGGAAATTCATGATTTTGGACTTTTATAAGTAGAGTTTGGTTGAGCCGAAGTGCTTGTGAACGTACTCGGGATAAAGCTCCAAGCCTCTAGAGTCAGATGGAGTTGAGTAAGGCTAGATATATAGTAATGATTGCTCAGGATAATCGCTAGAAGGAACCGACCGACTTGTCTCTGATTCGCGACTTTGGACTATTATAAGTAATGTTTGGTTAGGTCAAGGTTCTTGTGAAGGTAATCAGGAAAAAGCTCCAAGTTTCTAGAGTCAGCTGGTGCTTAGCACGGATAGAAATATTGCATAGATTACTGTATAATGTGATTTTTATATTGTTAGATGTTTTATTTCGAATGCCCCGCGTTAAGAGAAGTAGATATATAATTTCTACTCCCACCCTGACTGGCTGTTGGACTTTTTCCAGTTAAGTTTCTTTTTCCTTCCAATTCCTTGGCATCAGGATGTGATCACTGGAGGTTTAGGACCGACTTTTATCAGATTCATGATTTTGGACTTTAATAAGTACAGTTTGGTTAAGTCGAAGTTCGTGTGAGGGGACTCGGGACAAGGAACCAAGTCTCTAGTGTCAGACGGAACTTAGCAGGTTTAGATATATAGCATAGATTGCTTAAGATAATCGCTAGATGGAACCGACAGACTTGTCTGAGAATCGCGGCTTTGGACTATTATTAGTACAGTTTGGATGAGCCGTGGTGCTTGCTAAGGTACTCGGTTTGGAGCTCTAACTCTTAGGAATAAGCTGAAATGCAGCAGACTTATATATATATAGCACAAGTTACTCTACATTGTGATTTGTATACAGTTGGATGTATTGTTTCAAACAGATCACTGTAAGAGAAGTAGGTACATAAATAATTTCTACCCCCACCCTTAAAGACAGCTGGGCTATTTTCTACTAGTTTTCTTTTTCCTTCCAATTCCTTGGCATCAGGACGTGATCACTGAAGGGGTAGGAACGAGTTGTCTCAGTTTCGCGACTTTGGACTTTTATAAGTACCGTTTGGTTGGGTCGAAGTTCTTGTGAGGGTACTCGGGACAAAGAACCAAGTCTCTAGTGTCAGATGGAATTTAGTAGGTTTAGATATTTAGCATAGATTGATTAGGATATTCGCTAGAAGGAACCGACCGACTTTTCTCCCATTCATGAATTAGGACTTTAATAAGTACAGTTTGGTTGAGCCGAAGTGCTTGTGAACGTACTCGGGATAAAGCTCCAAGTCTCTAGAGTCAGATGGAGTTGAGTAAGGCTAGATATATAGTATAGATTGCTCAGGATAATCGCTAGAAGGAAGCGACCGACTTTTCGCAGATTCATGATTTTGGACTTTAATAAGTACAGTTTGGTTAAGTCGAAGTTCGTGTGAGGGTACTCGGGACAAAGAACCAAGTCTCTAGTGTCAGACGGAATTTAGTAGGGCTAGATATTTAGCATAGATTGATTAGGATAATCGCTTGAAGGAACCGACCGACTTTTCACATATTCATGAATTGCGACTTTTATAAGTACAGTTTGATTAAGCCGAGGTGCTTGCGAAGGTACTCGGGATAAAGCTCCAAGCCTCTAGAGTCAGATGGAGTTGAGTAAGGCTAGATATATAGCATAGATTGCTCAGAATAATCGCTAGAAGGAACCGACAGACTTGTCTGAGAATGGCGGCTTTGGACTATTATAAGTACAGTTTGGTTGGGTCGAAGTTCTTGTGAGGGTACTCGGGACAAAGAACCAAGTCTCTAAAGTCAGCGGAATTTAGCAGGTTTAGATATATAGCATAGATTGCTTAAGATAATCGCTAGAAGGAACCGAACGACTTTTCTCACATTCATGAATTAGGACTTTTATAAGTACAGTTTGGTTGAGCCGAGGTGCTTGCGAAGGTACTCGGGATAAAGCTCCAAGTTTCTAGAGTCAGCTGGTGCTTAGCACGGATAGAAATATTGCATAGATTACTGTATAATGTAATTTTTATATTGCTAGATGTTTTATTTCGAATGCACCGCTTTAAGAGAAGTAGATACATGATTTCTACTCCCACCCTGACTGGCTGTTGGACTTTTTCCAGTTAAGTTTCTTTTTCCTTCCAATTCCTTGGCATCAGGACGTGATCACTGAAGGTTTAGGACCGACTGGTATCAGTTTCACGACTTTGGACTTTTATAAGTACAGTTTGGTTAGGTCGAAGTTCGTGTGAGGGTACTCGGGACAAAGAACCAAGTCTCTAGTGTCAGACGGAATTTAGTAGGGCTAGATATATAGCATAGATTTCTCAGGATATTCGCAAGAAGGAAGCGACCGACTTTTCGCAGATTCATGATTTTGGACTTTTATAAGTACAGTTTGGTTGAGCCGAAGTGCTTGTGAACGTACTCGGGATAAAGCTCCAAGCCTCTAGAGTCAGATGGAGTTGAGTAAGGCTAGATATATAGTAATGATTGCTCAGGATAATCGCTAGAAGGAACCGACCGACTTGTCTCTGATTCGCGACTTTGGACTATTATAAGTAATGTTTGGTTAGGTCAAGGTTCTTGTGAAGGTAATCAGGAAAAAGCTCCAAGTTTCTAGAGTCAGCTGGTGCTTAGCACGGATAGAAATATTGCATAGATTACTGTATAATGTGATTTTTATATTGTTAGATGTTTTATTTCGAATGCCCCGCGTTAAGAGAAGTAGATATATAATTTCTACTCCCACCCTGACTGGCTGTTGGACTTTTTCCAGTTAAGTTTCTTTTTCCTTCCAATTCCTTGGCATCAGGATGTGATCACTGGAGGTTTAGGACCGACTTGTATCAGTTTCACGACTTTGGACTTTTATAAGTACAGTTTGGTTAGGTCGACGTTCGTGTGAGGGTACTCGGGACAAGGAACCAAGTCTCTAGTGTCAGACGGAACTTAGCAGGTTTAGATACATAGCATAGATTGCTCTGAATAATCGCTAGATGGAACCGACAGACTTGTCTGAGAATCGCGGCTTTGGACTATTATTAGTACAGTTTGGATGAGCCGTGGTGCTTGCTAAGGTACTCGGTTTGGAGCTCTAACTCTTAGGAATAAGCTGAAATGCAGCAGACTTATATATATATAGCACAAGTTACTCTACATTGTGATTTGTATACAGTTGGATGTATTGTTTCAAACAGATCACTGTAAGAGAAGTAGGTACATAAATAATTTCTACCCCCACCCTTAAAGACAGCTGGGCTATTTTCTACTAGTTTTCTTTTTCCTTCCAATTCCTTGGCATCAGGACGTGATCAATGAAGGGGTAGGAACGAGTTGTCTCAGTTTCGCGACTTTGGACTTTTATAAGTACAGTTTGGTTGGGACGAAGTTCTTGTGAGGGTACTCGGGACAAAGAACCAAGTCGCTAGTGTCAGATGGAATTTAGTAGGTTTAGATATTTAGCATAGATTGATTAGGATAATCGCTTGAAGGAACCGACCGACTTTTCTCCCATTCATGAATTAGGACTTTAATAAGTACAGTTTGGTTGAGCCGAAGTGCTTGTGAACGTACTCGGGATAAAGCACCAAGTGTCTAGTGTCAGATGGAATTTAGTAGGGCTAGATATATAGCATAGATTGCTCAGGATAATCGCTAGAAGGAACCGACCGACATGTCTGAGAATGGCGGCTTTGAACTATTATAAGTACAGGTTGGTTGGGTCGAAGTTCTTGTGAGGGTACTCGGGACAAAGAACCAAGTCGCTAGTGTCAGATGGAATTTAGTAGGTTTAGATATTTAGCATAGATTGATTAGGATAATCGCTTGAAGGAACCGACCGACTTTTCACATATTCATGAATTGCGACTTTTATAAGTACAGTTTGGTTGAGCCGAAGTGCTTGTGAACGTACTCGGGATTAAGCTCCAAGCCTCTAGAGTCAGATGGAGTTGAGTAAGGCTAGATATATAGCATAGATTGCTCAGAATAATCGCTAGAAGGAACCGACAGACTTGTCTGAGAATGGCGGCTTTGGACTATTATAAGTACAGTTTGGTTGGGTCGAAGTTCTTGTGAGGGTACTCGGGACAAAGAACCAAGTCTCTAGTGTCAGACGGAATTTAGCAGGTTTAGATATATAGTATAGATTGCTCAGGATAATCGCTAGAAGGAACCGACAGACTTGTCTGAGAATGGCGGCTTTGGACTATTATAAGTACAGTTTGGATGAGCCGTGGTGCTTGCTAAGATACTCGGGATAAAGCTCCAAGTCTCTAGAGTCAGATGGTGCTTAGCACGTATAGAAATATTGCATAGATTACTGTATAATGTGACTTTTATATTGCTAGATGTTTTATTTCGAATGCACCGCTTTAAGAGAAGTAGATACATGATTTCTACTCCCACCCTGACTGGCTGTTGGACTTTTTCCAGTTAAGTTTCTTTTTCCTTCCAATTCCTTGGCATCAGGACGTGATCACTGAAGGTTTAGGACCGACTTGTATCAGTTTCACGACTTTGGACTTTTATAAGTACAGTTTGGTTAGGTCGAAGTTCGTGTGAGGGTACTCGGGACAAAGAACCAAGTCTCTAGTGGCAGACGTTATTTAGTAGGGCTAGATATATAGCATAGATTTCTCAGGATATTCGCAAGAAGGAAGCGACCGACTTTTCGCAGATTCATGATTTTGGACTTTTATAAGTACAGTTTGGTTGAGCCGAAGTGCTTGTGAACGTACTCGGGTAAAGCTCCAAGCCTCTAGAGTCAGATGGAGTTGAGTAAGGCTAGATATATAGTAATGATTGCTCAGGATAATCGCTAGAAGGAACCGACCGACTTGTCTCTGATTCGCGACTTTGGACTATTATAAGTAATGTTTGGTTAGGTCAAGGTTCTTGTGAAGGTAATCAGGAAAAAGCTCCAAGTTTCTAGAGTCAGCTGGTGCTTAGCACGGATAGAAATATTGCATAGATTACTGTATAATGTGATTTTTATATTGTTAGATGTTTTATTTCGAATGCCCCGCGTTAAGAGAAGTAGATATATAATTTCTACTCCCACCCTGACTGGCTGTTGGACTTTTTCCAGTTAAGTTTCTTTTTCCTTCCAATTCCTTGGCATCAGGATGTGATCACTGGAGGTTTAGGACCGACTTGTATCAGTGTCACGACTTTGGTCTTTTATAAGTACAGTTTGGTTAGGTCGATGTTCGTGTGAGGGTACTTGGGACAAGGAATCAAGTCTCTAGTGTCAGACGGAATTTAGCATGTTTAGATATATAGTATAGATTGCTCGGGATAATCGCTAGATGGAACCGACAGACTTGTCTGAGAATCGCGGCTTTGGACTATTATTAGTACAGTTTGGATGAGCCGTGGTGCTTGCTAAGGTACTCGGTTTGGAGCTCTAACTCTTAGGAATAAGCTGAAATGCAGCAGACTTATATATATATAGCACAAGTTACTCTACATTGTGATTTGTATACAGTTGGATGTATTGTTTCAAACAGATCACTGTAAGAGAAGTAGGTACATAAATAATTTCTACCCCCACCCTTAAAGACAGCTGGGCTATTTTCTACTAGTTTTCTTTTTCCTTCCAATTCCTTGGCATCAGGACGTGATCAATGAAGGGGTAGGAACGAGTTGTCTCAGTTTCGCGACTTTGGACTTTTATAAGTACAGTTTGGTTGAGACGAAGTTCTTGTGAGGGTACTCGGGACAAAGAACCAAGTCGCTAGTGTCAGATGGAATTTAGTAGGTTTAGATATTTAGCATAGATTGATTAGGATAATCGCTAGAAGGAACCGACCGACTTTTCTCCCATTCATGAATTAGGACTTTAATAAGTACAGTTTGGTTGAGCCGAAGTGCTTGTGAACGTACTCGGGATAAAGCACCAAGTCTCTAGTGTCAGATGGAATTTAGTAGGGCTAGATATATAGCATAGATTTCTCAGGATAAACGCTTCAAGGAACGGACCGACTTTCTTCTGATTTGCGACTTTGGACTTTTATAAGTACAGTTTGGTTGAGACGAAGTTCTTGTGAGGGTACTCGGGACAAAGAACCAAGTCGCTAGTGTCAGATGGAATTTAGTAGGTTTAGATATATAGCATAGATTGCTTAGGATAATCGCTTGAAGGAACCGACCGACTTTTCACATATTCATGAATTGCGACTTTTATAAGTACAGTTTGATTAAGCCGAGGTGCTTGCGAAGGTACTCGGGATAAAGCTCCAAGCCTCTAGAGTCAGATGGAGTTGAGTAAGGCTAGATATATAGCATAGATTGCTCAGAATAATCGCTAGAAGGAACCGACAGACTTGTCTGAGAATGGCGGCTTTGGACTATTATAAGTACAGTTTGGTTGGGTCGAAGTTCTTGTGAGGGTACTCGGGACAAAGAACCAAGTCTCTAAAGTCAGATGGAATTTAGTAGGTTTAGATATATAGCATAGATTTTTCAAGATATTCGCTAGAAGGAACCGACCGACTTTTCTCCCATTCATGAATTAGGACTTTAATAAGTACAGTTTGGTTGAGCCGAAGTGCTTGTGAACGTACTCGGGATAAAGCTCCAAGTCTCTAGAGTCAGATGGTGCTTAGCACGTATAGAAATATTGCATAGATTACTGTATAATGTGACTTTTATATTGCTAGATGTTTTATTTCGAATGCACCGCTTTAAGAGAAGTAGATACATGATTTCTACTCCCACCCTGACTGGCTGTTGGACTTTTTCCAGTTAAGTTTCTTTTTCCTTCCAATTCCTTGGCATCAGGACGTGATCACTGAAGGTTTAGGACCGACTTGTAAAAGTTTCACGACTTTGGACTTTTATAAGTACAGTTTGGTTAGGTCGAAGTTCGTGTGAGGGTACTCGGGACAAAGAACCAAGTCTCTAGTGTCAGACGGAATTTAGTAGGGCTAGATATATAGCATAGATTTCTCAGGATATTCGCAAGAAGGAAGCGACCGACTTTTCGCAGATTCATGATTTTGGACTTTTATAAGTACAGTTTGGTTGAGCCGAAGTGCTTGTGAACGTACTCGGGTAAAGCTCCAAGCCTCTAGAGTCAGATGGAGTTGAGTAAGGCTAGATATATAGTAATGATTGCTCAGGATAATCGCTAGAAGGAACCGACCGACTTGTCTCTGATTCGCGACTTTGGACTATTATAAGTAATGTTTGGTTAGGTCAAGGTTCTTGTGAAGGTAATCAGGAAAAAGCTCCAAGTTTCTAGAGTCAGCTGGTGCTTAGCACGGATAGAAATATTGCATAGATTACTGTATAATGTGATTTTTATATTGTTAGATGTTTTATTTCGAATGCCCCGCGTTAAGAGAAGTAGATATATAATTTCTACTCCCACCCTGACTGGCTGTTGGACTTTTTCCAGTTAAGTTTCTTTTTCCTTCCAATTCCTTGGCATCAGGATGTGATCACTGAAGGTTTAGGACCGACTTGTATCAGTTTCACGACTTTGGACTTTTATAAGTACAGTTTGGTTAGGTCGAAGTTCGTGTGAGGGTACTTGGGACAAGGAATCAAGTCTCTAGTGTCAGACGGAATTTAGCAGGTTTAGATATATAGCATAGATTGCTTAAGATAATCGCTTGAAGGAACCGACCGACTTTTCGCAGATTCATGAATTAGGACTTTTATAAGTACAGTTTGGTTGAGCCGAAGTGCTTGTGAACGTACTCGGGATAAAGCACCAAGTCTCTAGTGTCAGCTGGAATTGATCAGAGCTAGATATATAGCATAGATTGCTCAGAATAATCGCTAGAAGGAACCGACAGACTTGTTTGAGAATGGCGGCTTTGGACTATTATAAGTACAGTTTGGTTGGGTCGAAGTGCTTGTGAACGTACTCGGGATAAAGCTCCAAGTCTCTAGAGTCAGCTGGTGCTTAGCACGTATAGAAATATTGCATAGATTACTGTATAATGTGACTTTTATATTGCTAGATGTTTTATTTCGAATGCACCGCTTTAAGAGAAGTAGATACATGATTTCTACTCCCACCCTGACTGGCTGTTGGACTTTTTCCAGTTAAGTTTCTTTTTCCTTCCAATTCCTTGGCATCAGGATGTGATCACTGAAGGTTTAGGACCGACTTGTATCAGTTTCACGACTTTGGACTTTTATAAGTACAGTTTGGTTAGGTCGAAGTTCGTGTGAGGGTACTCGGGACAAAGAACCAAGTCTCTAGTGTCAGACGGAATTTAGTAGGGCTAGATATATAGCATAGATTTCTCAGGATATTCGCAAGAAGGAAGCGACCGACTTTTCGCAGATTCATGATTTTGGACTTTTATAAGTACAGTTTGGTTGAGCCGAAGTGCTTGTGAACGTACTCGGGATAAAGCTCCAAGTCTCTAGAGTCAGATGGAGTTGAGTATGGCTAGATATATAGTATAGATTGCTCAGGATAATCGCTAGAAGGAACCGACCGACTTGTCTCTGATTCGCGACTTTGGACTATTATAAGTACAGTTTGGTTAGGTCGAAGTTCGTGTGAGGGTACTTGGGACAAAGAATCAAGTCTCTAGTGTCAGACGGAATTTAGTAGGGCTAGATATACAGCATAGATTTTTCAAGATATTCCCTAGAAGGAACCGACCGACTTGTCTCAGATTAGCGGCTTTGGACTATTATAAGTACAGTTTGATTAAGCCGAGGTGCTTGCGAAGGTACTCGGGATAAAGCTCCAAGTTTCTAGAGTCAGCTGGTGCTTAGCACGTATAGAAATATTGCATAGATTACTGTATAATGTGACTTTTATATTGCTAGATGTTTTATTTCGAATGCACCGCTTTAAGAGAAGTAGATACATGATTTCTACTCCCACCCTGACTGGCTGTTGGACTTTTTCCAGTTAAGTTTCTTTTTCCTTCCAATTCCTTGGCATCAGGACGTGATCACTGAAGGTTTAGGAACGACTTGTACAAGTTTCACGACTTTGGACTTTTATAAGTACAGTTTGGTTAGGTCGAAGTTCGTGTGAGGGTACTTGGGACAAGGAATCAAGTCTCTAGTGTCAGACGGAATTTAGCAGGTTTAGATATATAGCATAGATTGCTCTGAATAATCGCTAGATGGAACCGACAGACTTGTCTGAGAATCGCGGCTTTGGACTATTATTAGTACAGTTTGGATGAGCCGTGGTGCTTGCTAAGGTACTCGGTTTGGAGCTCTAACTCTTAGGAATAAGCTGAAATGCAGCAGACTTATATATATATAGCACAAGTTACTCTACATTGTGATTTGTATACAGTTGGATGTATTGTTTCAAACAGATCACTGTAAGAGAAGTAGGTACATAAATAATTTCTACCTCCACCCTTAAAGACAGCTGGGCTTTTTTCTACTAGTTTTCTTTTTCCTTCTAATTCCTTGGCATCAGGACGAGATCAATGAAGGGGTAGGAACGAGTTGTCTCAGTTTCGCGACTTTGGACTTTTATAAGTACCGTTTGGTTGAGACGAAGTTCTTGTGAGGGTACTCGGGACAAAGAACCAAGTCGCTAGTGTCAGATGGAATTTAGTAGGTTTAGATATTTAGCATAGATTGATTAGGATAATCGCTAGAAGGAACCGACCGACTTTTCTCCCATTCATGAATTAGGACTATAATAAGTACAGTTTGGTTGAGCCGAAGTGCTTGTGAACGTACTCGGGATAAAGCACCAAGTGTCTAGTGTCAGATGGAATTTAGTAGGGCTAGATATATAGCATAGATTTCTCAGGATAATCGCTAGAAGGAACCGACCGACTTGTCTCTGATTCGCGACTTTGGACTATTATAAGTAATGTTTGGTTAGGTCACGGTTCTTGTGAATGTAATCAGGAAAAAGCTCCAAGTTTCTAGAGTTAGCTGGTGCTTAGCACGTATAGAAATATTGCATAGATTACTGTATAATGTGACTTTTATATTGCTAGATGTTTTATTTCGAATGCACCGCTTTAAGAGAAGTAGATACATGATATCTACTCCCACCCTGACTGGCTGTTGGACTTTTTCCAGTTAAGTTTCTTTTTCCTTCCAATTCCTTGGCATCAGGACGTGATCACTGAAGGTTTAGGACCGACTTGTAAAAGTTTCACGACTTTGGACTTTTATAAGTACAGTTTGGTTAGGACGAAGTTCTTGTGAGGGTACTCGGGACAAAGAACCAAGTCTCTAGTGTAAGATGGAATTTAGTAGGGCTAGATAATTAGCATAGATTTTTCAGGATATTCCCTAGAAGGAACCGACCGACTTGTCTCAGATTCGCGGCTTTGGACTATTATAAGTACAGTTTGATTAAGCCGAGGTGCTTGCGAGGGTACTCGGGACAAAGAACCAAGTCTCTAGTGTCAGACGGAATTTAGTAGGGTTAGATATATAGCATAGATTTTTCAAGATATTCGCTAGAAGGAACCGACCGACTTTTCTCCCATTCATGAATTAGGACTATAATAAGTACAGTTTGGTTGAGCCGAAGTGCTTGTGAACGTACTCGGGATAAAGCACCAAGTCTCTAGTGTCAGCTGGAATTGAGTAGAGCTAGATATACAGCATAGATTTTTCAGGATATTCCCTAGAAGGAACCGACCGACTTGTCTCAGATTAGCGGCTTTGGACTATTATAAGTACAGTTTGATTAAGCCGAGGTGCTTGTGAACGTACTCGGGATAAAGCTCCAAGTCTCTAGAGTCAGATGGTGCTTAGCACGTATAGAAATATTGCATAGATTACTGTATAATGTGACTTTTATATTGCTAGATGTTTTATTTCGAATGCACCGCTTTAAGAGAAGTAGATACATGATTTCTACTCCCACCCTGACTGGCTGTTGGACTTTTTCCAGTTAAGTTTCTTTTTCCTTCCAATTCCTTGGCATCAGGACGTGATCACTGAAGGTTTAGGACCGACTTGTATCAGTTTCACGACTTTGGACTTTTATAAGTACAGTTTGGTTAGGTCGAAGTTCGTGTGAGGGTACTTGGGACAAGGAATCAAGTCTCTAGTGTCAGACGGAATTTAGTAGGGCTAGATATATAGCATAGATTTCTCAGGATATTCGCAAGAAGGAAGCGACCGACTTTTCGCAGATTCATGATTTTGGACTTTTATAAGTACAGTTTGGTTGAGCCGAAGTGCTTGTGAACGTACTCGGGATAAAGCTCCAAGCCTCTAGAGTCAGATGGAGTTGAGTAAGGCTAGATATATAGTAATGATTGCTCAAGATAATCGCTAGAAGGAACCGACCGACTTGTCTCTGATTCGCGACTTTGGACTATTATAAGTAATGTTTGGTTAGGTCAAGGTTCTTGTGAAGGTACTCGGGAAAAAGCTCCAAGTTTCCAGAGTCAGCTGGTGCTTAGAACGGATAGAAATATTGCATAGATTACTGTATAATGTGATTTTTATATTGTTAGATGTTTTATTTCGAATGCACCGCTTTAAGAGAAGTAGATACATGATTTCTACTCCGACCCTGACTGGCTGTTGGACTTTTTCCAGTTAAGTTTCTTTTTCCTTCCAATTCCTTGGCATCAGGACGTGATCACTGAAGGTTTAGGACCGACTTGTAAAAGTTTCACGACTTTGGACTTTTATAAGTACAGTTTGGTTAGGTCGAAGTTCGTGTGAGGGTACTTGGGACAAGGAATCAAGTCTCTAGTGTCAGACGGAATTTAGTAGGGCTAGATACATAGCATAGATTGCTCTGAATAATCGCTAGATGGAACCGACAGACTTGTCTGAGAATCGCGGCTTTGGACTATTATTAGTACAGTTTGGATGAGCCGTGGTGCTTGCTAAGGTACTCGGTTTGGAGCTCTAACTCTTAGGAATAAGCTGAAATGCAGCAGACTTATATATATATAGCACAAGTTACTCTACATTGTGATTTGTATACAGTTGGATGTATTGTTTCAAACAGATCACTGTAAGAGAAGTAGGTACATAAATAATTTCTACCCCCACCCTTAAAGACAGCTGGGCTATTTTCTACTAGTTTTCTTTTTCCTTCCAATTCCTTGGCATCAGGACGTGATCACTGAAGGGGTAGGAACGAGTTGTCTCAGTTTCGCGACTTTGGACTTTTATAAGTACAGTTTGGTTGAGACGAAGTTCTTGTGAGGGTACTCGGGACAAAGAACCAAGTCTCTAGTGTCAGACGGAATTTAGCAGGTTTAGATATATAGCATAGATTGCTTAAGATAATCGCTTGAAGGAACCGACCGACTTGTCTCTGATTCGCGACTTTGGACTATTATAAGTAATGTTTGGTTAGGTCACGGTTCTTGTGAATGTAATCAGGAAAAAGCTCCAAGTTTCTAGAGTTAGCTGGTGCTTAGCACGTATAGAAATATTGCATAGATTACTGTATAATGTGATTTTTATATTGCTAGATGTTTTATTTCGAATGCACCGCTTTAAGAGAAGTAGATACATGATATCTACTCCCACCCTGACTGGCTGTTGGACTTTTTCCAGTTAAGTTTCTTTTTCCTTCCAATTCCTTGGCATCAGGACGTGATCACTGAAGGTTTAGGACCGACTTGTAAAAGTTTCACGACTTTGGACTTTTATAAGTACAGTTTGGTTAGGACGAAGTTCTTGTGAGGGTACTCGGGACAAAGAACCAAGTCTCTAGTGTAAGATGGAATTTAGTAGGGCTAGATAATTAGCATAGATTTTTCAGGATATTCCCTAGAAGGAACCGACCGACTTGTCTTAGATTCGCGGCTTTGGACTATTATAAGTACAGTTTGATTAAGCCGAGGTGCTTGCGAGGGTACTCGGGACAAAGAACTAAGTCTCTAGTGTCAGACGGAATTTAGTAGGGCTAGATATATAGCACAGATTGCTCAGGATAATCGCTAGAAGGAACAAACCGTCTTGTCTCAGATTCGCGGCTTTGGACTATTATAAGTACAGTTTGATTAAGCCGAGGTGCTTGCGAAGGAACTCGGGATAAAGCACCAAGTGTCTAGTGTCAGCTGGAATTGAGAAGAGCTAGATATATAGCATAGATTGCTCAGGATAATCTCTAGAAGGAACAAACCGTCTTGTCTCAGATTCGCGGCTTTGGAGTATTATAAGTACAGTTTGGTTGAGCCGAGGGGCTTGCGAAGGTACTCGGGATAAGGCTCCAAGTCTCTAGTGTCAGCTGGAATTGATTAGAGCTAGATATACAGCATAGATTTTTCAGGATATTCCCTAGAAGGAACCGACCGACTTGTCTCAGATTAGCGGCTTTGGACTATTATAAGTACAGTTTGATTAAGCCGAGGTGCTTGCGAAGGTACTCGGGATAAAGCTCCAAGTTTCTAGAGTCAGCTGGTGCTTAGCACGTATAGAAATATTGCATAGATTACTGTATAATGTGACTTTTATATTGCTAGATGTTTTATTTCGAATGCACCGCTTTAAGAGAAGTAGATACATGATTTCTACTCCCACCCTGACTGGCTGTTGGACTTTTTCCAGTTAAGTTTCTTTTTCCTTCCAATTCCTAGGCATCAGGACGTGATCACTGAAGGTTTAGGACCGACTTGTAAAAGTTTCACGACTTTGGACTTTTATAAGTACAGTTTGGTTAGGTCGAAGTTCGTGTGAGGGTACTCGGGACAAAGAACCAAGTCTCTAGTGTCAGACGGAATTTAGTAGGGCTAGATATATAGCATAGATTTCTCAGGATATTCGCAAGAAGGAACGGACCGACTTTTCGCAGCTTCATGATTTTGGACTTTTATAAGTACAGTTTGGTTGAGCCGAAGTGCTTGTGAACGTACTCGGGACAAAGAACCAAGTCTCTAGTGTCAGACGGAATTTAGTAGGGCTAGATATATAACATAGATTTCTCAGGATAATCGCTAGAAGGAAGCGACCGACTTGTCTCTGATTCGCGACTTTGGACTATTATAAGTAATGTTTGGTTAGGTCAAGGTTCTTGTGAAGGT
The DNA here is from genome assembly GCA_030998225.1 of Diplolepis rosae. Taxonomy (NCBI): domain Eukaryota; kingdom Metazoa; phylum Arthropoda; class Insecta; order Hymenoptera; family Diplolepididae; genus Diplolepis; species Diplolepis rosae. The sequence continues at coordinate 1,876,833 of JAPYXD010000754.1, read as the reverse complement.
AATCAGAAAAAAGCTCCAAGTTTCTAGAGTCAGCTGGTGCTTAGCACGGATAGAAATATTGCATAGATTGCTGTATAATGCGATTTTTATATTGTTAGATGTTTTATTTCGAATGCCCCGCGTTAAGAGAAGTAGATATATAATTTCTACTCCCACCATGACTGGCTGTTGGACTTTTTCCAGTTAAGTTTCTTTTTCCTTCCAATTCCTTGGCATCAGGATGTGATCACTGAAGGTTTAGGACCGACTTGTATCAGTTTCACGACTTTGGACTTTTATAAGTACAGTTTGGTTAGGTCGAAGTTCGTGTGAGGGTACTTGGGACAAGGAATCAAGTCTCTAGTGTCAGACGGAATTTAGCAGGTTTAGATATTTAGCATAGATTGATTAGGATAATCGCTAGAAGGAACCGACCGACTTTTCTCCCATTCATGAATTAGGACTTTTATAAGTACAGTTTGGTTGAGCCGAAGTGCTTGTGAACGTACTCGGGATAAAGCACCAAGTGTGTAGTGTCAGATGGAATTTAGTAGGGCTAGATATATAGCATAGATTGCTCAGGATAATCGCTAGAAGGAACAAACCGTCTTGTCTCAGATTCGCGGCTTTGGACTATTATAAGTACAGTTTGGTTGAGCCGAGGGGCTTGCGAAGGTACTCGGGACAAAGCTCCAAGTCTCTAGAGTCAGCTGGAATTGAGTAGAGCTAGATATACAGCATAGATTTTTCAGGATATTCCCTAGAAGGAACCGACCGACTTGTCTCAGATTCGCGGCTTTGGACTATTATAAGTAGAGTTTGATTAAGCCGAGGTGCTTGCGAAGGTACTCGGGATAAAGCTCCAAGTCTCTAGTGTCAGATGGAATTGAGTAGAGCTAGATATATAGTATATATTGCTCAGGATAATCGCTAGAAGGAACCGACCGACTTGTCTCTGATTCGCGACTTTGGACTATTATAAGTAATGTTTGGTTAGGTCAAGGTTCTTGTGAAGGTAATCAGGAAAAAGCTCCAAGTTTCTAGAGTCAGCTGGTACTTAGCACGGATAGAAATATTGCATAGATTACTCTATAATGTGATTTTTATATTGCTAGATGTTTTATTTCGAATGCACCGCTTTAAGAGAAGTAGATACATGATATCTACTCCCACCCTGACTGGCTGTTGGACTTTTTCCAGTTAAGTTTCTTTTTCCTTCCAATTCCTTGGCATCAGGACGTGATCACTGAAGGTTTAGGACCGACTTGTAAAAGTTTCACGACTTTGGACTTTTATAAGTACAGTTTGGTTAGGACGAAGTTCTTGTGAGGGTACTCGGGACAAAGAACCAAGTCTCTAGTGTCAGACGGAATTTAGTAGGGCTAGATATATAGCATAGATTTCTCAGGATATTCGCTAGAAGGAACCGACCGACTTGTCTCAGATTCGCGGCTTTGGACTATTATAAGTACAGTTTGATTAAGCCGAGGTGCTTGCGATGGTACTCGGGATAAAGCACCAAGTCTCTAGTGTCAGATGGAATTTAGTAGGGCTAGATATATAGCATAGATTGCTCAGGATTATCGCTAGAAGGAACAAACCGTCTTGTCTCAGATTCGCGGCTTTGGACTATTATAAGTACAGTTTGGTTGAGCCGAGGGGCTTGCGAAGGTACTCGGGACAAAGCTCCAAGTCTCTAGAGTCAGCTGGAATTGAGTAGAGCTAGATATACAGCATAGATTTTTCAGGATATTCCCTAGAAGGAACCGACCGACTTGTCTCAGATTCGCGGCTTTGGACTATTATTAGTACAGTTTGCTTCAGCCGAGGTGCTTGCGAAGGTACTCGGGACAAAGCACCAAGTGTCTAGTGTCAGATGGAATTTAGTAGAGCTAGATATATAGTATATATTGCTCAGGATAATCGCTAGAAGGAACCGACCGACTTGTCTCTGATTCGCGACTTTGGACTATTATAAGTAATGTTTGGTTAGGTCAAGGTTCTTGTGAAGGTAATCAGGAAAAAGCTCCAAGTTTCCAGAGTCAGCTGGTGCTTAGAACGGATAGAAATATTGCATAGATTACTGTATAATGTGATTTTTATATTGTTAGATGTTTTATTTCGAATGCACCGCTTTAAGAGAAGTAGATACATGATTTCTACTCCCACCCTGACTGGCTGTTGGACTTTTTCCAGTTAAGTTTCTTTTTCCTTCCAATTCCTTGGCATCAGGACGTGATCACTGAAGGTTTAGGACCGACTGGTATCAGTTTCACGACTTTGGACTTTTATAAGTACAGTTTGGTTAGGTCGAAGTTCGTGTGAGGGTACTCGCGACAAAGAACCAAGTCTCTAGTGTCAGACGGAATTTAGTAGGGCTAGATATATAGCATAGATTTCTCAGGATATTCGCAAGAAGGAAGCGACCGACTTTTCGCAGATTCATGATTTTGGACTTTTATAAGTACAGTTTGGTTGAGCCGAAGTGCTTGTGAACGTACTCGGGATAAAGCTCCAAGTCTCTAGAGTCAGATGGAGTTGAGTAAGGCTAGATATATAGTATAGATTGCTCAGGATAATCGCTAGAAGGAACCGACAGACTTGTCTGAGAATGGCGGCTTTGGACTATTATAAGTACAGTTTGGTTGGGTCGAAGTTCTTGTGAGGGTACTCGGGACAAAGAACCAAGTCTCTAGTGTCAGATGGAATTTAGTAGGGCTAGATATATAGCATAGATTGCTCAGGATAATCGCTAGAAGGAACAAACCGTCTTGTCTCAGATTCGCGGCTTTGGACTATTATAAGTACAGTTTGGTTGAGCCGAGGGGCTTGCGAAGGTACTCGGGACAAAGCTCCCAGTCTCTAGAGTCAGCTGGAATTGAGTAGAGCTAGATATACAGCATAGATTTTTCAGGATATTCCCTAGAAGGAACCGACCGACTTGTCTCAGATTAGCGGCTTTGGACTATTATAAGTACAGTTTGATTAAGCCGAGGTGCTTGCGAAGGTACTCGGGATAAAGCTCCAAGTTTCCAGAGTCAGCTGGTGCTTAGAACGGATAGAAATATTGCATAGATTACTGTATAATGTGATTTTTATATTGCTAGATGTTTTATTTCGAATGCACCGCTTTAAGAGAAGTAGATACATGATATCTACTCCCACCCTGACTGGCTGTTGGACTTTTTCCAGTTAAGTTTCTTTTTCCTTCCAATTCCTTGGCATCAGGATGTGATCACTGAAGGTTTAGGACCGACTTGTATCAGTTTCACGACTTTGGACTTTTATAAGTACAGTTTGGTTAGGTCGAAGTTCGTGTGAGGGTACTTGGGACAAGGAATCAAGTCTCTAGTGTCAGACGGAATTTAGCAGGTTTAGATATATAGTATAGATTGCTCAGAATAATCGCTAGAAGGAACCGACAGACTTGTCTGAGAATCGCGGCTTTGGACTATTATTAGTGCAGTTTGGTTGAGCCGTGGTGCTTGCGAAGGTACTCGGGATAAAGCACCAAGTCTCTAGTGTCAGATGGAATTTAGTAGGGCTAGATATATAGCATAGATTGCTCAGGATAATCGCTAGAAGGAACCGACCGACTTGTCTCTGATTCGCGACTTTGGACTATTATAAGTAATGTTTGGTTAGGTCAAGGTTCTTGTGAAGGTAATCAGGAAAAAGCTCCAAGTTTCTAGAGTCAGCTGGTGCTTAGCACGGATAGAAATATTGCATAGATTACTGTATAATGTGACTTTTATATTGCTAGATGTTTTATTTCGAATGCACCGCTTTAAGAGAAGTAGATACATGATTTCTACTCCCACCCTGACTGGCTGTTGGACTTTTTCCAGTTAAGTTTCTTTTTCCTTCCAATTCCTTGGCATCAGGACGTGATCACTGAAGGTTTAGGACCGACTGGTATCAGTTTCACGACTTTGGACTTTTATAAGTACAGTTTGGTTAGGACGAAGTTCTTGTGAGGGTACTCGGGACAAAGAACCAAGTCTCTAGTGTCAGACGGAATTTAGTAGGGCTAGATATATAGCATAGATTTCTCAGGATATTCGCAAGAAGGAAGCGACCGACTTTTCGCAGATTCATGATTTTGGACTTTTATAAGTACAGTTTGGTTGAGCCGAAGTGCTTGTGAACGTACTCGGGATAAAGCTCCAAGTCTCTAGAGTCAGATGGAGTTGAGTAAGGCTAGATATATAGTATAGATTGCTCAGGATAATCGCTAGAAGGAACCGACAGACTTGTCTGAGACTGGCGGCTTTGGACTATTATAAGTACAGTTTGGTTGGGTCGAAGTTCTTGTGAGGGTACTCGGGACAAAGAACCAAGTCTCTAGTGTCAGATGGAATTTAGTAGGGCTAGATATATAGCATAGATTGCTCAGGATAATCGCTAGAAGGAACAAACCGTCTTGTCTCAGATTCGCGGCTTTGGACTATTATAAGTACAGTTTGGTTGAGCCGAGGGGCTTGCGAAGGTACTCGGGACAAAGCTCCCAGTCTCTAGAGTCAGCTGGAATTGAGTAGAGCTAGATATACAGCATAGATTTTTCAAGATATTCGCTAGAAGGAACCGACAGACTTGTCTGAGAATCGCGGCTTTGGACTATTATTAGTACAGTTTGATTAAGCCGAGGTGCTTGCGAAGGTACTCGGGATAAAGCTCCAAGTTTCTAGAGTCAGCTGGTGCTTAGCACGTATAGAAATATTGCATAGATTACTGTATAATGTGACTTTTATATTGCTAGATGTTTTATTTCGAATGCACCGCTTTAAGAGAAGTAGATACATGATTTCTACTCCCACCCTGACTGGCTGTTGGACTTTTTCCAGTTAAGTTTCTTTTTCCTTCCAATTCCTTGGCATCAGGACGTGATCACTGAAGGTTTAGGAACGACTTGTAAAAGTTTCACGACTTTGGACTTTTATAAGTACAGTTTGGTTAGGTCGAAGTTCGTGTGAGGGTACTTGGGACAAGGAATCAAGTCTCTAGTGTCAGACGGAATTTAGCAGGTTTAGATATATAGCATAGATTGCTCTGAATAATCGCTAGATGGAACCGACAGACTTGTCTGAGAATCGCGGCTTTGGACTATTATTAGTACAGTTTGGATGAGCCGTGGTGCTTGCTAAGGTACTCGGTTTGGAGCTCTAACTCTTAGGAATAAGCTGAAATGCAGCAGACTTATATATATATAGCACAAGTTACTCTACATTGTGATTTGTATACAGTTGGATGTATTGTTTCAAACAGATCACTGTAAGAGAAGTAGGTACATAAATAATTTCTACCCCCACCCTTAAAGACAGCTGGGCTATTTTCTACTAGTTTTCTTTTTCCTTCCAATTCCTTGGCATCAGGACGTGATCACTGAAGGGGTAGGAACAACTTGTCTCCATTTCGCGAATTTGGACTTTTATAAGTACAGTTTGGTTGAGATGAAGTTCTTGTGAGGGTACTCGGGACAAAGAACCAAGTCTCTAGTGTAAGACGGAATTTAGTAGGGCTAGATATTTAGCATAGATTTTTCAGGATATTCCCTAGAAGGAACCGACCGACTTGTCTCAGATTCGCGGCTTTGGACTATTATAAGTACAGTTTGATTAAGCCGAGGTGCTTGCGAGGGTACTCGGGACAAAGAACCAAGTCTCTAGTGTCAGATGGAATTTAGTAGGGCTAGATATATAGCACAGATTGCTCAGGATAATCGCTAGAAGGAACAAACCGTCTTGTCTCAGATTCGCGGCTTTGGACTATTATAAGTACAGTTTGGTTGAGCCGAGGGGCTTGCGAAGGTACTCGGGACAAAGCTCCCAGTCTCTAGAGTCAGCTGGAATTGAGTAGAGCTAGATATACAGCATAGATTTCTCAGGATATTCCCTAGAAGGAACCGACCGACTTGTCTCAGATTCGCGGCTTTGGACTATTATATGTACAGTTTGATGGAGCCGTAGTGCTTGCGAAGGTACTCGGGACAAAGCTCCAAGTGTCTAGTGTCAGATGGAATTGAGTAGAGCTAGATACATAGCATAGATTGCTCTGAATAATCGCTAGAAGGATCCGATCGACTCTTCTCAGATTTGCGACTTTGGACTTTTATAAGTACAGTTTGGTTGAGCCGAGGTGTTTGCGAGGGTACTCGGGACATACTTCCTCTTTCACCTTTTCTTTTCCTTTTTCACTCAAAGAATTAAAATTAACACTTAAAATTTAAAAATGGAAATCTTTCAACAAAATATGTTACAACAATCTCCGGTTGATCGATTTTATATTCTTGAAGGTCTAAACTTTGAAAATATGCACACAAAATTCGATTTTTTCAAAATTCTAGACCATAATACCCCGTTAATAGACACTGAGATTTTTTTGACCAAAGAATGAGAGAATTTCACGTGGTTTTATGAAAAGTAATTGGACTGATGGTGAAAATTTATCTCACAGTTGGGTAAAATGTAAGCTACAATGGTGTAAACTTTAATAAAAACATTGGAAAACGCACTCAAAAATAGCTGAATGTATGCTACCATCGAAGTGTGGCTGAGAATCTACGGCTGATTTGAGTAAATCTTAAGCTACTGTTGGGGAAATTTTAAAGCAGCGTGAGCAAAAAAAAAAACAATCTCGACCTTGAAAACTCTGCGAAGTATTCAAATGGGACGTAGATAGTGTGGTTCGAACACACATGGTCGCGTAAAGTTCCACATAAAATATTCGAGATAATATTCAAACTCACACTAAACTTTCATTGAAATTTGGTTTAAGCTTTGCAATAGTATAATGTAATAAATGGCATTTTTTTCGAAAAGATACAGAGGAATGCAATGTAAAAATTGAACTGCGCATGCGCCGATTACGATACAGCGGAGCGTAATCTTCTTTTTCTTCGTACAGCGTTGGCACCGTACTGACAAAGCCTTGTACATTTGAATTCCGCATGCGTCTATTACAATACGCTACTACTACACAAGATCGAGAAAATCAAAGTGGCCGGAAGTATTCGCGAAATGTCAAGTGAGGTGGGCGATAATCACGGCAATTTCGACCTTTTCAGATTGGATTCGAGTGTATGCATAAAAAGTCGTATATGCGCCGAAGTCACATAAAATATAATATGTGCAAATGCACACAATTCGGGTAATTACGAAACTCGCTTGAAATGCTCGCAGGACTGATCGCGCCTCGGCTTCGTCTCGGCTTTGCCTGAGCTACGCCTCGACTACGCCTCGCCTAGGCCTCGACCGTGCCTTGGCTACGATCTCCTGCGAGCATTGTCGTTCGTCGCGTAATAACCCTCATTATGCGCCTAAGCACATAATATACTAAAGTGTGATCAAATTGGAGGTACTTTTTCCAATAGGGTTTTATTAACATGTCACGCGTGACTACTGTCAAACTAAATACACAATTTTATTCAGTTTTTATTGACATTTCATCATGGAAAGACTTACGCCTCAACAACGTTTACAAATCGTACAATTATATTACGAAAATGGACGCTCTTTGAAAAGTGTTTATCGCGCGCTCAGGTCAATTTATGGTGTACATAATCGTCCTACCGAACGCACTTTTCGGCATACGATCGGCAAACTCGAGAATAATTTAACATTATTGGATGATATTCGACCGATTAGACCACGTACAGCCCGAACTGTAGAGAATATGGCAGCTGTAAATGAGAGTTTTGCCGAGGACCCGGAAGAATCGATTCGGCGCCTATCTCAACAACTTGGCCTATCTTATGGCACTACTTGGGCAAGTTTTGATGCCGGAAATTGAAGCCCGTAATCTCCACGACATTTGCTTCCAACAAGACGGTGCTACATGTCATACAGCCCGCGAAACAATGGATTTACTGCGTAGTCGTTACGGTGAGCAATTTATCTCTCGTCTCGGATCGGTGGATTGGCCTCCAAGATCGTGTGATATTACACCTTTGGACTTTTATTTGTGGGGGTATGTAAATTCTAAATGTTTTGTGGATAAAGCAGTTACTAATGAGGCTTTGGAAGAAAACATTACTGAAGTTATTAGCGAGATACCGACCGCAGTCCTCGAGCGAGTCATTCAAAATTGGTGTTTACGGATGGACGAATTAAAGCGTAGTTGCGGCCAACATTTGAAAGGGGTTATCTTTAAAAAATAAATGTCGTGAATGGTTCTACACAAAAATAAAAAAGATTGCCCTTTCAATTTGAATTTTCGTTGTTTTATTTCAATTTAAAATCCTATACCTCTAAATTGATCACCCTTTATTACCCAACTTTAGGTGAAAGATTCAATTATTTTAGGTTACTTTATGACAAAATGTTTGCAAAAATTACACTTATTTTAAACTTCAACTTACTTTAAATTATGTTGAACTTTCCCCAAATGTCTCTGTATCCCCGTTTTCCTCAATTGTTTCGTAATGTTTCATCAATAAATTCTCTTCGTGCATCTTATATGTTTAATTGTAATATATATATCTGTCCTTTAAGGCCATGAATCACTCAAAATTTTCTACCTTACCAGCATTTCAGCCTCTGTAACTCAATTTCTATGCAAAATGGAACAGCAAGTTAAACATTTGTGAAATTAAATGGAATGGACAAAGATAAGTATGTCTCGCCATTTGATTATAAATATTTATGACCAGACAGACTTATCTTAGTGAATTTTATTTAATTTCACAAGCTTTTAATTCAAACGTTGATCTAATATTTTTAATAGATTTTTAACACAATCATATTTGATGCAGATAGTCCAGTTAACTGGGAAGAGTCCTAGAAGTTCATCAAGTAACTCTGCCAAGTTATGGTATGATACCTTCAAGCGCAGATTGCCTAGGATGTAATCAGTGACGAACCAAGAATGGTCCTACAACAGGCCTATAACCTTTCAAATCCTAGTATGCCACTTTGGATGCTAGTTTGCTGAAGATGTACTCATTAACGACCAAGTAATGGCCTATTAATGGACAATAATGGTCCTTTACCTGGCAATTTATATTTGAAGACAGTTTAACGGAAATGTGCTCTGCAATAGACCAGTAATTGCTTAGCAACGGGCCTATAATGTTTTCAAGTATTTCATACCACCTTTGACGACAGTTTGCCACAGATTTACTTGTTAGCGCCCCGGTAACAGCCCGATGAGGGGTTATTTCTTTGTCAACCCTTGGCAACTGCTTTTTGCCAGTGTCGGCTGGCATGCTTGATTCAGGAATTTAATATTTTCAAATTTATGCTATTTATATGTTATGAATAATCACTGGTTCTCTTACCCTATATTTTTTTTATATCACATTCATGAAATATGCCACTTTTTGTGGGTCTAGAGTATGTCGAAAATAATTTTCAAAATTTTGAGTAATTTTTGGTTCACGGAAATAATTAAAATCAATTCGATTTTGACAACCATCATAACCCAAAATGATTTCCCGAGTCGAACTACTGATTCTCTATTGATTCTCTAAGATGCTCCATTTTCGAGGACTTGAGAGAATCAAAAGAGGCGTATTAGCTGTTTAAATCAATGTAATTTTGATCCTCTGTTGGTGCTCTTCTCCTGCAGATATTTCCGTTTCTGCACCTTGGAGGATCTTAAAGAGTAGCAACGAAGATTCTCCTTACCTCCTCTATGATTCTCCATTTCTAAAAATATATAATTCCTAATAACGTCAGGAATTAGCAACGGTTTATTATTATTTATATTTATCGTGTTGATTAAGAGAGAAACGAAAATATAGTAGCAGACTTTTTGGAAAATAATGAGAAATGTACCGAAGTATCAATGTCTGGTACATGTCGAATTTTGTTTTGAAAACATTAATTTTGAAAAATTTTATTTTTCGAAATAAAAATCCAAATGGTACCGGAGATTGATTTTTTAATGGATTCCTCATTGTTGACTACAATTTCATGATTATATTTACATTTCTGTCCTAATCAACCCGATGAATTTAAATAATATAAAATGGTTGGTCATTTGTGACGTCATTACGCATTACATACCCTCAAGTACTAGAATGAAAAGGGTTCAACAAGAGCGAGCCCTCGATTTTTCGAAAACTATTAGAGATTTTAAAACGTTTTGTTTTTTTAAATAAAAGTACTCTCGAAGGACTACGGTGCTACTATCTAATAGATAGTCCAGTCCCCATCGTTGTCCAGAATGGTCTGGTACCTTTTCGGCATGCTTTCCACTAATTTTTCAGCGTAGTCGGTTGTTAATTCTTGCCATATCTTCCTGATTTTTTGCGAGAGCTGTTTCAGTGTGAACACACGTTTTCCCGCAAGCTTCCTCTTTAAAACACTCCAGACATTTTCGATTGGATTCGCATCGGGGGACTGTGATGGTCAGTCCAAAGTTATGATGCCATTTTCTGTTTTCCAGGCGGTGCAGAGACGGCTTCGATGTTTCGGTTCGTTATTTTCTTGTAAGATCCAATCGGGCGTATCGGCTCCAAACATCTTTGTAGCAGACCTTAGAAGACCACGTTCATATATTTGGAGCATTTTCTGAGCATTCAAGTTCTCGGTGAAGAGCTCTAAACACCCCAAACCGCGCTACGAGAAGCATCCCCAAACATGGACCTTCACGGGGTGTTTTTTATTGGCTTTATAACGCTCAACCCACTTCTTCACGAACGATTTCGACGTTTTGATGTATTTAGCAGCGGCTGTATAGGACATGAGTGATCCCTTTGGATGGGTACACAAGAAGACCGCTTCAAAACGTTTCGCGTACACAGAACTCATTATGACTCACGTCTGCTGTCTCCGACGATTCGAGCGCTACTGAATCGCCTTGGTAATTGCGCCGTAGTCCTTTAAATGTACTTTCATTAAATCAAGAGAGTATAAAGAGAAGCAAAAGAGAATCAAAAGAGTATCAAGAGAAGCAAAAGAGAATCAAGAGAGTATCAAGAGAAGCAAAAGAGAATCAAAAGAGTATCAAGAGAAGCAAAAGAGAATCAAGAGAGTATCAAGAGAAGCAAAAGAGAATCAAGAGAGTATCAAGAGAATCAAAAGAGAATCAATAGTTCGACTCGGGTTACTTCGCTCTGCACTCTAAACATACATGATAAGTGGCATATTTCTTACACTTTTTATAAAAAATATCGTTTGCAATATATAATAAAATCATACGATCCTGACATTTATGATTTTTGCGAAAAGTTTTTGGTGCACAAAGTGTGAATGCTCCGTAGAGTAATTGCATAATATACTATTTCCGTATGTAAATAAGTAAATAATCTTAGAATATAGTTATTTTTAAAAAATGTTGTTTTTTAAATTGTTTTAACGATTTGAGCCACTGAAAAATTTACTTTTGAAATTGGAAATAGTAGGGGTGTAGAGACTATCTTCCCCGAAAAAATAAGTTGTGATTTATGAAAATTCAATTGCAAAAAACATTATTAAAAGTATTATTTTTCTTAAGTTTTAAATTTTCCTTGGAAAAAATGTTTTCTTTTTTATAAGATACAACTGGTAGTACCACACGGAGAAAAATAGTTGAAGTAATTTTACTCAACTCTGTCGATTAAACTTGGGACATAAGGACATTTGAACATCTATTAAATCCTAGTCGGGTGAAATCAATTTCATAAATACCTCATTCACCCAAAGTTAATAACAATAAACGTTACATAGGGAATAGTAAGGAGTTGAGTAAAACGTTATCGACGACAGGGCACCAACATGCGTCAATGAGTTAACATGAAATGTATCAGTACATCACCGACACTTGAGGTGCTTCAAACCGTAGTTGAGTAAAATGAGCATCGGGCGTATTATTTGAACTGGCAATGGTATGGTTCTCTTAAGGACGTTCTCTTGAAAATCACTTTTCTTTAGATTTCTTTCAAACTTCGTAAATAAGTACTTTTTACCATGATCTACAAAGCGGTAAAAAGATTAGCATCAAGACCGGTACTTAAAATCGAGAAATTAAGCTCTAAAGTTGCATCTCTTAACACGTGTTAGATAGGCGTAGTTCAGTTTCGCGATACCTTTCTTTACATTAAAAGCACAATTTTCTTTAGATTTTTTTGGAAAACTAGTATATTATACTAGAGATTATAAGGAATCGTATGCCATCATAAAAAATACGTGTACCGGCACTACTTATAAAGATATACGTTTTTGAAACTCGCAGTTGCACAAATTCTTAGCCGTCTTGCTGAAGCAAATATGGTGACTTGGCAACACCGCATCAACAGCGCGCGCGTACGCTTACATTTGACATTGCTTCCAAAGCTTTGTTTTTACGAGCAGCTGATTTTTGTGAAATAAAAAATGCATTTTTGTTGAGAAATTTATTAGACATCTTATTAGTATTTACAAACTGTCTCTAAACTCATAATATAATCTCTCTCACACCATATGCTTTCGACTCGATATGAGAAAGACAGGAAAGCGGTGTTGCCAAATCGCACAAATCGACGCAGAAGACACATTTTGTTACTTTTGAGCATAAACGATGCTCAACTCATTCGGTTAGAAAGCTTAACAGTAATCCCACTACCTATGATAGAGTAGGATGAGTACATCTACGGGCAAGAGAACGTCCTTAAATAAAAAAAAATTCTTACCTCGAGCCTGCCATTACTCATCCGATACATACATACATAAACAGCATACAAATACATTCACACCATTCAGTCGCAGCCAATCATATTTTTAATCCCAAATACACTTGACAATATAACCTTACATATATAAACCTAATAACTACACTTATATATAGTACGATACGCTTTCGTCGAATCACACACACGCTCGCTTACAATCCTCAGACATAAAACTTGGAACTTTGTTATATAGTGAGTGCAAGAGTTATTCAGAGCTTGTAAGAGTAAGTGCCGTCAATAAAGTTTTTGAGCCTTACTCAAATAAAAAAAATCTGCCCGCTTCGCGGGCACATTCTCATCGCGCGCACCTCGCTTCGCTCGCAAGTTTGAGCGTGCCTACGGCGCGCGATTCGATCGTCGCGCTTCGCACTCCAGAATTTTTGAACGTCGCGCTTCGCGCTCGGTCTTGTGCTCTTCGCATACATTTAAGTTTATTTCTTATAATTTGATACTGAAGCTCAAACCAATTTTATAATAATATTACAGATGATGTAATTACACATTTTCTCAAAGTCACTCAATTTCTTTTTGAATTTAAGTGAAACAGGAAATTTAATTTACTTAAGGCTCTATCGGCCTTAAGGAACACATTCTCATCATGACGCTCGCGCTTCGCGCTCGATTTTCTATATACATTTCAGTAACTTTTTAATAAATTACATGGTTAAAATAATTTATTTTCTTCCAAATCTTTCAAAATGAAAAAACAATCGTAGACTTTATTTAAGGAAACGATTTTGCAGAACAACGCTTATTTCGTATCTCACATATTTTGGCGAAAAAATTCGAATTTTTTTAATATTAAAAATCAAAACATAAAATATATATCCTGTCCCGAAATGTCTTAATGAGAATTTGTAAACCTCATTTAGGCAAACAATTTTCCATATAAACGTTTTTTTTGTATCTCACATATTTTGTCTAAAAAATGGAATTTTTTAATTTTAAACGTATTTTTTGGAGTTGAAACGAAAAATATATGTTTTATCAGAAACTGCGTCAGACAACATTTGTAGATCTTTTTGAAACGAACAACTTTATATTCTTACGTTTTTTTCGTATTTTACAGATTTTTGTTAAAAAATTGAATTTTGGATTTTCAATAGTTTTTTTTTTAATTAAAAAGAAAAATATGCATCTTATGAAAAAATGTTACAATTCAAATTTGTAGGTCTTTATGTAGAAAATAATTGAATGTGGCTGGTTAACGAACTTGTCTTTACTTTTTCGGCTCTGATAAAGTGTACCAAAGCTCAATTCAATCTGATAATTCTATCGAGAGTTATGCCGCACACGACCTACTACAGACAGACAGACACTTTCGTAAAAACCATTTTTTCTGACTCAGGGGGTCTCAAAACGTAAAGATTTGATGAAAATTTCGAAAGTCATTTTTCACATAAAACCAATACCTTCTCATCCGTGATGAGAATGTAATAAATCAACTTTTTTCATAAATTATTCATAAAATATTTTTTTAAATTAATATGATTATTAATTAATATTTATTATACATTCTTATTGTAACTACATATGAAGTTTAATGAAAATAAAGTTTGAAATGTACATTAAATAATTGCATTGCATTACGCGCCTCTTCCTCAAGATAAAATGTAGTACTCTCCTATTTCATGCTGATGCGCCACAGTTTCAAAGCCAGACCAAAAAAGGAAACAGTCACAGGCTCTAACCTGTCGGCATATTTAGTTTCAGGCAAATTGCTTGTCATTCGATGCTATCTTCAAGTGCTATCACGTCATAGGCTCTAACCTACTAACGTACCATGGGCTCTAGCCTGTTGGCGAACTGTAATTCAAACGTTTTCGTTTGTAATTATTTACAAAAACTCCTTCTCTTTTTTCTATTAGGAAGCCTTGATACGGACTCAGAGACCGATCGTCGAAGACGTCATAGACGTTGTTCCAGCACAAATTCAATTCGTCGGCCTCTGGCAAGGAATCCTTCATATACTCCTCCGGGTTCTCCGCCTTTGCAGGATAACTTGATTACACCGGATTCTGAGGATCCACCCAGCCAAACCGCTTTAACTCAGAGAGATGTCGCAGGTCAAGCGATAGATAATATCGATGTAGGTTCATCGGCTTCTGACCCTCAGAAAACAGATGATGCTGGAGTCATGGAGGATCTAGAGAGGGAAATTTTGGAACTGATTGGCAAAAGAGTAGCGGATGACAGAATTCTGGCTCCAGCTATTCCTAACAGCATTGCAGTTAGGCTTGAGGGTATTTTAAAGAAGGGTATTCCTAAAGATGAAAAAGAGCAGTTACTTAAGGATCATGTTCCACCTAAAAATTGTGTTTGTTTTGATCCACCTGAGCTGAACGAAGAGATTAAAGTTTCATTAAATGAAACATCTTCAAAGCGAGATGGGCGTCTAGTTGAAAAGCAAGACAAGATTACTGCCTGCCTGGCTTTATTGGGCAGCACTATAGTTGATGTTATAAATGACAAAAAATTAAATAATGATGCCCAGAAGTTATCTACAACACAGGCTTCGTTACTCAGGAAGCTCAGCGAAGCTACGCGACTCTTGGCAGATTTACAAAGAGATGAAACCCTTACTCGTCGAAGTCTCATTCTCGCCACTATCAACAGTTGTCTGAAGGAAGCGTTGGAATCTTCTATGGCAGATGAATGGCTTTTCGGGCAAAAGTTAGGTGAGCGCCTTAAAGCGGCAAAGACAATCGAAAAATCTGGAAAAGATCTTATGGAAAAATCAAAAAATTCAGGGAAACCAAAAAACTCCAAGGCCCCGCCTCGACGTCAGCCTTTCAAGTCCAAGACGTGGGGCGGGTACCAGAACAACTTTCCCAATCAGTTTCAGTCCACCAAGAGAAATTGGGTGAATCAGAACAGAGCGCAATGCAACAGCCTCCAGTCGAAAGGCCCAAATCAGCAGAGAAAAATCTAGTTATTACGAATGTGAGTAAATCAGCTGGTAGGCTTAAATATTTTTTAAACAATTGGAAAAAAATTACCTCCGATTCCAGAATTTTGACTTGGATTCAAGGTTATGAAATCCCTTTCACAAGACCAGTTTTTCAGTATTCGATTCCTGGACAGCCTTCTTGGTCATCGAAAAATAAATTCCTCATTTCAGATCAGATTCAAAAATTAATACTAAAAGGGACTATTTGTAAATGTTCACCAAGAGTAGATCAGTTTGTGTCGAGCATTTTCTTAGTTCCTAAATCGAATGGGACGAGTCGCTTAATTCTTAATCTTAAAAAATTAAATGACTTCATCGAAACTAATCATTTCAAGCTCAAAAATTTTAGATTGGCCTGTAAGTTAGTAAGTCCTAATTGGTTCATGGGAAAGTTAGATCTTAAAGACGCTTATTACATGGTTCCCATTAAGAAGAATTATCGGAAATATTTGAGGTTTTTCTTCGATGTCATTTTCTTTGAATTTAACTGTTTGCCATTTGGTCTCAACACGGCTCCATATGTGTTTACAGAAATTATGAAACCGATTGTAGGTCACCTGAGAAATCAAGGCTTTCTCTCAATTATATATCTTGACGATCTTTTACTTATAGGGAATTCTTATTCAAAATGTTTAGAGAACATTAAAGCATCGATGAACTTATTAACATGTTTAGGCTTTATTATAAATGAAGAAAAATCTTATAAGGTTCCTTCTCAAGTTTGCGGTTTTCTTGATTTTATTCTGAATTCTCAAAGAATGACTTTGGAGTTACCATCTGAAAAGAGGCGCAAGATCCATGATGAGATAATCACTTTTAAAAAAGTAAACAATTGTAAAATTAAAGATTTCGCACAGCTTATAGGCTCTTTGGTATCTTGCTGCCCAGCCATTCAGTACAGTTGGGCTCATATTAAAAGTTTTGAAAGAGAAAGATACTTAGCCTTGTTAAAGTCTAATGATAATTATGAAGCAAGTATGGCGTTAAGTCAAGAATTACAGGCTGACTTTTTATGGTGGGAAAAAAATGGTTTACATAAAGTCTCAAGCATTTCTGCACATAAGTTTACAATTACGATCTTTTCGGACGCCTCTCTCACCGGTTGGGGAGTTTCATGTGGTAACAGTAGAGCTCACGGTCATTGGAATGTTTCTGAAAGATTACAGAATATCAACTATTTGGAACTTTTATCAGCTTTCTTCGGTCTGCAATGTTTTGCTAGAGACCTTAGAAACTGTAGTATTCTCTTGAGAATTGATAATACCACTGCGATTTCCTACATAAATCGGATGGGTGGTGTCAGATTTAAAAATCTCAGTAAATTATCGCGTTCAATTTGGGAATGGTGTGAGGAACACGATCTATATATTTTTGCTTCTTACATTTCTTCCAAAGACAACGCAGAAGCGGATTTTGAATCCAGGAGATTGGATATAGAAACAGAGTTTGAATTATCTCACTCAGCTTTCATTAGAGTTGTCATGAAATTCAGTAATCCGGAAATTGACTTATTTGCATCTAGAATTAATGCAAAATGTAAAAATTACGTTTCCTGGATGAGAGATCCTGCTTCATCGGCAGTCGATGCCTTTACTATTAGTTGGGGTAATTTCTTTTTTTACGCCTTTCCACCTTTTATTATAATTCCTAGAGTCTTACAAAAAATAAAGTCACAGAAAGCAAAAGGTATATTTGTAGTGCCATATTGGCCTGCACAATCATGGTTTCCCTTGTTCCTCTCAATGCTGGAATCGGACTTTATAGTTTTTAATCCTAATAGAAACCTTTTGTTTTCTCCTGATAGGAAGCCTCATCCTCTTTGGAGAAAACTTACCCTGGTGGCAGGGAAGTTATCAGGAGAGCTTTCTTGATGAAAGGCATTCCAGAAGAATCAGTTACGATTGCTATTTCTTCTTTAACTGAATCCTCTCTCAAGCAGTATAACAGCTCGATAAAGAAATGGTGGTTGTTTTGTAAAAAGATAGGCTTAGATATTTACGACACAAAGGTAGCTGATATCATTAAATTCTTAACTGAAGAATTTCATAAGGGAGCATCTTATGGGACTCTTAATTGCACTCGTTCGGCTATCTCTATCATTGTAGGGCCTGAAATTGGTCAAGATGAAATTTTAAAGAGATTTTTCAGAGGTTTGTACAAGTTAAGACCGCTTGAGCCAAAATACGATTCCACATGGGATCCATCAATAATCTTAGATTATGTTGCTAACTTGCAGAATAATGATCTTTCTCTGGAAGTCTGGAGCAAAAAAATAGTAACTTTATTAGCAGTAATTACTGGCCAAAGGATGCAGACCTTATCCTTAATTGATATTGAAGATATTATTGTTAAACATGACTTAATTGAAATCAAAATACCAAAGAGGATTAAGACTTCTAGGCCGGGAAAAAATCAGCCAGTTTTGTTTTTACCCTTTTATTTTGAGAACAATAATATCTGTCCTGCGAGGACCCTTCAATTTTATATTAAGAAGACTCAGCATCTTAGGAATGATACAAAGAACTTGTTCATTTCATTTAAAAAGACTTTTAAAAAAGTATCTACCCAAACGCTTAGCAGATGGGTAAAAGAGGTTCTCTATGAATGTGGCATAGATACCGACATTTTCTCAGCGCATAGCACTAGACACGGATCTACATCTGCCGCTAAACGTAAAGGTGTTAATATCGATCAGATACGAAAGTCAGCTGGTTGGTCAGAAAATTCGGCCACCTTTGCTAGGTTCTACGATAGGCCTATTCTCCCAGATGTAAGATCATTTGGACAAGCCATATTCGATGTTTGAAGACAGATTATGTCAGGGTTATAATTTAAGATTTTCGTCTCGTTCATGTGTATAATAGGCACTTGTATTTACCTTTGCCAATAAAGTGCTCATTTATTTTTATACCGTAACCAACTTTCAACATCTACATTTTATCTTGAGGAAGAGGCGCGTAATACAATTAAATGATTAAACGAACTTACCTGTAAGTGAAGTTCTATCATAATTGTATGAAGCGCCTCTTCCGAAAGATAGTTCCCTCCCTCCCTTGTCCGAGAATATCGAACCCCGTAATTGTTCTTCAGGTTACGGTTAAACTTTAAAGGATTGATGTATCGAGAAGTGGCGTAGAGGGGGGCGGCCAGTTTCCTGTTTTGCTCTGGCTTTGAAACTGTGGCGCATCAGCATGAAATAGGAGAGTACTACATTTTATCTTTCGTAAGAGGCGCTTCATACAATTATGATAGAACTTCACTTACAGGTAAGTTCGTTTAATCATTTAATTATTATCAAAAAGCATCTTGTGTAAAAACATTTGAAAGGTTTTTTTATTTTCTGTGTTGTATATTTTCAATATATGGATTTTACAATTGCGATTTCCAAATTATTATTGTCCCTAATAAATTTATGTGCAATCTAAATCCTTTGTAGATTTTTCAGATTTTATGTAATACACTTATTAAGACTTTTGTTGTTTAAATTTTCATGAAATGAATTTAATTTAGAGAGTACTAAAATAAACTGTAATTGTATTTTGTATGTTTTTAATTGATTTTGATTATTAAGTATAATAACTTGGAACATCAGTATGATAAAATTCAACAGGTTTTTCAAATTAAAAATATTTATTTACTTACAGTTCTGAACGTTCATTGAACGATGACAACTTTTTTTCTTTCAAAACAAAATTAATGATTATGTTAATATTTATGGTCCTAAAAATATACAATCTGTCATAAAATATACGCTACTTTTTAATTTACAGAAGCAAGAACTAATTATTTAATTTTCAAAAAAATATTTTCCATCGTTCAATGAACGTTCAATTTAAACCTGAACTCGAACTCGCATACCACGAACCCGGACTCCTCTCAACGTCCAAACAAAATCACAATTAAAAATTTCAAGGATTCGAAAGTAATCGAATCCTCAAAATAACAAAAAAACAACCAAATTTGGACCAAAATCACAAGTACAAAAAAACTTTGAGAAAAACAAAAAAGGAGGAATGAAAAAAGAAGGCAACCTTCCAAAACCCCTTCCTTCTTTTTCTTTCTTTCGTCCTATTTTGTCTTTACTCCCACCACCATTTACATAAATAAAATTCAAACTACTCGCCGACGTTTCGGTGCTCTTTCAGCACCCTCTTCAAAGCTGCAACACTAAAAGAAAAAACAAAATTTTTTAACGAATGTTGCGCAGATTACTTTCATTCGTTCCTGCGTGAATAGATATAGCTGGTGGAATAAGTCTTGCGATTCACGGTTTACTCAACTCTCGATTGAAGCGTAGAGTAGAATGAACGGAAAGCTCTACTATTTTTGTGATTTAATAAAAGATTGGTTTTTTATAATTATACTACGAGTAATAATAAATATATTTAAAAATTTTTAATGTACACTTTCATACTTCACCCTACACTTCTGAATTTTACTTGACTTTGATTCATTTTTGAACATTTAATATATCACAAATAATTACAATGATACTAAATAACTTCTAACTTGTCTATATGTCCCAAATTTGATCGGAAGTTGAGTAAAATTACTTCAACTAATTTTCTCCATGCGTTTCTTGAAATCATAAAAAAACTTTTTTTCTCAGAGACCTCTTTTTTGGTACAACAACTTCCATAAATTAGTATATCTTTGGATTAAAGATTTTACAAATAAAAATTTGAATTGTCAGAAAATCAGATTGTACCTACTATTCTAAGAAAATAAATGTTAATAAATAATAAAAATAAATGTCAATAAATAATCAAAATAAATGTTAATAAATGAAATAAAATATAATAAATAAAATAGTACAATGTAATATGAAAACCTAAAAGCTAGAATAATTATTCTATCATGACCGTCTTATTAATGATTTTTTTCCGCAAATGTATATTGTTTTTTTCTGAATTTTTGTTACTAGCTTTAAGTGGTAAAATACAAATATGGAAATATATTAATCATTTTTCTATGTTTCAGAAAGTTCTTGATAACCTTCTGTTCTAAAATCAAGAACATGCAGGAATTGCCATAGATGTTGATACAGAAAATAAGGCTTATACTACTTTGGAATACACTTATAAATATGAAATAATGATAAAGAAGGAGATAGTTGGCTCTCAAAATTTCAAGTATTCTTTCGTGTAAGAAGTGAGACACAGAGCTCTAATTTGTGAAATCTCGGATATACGATGGAAAACTCTGTCAGTTTTGGTATTTATAGAAAAATTTAAGGAAATTGAGTAAAATTTTGCTGTTTTAAGAAAAATTGCGGAAATATCAGTCACAAGCAAAAATAAAATAATTTCTTAGTATACCTTGCATCTCTCAAAATATCTGCTCTAGCTGCAATGTTTCATAGAAATGATCGTCTTTTCAGGTCAATAACATTACGTAGTGTACTAAACTTAGTAAATTTTTTTTATACACTGAGAAAAAAATTCTTTAAATCAAAGAAACATTTCTTCCATATACGGTCAAAGAATTTTTTTTTTCAATTAAAGAAAATTTTGTTGATTCAAATAAATTTTTTTTAATGTCAACAAATCTATTTCTTTGGATCAAAGAAAATTTTTTTGTATTGACAAAACTTTTTTTAGTACATTTTTTCTACACTGAGAAAACAGTTTATTTGAATCAAAGAAATATTTCTTTGATATACGGTCAAAGAAAAAAAAATTTGAAATTAAGAAAGTTTTGTTAATACAAAAAAATTTTCTTTGATCCAAAGAAATAGACTTATTAACATTAAAAAAAAAAATTATTTGAATCAACAAAACTTTCTTCAATTCAAAGAAATTTTTTCTTTGACCGTATACCAAAGAAATGTTTCTTTGATTCAAAGAAACTGCCTTCTGGGTCTAGTCTCTTGATCGATATGATACATGGTTTTAACAAAAGTATTTTTGGTTTTTTTTTTATATTTTCAAAAGTTAGTTTTTACAACCCCAAAAAATTCCAATAATGTCAATAATAATTCCAATAGCGGAGACTCAAAACGTCGAGATTTGATGAAAATGTGAAATGTCAAATTTCACATAAAACCAATACTCTTTCATATGTGATGAGAATGTGAAAAAGTAGTTTGAATCAAATAAATTTTTCTCCAAAAAAAAAAAAAAAAAAAAAAAAAAAGATTATTGCATTTGTATATGGTTTAAGATATAATTTTTTGATTTAAAACAGAAATTTATTTGATTTGAACAAATTTTCTTCGATTCAATCAAATCTTTTTCACTGAGTGTAATATTATTAGAACTTCACAAGATACAATACAAACAATACTTTGTAATAAGTACCGACTAAAACTTTCACGTTCGAGTTCGATTGCAAAAAAGCTAGATGATCGATTATACACGGGAAATAATCCAGATTTTGAAATCTATTTTTCTCCGTGCTGAAAGTGTCTCACATCAAAATAAAGTGTATTTTATGTTTCATTTTTTAATATTATTATGTTCTCGGTCATAACACATTTGAATCTACCACCATATTTCATGAAATATTCCATTCAAAATATGGTGGCTCGAGCCTTCAGCTCAGCACAAGCTTTTAATACTAATTGTAAATTCAGTGTGTTGTACATATCAGTATGTAGACCATAAAATCGTAAGCCTGTCTTTATAGATAGGACATTTTTCTTATCCGTGAGATATAACGTACGTGACATAAGAATACAATTAAGGGCATTAGTCCATCACATGAAATTAATAAATTCGGGTTCGGTTTGTGACAACCAATATACTTAGTTTGAAAAGTTCACGTCTAACAGAAAATTTACAGTATCAATCAATTCTTCAGTACTATACATTGCGACCTTATTTCACTACGTGCATTCATAATTTATAAAAATTAGTTTTCATATTTCGTTGATGATGGAAAGCCTAACAGCTATGATACTCTGCATTCTTTTGGCTTCATCTTACGGCAAAGGTAAATATGTATGTTTTTACATTCGAAATATAGTTTCTGCAGTTGAAAAATTCAATGGAAAAACAAGTAATTGACATTATTCACCATTAAAATTAATTATTATAAATTATTATTTCAAATCAGTAGTTTCAAATTATTTTACTATTTTCTTATTTAATTTTCAAAATTAATATTCAAAAGTATTCTTATTCGCGATTTACATTTTTAATTCAAACAGAAATCCAAAGAGTATTAATTTACGTACATTTATCTCAGTATGTACTTATTATCTTTCAATGTCACCAAACATTTAAAACTATTAATTTGAAATAATTCGAATTTCGACAGACACGTACAATTAATCATAAAACATTGTATGTTTAAGAAATCTTCTAAACTTACATTGCTAGAAATTTCTATCATAATTTACCGAAATACGTGACTGGAGTTTTATTCAGTTACTTTTTAATAAATTTAAGGAACAATTTTTTGATTTTTAGTTACAAAGTGTTTAATATTCTGATCTAATCTGTATCTAAAATACGTTAAATGTATGTGTTGTAATATATCGTAAATGCTATAATTTTGATTTTATTTCAATTCGGTACTTGTCGTGCCATCTCTTGTCCTTCTACTACAAGTTTATCTTGCGAGGTGAGAGGTAGAGAGACCGGCACACTGATCATACACTATTACTATGCTACGCAAGATATTATAATTATCCCTTCTTCGCGTTTATACTCCTCTCTAGACGGACGTCTCGCTATGTACTTACAGTTTTGAACGTTCATTGAACGATGAAAATTATATATTTTTTAAACTAACTAATTGGTTTCTTTCCCATTAATTTAAAAAATAGCGTATATTTAATAACAGATTGTATATTCGAAAGGTTTTGAATATAAACATAATAATTAATTTTCTTTCGAAAGAAAAAATTTAGTCATCGTTCAATAAAAGTTCGAAACTGTAAGTACATCGTGTCGCCAACTTTGCTTTTGCCATATAGTATATTGCATTACAAGGGACGAAACACAGCGATTGCAAACGAGTGTGAAGTTTGCTGCTCGAGAGAAGCGAGGGCTGCAGTCACACGAGTTGCATTCGCTGTGTTTTGTTTCGAGTAATGTATACTATTTTTCATAGCAACTGTTTTGAATTTGCGGAAACTGCGGTTTTCAACCCTACCTTTAAAGTTTCGCCCCTAGGGTTAAAAATCGCAGTTTCGTCCTGCTTTACAGGTACCGAAAATCGGATTTTCAAAAGAGGTGCTATGAAATAGTATATTACATTACAAGGGGCGAAACACAGCGATTGCAAACGAGTGTGAAGTTTGCTGCTCGAGAGAAGCGAGGGCTGCAGTCACACGAGTTGCATTCGCTGTGTTTTGTTTCGAGTAATGTATACTATTTTATGTGCCACCGGCGCGCAAACTCGTTTTCTCGCTACAGTTAACAGTAGCGCATTGTAGTATATTGCGCTACAGAGGAATGAAATGTAAAAATTGAACTGCGCATGCGCCTAAAGCCATGCAACGGAGCACAATCTTCTTCTTCTTCTTCGTACAGCGTTAGCATCTTACTGGCAAAGCCTTGTACATTTGAACTGCGCATGCGTCTACTAAAACCGATTACTACTACACAAGATCGATAAAATCAAAATGGCCGGGACTAGTCGTGACATATCAAGTTTAATGACTAGCGCCGCAAACAACTACAATACTACACGCAGAAAAAAGATCAGTAAAATTTACAGGAAATTCGGTACTTATTTGGACAACATGACTTTTTAGTAAATTTTACAAGAAGTTGAGTTCAATCAACAGATTTTCTGTACAATTCACTTAGCGTACAGTACAATCAACTTAACTCGGATTTTTTCATATTCAGTAGATTTTACTGGACGCTGAGTGAAACGTACAGAAAATCTGTTAATTGAACTCAACTTCTGGTAAAATTTACTGAAAGGTCATGTTGTCCAAATGAGTACCGAACTTCCTGTAAATTTTACTGACCTTTTCTCCACGTGTAGATTAGATTCGAGTGTACGCATAAAAACTCGTATCCGCACCGAAGTCACATAAAATAGAATACGTGCCAATGCACACAATTCGGGAAATTACGAGACTCGCGACAATGCTCGAAGGACTGATCGCGCCTCGGCTTCGATCTCCTGCGAACATTGTCGCTCGTCACGCAATAACCCTCATTGTGGGCCTAGGCACGTAATATACTATTTCATAGCAATTGTTTTGATAATTTGATTTTCGGTACCTGTAAAGCGGGACGAAAGTGCGGTTTGCAACCCTACCTTTAAAGTTTCGCCCCTAGGGTTGAAAATCGCAGTTTCGTCCCGCTTCGCAGGTACCGAAAATCGGATTTTCAAAAGAGGCGCTATGAAAAATATATTACTATCATAATATTAACCTCCGAGTTTGTTTATTTATCCATCTAATCGTTCAGTAAATATATACAGGGTGTATCGTAATTCAAGGATAAGAACTTTACTATGTTGTTCTTCATAAAAATATAAAATGATATTTTGAAGTTCAAAATGTTGTAAAGGTGATGATTACTTTACTATAATCAATTAGATTCGACCAATCAGAAAGCGCTTTTAAAAGGCGAGGAAGTAGAGACAGTAGAGTGTCTTGGATCTTTGAGCTTAATTCAGATAGCTTAGAACTTGCCATTGTTTAATGCTCGGCAATAAACAAAAGAACTCGTTAAAGCAGTATCAGGTGGTATTTAAGTTGAGCTGCAGCAATCAAGAGACTCTATTTCCTCGCCTATTAGGAGCGCTTACTGATTGGTCAGAAAATTGGTCGGGAAATGTGATATGCATTGACTTGTATCCTGCATATTCAAACTTTTAAACTTATAATTTTGTTAACGTGCTTCGAAATGTAATAAATATGAATACATGAAAAAAAGAGTTTTACATACAAAATAAATTTTTCCAATTAGAAAAAATCTGTTCATTGTTTTTGGGGCGAATCCTTCTTCTAAATAAAACAAAACTTTAGTGTGTTCAAAAAATGATTTTTTGAATTTTACTACATAAAGTTTGACTGTAACCCAAAATGTCGACAACTCCTTTCGAACTCTTCACTGTAAAGTACACGAGATTACTCAAATCGTCAAAGAAAAGTTTCAAAACGTTAGCCTGATTCAGAAGCGGATGACAGTTAAAAAACTTCAACAACTAATTTTTTCCGTGTACACTCAACACTTCATGAAAGAGTATTCTATTCAACGTTCAGAAATAAGCAAATGAAGATGAATTTTGAATACAGATTTAGTACGCTTTGAGGAAAAAGTGGTTTATTGATCTCTAAACACGGAGAAAAATGGATTATAAAATTTATTATCCAGGTCCAGTGACTATGGAACAGTCATTTATATTATAAACAGTATAATCTGAATTATGAGATGTATAATCCAGATTATAAGGAACATAACCTACAATTTCTTCTATGTTTTAACATTATACTGCTTATAATCGAGATT
Organism: Diplolepis rosae; assembly: GCA_030998225.1. Taxonomy (NCBI): domain Eukaryota; kingdom Metazoa; phylum Arthropoda; class Insecta; order Hymenoptera; family Diplolepididae; genus Diplolepis; species Diplolepis rosae. The sequence goes on along the minus strand of JAPYXD010000754.1, from coordinate 1,850,855 downwards.
ATACTTTTTATAATTTAAATGGCTGTCCTGTAGTCACTGGACCTGTATATTAAATTTTATAATCAATTAATCTCCATGAACCCAGAGAAAATTTTATTTCAAACAAAGAAACATTTCATTGAATTACACACGAAAAAAGTCTAGTTAAAACAACCGCAATTCTAATGGTTAGGCTATATTTAAAATTATTACCTGATTAATTAAACCATAATTCTGCTTATTTTTAAAAAATATGGTAAAAAGAACAGAATTTTATTAATTTTAACCAGAAAATAATGTTTTGAAAACAATTTTTTTTAATTAACCCGTTTCCGCCGAAAACGCCACTCGCGGTACATTGGTCTTCGGGAGCTCATAACTAATGCTGTAGGCTTAAAAAAAAATTCAGAGAGACATATTTTTAAAGCTTAAGACCGGACCTATCCCATAGCGAAATCAAAATTGCTTCAACATATTATTAATTATGAACAAATTTTGTTTAAACAAAAAAAGCATGATTTTTCCGCTCTCTTTTTTTTAAAATTGAGTTTTCAAGAGCTTTCCTGTTAGCAATCAACCTGGGACCTTTTCAGTCGGTGGAATAAATGTCTGAACTTTAAGAACCCATGGTTCAAAGTTCGATTTTAGGCCTTGGTATTTCCAAAATGGCGCCCTAACCGCAAAATTTTTTCAAATACATTCATGATTTTTTAAATTGAAAACTATGAACTTTCGGTGAAAACACCAGGAGTGAAAAAGTTCTTGAAATTACTCAAAGAATGCCCTTAAATTTTTTCCAACTGCTTTCGAGGAATTTTTTTATTTTTTGTAAATGGTTAATTTTTGGAAAGTACAAAAAATTGTTCAAAACGCTTCCTAAAAATTATTTTGGATTCTTTGGCTAATTCGTGATTTTATTTTTTTATATTTGTTCATTTAAAAAAAAATTGTTATCATTTTTCAAGTGATAAAAAAAATCTAAAGAAAACAACGAAAAAGTCTATCTATATTCGTCAACCTTTACGATGATGATAGTTGGGCAACGTAGACTTTGTTTATGGCAGACAGACGATAGGAGTTTTTTGACAATAGTATTTTGAAATGAGGGAATTTCTTTTGACAGCAATAAACTTAAAACAAAAACTGGAAAGCATAAAATGTTTCACGAATTAGCCGAAGAATACAAGATAATTTTTTGGAAGCGTTTTGAACAATTTTTGGATTTTACAAAAATTAACCATTTACAAAAAATAAAAAAATTTCTCGAAACCAGTTGGAAAAATTTAAGTACATTCTTTGAGTAATTTTAAGGACTGTTTCACTCTTGGTGTTTTCACCGAAAGTTCATAGTTTTCGATTTAAAAAATCATAAATGTATTTGAAAAAAATTTTCGGTTAGGGCGCCATTTTGAAAATACCAAGGCCTAAAATCGAACTTCAAACCATGGATTCTCAAAGCTCACACATTTATTCCACCGATTGCAGTGGTTGCAGGTTGATTGCTGACAGGAAAACTCTTGAAAACTCAGTTTAAAAAAAAAGGAGAGCGGAAAAATCATGCTTTTTTTGGTTTAAACAAAACTTTTTCATAATTAATAATATGTTGAAGCAATTTTGAGTTCGCTATGGGAAAGGGCCGGTCTTAAGCTTTAAAAATATGTCTCTCTGAATTTTTTTTGAAGCCTACAGCATTAGTTATGAGCTTCCGAAGACCGATGTACCGCGAGTGGCGTTTTCGTCGGAAACGGGTTAACAAACTTTTTTTTTAATTCAAAGGATTTTTTTTCGGCCGTGTATAAAAAAAATGTTTCTTTGGTTCCAATAAACTGTTTTTCAGTGTAAAATTAATTTTATAATATTAATGACTTAAAGAATTTTAATTGCTGTTTAGTCATAAATTTCTAATAATTTTTCAAATTTGTAAGCTGCTATTTTTCAACGAAAGCAACTCGTCTTGAGACCCTCTACGAGAAATAAATTTTTTTTTGTCAAACATGTCAGTCTCTTTCACCAAGTTATTACTACATAGTTATAAATATTATTTCATCTAAGGTAACTAGTTCAGATTTAAATAGCAATGTACTCTTTTCATTCTAATCAGTGACTGAATTCTAGCCACACAATTGGTTGATTCTGAATGATTTCTTGGTGAGAGCAACTCGAAACAACTGCTTGTACAGCCAGAATATAGTTAGTAATTGAAATTAGTAAAAATAACCAGTAATTAAAATTAATAATGTAATATTTAAATATCTTTTTAACAGAATCAAATTCGATGCAGAAAGTTGATTTAACTGCAAAAAGTCCTGAGAGCTCATCAAGTACATTTGATTTAGGAAACAATGAACATATCAGCGAGGGAAACATGGAGTCCTTTGTTTCTTTCCAGGAAGGTGAAAAGCACTTGTGTGGCGGGGTCCGATTGAAACCCTTAAAAGTTCTAATTTTCTTACGCTGTCATCTTAGAATTCATGAAAAATTTGAAAACATCAGCGTTGTGATTCCTGCTCTCCCTAATGATTGGCAGAGATTTTTTTCTATCAACAGTTCCACAGGGGTGGGACAAACTTCTTTTTATATCGTAACAGTGAGTAGCACTTCACAAAATTTAAGACTTAGACCTGAAACGAGTTTCATTTTGTTTTATATTACATAGAAAATTAGAAGATTAGAATTCGTTTGTTGTGAGTAAATTCAATGCACAGTTTTTTTTTTTAAAGAAAATAATTCAATTTTCGTTCCAGTTGGAAAAACCAAAAATTGATGTAGGCAAAAGTGTAGCAGTGAGTCGTTTAAGAAAGAATGCTCCTATATATGCAATTGGAGGAGCGGTAGTAGGATTGAATGAGGTATTGTAAAAGTACATGTTCAAAGAAATACTAACTCAATAATTAGAGTCAAGTTTTTTAGTTTTATATATTTATCTCTATTAATTCAATGTTTTGATAGTTTTCATTGCATTGGATTAATTTCATAAAATTCACAATACTTTTTGTAAAACAAATTATTTTTCTCTAAAGATTATAGAAACTTTTATATTATTATTTTTTAACTTTCTTGTAATAATAAAGAACTCAAATGCAAAAGAAGACTTATTTCTCAAACTATTGCATTTCTTGAATAAATCATATAGTAGACGAAAATAACGAATTCCAAAACACTTAATCTCTTGCTAAAAGTGCTTCAAAATGTGTAAAAGTTTTTGATACTTCCAAATACTTTGACAAATTACGTAAATCTTAAAAAAAAAAAAAGAAAGTTTTGTCTACACTGGAAAAAAACTTAGACTGCTAGTGATATTCTAGTAAAGTTAACTTAAATAAATAGTAAGAAAAGTCAGAAACTAGTTAAATCTACTATATATTTTCGATTAATTTAACCAAAAAACCAGTAATCCTCTAATTTATTTAGTGACAAAAGTAGAATATATGGTTACTGAGCCAATAAGGTAAATAGCCCAGTAACCGTCCGTGTACCAGTGATCGCCATTTTACTCTTGAAATTTGACAAAGTACTGAAACACAATTTCAATTGTACGGAAAAAAATAGAGTGTCAAAATTTAGGTATGTCAGTTTTATACTGCAGATAGTACCACGTACTATCTATAATTTTTTCTTGATAGTCAGGGAAACCATAATTTTATAGTCTGTTTGAATATCGACAGAATGTCAGGTTTACATTCTGAAATAGTTAAACGTTCAACACTTACACTCCGAGATAATCGAGCTAACGCTCCTGAGATACTCAGGTTTACATTCCAGGATTGCCATACATTCTGGGAAAGTCAAGCTGAACATCTAAGTTCAAGTTGACTACCTATTTTTCTCCGTGTGAAGTATTTTACAGCAACTGATAGTACGGATTAGTAAAATGGATTATAAAAAATTGTCAAAATCAATGACAACCCAATAAAATGCAAGATTATTTATGTGCCGATTACTGAAACTAAGATACCGATAACTGGGACATTTACCTTCTATATAATCTCAGTAGAAAACTTTAGAAAACATGCAAATCTTCTACCTCACGGATATTCGAAACCTTAAGCGTGAATATGTTACAGGATTCAGATGAAATTTTCGTGAAACGTATCAAAACAATTCATAAATTCCATGAAAGTGGCATTATTGTATATGAAGCGGATTGGATTGAAAAGCCATCATGTGAAAACGTAAGTACATTAATGGATAAATCGGGACAAGTGTGAAGTAATCACACAAGTTAAGAATCACCTAAGCGCACGCGTCCTACGACTCCTACGTATTCTTCTTCAAAATAAATGCATGAGAAGCTCAGTTGTTCTGCAAAAAGTTTTTAGTAGAAATTGGAAATGAAAATACCCAGGTGCATCCAATAATCAAATTAAATAAAAGTTTATTCCTCATAGGTTAAATATTCATAAAATATTACACCAATAAAAAAATGTTTTGCACGGAAAAAAATAGTTTAGTAAAGTTTATAGAACTGTTTAAGAGTTGGAGATACAGGCATTTACGGAACAGAGTTCTAGAAAATTTATAGAACTTTTCAGAATAAAATGCAGAACTTTCTCTCTAAACCTGAATCAGTGAAATAGTCACTGATTCAATCAGTGAAAATATATCAACTGATGAATCAGTGCCCTGCTTTGATTTCACTGATGAATCAGTGAACGCAATACGTGAACATAACTTTTGAATTCGCGAATTCAAAAAAGAGGTTAGATTTTCGACGCGCGCCATAACATAATCGTAAATGTGTTTTGGTGATTGCAAGTGCTCTTTGCAATCACATATAATTATCGAGACAATCAAAAGTATTCAACGAATACTTGCCGGATATAGTGTATGTACAGTAATTATTTCTCACGATAAAATTGGTAAGTCATTATAACCTTAAATTTTTTCATTGATTCGATCGATTTTTTCTTTTTTTTCAACGATTTAAATGTTAAAATCACATGCTTCATCCAAGGAGATGGGTGGTTCCTTACTCCTCCATTATCATCGCCTGTTTCGGCTTTTGATCTCTTGTTCAATGTCTACACGGAAAAAATAAGTACTGGGAAATTTACATGACAGAGTGCTCGACTTTCAGATACGTTCAAAAGTTACTTAAAACTAGAAGTACCGTTCTTGTACAATTAGATCAATAATCCTGGAAAAAGTATAGAACTTTCCAAAAGTATATTCAGTAGAAAGTCCGTGAAAATTCTGAGTACGCAAAATGTATAATGTCTACGAATCATTTGAGAAAATAAAGTTCAAAGATTGGATATTTTTACAAATTAATATGAAATTCTGAATATAGGCAGATAGAGCTCGCACAGCACTCGTGCATGAAAACCTCAAAGCCAGTCAATGAAATTTTTATGGACTATCAAAGGCAATAAGAAACAAAAATTATTTTCGCAAGCTGTCTTTTTTTTATATACTATTTTATTGATTTTTATTACAAATTATATTACCGCTGTTGAAATTAATATTACGCTGATATGATTCGAACCTTAACTTTTACCTAACCTACATGTATAACGCAGTCTAACCTTATAAATTAAACCGCACGGCTACCGAAGCACTTGCGATACTTCTCAAAAAATGTTGGGTACATTTTATCCTTTGAAAATGCAGGGCCGTGTAAGAAATTGCTGCACCTTCTTTCGCCATCAATTTTATATAAGGCTAAGAAAAGTTTTTAGATGAAGAGACTTATAATAAATTAATTACTGAATTCTAAGATATCAAATATAAGAATTTCATAATCTCTGAAGTTTATGTTAATTTACAAAGTAATAAAAATTTTGCGTATCTAAAAAACTAACATTGACAACTGCGAATCGTACCACTAAAAATTTCACAAGATTTTCAAGCGCAGTCCAAGAATTTTTCTTTGATTTGTATAGCAGGTATTCATCTCTTCCTAATCAAATTATTCTATCCAAACTCTTTTAAAACGTGAAGCACTCTTTAGAAGAAGTATTATTTGCCTTTCTATAATTTTTTCAAAAACTATACAATAAAATTTGAAAGAATTTCATTCATTGACTGTGCTTGAATTAATCTAGGACATTCTTTCTTTTTTTCGATGAAGTTCTAAGCTTCTTAATAAAAAGTATATAGGATCTTCGGAAAAATTTGTCCTGTCCAAAAGTCGAGGACTGTCAAGTAAATTTCCCAGTACTTATTTTTTCCGTGTATTACGTTTTCAATCTCCAATTTCCAACCTCGCTCATTAACTTTTTCAATTTCTTCGCGAACTATGTGTTCAATCTATTTCACTGATTCATCAGTCGAATTGCACTGATTCTCAGTGAAAGACTTATAGCTGCTGCCATCAGTGAATAGTCACTGCGAATCAGTGAACGTTCACTGATTCAGGTTTAAAGAGTTCAATAACTTTTTCTGAACTAAACTATTTCTTTTTTTTTTTTTAACTATTTTTACACTATTGTTTCCGTGTATTTTTCAACGTGTCGAAAATTGAAAATTGTTACATATATTGTGTTTTTTCTGTATTTTTCCGTTGGATCAAAATGATAGAAATTCATAAATCATTTTGATATGTTTTAGGAAAATCTTGGTAATCTTCTGTTTCAATATCAAAAACTTGTAGGATTTGGCATAGAAATTTCAACCAGTACTTCAAATTGTACTATCTTTGACTACATTTATAAAGATAAACAAAAAATCATGGACATGCTCTAACATTTGCCTGCTTTTCATCACATTATTCCGTTTTTTTACAGTCGTTGAATTATATCTAATTAAAAACGAATAGATAATCAATACAGATTATTTCAAGAACATTTTAGGTTTGACAATATACTTGATATTACCACTAAAGTATCTATTGTAACTTAACTGTTTGTTGGTTGGAAATAAAAAGTTTTTTTCAAGTTATGCAGTGTAGAATTTAAGTTTCTCAACTTCAAAAAATGCAGGGCCGTGTAAGAAATTGCTGCACCTTCTTTCGCCATCAATTTTATATAAGGCTAAGAAAAGTTTTTAGATGAAGAGACTTATAATAAATTAATTACTGAATTCTAAGATATCAAATATAAGAATTTCATAATCTCTGAAGTTTATGTTAATTTACAAAGTAATAAAAATTTTGCGTATCTAAAAAACTAACATTGACAACTGCGAATCGTACCACTAAAAATTTCACAAGATTTTCAAGCGCAGTCCAAGAATTTTTCTTTGATTTGTATAGCAGGTATTCATCTCTTCCTAATCAAATTATTCTATCCAAACTCTTTTAAAACGTGAAGCACTCTTTAGAAGAAGTATTATTTGCCTTTCTATAATTTTTTCAAAAACTATACAATAAAATTTGAAAGAATTTCATTCATTGACTGTGCTTGAATTAATCTAGGACATTCTTTCTTTTTTTCGATGAAGTTCTAAGCTTCTTAATAAAAAGTATATAGGATCTTCGGAAAAATTTGTCCTGTCCAAAAGTCGAGGACTGTCAAGTAAATTTCCCAGTACTTATTTTTTCCGTGTATTACGTTTTCAATCTCCAATTTCCAACCTCGCTCATTAACTTTTTCAATTTCTTCGCGAACTATGTGTTCAATCTATTTCACTGATTCATCAGTCGAATTGCACTGATTCTCAGTGAAAGACTTATAGCTGCTGCCATCAGTGAATAGTCACTGCGAATCAGTGAACGTTCACTGATTCAGGTTTAAAGAGTTCAATAACTTTTTCTGAACTAAACTATTTCTTTTTTTTTTTTAACTATTTTTACACTATTGTTTCCGTGTATTTTTCAACGTGTCGAAAATTGAAAATTGTTACATATATTGTGTTTTTTCTGTATTTTTCCGTTGGATCAAAATGATAGAAATTCATAAATCATTTTGATATGTTTTAGGAAAATCTTGGTAATCTTCTGTTTCAATATCAAAAACTTGTAGGATTTGGCATAGAAATTTCAACCAGTACTTCAAATTGTACTATCTTTGACTACATTTATAAAGATAAACAAAAAATCATGGACATGCTCTAACATTTGCCTGCTTTTCATCACATTATTCCGTTTTTTTACAGTCGTTGAATTATATCTAATTAAAAACGAATAGATAATCAATACAGATTATTTCAAGAACATTTTAGGTTTGACAATATACTTGATATTACCACTAAAGTATCTATTGTAACTTAACTGTTTGTTGGTTGGAAATAAAAAGTTTTTTTCAAGTTATGCAGTGTAGAATTTAAGTTTCTCAACTTCAAAAAATGCAGGGCCGTGTAAGAAATTGCTGCACCTTCTTTCGCCATCAATTTTATATAAGGCTAAGAAAAGTTTTTAGATGAAGAGACTTATAATAAATTAATTACTGAATTCTAAGATATCAAATATAAGAATTTCATAATCTCTGAAGTTTATGTTAATTTACAAAGTAATAAAAATTTTGCGTATCTAAAAAACTAACATTGACAACTGCGAATCGTACCACTAAAAATTTCACAAGATTTTCAAGCGCAGTCCAAGAATTTTTCTTTGATTTGTATAGCAGGTATTCATCTCTTCCTAATCAAATTATTCTATCCAAACTCTTTTAAAACGTGAAGCACTCTTTAGAAGAAGTATTATTTGCCTTTCTATAATTTTTTCAAAAACTATACAATAAAATTTGAAAGAATTTCATTCATTGACTGTGCTTGAATTAATCTAGGACATTCTTTCTTTTTTTCGATGAAGTTCTAAGCTTCTTAATAAAAAGTATATAGGATCTTCGGAAAAATTTGTCCTGTCCAAAAGTCGAGGACTGTCAAGTAAATTTCCCAGTACTTATTTTTTCCGTGTATTACGTTTTCAATCTCCAATTTCCAACCTCGCTCATTAACTTTTTCAATTTCTTCGCGAACTATGTGTTCAATCTATTTCACTGATTCATCAGTCGAATTGCACTGATTCTCAGTGAAAGACTTATAGCTGCTGCCATCAGTGAATAGTCACTGCGAATCAGTGAACGTTCACTGATTCAGGTTTAAAGAGTTCAATAACTTTTTCTGAACTAAACTATTTCTTTTTTTTTTTTTTAACTATTTTTACACTATTGTTTCCGTGTATTTTTCAACGTGTCGAAAATTGAAAATTGTTACATATATTGTGTTTTTTCTGTATTTTTCCGTTGGATCAAAATGATAGAAATTCATAAATCATTTTGATATGTTTTAGGAAAATCTTGGTAATCTTCTGTTTCAATATCAAAAACTTGTAGGATTTGGCATAGAAATTTCAACCAGTACTTCAAATTGTACTATCTTTGACTACATTTATAAAGATAAACAAAAAATCATGGACATGCTCTAACATTTGCCTGCTTTTCATCACATTATTCCGTTTTTTTACAGTCGTTGAATTATATCTAATTAAAAACGAATAGATAATCAATACAGATTATTTCAAGAACATTTTAGGTTTGACAATATACTTGATATTACCACTAAAGTATCTATTGTAACTTAACTGTTTGTTGGTTGGAAATAAAAAGTTTTTTTCAAGTTATGCAGTGTAGAATTTAAGTTTCTCAACTTCAAAAACAAACAAATTTGTGTATAGTTTTCATTTACATATTTTATTTGCTCATAATCGATACAATACTTTGGTACAAAAAATTCTTTAATGACCGAATCTGATAAATATATATTCGGAAAATATTTCATTGTAAAAGGAATGCGTTTATTAATTTTGAATCCTACAAATAAAACCGCAGTTTGACCATTTTTCATTCATTGTTATTTCTTCAATTTCTTAAAATATCCTGCTATAGATGCTATCTTCCATAAACAAGATCGTACAATTGGGTTAATTTTAATTGTATGCGTCTGATTGAGTTGACATTGTAGTGTCTTTATTTTTCGAAATTTATATAAAAATAGAATTTTCATTGCAAATGATCTTTTCTAATTTTAGCAAAATACTCTTCAACCTAATTAAGCAAAAGTAAGAAATTGTGGAGCTTTCTCTCGGGTACTGCAAAACTATAAGAAAAAAAAATTGCAGCAAGTTAGATGTGAAAATTGGATTTGCTGTAATACCTGTTAAGATTGTTTTCTCACGCCGTTAGCAATTTCTGTTGCAATTCCACAATAAATTTATTGGAAATTTATTTTCGCAACGTAATATGAATTTACAATATATGTTATGTACATCGAATTATGAGAAAAAATGCCGTTCTATACATATTTACACTACCGGTCAGAATTGTGGGACCACCTGTTTTTCGATGATTGCTTAAATTATCTTAATTTCAATTCTGTGAGTGATAAAATTTGTACTCTTAATAATGTGAAAGCCATCAAAATTATCTTTAAGATTAGTCTGGAATGAAGTCGTTTCGTTGTATTTTGAAGAAATTATTGCAGAAAAAGTCAAAATTTCAATACTTTCTTAAATTTTAAATAACTTTCGAAAAAATAAACATTTTTTGATGTTCTTAGGCTTATTTTAAAGCTAAGATTCTACGAACTAGCAGTAAATTGTGATTATAAATCTATAATTTTTTTCTTGGATAATGCGAAGAGTTAAAATTGTAACAAAAAAGTTTTGTAATTTCATTTGTGGGTAAATCATAATAAAGATCATATGAATATATATTTTAAGGGGATTCCAAGAATTTTGTTCGATTTTGTAGAAATTTAACTTCAAAATTAGTCCAAGAACATTAAAAAATGTTGATTATTTCGAAAGTTATTTAAAATTTAAGAAAGCATTGAAATTTTGACTTTTTCTGCAATAACTTCTTCACAAATTAACAAAACCAATTCATACTTGGCTCATTTTCTGAAGAATTTTGATAGCTTTGAATTTAATTAAGAGAACAAATTTTTTCACTCACATAATTCAAATTAGAATAATTTAAGCAATTATCGAAAAACAGGTGGTCTCACAATTCTGACCGGTACTGCACATATATAAATTTTGAAGCTAAAGATTTGAAATTAAAGCAAAATTAATTAATAAAGCTTCCTAAAATTTAAAAAAAAAATAAAAATAAATTTCTAAATTTGAATGAGTTAAATTTTAGTTGAATTTTACAGATTCAAATTAAAGGAGTTTAAAAATTTACACAAACCTTTTCAATCATTTTCGAAAACATTTTGACGTTGATTTAAGGCGTACAGTGTGAACAATATTTTGCTGGACAAAAATTTTTGAATCACAATAATTTTTTTCTTAAACAACGCTTTTGTTCTTACGATTATAAAAGATTTGATAAATTCAAATTTTGTAAATTTGGGAATTTAAAGAAGTGATCTTCACGTTATTTAAGAAATTTAGGTTCATTAGTAAGGCCTCGTCAAGTGAGAGTACAGATTTCCATTTAAACACTGTTTATTCATTAATTTTTTATTTGATTGAACATTGATTTTTCATTCTTGAAATCAAAATTGGAAAAACAGTTTTTTTCTATTCTCGATCGTTCTCGTTTATATAACGAGATGCTCGTTTAATTGAGACGACATGAGACGAGATTTATAAAATCCAAACGAGAATAATTTTCGTTCTCGGTCATTTCTCGCTCGTCTCGCTCGGTATGCAACTATAATCGAAGAAAATAAAAAAGAAACTGACCCAATGCCAAAAAACGAGAAATGAATAAAAATTCTGTGAATTTTGGGTCAATATAATAACAGACATGTTATCAAACATGTCAGTTTATAAATTATATTTAGTATTTCGAACATCGAAATGAGTAAAATTATGTTTAATAAAACTGTTGGACACTACTTAACATAGTGCCAACGTACCTGTATCCTGCATATTTAAACTTTTAGACTTATAATTTTGTTTAACGTCTTTCGAAATGTAATAAATATGAATACACGAAAAAAACGGAATTACATACAAAATACATTTTTTTAACTAGAAAAAATCTGTTCATTGTTTTTCGGACCAATCCTTCTTCTAAATAATAAAAATTCTGCCCGCTTCGCGGGCACATTCTCATCGCGCGCTCTGCGCGCAGCTCGCGTCGCTCGCAAGTTTGAGCGCGCCGAGGGCGCGCGATTCGATCGTCGCGCTTCGCGCTCCGTTCTTTCTGGACCTCGCGCTTCGCGCGCGGTCTTGTGCACTCCCCAAACAATTAAGGTTATTTCTTATAATTTGATACTGAAGCTCAAACCAATTTTATAATAATATTACAGATGATGTACATTACACATTTTCTCAAAGTCACTGAATTTCTTTTTGAATTTAAGTGAAACAGGAAATTCAATTTACTTAAGGCTCTATCAGCCTTAAGGAACACATTCTCATCATGGCGCTCGCGCTTCGCGCTCGATTTTCTGTATACATTTCAGTAACTTTTTAATAAATTATATGATTAAAATAATTCATTTTCTTCCAAATCTCTTAAAAAGAAAAAACCATCTTAGACTTTATTTAACTAAACTATTTTGCAGAACAAAGCTTATTTCTTATCTCACATATTTTGGTGAAAAAAATCGAATTTTTTTAATATTAAAAATCAAAACATAAAATATAAATCCTGTCCCGAAATTTCTTTTTGAGAATTTGTAGACCTCATTTAGGCAAGTAACTATCCATCTAAACGTTTTTTTTATCTCGTATATTTTGTATAAAAAATGGAATTTTTGAATTTTAATCGTATTTTTGGAATTGAAACGAAAAATATATGTTTTATCAGAAACTGTGTGGGACAAAACTTGTAGATCTTTTTGAAACTAACAACTTTGTATTCTTACGTTTTGTTGGTATTTCCAATATTATTGTTAAAAAATTGAATTTTGGATTTTTCAATAGTTTTTTTTTTAATTAAAAAGAAAAATATGCATATTATGAAAAAATGTTATAATTCAAATTTGTAGGCCTTATGTATTCAATAATATTGTATCATAACGTTTTTTAGTATCTCGTATAATTTAACTGGAAAATGGAATTTTGATATTGACTTTTTTCGAATTGGAATATGCTGTAACATTTCTAATTTTGATTTAATCAAAAAATGTTATAAGGATAATTTGTAGAGATTTATGAGCACTATCAAAAACCAGTATTGGAATTTTTGATTTTTTCAAAAAATTATTTTCAAAAACACAAAAGTAGTGCTCCATCCCTCAATTTTGATTGGATGTGGCTGGTTAACGAACTTGTCCTTACTTTTCGGCTCCGATAAAGTGTACCCAAGCTCAATTCAATCTGATAATTCTATCGAGTTATGCCGCACACGACCTACAGACAGACAGACAGACAGATAGACACTTTCGTAAAAACCATTTTTTCTGACTCAGGGGTCTCAAAACGTAAAGATTTGATGAAAATTTCGAAAGTCATTTTTCACATAAAACCAATACCTTCTCATCCATGATGAGAATGTAAAAAGTGAGAAATTGTCTTTTTTTTCTACAATAGATCTTCCGATTTTTACATTCTCATCATGGATGAGAAGGTATTGGTTTTATGTGAAAAATGACTTTCGAAATTTTCATCAAATCTTTACGTTTTGAGACCCGCTGAGTCAGAAAAAGGGTTTTCACGAAAGTGTCTGTCTGTCTGTCTGTAGTAGGTCGTGTGCGGCATAACTCTCGATAGAATTATCAGATTCAATTGAGCTTTGGTACACTTTATCAAAGCCGAAAAAGTAAGGACAAGTTCGTTAACCAGCCACATCCAATCAAAATTGAGGGATTGAGCACTAATTTTGTGTTTTTGAAAATAACTTTTTGACAAAATCAAAAATGTCAATACTGGTGTTGGATAGTGCTCATAAAACTCTACAAATTATCCCCATAACCTTGTTTGATTACATCACAATTAGAAATGTTACAGCATATTCAAATTCGAGAAAAGACAATATCAAAATTCCATTTTCCAGTTGAATTATAAGAGATACGAAAAAACGTTATGATACAATATTATTTTTTACATAAAGACCTCCAAATTTTAATTGTAACATTTTTTCATAAGATGCATAGTTTTCTTTTTAATTAAAAAAAAAACTATTGAAAATCCAAAATTCAATTTTTAAACAATAATATTCGAAATACGAAAAAAACGTAAGAATACAAAGTTGTTCGTTTTAAAAAGATCTACAATTTTCGTCTCACACAGTTCCTAATAAAACATATATTTTTCGCTTCAATTACAAAAATACGATTAAAATTCAATAATTCCATTTTTTAGACAAAATATGTGAGATACAAAAAAACGTTTAGATGGAAAATTATTTGCCTAAATGAGGTCTACCAATTCTCATTAAGACATTTTGGGACAGGAGGTATATTTTATGTTTTGATTTTTAATATTGAAAAAATTCGATTTTTTTCACCAAAATATGTGAGATACGAAATAAGCGTTGTTCCTTCAGGCTGATAGAGACTTAAGTAAATTGAATCTCCTGTTTCACTTAAATTCAAAAAGAAATAGAGTGACTTTGAGAAAATGTGTAATTCACATCATCTGTAATATTATTATAAAATTGGTTTGAGCTTCAGTATCAAATTATAAGAAATAAACTTAAATATATGCGAAGAGCACAAGACCGAGCGCGAAGCGCGAGGTCCAGAAAGAACGGAGCGCGAAGCGCGACGATCGAATCGCGCGCCCTAGGCGCGCTTAAACTTGCGAGCTGCGCGCGAAGCGCGCGATGAGAATGTGCCCGCGAAGCGGGCAGATTTTTTTATCTTGAATTAGGCTCCTGCCATTAATTTCTCTAAGAACCTAAAATTAGATAATAGAAATATCGTGAAATTTTACGTTACCTTTGTAACATGAAAATTTTGTAAATTTTCGGAAATTTCTAACAGTTTATCTCTCTTTTGGGTACTTTAAAACTATGAAAAACAAAACTATAGCAAATTAGATGTGAAAATTAGATTTACTGTGATACCAACTTTGTTTTTCATACACTTTGAAAAATTTCTGTTGGAATTTTATAATAAATTTACTGGAATTTCATTTCCAAAACGTAAAATAGTTTTAAAATATATGTTATTTACACCGGATTGTGAGAAAAAATTCCGTTTTCTACGTCTGCAAGGTGAGTTTTTAATCTTGACACTGCAAAATATCTCAAAAAATACGCATCGTACAAAAAAAATACCTATAATAAAAACTTTTTAGTTTTGAGAGCAAAAGCGTATTCGCAAAAATGTTTAAAGCGTCATCTATCGCGAACTAAAAAAAAGTTTCGTACGATGCATATATTTTGAGATATTTCGATATCTTATGATAAAAACACTCTAAGAACAAGTGTGTTACTTCTACACATAAATCACAATATTAATTTTTTAGGCATTTGAAGTGTGTATTTTCAATACACATTACAAACGTAACGTTTAATTTTCAAACACTTTAACGTTTTGTACCCGAAAAATTGAGTTGGCAATGTTTAAATTACACATTTCACTACACACTTGTTTTTAGAGTAATAACTTTGATAGTATAGGCCTCAATTTCGACACACGTTTTTTCTACTGATTATGAATCCATTGTATTGCACATACCAGTGTGTGAATAATAATGTCGTAAGCTAATGTTTGTAGATTAGAATATTGTTTTTATCCGTAAGAATATAGCGGACGTGTCATAAGAATACAGTAAATCAGTCCATCATCTGAAATCAGTGCATTCGTATTAGGTTTTTAATAACTAATATAAATCAATTCTTCAGTTCTATACAGTGTGGCCCTACTTTACTACGTGTATAATTATTGCATTCATAAATTTTAAAAATAACTTTCCATGCATCAGCTATGATGGAAGGCTTAACAGCTGTAATATTTTGCTTTTTTGTGGCTCTATCTTATAGCAGAGGTAATTATGTACCTTCCTACATTCAAAAGTCTGTATTTGCAGTCAAAAAATGTAATGAAAACCTAAGTAATAGAAATTATTTACCATTAGAACTAATTACTTTGAGTTCATCATATATGTGAATACTTTCCTTTTTTAATTTTCATTGTTACTATAGAAATATGGTTGAGTTAATTTTTTGATCTGTTGTGATGATTATAATAATCTTTGTTATTTGTTATTTTATATTGAATGATTATCTTACATATGATATTGCGTAAATTGTATTTTATTTTTAATCCGTCATTTTGGATTTTGAAATTCTTGTGTCATATTCGAATTCAACAGTTCGAAGAACTTTAAGATATCAAGTGTCATAAAATACCGATAACATATCACTTAACGTACTGTTTGCTCAAAAAGCAGAATTTATTTTTAGCAGCCAAAATGTTAAGAGCGAAAACAAATATCACTTCATGATTACCTTCAACTGTTTCAAACCGTTTTTACTTACGTTTCGTAAGTGAAAAAAAAGATTTCAATGGTCCTTTAAGTACAATAAATTTGTAAAATTTCGTTAGCATATGATATTTTATATCGAATTGCACATAAATGCAAAAATTTATTCTATTTCAAATAAGTAGTTTTTAATTATTTTCATATATTACTTCTTCAGTTTTTGAAACATATTGTATTTTCAGAAGTATTGTTATTCATTTGGAAGAAAAGAGATTAATTACCAAGAAAAACATTTGAAACATAAAAAATAATGCATTTAACAAATTTTATTGTTAGCCGAACTTTTTATCTTTACGCTTCATGCCAAGTTTTTAAAAATGATGTGATTCTAATAAATCACGGATCATTTTTTCAGGAAAAAAATCCACTACTATTTAACCGTTTCCAATTTTCTGAAATGAATAAAATTGAGCAGTTTATTTATAAGAATTTTGTTTTGGAAAATTGATTTTTAATGATTTCAGCCATTAAAGAATTTATTCCCAAAAATTGGAAATGGTCAAGTTGTAGAGAATCTTTTTCCCGAAAAAATGTTCCGTGATTTATTAGAATAACATGATTTTTTAAAACTTGATATAAAACGATAAGAAAAAAAGTACGGGTGATAATAAAATTTGTTAAATGCATTGTTTTTTTATGTTTCAAATTTTTTTCTTGGAAATTAATCTCTTTTCTTTCAAATGATCCCTTCAATAATAATATTGCTATTCTTGAAAACAAAATTATCTATTTTTGCCCGAGGTTTAATTTTCATGGATAAACTACCTTAAACTGACACTTTTGCGGTAGCGATTTTTTCGGAAATGACATCGTCAACCATGGTATTTCTTTTTCCTAAATGAATCTAGCATAATTTATTTAGATAATTTCAGTGATTTTATTATAAACGCCGAAGTCACCTTAAACAGATTTAAATTGTCTAAACAAATGTTAATGGGTTAATAAATTAATAAATCAAAATTTTGAAAAAAATATAAGACCTTTTTATTTCCGGGAACCTCACAAATTGGGTTGGGGGGGGGGGGGGGGGGTCATTGCCCTATAGAATAAAAAAGTGATTTTGAACCACCCTTATATGATATGCATAGATCTGTATCTTACATATTTAAGCTTTCTGATTGACTTATAAATAATACTTCTCAACGTGCCTTGGAAAGTAATAAATACAAAATAGGGTTTTATACTTAAAACAAATATTTGCATTCCCATCCTATGAGAAGGTATTGGTTTTATGTGAAAAATCACTTTCCGAATTTTTATCAAATCTTTACGTTTTGAGACCCCCTGATTGGACTTTGGCACACCTTTTGAGGGTTCGAAAAGAAAGGGCGAGTTCGTTAACCAGCCATTTTTGACAAATGGTTCTGATTTTATCGATAAAAAAACGTTTTTGTAAAAATAAAAAATTCCATTTTACCGCCAAAATATACAAATATGGCATTAATGTTGAGAAACTTGATATCTCAATAAATGTGAAAATACGAAGGACGGAAAAAAATAATCAGTAAGGTAGGGATCGGATAGGTCGTACATGACCATAAAGTTACGTCTTACTTGAGTCACATGATCAATATAATTTTTATTAGAATAATTGAATCAGTGAAATGCCTTTTCATTGATTCATCAACGAAAAATATTTTTCACTGTTAAGTCAGTTAATTTCCACTGAAGTAATCAGTGAAATTTGACTGATTCAGATTTCGAGTTTAATTCTAAAATAAAAAATAAAAATATTGGACAGGAATCGATTCTGATTCCAATTAACTTCCTTAGATTTAAATGCTGATGTACCCTTTTGATTCCAATCAATAACTGAATTTTAGCTAAACAATTAGTTGATTTTTAATGATTTCTCAGTCAATGTAGCTTAAAACAACTGCTTGTACAGCTAGAATGTAGGTACTTATTGAAATCAGTAAACATAAATACTGATTAAAATTAAAATATAAAAGGTTTTACGTCCGAACGAAATTCTTCATTAGAAAGAGGAGAAATGACCAACCTCGGACTGCGTGAATTGTAATCCTTATTTATTCATCTTGATTACGTTTCGATGACTAAATGTCATCCTCTTCAGATCATCTTACATATAATGAAATTTGAATTTCCTTTAATCTATGTACAACAAAAAACAAAATTGTAAAACTGTTAACAATTAATGAACATAAGCAACCAATCAAAAAAATTACCTGTCATTACAAACACAAGATTTACAGAAACATCACTAAGATTTTGTCAAAATAAAAAAAACCGCAGTCAGCAACTTTCCATGATGTTTTAAATTTTGGAAAAAACAACATCATTGGAAAATGTATCACTATTAATATTAAAAAACAACTGTAGTCAAAATTTGTAAAAATCCAATTGACATGCAGCTTTAGATTCATTTAACTTAAAAATTCTTAAATAATTTTCTCACAATTTTACAATAAACGTTGATATTATAATTAAATTTGTCGGATTAAGTAATTATATTATATTAAATTATTATTAAGTAATTATTATTTAATTATTCCAAATAATAAGATTGAAGATACTATAGAAAATTTCAATTCCTATCATTCACGTTTAAAATTTACATTTGAGCTAGAGATAAATAATACACTTCCTTTTTTAAATTTGTTGATCATAAAAAATCAAGATGGTACTCTTGTAACAAATTGGTTTAGGAAAAACACGTTTTCTGGTAGATATTTAAACTTTCTTTCAAATCATCCTTTTAAACAAAAAATTGCGATCATAAAAAATTTAGTTGATACGGCAATATTACTGTCAAATGAAAAGTTTCATGAAGAAAATTTGGAAATAATTAAGAATTTACTGGTGCTTAATAATTATCCGATAAAATTGATTAATAAACATATAAATATTAGAATTTTTCAAATTAAGAATAAAAATACAATGTTAGAGTTCAATCCGAATAATAAACAGAGTGAAATAGATTACAAACGTGTAGTTTCTATTCCTTATTTTGGAAATTTTTCGCATAAAATTAAAAGACTTTTAAATGATTATAATTTGACCACGGTTTTTAGAAACACATCAAAACTTGATAAATACATAAAATTAGGTAAAGACCCATTAGAAAAATTAGAAAATTCAAATGTTATTTATAAGATTCCATGTTTAGATTGTTCAAAAACTTTTTCTTTTTCTGATTTAAAAGATTACAATCCTTTATATGATATAATTTTAGATCAACTTATATAATATAAAACAATCTTTTTAATAAAAGTATTTAATAAAAATTTGATTCTATATTCTACTACACTTGTATTTCGATGTTTTCTATTGCTACGGTACTGTTATCAAATTTGTCCTCTATTATTCCGTTAGCTTGCGTTTAAATCCTTAGTAGTTTCTGATCGTTGGCATAATGATGCCACTTAATCCGACAAATTTAATTATAATATCAACGTTTATTGTAAAATTGTGAGAAAATTATTTAAGAATTTTTAAGTTAAATGAATCTAAAGCTGCATGTCAATTGGATTTTTACAAATTTTGACTACAGTTGTTTTTTAATATTAATAGTGACACATTTTCCAATGATGTTGTTTTTTCCAAAATTTAAAACATCATGGAAAGTTGCTGACTGCGGTTTTTTTTATTTTGACAAAATCTTAGTGATGTTTCTGTAAATCTTGTGTTTGTAATGACAGGTAATTTTTTTGATTGGTTGCTTATGTTCATTAATTGTTAACAGTTTTACAATTTTGTTTTTTGTTGTACATAGATTAAAGGAAATTCAAATTTCATTATATGTAAGATGATCTGAAGAGGATGACATTTAGTCATCGAAACGTAATCAAGATGAATAAATAAGGATTACAATTCACACAGTCCGAGGTTGGTCATTTCTCCTCTTTCTAATGATTAAAATTAATAATGTAATATTTTAAATATCTTTTTAACAGAATCAGATTCGACGCAGACAGTCGTATTAACCGGGAAGAGTAATAAACGCTTATTAAAATGCGTAAGCTCATCAAGTACTGCTGATTCAGAAGTCGATAAGCATATCAGCCAGGCAAACAAGGAGTCCTTTCTTTTTTTTCAGAGGGATCGAACGCACCTATGTGTTGGGCTCTGAGTGAAACCTTTAAAAGTTTTAATTTATATAGACTGTCATACTAATATTTACGAAAATTATAAAGGCATCAAAGTTGCTCTCTAAACCTGAATCAGTGAAATAGTCACTGATTATATCAGTGAAAATATATCAACTGATGAATCAGTGCCCTGCTTTGATTTCACTGAGGAATCAGTGAACACGTCACGTGAACATAACTTTTGAACTCGCAAATTCAAAACTTTCATCTACACTTTACTGATTCATCGTCCCTTAACAATAATAATAATAATTACGTAATTTCGTTTTAGTGTTGTTTAGCCTAAAATAAACGAGTTCGTCGATCGTTAAAATATATTGCTGGTTTTATTACTCCCACCTGAAGCTTTCACTGATTCAATAAGTGAGTTCAATCTATTTCACTGATTCATCAGTCGAATTTCACTGATTCTCAGTGTTCACTGATTCAGGTTTAGAGAGTGTGATTCCTGCTCTCCTAAATAATTTACCGAGAATTTCTTCTAGCAAAGATATCAAACACGTGATGAAAACTCTATATGACATCGTTATCGTAAGTAGTACTACACAAAATTTAAGACTTTACACTTTAATTAGTTTGACCTTGTTTTATATTAGAGATTTTTATAGTTATTTTAGCGTCATTTTGAAAAGAAAACTATATTTTCGTTTTAGTTGAAAAAACCACGAGAAAAATTAGACAGTAACACAGTAGTTAGTTATTTGACAAAGGAGGCTCCTTATTATGTGAAATTGGAGGAACGGTAGTAGAAATGAGTGAGGTATTGTATAAGTACATGATCACAGAAATACTAACTCAATACTTACAGTTACTTTTTCAGCACATAGAGGAAAAAATCTGTTGCATTTACTGAGTCTATAAGTTGAAATTGTGCCAGCAACAAATTCCTGTAAATTTAACAGATATTTCAGCACAATTTACCTCTTTTTTGTAAACATAACTGGTTTGTAGATAAATATTACAGGAATGTCTGTTGGATTAACATTTGGAAGAAAATTCCTCGTTACAGGCATTTTCGTCGTACTTAATGAGAAATCTGTTAAGTTACAAAAAAAGAGATGAATTGTATTGAAATCTCTATCAAAGCAGAAATTTTATGCTTTTACTATTTTAACTTATAGACTCAGTAAATGCAACAGATATTTTTCTCTCTGTATTATCTATTACAATTAGGCCAATGTTTCCCTACACTAAAAGGAAATTTTTCTTCAAGTAAAACATGTTTTGGTTGCCGTAACCAGAAGTTAGGTTCTCTCAACAGAAGTTCGTTTAAAAAAATTCGATTTCTGGTTACAGTAACTAAACGACCTATTTTTTCGTGTAGGTTTAATTGTCTTGAATTAGTTTCATAAAATTCACAATATTTTTTTTAAAACAAATTGTTTTTTTCTGAAGATTATAAAAACTTTTTTATCACCAATTTTTATATCACAGGAAAAACAAAGTGTAGAACGTTTTTCAGATAAAATGGAGAGGGGTAAAATTTTGGAGGGTAAAGTGAAATTTACCCTGGTTCGAGGTAATTACTATCCTGTGAACTTGCAGTAAACAGTTGCTGAAGAGTTTCAAATAGAAAAATTGATTAAGATTGTTGTAATCTTAGTAATTGATATGATACGTATAAGAAATTTAAATAGCAATAAACATTTGATTTCTAAACCTTCATATACTATACATTATGGAATTTGAATACATATATAATAAACAAACAGCAAGCTTAAAACCTTCAAACCAGAAGATTTGATAAATAAATAAACGAAAAGGCTAAAAACTTAATATATGATAAGAGAAATAAATATATAAGAACTTCAACTATTTTTAACAAATAGAATTAAGGCCATGGATCAATCGGATTTATAAAACTTATGGACAATTACAGTTAACTGTAAACATTTTTGCAAAATTTTTACTCAAATGAAACTGACAAACGTTCTCTATCGTGTTCTGTAATATTTTCCAAATTTTCAGGAAGATATTTTGTAAAATAAAAAAGTTATCGTACACGGACTTTTACAGGAATTTGGTCGCGTGATCTGGTTGATCCATGTCCTTAATTTTTTTCTAATCACTTAAGTTAATAAAACTCTATTAACCAGTGTAATTTTTATTCACTGAAAATTGAACATAATTAGGATGAGAGAGAAAGTGAATCAAATTAAGTATTCAGGATCTATGAGAAAATGAAAAAACATAACTCTGCTTATTTTTCAAATTACCTTGTTACGAAGAAAAAGTTGAGATAGTCAGCCTTGATTGACTTAAATTAGTAGTTACAACTTTGCTTAAGGCAGACACTCAAGCAGTAGTATAATGATGGATAGGGTCAGACAACTTAATGCAATATTCAACTTGGCTTACTGACTTCACTAGTTATTTATTCTTCAATTTAACGCACAAATTGACAGTGAGTCTTACTTATACCTCTACATTTTTCCAATTTATTTTTTAAATTTATGAATTTCCAAAATAGATTAGTTAGAAAACATGATAAGCAGAAAGAATGGAGAGTTTTTAATTTCTTAAACTCGATCTATTAAGAAATTAAAATGGAAAAAAATTAATTCTTAAAAAAAAACTTACAATTATCAAACTAATCAATCATTTGTCTGATAAATTAAATAGAAAATAATATCAGTAACATTAATGATAATAATTTTACTAATCTAAATCAAATTTGAATGATTTTCTTATATTTACCAGAATTACTAGAATCGAATTGAAAGTTGTTCTTTTAGGGTAAGTAAACTTGAAGATTATTTACTTTTATATAAATTATATTAATTCTGCTTATATGAAAACAAATATATTGGAATTGAGAGTTATACTATCTAAAAATGTTGTAATAAAATAACAATACACCAAATGCAAAAGATAATCGATTGCACTCGATCCAAAGCACGTTTTTACTTTTCTTCTCTGGTTGTTCGATGCGCGACGCGAAAGCGACTGGCTCTCAACGAAGGTTCGTTACTCATAGTCATGAGCGTGGGTGGAAACGAGAGAGAAAAAGAGAAAGAGAGAGGACGTAAGAGAGAGATGCAAGAAGAGGGCGGTTTAGATGAAAAGGGTATGGGTTTTAGCAAGCGCTTAACTTTTATCACATCAGTTTATCTTTATTTTTCAAGAGAGCTGAAAATCGTATAAGATAAAAGAAAGTAGAAAGAAAAAAAATTCTATGGGAATCCTTTAAAATATAACTACAATGAATTGATGTACCTTTATTGAAGTTTTTGTTCGGCACATATGTCTCGAAGAAAAGAATTTCGCTCTTATTGATCTGTTGTTTTTATTTACAATGTTATAAATGTCTTAATTTTACAATACTTTAATGCAATCCTATTTCCAAAATGTAATGCAAAATTACGTCGAACTATTGTAAAGTAAAATCACAGTACTTGTAAAGTAATTATAACAGCGTCTATTCTGGTTTTTCTTTATTTACATAGATTCACTTTTGGTACTAGACAATCATGCAAGATGATGTGTAATAAAAATTCTATCTAGATTTTATACTGGCGTAAGATACTACATTATTTTAAACTTAATATTTTATTTCTTAAGTATTAGACGTAGTTTCAATTTATTTCAAAATTCATTTATGCTTAGTAATTTGGTAGATGCCTGTCTTAACGAAGGTCGACTTATTGAATTGACCTTAAACTCAATAACAGTTTATGGAAGTAGTAAAAACGGGATAAAAATGAATTGAAATTTAATTTGGAAGAATAAAAATAAATTTTTTAGAAAAAATTAATTTCGTGACAAAATTATTTGTTTATTCATATTTACTTGATATTTCATACTTTTATTGTTGCCTCTTTCAAAACGGATTAAAATTATTTTCTTTTATATTTTCTCTGACTTTTAAAAAACGTTACTTAGTTTGTGGTTACTTCTATCTTAATAGGTTGATCTACCTTAACTTCATAATATTTTCAATATTATTATTAAAAAGATTCATTTAATTATAAACTCCTGATATTAAATCATCCGTTTAAGCGTATCTTCCAGGATAATTATGATTGTAAATAATCTTAACTAACTGCAGATAAGTTTTTCAGTTTCCTAAATTATTATAAAGAAAATATAATTCCAAATTAAAAGCATTAATGTGAGGTACATATTTGTATGCTGATAAATTATTTTTTCAAAGATTACAACCGTTGGAATTTTTTTTTTAAATCCAATGCCATTAAATCACATAGAATTTTATTTATTCATCAAATGAAGTATTAACATTTTCCACCACTCAAAATCAAAATCATTTATTTACCGCTAATGCCAACGCAAACTCTTTAAGGATGTAGTCTCGTGTTAGGGCTTCGAAAAATCGATTTTTTTTTCACATATTTCGAAAGTATAATAAATTGAGAGTATATTGTAAAAATTTCAGACCGAAATATGAAATATTTATGAAGCTATACCACCAATTCTCAACGAAAAAAATCACAATTTTTTGAATGATTTGTTTTTATAAGTCTGCCATTTTGTTATTTGGTAATAAAAATGTTTATATCTAGTACGGGACAGAGCCACAAGCATTCAGAATAATAATTAATTTGATTTTTTTGTTTGAGATAACTCCAAGTGCCGTAATCATCCACGCCACCCACCTACCTCTTTTAAAGCTGTCTAACTTCATCTTTAAAAAACAATTATAAAATTGTGTATAATAGAGTAAACAAACATTTTTTTATAAAGTTTACATTGTTAATAATAACATGTAAAAAAAATTGAAATATTTGCATATACTTCCATTACAGTATTGTGAAATTACAACAGAAATTTTTTACCGTGTAAAACATATGTTACTGCTACTAATTTAATTATATATTGCTTCTTATAAAATATAGAATTGTCAAACGTTAAATGTTTTAAATTTGAATTGAATGTATAAGTTAAATCTGCTTAATTGGATTACGTAATAATCAATATTATATATATATATATATATCTGTTTTTGTGTGTTGTTATTATCATGGGAAAACATAGAAAAATGAAAGGTCAAGGATTGGGTTGAAGTTTGTGACGTCTCATGTGACGAATTTTTTGTTGTTCAAACTAGAAAACAAACTTGCTTGGATCAAATTTCAAAAAAAAATTTTTCCATTAAAAAATGTTGTTTTTGTGGAAAATTACTATTTTGCATATTTTTGATTGTTTTAAAGATCATACGAAGAAAAAAAAAATTCGTCACACGAGACGTCACAAACTTCAGCCCAATAGGTCAATCTGGATATCTTTAGAAATTTAGAATCAGGTTGACTGTATACAGAAGGGGAAAGCAAGATATTCGACTCGATCATCCCAAATGGGCGACTTTATCATACAGGGAGTCAACTTAATCTAAATATAAATAGTCGATATAAATATTTCAAAAGGATAAATTTGAATATCACGAATAAGTGTCAACTTGAATATCCAAAATTGTCAAAATCACTATTTCTAATGGTAAAATATATTTTTCAAAATTATTTTTAAAAATATCATAAAATGAACCAGAAGGCTCACGTGACGTCCATATATGCGTATTTGAAGTTTGCATATTCTATGCACACAGTCTCAAAGGAAGATGCAAATTAATAATGAGTAGGTCAAAGTACGCAACTTTGTTCTAATTTCAAATACATACATTATTTTATTCATTTACACAAACAAAATAAATCGCACAAATATATAAATACCTAACAAATATTTAACGAATAATAATTTATAATTTTTTTTTATTATAAGTATTTTATACCATTTATGATTTATTTTCACCAAAAGATTTACACATTTAAAATGATTATTTATTCTAAGCTTTAAAAATTAAAGTCCTAAAGAAAAATTTTCAAGCGTAATTGTGAATAATTTCGTGCTGATACACTATACATAATTTATGAATTGTCAGATTGATTAAATTTTATTTGGTAAAAAATAATCACTCGCAGTGTTTCTTTTTAATATAATAAACTTGTAAAAACCTAATCCGAATGTTACTTTTCCGCTTCTAGAGAAAAATACAATAATTAACAAATGTGCATGTAGTTACGATCTTATCGAGATAGCAGAAGTGTATGTATACTCTCGTCAAGAAATTTTAACCTTATTTTAACCTTCACTTAGTGAAAATTTAACTACTACTAAGTCGATTAATACGAAAGTGCTATAGTAATGAGTAGTAATGCTTACTGAAGAAATAGGTAAGCGATTTCGCACGATTTCAATTGATACACTCAGAAAAAAGTTTCATTTAAATTTGAGAAATCGTTTTTATAACTTTATTTTTTGAATTAGAAGTAAAAACACCTTTTAAACAAATATAAATTCATTTGATTTTCATAAATCAGGTTTTTAGCCTTTTTTAAGGTAGTTCGTTCACAAAAATTAGATCTCAGGTAAAAATAGATAATTTTGCTTTCAAGAATAGTAATATTATTATTGAAGGGCTAATTTGAAAGAGAAAAGACTATTTTTCATGAAAAAAATTTGACACACAAAAAAATAATTTTATTAATAAATTTTATTTTTGCCCAAACTTATTTTCTTATCGCTTCGAGCTAAATTTTTAAAAATGATGCGATTCTAATAAATCATGGTTCATTTTTTTAGGAAAAAGATTCTCTAGATCATGACCGTTTCCTATTTTTGAAATTGAATTAATTATTATCAAATACAGCAATTTGTTTATAAAAATTATGTTTTGAAAAATTGTTTTTTTTATAATTTCAGCCATTAAAAAATTCATTTTCAAAAATTGGAAACGGTCAAGTTGTAGAGAATATTTTTCCTAAAAAAATGAACCATGATTTATTAGAATCGCATCATTTTTAAAAATTTAGCTCGAAGCGATAAGAAAATAAGTTTGGGCAAAAATAAAATTTAATAATAAAATTATTTTTTTTGTGACGTTAATTTCTTTAATTCAAAGAAAAAAAAAGCAATCAAGAAATTTCTTCAAATCAAAGAAACTTCTGTTTGACTGTATAGCAATGCACAAATTTGTTTGATTTAAAGAAATTTCTTTTTAATCAAAGAAACTTTTTTGTGGGTGTAGTCTTTTCACTGATGCATATTCAAGGGGTAGATCAATAGTTTCTCTTTATTTAAATTTCTCCTGTATTTTCACTTGAAGAAATTACGTCAACCATTGAGACAGCTATTAAAACTACTTGTGCAGAAATTATACATTGCTCAGGCTGGGCCCAGTCCTAGCGAACTGTGGTTATGGCATGAAACTCCGAACCTAGCATCCATATATGTAGAGAATAAAAAATGTATATTTACAATGAATTATTTGAAGGGCAATAACTGCATTGAAATTACAAGAATACAAATGCAGAAATAAGTTAAAAATTACATTTCTATTATATCTATTACTTACACAGAACTAGCGATAAGCGCTGTATGGATTTTCTTTCTTATCGACACTCAGTAATGTGAAAAATTTTGACTCACCAGCATAGATTCATGTGATACTATAGCAACTTTATTATTTGATGGTAAAACGAGAGTTATCAATATACAGTAAAAACTAGAGATCAGATGCATATGAATGATTATTGGAAAACAGGAATGATTACGAGAAAAGGAATTAGAGTAATGGTCAATAAAGAAATTATTTCCAAAATGCATGTATATATTACTTTAGCGTTCAGGCAACTACCGAAATTTTAAAAAAAATTTCTTATCAAAGTAATTGGCACAACTACTCATTTTTACATTCTCATCATGGATGAGAAGGTATTGGTTTTATGTGAAAAATGACTTTCGAAATTTTCATCAAATCTTTACGTTTTGAGACCCCCTGAGTCAGAAAAAATGGTTTTTACGAAAGTGTCTATCTGTCTGTCTGTCTGTCTGTAGGTCGTGTGCGGCATAACTCTCGATAGAATTATCAGATTGAATTGAGCTTTGGTACACTTTATCGGAGCCGAAAAAGTAAGGACAAGTTCGTTAACCAGCCACATCCAATCAAAATTGAGGGATGGAGCACTACTTTTGTGTTTTTGAAAATAATTTTTTGAAAAAATCAAAAATTCCAATCCTGGTTTCTGATAGTGCTCATAAATCTCTACAAATTATCCTAATAACATTTTTTGATTAAATCAAAATTAGAAATGTTACAGCATATTCAAATTCGAAAAAAGTCAATATCAAAATTCCATTTTCCAGTTAAATTATACGAGATACGAAAAAACGTTATGATACAATATTATTGAATACATAAAGACCTACAAATTTGAATTATAACATTTTTTCATAAGATGCATATTTTTCTTTTTAATTAAAAAAAAAACTATTGAAAATCCAAAATTCAATTTTTTAACAATAATATTGGAAATACCAAAAAAACGTAAGAATACAAAGTTGTTCGTTTCAAAAAGATCTACAAATTTTGTCTGATACAGTTTCTGAAAAACCATATATTTTTCGTTTCAATTCTAAAAAATACGATTAAAATTAAAAAATTACATTTTTTAGACAAAATATGTGAGATGCAAAAAAAACATTTAGATGGAAAATTGTTTGCCTAAATGAGGTCTACAAATTCTGATAAAGAAATTTGGGGACAGGATGTATATTTTATGTTTTGATTTTTAATATTGAAAAAATTCGATTTTTTTCACCAAAATATGTGAGATACGAAATAAGCGTTGTTCTGCAAAATCGTTTCCTTAAATAAAGTCTACGATTGTTTTTCCTTTTTAGATATGTGGAAGAAAGTAAATTCTTTTAATCATGTAATTTATTAAAAAGTTATACTGAAATGTATACAGAAAATCGAGCGCGAAGCGCGAGTGTCATGATGAGAATGTGTTCCTTAAGGCCGATAGAGCCTTAAGTAAATTGAATTTCCTGTTTCACTTAAATTCAAAAAGAAATTCAGTGACTTTGAGAAAATGTGTAATTCACATCATCTGTAATATTAATATAAAATTGGTTTGAGCTTCAGTATCAAAATATAAGATCGAGTATTACGGAGCGCGAAGCGCGACGATCGAATCGCGCGCCCTAGGCGCGCTCAAACTTGCGAGCGAAGCGAGCTGCGCGCGATGAGAATGTGCCCGCGAAGCGGGCAGATTTTTTTTTGTTGGTTTTACTATCTCAATTGTTATCACAAGAACTTGGATAGTAACACCAACAAAAAAATTTTTTGTGCTAACTAATAAAATAGCTGAGGCATATTTTACAAACCGAAGTAGTTGGTTTTACTAACCATTTTTTTCAGTGTATGATTTCAAGACTGGAAATTATATCATCAGCCGTGTCATATGTAAGGAAAGACACTCTTTTTAATGAAAAAATTTAAAAATTACGAAAAATAATTTTTTAATGTTTTTTGTAATAGGATTTTTCTTACTATCGCTTCTTACCAATTTTTTGAAAATGATTGAAGTTTCTTAAATCGTAGCTTATTTTTTCGGGGAAAATATTCTCTACAACTTAACCGATTCCAAATTTCGAAAATGAATCAATTATTATCAAATACAGCAATTTGTTTATAAACATTTTGTTTTGGAAAATTGATTTTTAATGATTTCAGCGATTAAAGAATTTATTTTCAAAAATTGGAAACGGTTAAGTTGTAGAGAATATTTTTCCTAAAAAAATGAACCATGATTTAAGAAACTTCAATCATTTTCAAAAAATTGGTAAGAAGCGATAGTAAGGAAAAATCCTATTACAAAAAACATTATTAAAAAATTATTTTTCCTAATTTTTAAATTTTTTCATTAAAAAGAGTGTCTTTCCTTACATATGAGACGGCTGATGATATAATTTCCAGTCTTGAAATCATAGAAAAACTTTTTTTTCCAGAGACCTGATTTTTGGCACGACAACTACCTTAAAAAGGTCTAATGTATGCAAGCGTAATTTTGATAAGCATAATTCTATGCTTGTGTGAACAGAGTAGGGGATTTTTTATGAACAAATTTTTTCTGTATAGAGTTATATTTCCAAATGTCCTTTTAATGGATGACACTTTGAGATTGATGGAAAGAGGTTCAGGCTTCGGTTCTAAAAGAAAATGAAGAGGGATTTCTTAAAGGGTTACAGGTGGCTATACTAGAAAGAGAGAAGAGGCAAAGGAAAGTAAGGGTAGCATTTATACCAACGCGTGAACAAAAATAAAGTAGTAGGTAAAAGCGAGGTAAATGAGTGGTTCGATTATAACTCGATCTTTACCTTTGCTTCAATAGAATAATAGAAGAATGAACCGTAATAACAGCCAATCAGAGACTCCTGTGATTATAGGTACAAACTGCAGTTCGAATTAAAATTGAATAAAACTAAATCAGAATTTTAATTTTTGTTTGAATTTTAATTCAATTAAAACACATGTTGCAACTACAGAGCGAACAATTTTTAACGTACAATGAATCAAAATTATAACTGAAATGAATTATTATTTTTAGTTCAACTTTTTCATGTGCTTCTATATAAAGTTTTGTTAATTTATATTAAAATAAAATAACTTGTGATCAAAATATTCATTTATTGTATTTGCAATTCCTTTGGGTATCCCATATAATAAGCATATTTTGTTAGTTATGGAGAGTTTTCAAAATACTCATATTTAAAAAACAATGTTTGATTTGATTTAATAGTTTAATATAAATTTTCTTGGAAATAAATTATTATTTTTTTAATTTGGCCAATGGATTTTGAGCAATAATGCAAAAAACAATGATAAAACATTAAACAATTAAACATCTCAAAAGTCTAAATTAAAAGTAAATTTAATTAAACTAATGATATTCGTGTGCTTAATTTAACGTCTCATAAAAAACGACACAGGTAAAAAGCTGTAAAAAAAAATAATGTGCTATTTATTGAAATTTAAGATACATCGAGAAAAAAATGAAGTAATCGCAACAAAATGGTTTTGTTGTCAACAGAATTTTCGTTATTGAGATACAATTATTTTGTTGAGACAATTAAATATTTTTTTGGGTTTTGTATTGTTGTCCTAAACAAATTATTCTTGAACTAACAACATAAATTCGTTTGGCCAACAAAAGAATTTTATTAGGTCACCAAAAAAAAAACTTTCTTTGGTCACACCAAATCATTTCGAGTGTGCTTTGATTTATATTTCGAAAGAAATTTACATTTTGAATTTCTACATAAATGCAACTTTTGGTTTATTCTTTCCAAAATACTATAAAATCGTAAAGCCTTCGCAGGCGTTTTCCCTTCTTCATCAAAATCCCATCATAACACTTTCCTATAAATTAAAATGGCACATTTTTTTGACCTTCCATCGATTTTTCTTTGCAAGATCCATTATTTTCTCTGCAGAAATCTCTTGACTTGGCTCTGGCCTGGTATAAAACGCCGAACCAGATCTAAATTTCTTCGAGCTACACTGTTAAAAATCCTATCAATTTTGATAGACTTTAATATACAAGTGGTAAATTATCAATAAAAATATATTAAAACTGACAAACATTATTAAAATATATACATCAGATGTGTATCAAAATTCCAATGAAATTTTGTATTTTTTAAGATGAAAGTATTTTAAATTTAATATACGTTACTGAAAAAAAGTTCTATTACATGTAATGGAAGTTTAATACAGAAATTTCTAACAGTGTATATGACGTCACAAGAAATAATTCATCCGCCAGGTCGGGCCCTGTCGCGGCGTTCATTGCCGAGCTAGAAATTTCTAGTTCAGAGCCTCGTCTAATCCAAGAAATTTGTTTGCATAGGCTTAATATTTCAATACTTTCCGAGCATTTTCTGATAGATCCTATCAAATCGTTAGCTGTAAATTTAGACATTTACTCTCAACAATTCAGATAAGAGAAATCTTTCCTCCCTTCGTTTTTGCTCCTCACCTCGTGTATACAGTCAACCAGATGGGGTAGTGTAGAGCTTGCAACGCCACCTGTCAGCATCGAAAGCATCCCTTAGTTTCAGGCGCAGTCAGTCGTGCGATGAGCGAGAGTCGCTTAAGCTCGCAAGCTTCGCGCTCGCGATAATATTGTTTTAGGAAAGCCATGATTTGTCACGAAAAAGCCCCTGTGACACTTTGTCGCGTGAGATAGTGCCAAGACAAAGGATAATCTTATTAAAAGAAGCCCGAAGAAAATTCCAACCAAGACTCTTCCCCCATAAATCTGGACTAATTAATTTAAGCAACTTAACCAGATAGGTACATACATAAGTGTATGCTCGACAATTTCTAAAATCCTCCGTAAGGATCGTTCTGTTGCTAATCCAACGTAGGATTTGTTTTACTCATCATTTAGCAGTGACCTAAACAAGATTTCTAAAAGGTGAGTTACAATGAACTGGAAAATCGAGAAAGTACAGATAGGATCGATAATTGCGAAAAATGTGCTTCAAGATTCCCTGTCCCAGCTGAATACTGAATCGAAGATACTGATAATACTTTTGTTCCACTTTTACATCGACATCTCATTCTTCTCTTATGTGTCAGTCACAGTCGCGTGTGTTTACACTTTCGAATACAGCTACTTATATATATATGTATTCGATAGTTAAGTACC
This sequence comes from Diplolepis rosae, assembly GCA_030998225.1. NCBI lineage: Eukaryota > Metazoa > Arthropoda > Insecta > Hymenoptera > Diplolepididae > Diplolepis > Diplolepis rosae. The sequence continues at coordinate 1,817,985 of JAPYXD010000754.1, read as the reverse complement.
GGCTTGAAGCGAATAATTGTGAATTTTGCATTAAGGGCAGGAAGTTAATAAAAGTTGCGAGTAATTTCCAAGAATACTATACTGGCAAACTTAGAGAATTCTACAATTGTCATAGATAAAAAATGTATAGCTAAGAAAGTGTCTCACATCTTTCTTTCTATTTTTCTCTTTGTTCAATATTCTGAGAGCTTTATATATAGTATCTAACTATATATATATATATTTGGACAGAATTCAGTATTAATGTTATATCTGAAGAATAAACCTTTGATCAATAGTCAAAAAAGTGATATGTATAAAAAATAAAATAGAAAAGACAATTATTTGTAAATGAAAACTTGAAAAATAGCTTTTTAATAGATTTTGAAACTTCTCAGAAAAAAACTTTTATTGCTCATGGCATTCTTTTATGCCTTAGAATTAACGTGAAAGATTAAAATAATAAATGTTTAAATCATGAACAAAAAGTTTATGAACGATTTATTCTAATCTTTATGAATCTATACATAAGTTTTACACAGGAGGACCTGCGTTTATAACTTTCACTGACTTAAGTTTCAATTTACGAAAAAATTGGTCAGAGTGAGGATTTTTATTAGTAGTGATAATAGAATTCGAACAAACAATTGAGGCTTTACATTACTTGTGGTAAAGTTTATTGGAACCTCTAACACAGAAAAAATAAAGTGTAATATATATCGCGTGTAGTTTTCTAAAGGTGTTATCCAACTTCGGGTTTTTAAAATTTTCACATGTTGCTAAGGTGTTGATAGACCAATTCTAGTGTTAAAATAAGACGCCTTGGATAAAATAATTTGTGAATTAATTTAACACCAGATTTAGGGTTAAAATAACACTTTGTTTTTTCTATGAAAGTTCTAATTTTTTCCATAAAATTTAATATTTTCACTAACAATAATTATTCTTAGGTTATTGGAAGATAAACCATTGGATTAATAGTGAGAAAAATATGTATATAATGACCTTTATATTAAAAATGTCAAAAATGTCTTCTTGATAGCTTTGGATATTATCAAAACAGATTTTTAATTGTTCGTGATATTCTCATAAGTCATAGAAGATTAGTACATAAATGATTAACCTAATGAATTATAAATAAAAAGTTGGTAAATATTTTATCATATTATCTAATGATTTTGGTCTGTTTGTACAATTTTCTAAATGCTGAATTTTTTCTTCCTCTAAGTTATCCTACCTTTTTGGCTTGTAACTGAATATCCAGTGATATTAAGAAAACAATGATTAAATGAATAAATTAATCTTGGAAGATAAGATAAAAGGAAAATATTTTATTTTAACCTCTGAACAAAGATTAATTATTGTTTACGAAATCTTAAAGCTTATTTGTGTTAAAGAACGTAAAAGGTCTTCATTTTGATAATTATGTGATAATTGAAAACTTTTTTCCGTAAAAATATACATAGAAAAAAATCTAGCCTGTATATTCTGTTCTGATCATCCTGTTTACGGTGTGTTCTGCTTCTTAATTGATGCTAACTGGATCTAATTAAATATTCATAACATATCTACAGTATTTACGAAGCAAAGAGGCAAATAATACTCAAACGAGGAAATTCTCAGACTTCAGGAAGAAAATATTTGTTCAAAAAAATTTCAAAAATAAAAATTGAAGATTTTTGTTTTATATAAATTATCTTGAACATCCTAATATTAAAATAAAGTGAACAAGCTATCTGAAACAAAAAACAAACTTATTGTTTTATACTATTTTACTTTGTGAAGATATACTCTATTATCATTTATATTTTATCAAAAATGAAATTAGCATGTTTGTATGTAAATTATAAATAAGCACAATTGCTGTATCTTTACAGTAGAGTCAGATCGATCACTCGTTACAAGAATAGTCCATTTTTTCTGGCTTTATTTTTTTTTCATAACGTTACATCAGGGGTTTAGCTTTAAATTAAAAATGAAATAATTATCCATGGTAATGCTCTTTGATTGAAATATTTCGCATGCGCATTTCAATATACGCTTGGTTTTACTTTCGTATAAATGCATAGTTACTGACGTCAGTGTAACTATGGACCAATGAAATGACGTTATCTCCGCACTGCAGCCAATTTCAGATTTCCACTTGGCGTCAGCAACGCAGTAGAAATATATCCTGCACACAGGACAATTTTGTTCGCACGCCTGAACGCATACAGGTGGCGAAGAAAAATTCTCCAATGGTCACGTACCACTGACCTTCTCTTTCCAATTGAGCTACAGATCATTCGCCAATAATCTCGCTCGAATAGAAACGCCAAAACGTGATTCCTGGTAAAAAATACTGTCGGAAATGTTCTGAAATCTATAAGACTTTTCAAATTACAAACTCTCTAAATCTGAATCAGTCCAATTTTCACTGATTGAATCAGCGATTTACCTTTTCTATCATGAATCAGTAAAAAATATTTTTCACTGATTCATCGGTGAAAAAATATTTTTCACTGTAAGATTACCTAATTTTCTCTGAAGTAATCAGTGAAATCTGACTGGTTCACAGTAACATCTTTTTAGATATTTAAATCAGTCAAATTCCACTGATAATCAGTAGATTTTGACTGTTTCAGATTTAGAAAGAAGGCAACGTAAAATTATATGATTTTTATGACCCTTTTAAGTAAATATATTTCAACATTACGAGGAGTTCACCGAGTCTCCTGAAATTTTTCCTAAATCGAATTTAATTTGAAATTACGAAACTGGAAATGAATTTCCAGTCACATGTAACTGCATAAAATTTCAGTTACGCGTTTCGAAAAGTTCCGATAGATATTTCCTACAGTGAAGTGTAACAAAAACAAATATGATAAAATTTAAATTTGTTTAAAGTGAATAAGTACAGTTGAGTCTGAATAAAAATATACACTGAGAAAAAAATTAAATTAAATAAAAAAAAAAATTGTTTGAGAAGCTTTTTTAGATTTGAACAAAAGATTCATTTGAATTACAGAATATTTGTCTACATATTTGTTCAGATCAATTAAATTTTTCTTTAAAACAAAAAAAAAGAATGCATTGATATATAGTCAAAGATATAATTTGTTTGATTTAAGGCCATGGATCAATTGGACCACGTGACTAAATTATACATTTATTCGTTCGTGTAAAATGACTTTTTTAATTTACAGAGTATCTTTCTGAAAATTTGGGAAACGTAACAAAATACAATAAAGATCGCCTGTTAACTTCTTTTTATTGAAAATTCTGAAAAAATATCCGAAAACTTATCAACAATTACAATTAGCTGTAAAATTTTTTGGAATCTTTTGGTTCTTTATCGTTTTTTGTTGTATTTTTTAAATTTTCAGAAAGACATTTTGTAAAATAAAAAAGTTATCTCACACAAACTTCTACAGGAATTTGGTCACGTGATCTGGTTTATCCGTGGCCTTAAGACAGAAATTTATTTGATCTTAACAACTTCTCATTTGATTTAAAGATACTTTCTTTGAATCAAAATTTTTTTATTTAATTCAAATAAATAATTTCTTTCAAAATTTCGTAACGTTAGACTTCAAGACCACGATTTCGTTACAGATTAGCACCAAGGTGGCCCATGTAGTGACTTTGTTGCAAATCTAGTGACTTTACAAAGAATGCTGTGATTTTCAGAGACTGCAAAAAATTACAATTTAGAGATTTTTAACAGTATTTACTGGAAAAGTAAGTGATATCCCCTCAATATAGCCCATAAATATTTAATATATTTTTTTACTCTTTCAATTTATCAGTATAGTAAAAATTTAAATTTTGCGCCACTTGAGGTATAAAATATAACGCTTAAATAGTCTGAATAATTGCAAAACACCTTACACATAAACAACTTTTAACTACAATCAAGAAGTTATAATTCGGACTCAATTACCCATCACTGAAAAACGAACTAAATCACATTTATTCCCTGTAACTCGATTTTTAAATCCAATCAATAGAAAAACATCATTAAAAATGATGTTTAAGTGAATCTTGCAAATATTACCTGTCGTCTCTGCTTTTCATATACTCTAACATAACTTCAATACATTTGCCACTATTGGGATCAATTCAAACGTGTTTGTTTACCGATGGTGAATGACATGAAGTTCAATCGGAGAGATAATTAAATCTCATTTGATTTCATGACATGCAGTTGTCGCTATCTTTCTCGTTGAGTTTGCGTGATTGCCAAAGGTTTCAGACAGGCTCGCACTAAATCTCGTACCCCAATCTACTGAATCAATATCACTCAACGAAACAATGACAGCGATTGGTGATTTCTCCCAGAAATCCGATCCAAATTCAACTCTCGTCGGTCTTTAATTTATTCTGAATTCCGAGTATAAAAACGGCTCATTACGGCAAATTTGTTGTCGATCATGTGAAACCTTGAGACACATGTCTCGATCCAACTGCGACATGAACCTAGGGGGTTGGATGATACGGTGAGGGTTGAACATATACCTGATGCGTTATCCCAACCTGACCAAGGGTGATGAAACTGGTCGAAAATGTAATCAGATTTTCAAAGCAGAGGGAAAGAGGGAGAGAGGTGGAGGAATGATTTTCATGTTCCATCAACGTTTACGATGTTTCACTTCCTTCCGGCTCCCCCTTAATAAAAGATCTATACATGTCACTGACTACCCTTCTACTTTTAGTTCATGCTTTCCACCCCTGGGCCACCCACTTCCCATCCTTCTATTATTTAATTAACTTGAAAGCTAGTGCACTGTTGTAGAACCTGGAAGCTATAGGGATGCTTCTAGGGAGACACATCAGAACAGAGAAGGAGAAAGGGGGGTGCAGTGAAAGACATATTTTCTGCTTGTAAGTTTTACACGATTTCTGGAAATTGTTTTAGAATTGAATTTAGCTTTTTAGTACAGGCGGTACACCCAGAAAAAAAATTCTTTAATTCAAACAAAATTTCTTTTAATAAAAAAAATTTGTGCTTTGCTATATGGTCAAAGAAAAATTTCATGATTTTTTTTTTCTTTGAATTAAAGCAATAAATGTCTGCGCAGTCGCATACTGCATACGTTATGTAACTCACAGAAATCTTTTCTTTAATTTGAAGAAAAAATTGTCTTCATTTAAAGATAATAAAATTAAATCAATTATTTTCTAAATTTTTACCAGTACTGTATTTGAATCGAAAAAATGTTTTTTTTTAATCAAATAAATAATGTTAAAAAAGTAGTTTCTTTCATTTAAAAAGGCTATAAACGTGATTTCTTAAAATTAAATAAATTTATATTTGTTCTAAAGGTGCTTTTACTTAGAATTAAAGAAATGAAATTAAAGAAACGATTTCTCAAATTTAAATAAAACTTTTTTCTAGGTGTATATTTAAATTTTGCTCTAATATTCACAAAAGCATAATTTGGTGTAAACTTTTGGCATCAGAAAATTTTTTAGACCGATGCCAACTATTTTTTCGAAATTTTTGTTTCTTTTTAAGAAACGGAGGAACAGAAAATTTTAATTCTTCAAAAAAATTCAAGGGATACGAAAAAATATTTCAGATCAAAGCTATTCCTTTTTAAAAGCTATAAAAATTTTTTATTTTTATCATTTTTCGATATTTTGCACCGTTTTTGCAATGGGTGTATATATATACATTTTTTCCAAAATATAATATTATTTAACAAAATAACGGGAGGTGGAGTGCGTGGGTTACAAAATAATCTATTTAGATTTTATGGAACTATTGTGCTGATATTACGCTTCAACTTATTACCTTCTACGTATTTAAAGTGACAGAAAGCAAAAATCGCAATTGTTCGAAAAAAAATTTATATATATGAATGTATTACAAAAACGGTTCAAAATATCAAAAAATGGTAAAGAAACTTTTCGTAGAATATTTAAAAAAGGATAATTTTTGATTTTTAAATAAATCGAAGACATTTTCTTAATATTCAATATTTTGCAAATTTCATGCTTTTGTAACAATTATAGTAAAAGTTTCAGTATCTTCAGTACACCACCTAAACTATTTATCAAGGAAAAAAAGAGATACAATTCTTATTTTATTTCCTAATTAATTCTTCACACCTTTGTTTATAGATTTCCCTTGCTAAATAAGTTAAAAGATTAATATTAAAAACGTTACTCAATCACAAAATAAACATTTCAGGTGTAAATGGAATGGGCAACTTTGAGGCGCGTCATCTTCGTTTCGACAGAGCCCTTCGTATTCCATAGCATCACGTGGCATTTTCGACGTACTTACAGTTTTGAACGTTCATTGGACGATGACAAAAATTTTTCTTATAAATAAAATTAATTTTTATGTCTATATTAAGAGTCTTTAAAACTTATAATTTATTATTAAATATAACCTACTTTTTAATTTAATAGGGGAAGAAATTAATAATTTAGTTATCAAAAAAAAAATTTTTCACCGTTCAATGAACGTTCCAAACCATAAGTACATGCATTTTCGAGGGAAGTGTAACGCACCTTGAGAGTTGCCTATTATATTTTCACCTGGGATTGAAGAAATGTAATAAATTACTACTTAACAAAATGATAGCTCTATTAGTTAATATATATTTGAATTTAAAAAACAATTAATTGACTAAAAAAAAATATTGCTGATTAATTTTTATTGGATTTTAATGAATTAAAGTTTATTTGTTGATTAAACAAATTTTGAAGACTCTATCTTTGTTTAATGAACAAGACGATCCCTCATTTATTAAAATTCAATAATTTTTAAAGAGCACACTTCAAAAAAACTTTATTTATGTTTGTAATTTTTTTATCAATTAAGTAAACATTTTTTTCATAGCGCCTTCTTTGAAAATCCGATTTTCGGTACCTGTAGAGCGGGTTGAAACTACGATTTTCAACCCTAGGGTTGAAAGTCGCTGTTTCACCCCTCTCCACAGATACAGCCAATCAGATTCTCAAAAGAGTTGCTATGAAAAATAGTATACATTACTCGAAACAAAATACAGCGAAAGCATTTCGTGTGATTACAGCCCTCGTTTCAAGGTCCGTTAAGGTGGCACCTCCACATCGGAAATCCACTATCTATTATAGCTTAGGATTTTGGGCTTTTTTTGGGCTTTTTTTGGGCACCGATAAAAATTTTTGGGCTCCTTTATTTTTTACAGAAAATCAAATTTCTTGTGGAGGTGCTAGCTTACATAAAGCTAGCACCTCCACTATACAAAAATTTGAAAAAATTAAGAATAAACTGCACCAGAATTTTGGGCTTTTTTTGGGCTCTAGAAATCACCTAAAACCAATTATCAAAAACCACCCCTATGTCCAAAAAAACAACCCTCTTTTTAAAAAATAGGCCCTTCAGAAATTAAAGCGTACCAGAATTTTGGGCTTTTTTTGGGCTCTTCAAATATGTCCATATCGATTTTTGGGCTCCAACCCTTAACATCAAAATGCACCCCTACATGGCCATGTAGAGACGACTTTCACTAAAATTGATCTTTCTACAAACTTTATGGTCTAGTAGGACTATGATTTTTGGGCTCTTCGAAAATACCCATATCGATTTTTGGGCTCCAACCCTTATCACCGAAATGCACCCCTACATGGCCATGTAGAGACAACTTTCACTAAAATTGATCTTTTTACAAACTTTATGGTCTAGTAGGACTCTATGATTTTTGGGCTCTTTAAATATGTCTATACCGATTTTTGTGCTCCAACCCTTAACACCGAAATGCATCCCTACATGGCCATGTAGAGACGACTTTCACTAAATTGATCTTTCTACAAACTTTATGGTCTAGAAAGACTCTATGATTTTTGGGCTCTTCAAATATGTCCATATCAATTTTTGGGCTCCAACCCTTAACACCGAAATGCACCCCTACATGGCCATGTAGAGACGACTTCCACTAAAATTGATCTTTTTACAAACTTTATGGTCTAGTAGGACTCTATGATTTTTGGGCTCTTCAAATATGTCCATATCAATTTTTGGGCTCCAACCCTTAACACCGAAATGCACCCCTACATGGCCATGTAGAGACGACTTCCACTAAAATTGATCTTTTTACAAACTTTATGGTCTAGTAGGACTCTATGATTTTTGGGCTCTTTAAATATGTCTATACCGATTTTTGTGCTCCAACCCTTAACACCGAAATGCACCCCTACATGGCCATGTAGAGACGACTTTCACTAAATTGATCTTTCTACAAACTTTATGGTCTAGGAAGACTTTATGATTTTTGGGCTCTTCAAATATGTCCATTTCAATTTTTGGGCTCCAACCCTTAACACTGAAATGCACCTCTACATGGTCATGTAGAGACGACTTCCACTAAAATTCATCTTTTTGCAAACTTTATGGTCTGGGAAGAATCTATGATTTTTGGGCTGTTCAAATGTGTCTATTTCGATTTTTGGGCTTCAACTCTTGAAATCACCAGGAAGGGTGAGATATTATCGCAAGGAACAATGCTTTGACAGCATAGGACATTAACAATAATGGCATGCGCTCGATTTTTTTATAGTTTAGATTCATGCCTCCGAAGCTGTACCCACACTATTAAAAAAACAGCTTTTTTTTTGAGTTATGAGCTCCTTTAGAATTGTTCTAGAGTTCCTGATAGTTTTTAAAAATAGTTCCGGGGTTTACATGCCTCAAAAATCAGATTTTCAAAATGGGGGGCTAAGTTCACGCTCCCCCCCACTTTCGAAAAATTTCAATTTGTTTCAGAGTTCTGGGAAGATTTTACATAGTTCTAGAGTTCCTGACGCTTTTCGAGAATAGTTCCGTGAATTTCCGGGCACAGTGAACTATCAAAAAAAAAATTCCAGCCCCCCACTTTTTACATATTCACTTTTTATGGATATATTTCTGTAGTACTCCAAGAGTTCTAGAGTTCTGTGTAACTTAAATTTTGAAAATTTTTATTCCCAAAAAGTTGTGGGACTTTAAAGTTGACCCAAAATTTTGAAAATCAATTTTTGAAAAGTTCCAAGAGTTCTGGTCAGAGTCTGCCCCCCCCCCCCCCCCCCCCGCGGAATAGTTCTACAAAAAATCCTTATAACATTTTTCTTTCAGGTCAAAATCCAAAAAGTTGTGGGACTTGAAAGTTACCAAAAAATTTTGAAAACCAAATTTTGAAAAGTTCCAAGAGTTCTGGTCAGGGTTCTCCCCCCCCCCCCCCCCCGGGAATAGTTCTACAAAAAATCCCTATAATATTTTTCGGTCAGGTCATAATCCAAAAAGCTATAGCACTTTAAAGTTGTATCTTGATCTATCTGGTACGTTTATTTCGTATATTCATTTATGAATGAAGTAGCGAAAATAATTAACGTTCTGACCCTTTGCCCTTAACTACCCTTTTTTAATTTTGAATGTAAGACAATGTTTCAAAGGATTATTTCAAGCCGGAAATGAGCCTGAAATTCTGTAAATGGGGTAATTTGAAATAAACATTTTTTGTTCGTTTCCTCGAGTGAGTAAGTTTCCTTACTCGCTTGAAGTAACAAACACCATACATGTTTCTAAAAATGTGATAAACCGGAAATTCGGCAATAGGCCATAAAATGAGCCTTTTATTATATAAAATAAGAGACATCTTAATTTGATGTTATAGTGCTGTCAACTTTACTTAGCTCTTGAAGCAATGTGTCCTTGGGCATCGATTATTTTACAGGTGTGAAGGGTAAGTACTGATACTAAATGAAAACTGATGATTGAATATATAAAAAATTACTTCAAAGTTCAGTTTCGATTTAAATTTTGGGAACAAAACTCAAAAATAATTTATAGCAAAAACTGAACAATGTCGAACCCTGTAAACTTAGTTGGAAAATAAATATCACCAAATATTACTAAAAATTTTCAAAAATTTAGTAGTTAAACTAATTTACAAGTTCATGAAAGTACAACTTTGACTTTTCCGAAATTCACATATATGAAAATGATATGTCCAAACAAATCCCCAAGTTCATAAAAATGAACTTATTTTGGAAAATAAACATCCGAGACAAAATAGTTCAGCGAGACATTTATTGTGCTCGCCTATCACAACTCAGCACAACATTTATTTTTTCGAAATTTACATTTTTCAACATTTTATTTTTCTCAAAAACGGTTTGTGATATCAAAATTTCGTTTACAACACGTTCTTTCACATGCTAAGGGCTACCTAGCACAACTTTATTATCTCTAAAAACTAAAATAGCGGCGTTAGTAAAAAAATCGCTTATTGGATATTTTAGCTCTAGTTTTAATTTTTTCGAAAAATATTTTCTGGCACAATGTGGCACAATGTAGCACAAATTCAGCACAATTTAGCAAAACTTTTATTTCTTTTTAAATTAAAAATGGTGGTGCCAGCTTTTCGGACATTAAAATTTTAGGCTTTTTTTGGGCTTCAATACTCTCTCCAGAAAAATAAAATGAATGCCAATCCTGTCATTTTTGAGTCAATATAGAAGCAGACTTATTTCCAAATATGTCACGTTATAATGTAAAATATGACACATGCAATTCTTTCAGTATAAAGTTACAATTCTTTTTATTAATATTATTATGGTTCTGGATTCATATTTTTGTTATTAAGAATTATTTTGGACAACTTTTAAAGAAATTTTCTCAGCATGTTCGTTTACATGGCCATGCAGGGGTGCATTTTAATGTTAAGAGTTGGAGCCCAAAAATCGAAATGGGTATTTTCGGAGAGCCCAAAAATCATAGAGTCTTCCTAGACCATAAAGTTTGTAGAAAGATCAATTTAGTGAAAGTCGTCTCTACATGGCCATGTAGGGGTGCATTTCGGTGTTAAGGGTTGGAGCCCAAAAATTGATATGGACATATTTGAAGAGCCCAAAAATCATAAAGTCTTCCTAGACCATAAAGTTTGTAGAAAGATCAATTTAGTGAAAGTCGTCTCTACATGGCCATGTAGGGGTGCATTTCGGTGTTAAGGGTTGGAGCACAAAAATCGGTATAGACATATTTAAAGAGCCCAAAAATCATAGAGTCCTACTAGACCATAAAGTTTGTAAAAAGATCAATTTTAGTGGAAGTCGTCTCTACATGGCCATGTAGGGGTGCATTTCGAGGTTAAGGGTTGGAGCCCAAAAATCGATATGGTCATATTTGAAGAGCCCAAAAATCATAGAGTCTTCCTAGACCATAAAGTTTGTAGAAAGATCAATTTAGTGAAAGTCGTCTCTACATGGCCATGTAGGGGTGCATTTCGGTGATAAGGGTTGGAGCCCAAAAATCGATATGATCATATTTGAAGAGCCCAAAAATCATAGAGTCTTCCTAGACCATAAAGTTTGTAGAAAGATCAATTTTAGTGAAAGTCGTCCCTACATGGCCATGAAGGGGTGCATTTCGGTGTTAAGGGTTGGAGCCCAAAAATCGATATGGGTATTTTCGAAGAGCCCAAAAATCATAGAGTCCTACTAGACCATAAAGTTTGTAGAAAGATCAATTTTAGTGAAAGTCGTCTCTACATGGCCATGTAGGGGTGCATTTCGGTGATGAGGGTTAGAGCCCAAAAATCGATATGGACATATTTGAAGAGCCCAAAAATCATAGAGTCTTCCAAGACCATAAAGTTTGCAAAAAGATGAATTTTAGTCAAAGTCGTCTCTACATGGCCATGAAGGGGTGCATTTCGAGGTTAAGGGTTGGAGCCCAAAAATCGATATGGGTATTTTCGGAGAGCCAAAAATCATAGATTCTTCCCAGACCATAAAGTTTTAAAAAAGATGAATTTTAGTGAAAGTCGTCTCTACATGGCCATGTAGGGGTGCATTTCGAGGTTAAGGGTTGGAGCCCAAAAATCGATATGGTCATATTTGAAGAGCCCAAAAATCATAGAGTCTTCCTAGACCATAAAGTTTGCAAAAAGATGAATTTTAGTCAAAGTCGTCTCTACATGGCCATGAAGGGGTGCATTTCGGTGTTAAGGGTTGTAGCCCAAAAATCGAAATGGGTATTTTCGGAAAGCCCAAAAATCATAGAGTCCTACTAGACTATAAAGTTTGTAAAAAGATCAATTTTAGTGAAAGTCGTCTCTACATGGCCATGTAGGGGTGCATTTCGTGGTTAAGGGTTGGAGCCAAAAAATCAATATGGACATATTTGAAGAGCCCAAAAATCATAGAGTCCTACTATACTATAAAGTTTGTAAAAAGATCAATTTTAGTGAAAGTCGTCTCTACATGGCCATGTAGGGGTGCATTTCTGTGATAAGGGTTGGGGCCCAAAAATCGATATGGACATATTTGAAGAGCCCAAAAATCATAGAGTCTTCCTAGACCATAAAGTTTGTAGAAAGATCAATTTTAGTGAAAGTCGTCTCTACATGGCCATGTAGGGGTGCAGTTTGATGTTAAGGGTTGGAGCCCATAAATCGGTATGGACATATTTGAAGAGCCCAAAAAAATCCCAAAATTCTGGTACGCTTTAATTTCTGAAGGGCCTATTTTTTAAAAAGAGGGTTGTATTTTGGACATAGGGGTGGTTTTTGATAATTGGTTTTAGGCGATTTCTAGAGCCCAAAAAAGCCCAAAATTCTGGTGCAGTTTATTCTTAATTTTTTCAAATTTTTGTATAGTGGAGGTGCTAGCTTTATGTAAGCTAGCACCTCCACAAGAAATTTGATTTTCTGTAAAAAATAAAGGAGCCCAAAAATTTTTATCGGTGCCCAAAAAAAGCCCAAAATTCTGAGCTATAATAGATAGTGGATTTCGGATGTGGAGGTGCCACCTTAACGGACCTCTCGTTTCACTTGGGCAGCAAACTTCACACTCATGCAATCGCTCTGTTTCGCCCCTTGTAATGTAATATACTATATTTCAAAGCCTCTATTGATAAACAGTAGTAATATTTATAATCTGGTAATTAATTATATTTTTTCATGAATTTTCAGCAGCGTTTAATCCTTCTTAAAAAGGCATTCTTTATTCATAGCCGGTTTCAAAGGGAGTGGCTTTTTATTTATGTTGGTGGGCGTGGCCACAAACTGGTTTTACAGAGCGTGAATTTTAACTATTTTTTGACGGCTTTTACATGAAAAAATGTACTTTAATTTTTCCCATAGTAGATTTTAAGGGGGGGAAGTCCATTTTTGCCTGAGGTCTTATTTTCGTGGACGAACTACCTTACACAGAGAAAAATGTTTAGTGGCTCCCACCCTTGCAAGGGTTAGAGCTACTAAACGGAATAGTAAATTATGGACCGGCCAACTCGTCGGTATAATCTACTAAACGCGACTTTAGTCGATTTCACTGTTCACTGAAGAGTAGCTTCTACTGTGTACGCAGTCACACGTACGATTTTTGTTTAGTAGAATATACTGATGTTGAGAGCGTTTTACTAAACAAGAATCGTACGTGCGACTGCGAGCGCAGTAGGTGCTACTCTTCAGTGATTAGTAAAATCGCGCTTAAAATTATAAAAAAGAATCCTAAAAAATATATAATTATACATAACATATGATTTTTGTTAAGATATACATGGATCTACTTATAATTAACTGGTAATCGCAATTTTCAACGCTCACTTATTAATTAAAATTTCGCACGCAACGGGGGGGATTCGAACGCCTAACCTAACGCACGCAAATCAACGAACCTAACCATTCGCCTATCGAGACTAGTTGTCAGCAGCTTGAAAAACCAGGAATGAATTCTTAAGCACGTTAATCAACGAAACATGTGACACTTAGTAACAACGCATTGATGACGTCAGAACGTACACGCATCGACGATATGTGCGAATCTTAGGACACTTTGTGGGACCAGCCTCACTCATACGTTTATTACGATTATCACGAACCGGCTGCCGGTCAGCGGATCAGAGAGGTTAGTATTATAGTCAGGAGCGTCAGGTGAGAGGGCTATACAGTTGATTCTACTGAACAGATAGTCAGCGTTCGTACTATTCTGTTTAGTAGAATCAACAGAACGTTGTTCAGTATTTCTGAACCAACGAGTAGTTGTTATTATTATAAATTAGCTTACTAAACGGGAATAGTAGCTTATACTCTAACAGTTCTCTCCGTGTAATGCAACTCGCGATCCAAATTCGTTTTGTGAAGTTATACGGGAAGAAAGTTTACAGCACTTATATGTGCAAATAAAATCGATAAAAAACACTTTTTAACAGGATATTGGGGAAAAACTTCTGAGAAGCTCAAATCTCCGATTTCCTCGAAATTGAATGTACTTAGTTATTTTGATGCCCTGATATCAAAAATTACATTAGATGTTGGCAACTGTTCGATTTTCATGCTGAAAACCATAAAAATCATTGCTTTTCACATTTATCTCGAGAAATATGTACTGGGAATTTCAAAAAATGTTTTAGATGAAAGTTGTAGACCTCATGAAAGTACATATTTTATGTCTCATACATTTTTTATATATCACTAATAATTTTCCCGCGAGAATCCGTGAAAAAGTTAATATACTGTCCCGCGGTAGATGGCTTTTTTAAGCACAATGGGAAGAACAGATATGGTACAAATAGTACTTATATCTGTCCCGCAGTGGACGTTTTCTTTTCTAAATAGGACGGGAAGAAGGGATATGGTATCCTTGTCCCGCAGTGGACGATTTTTTTGTAAACACGATGGGAAGGGAGGGTATGATACAATACATATGTATCAATTAATATTTTCGTAAAATGTACCCTAAGCGCGGAAGTAGAAAAAAGACCTAATGCCTACTATACTTCCACCCTTCATACGACTTTTCAACTTGACCCACGTTTTTCTCGAAAAATATCACTCGCACGAAAATAATAAATGAAACATAAAATATGCATTTTGGTGAAATCTACAACTTTTGTTTGAGCACTGAAAAAAAATGGTTAGTAAAACCAACTACTTAGGTTTGTAAAATATGCCTCAGCTATTTTATTAGTTAGCACAGCAATTTTTTTTGTTGGTTTTACTATCTCAATTGTTATCACAAGAACTTGGGTAGTAACACCAACAAAAAAATTTGTTGTGCTAACTAATAAAATAGCTGAGGCATATTTTACAAACCGAAGTAGTTGGTTTTACTATAACCATTTTTTTTCAGTGAAATATTGTAGTTTTTGAAATTCCTAGTTTTTTCTGAAATAAACATGAGAAATCATTATTTTTATGAGTTTTTCATGGTTTTTTATTATGAATATCAAATTTACGCCAATTTTCACTATGATATTCGTAATCATTGAATCAAAATACGCGACTTTACGCAGTTTCAAGGAAACGAGTGAGTTCAGCTTTTCGGAAATTTATCATTAGGGACAAAAATGGCAAAAAGAAATTGTCTTGACCCTCTAGCACTCGCGTTAATTCTAGCCTCAAATTTAACTAATTTATTTAAAACGAGAAATATTTTTTAATTACAATATTATGTTTCACTACATCTTAACTGCATCTCAGGATTTCCAAGTAAAAACCTATCCTTTAATCTATAAGTTTTATCGCGTTTGAAAATTTTAAGACCATGGAACAACCAGAACACGTGACTAGATTCCTACCTTACCATCATTTTCAATTTGTGTAACCCCATTTCTGTAAAAAATGAGACAAAAAGTTGAAAATTTGTGAGAGTAAATAAAATACACTAAGACAAGTCTGTGCTCATAATTGTTTATAATTTCAAGTTAATTAGTTGCTGACAGGTGTCCTCGTAGACAATTTCAAACTCTTATATCACAAATAAATACAAATTAAATTCAAATTTAATTCTACAAATTTTTAGTTACCTATCTCATTTTTTATAGAAATTGGGTTACACAAACTAAAATGCCGGTAATATAGGAATTTAGTCACGTGACCAGGTTGCACCATGGCCTTAAGTCCTAAATAAATTGTGAGAAAATCCCATAGTGCGAATGCTCTAGGGTTAAAAATTCACGAAATAGTAAAAATTATGAAACCGCATGTAGATAGCCTATATTTTTATTCGATTAATTAAAAAAATACTTTAATTATAGCAAGTTATCGACGTGACGATAGACAAACTTTTTTTATCAACTTATCTTTACTCCTTTTGATGGGATTGTCAATTGAAACGTATTAGGGGGCGTGGTTTTAATTTTCAATAGGCGTGTCCTTCAACTTATTCAAGTAGACCTGGAGATTAATCATTTAAATACAGTTTTCAATTTTGACAAAAGAAAAATTTCACCAGACATTTCTATATTTTTCTTAAAAGATTCGTTAATGAATAAGACGAAGGTACAAAATATATATTTTTTTAAACAATTTAAAAATTTAACTTTAATCAATATCGGCACAATTTTCATAACTATATGAATCATTTATCGCTTCATACCCATTCGTTCTCGACAATTCAATTTAGTAATTAGGGGAGAAGCGGAGAAATTGGCGCACCTAATAGAAAGTGCGAGTTTAAAAAGAAAGTATATGACTAAAAATTATGAAAAAATATTTATTTAATAGCTGGATATCTTTTCTATACTTTCCAATGGATAAAGATTGCATTGGAAATTATTAAAGCAGGTTTTTATTCAGATTTCCGAAGGACTGCACCTGCGTCAATTTACCCGCCATGTCGTGTAAATTGACGCACTAAAATATTATAATCTTCTCTTGCCACGTATTAGTTATATTTTCATAGATTTAGAATTACATTTCAGTAGCAAAGGTTGATGAAAAGAGGTAGTTATAATTTGAAACTAAATTTGAGATAATATATCAAGATATGTGAAGTTTTTTATACCTTTATTCACATAAACCAGCCAAAGTTAAAATATATTTTATATTTGTACAATAAAATACTGGCAATTGTGGATATTTAAGTGAATATTCAAATTGAAATCATTTTTATAGAGAATTATTTGAATTTGTAATCAGAAGTATATACAATTATTAACTTTAGAAGACTTATAAATAATAGAAACAATCAATCAAAAATACAAATTTTTTACTTACATTGCTTTCACATCTTAAAATCGAGAAAACTTTCAAAACACTGTCAGACTGCAAATTAATTATTAAAAGTCGCTTTTAAAATGCCTTAATACCTCAAACTTAAAAAAAAATTTAACCACTGATTGTTCAAATGAATATAACCTTACAAAGTCGTTACATCAGTTTTGCGAACCACATTACCTCCCATGTCACAAAAAATCTCAAGAAAAAGATTAGTAGAAAAGTCCAGCAACATTCAAATGTATATATCTATATATTAATAATTGTGTACTTACTATCTTCTATATATTTTCAATCATAAACATCCGAGCACTTGACTTCAGTCACCGGTTTCCAGAAACACAACACGTGTGCCAACTTCGCCTCTGATTTGAATCTCGTATGCGCCAATTTTGCCGCGAGTGTATCGTTCATTAATTAAATAATTTTTATGTAAAATGCTTATTTTTTCATAAAAATATTCTATCCTAATCGTAAGATTAAATATCAAAGATTATAAAATCGTTGCATTAATCTAATTCACCTTGAATTACTATTATTTAACGATTTAACTCAATGGCTTCGAACATAACCATTATGCCAAAAAACGATTAATCGCAATAAAACTGGATTAAGCAATTAGATTTTTATAATGTTTTCTATCAAATACATTTCATACAAGAATGCACACGATAGAACTATTTTTATTTTTTGTTATGTTATCATTTTCTAAAAAATAGGGTGCGCCAATTTAGACGACGCGCCAATTTCGCCGCTTCTCCCCTACCAATCGTTCATCGGTAAATTATTCATCACTTTGACTATCGAAACTAAAAGCAATTGTGGTAATTAAGTTAGAAGTAGTATAATTAAACTAGCACGCGTTTTTACGAATCACATCAGACAGGTGATATCCTCAATAGAGTTACTATTGTATCTGTATCAAAGGTCGATCTGAGTTCCACGACAAGAATTCCTTGATAAAAGAGTACAGAGCCATTTTTCTCTTTCGAATGTCTCGAGTGAAAAAAAAAGAAGATTGCCAAATAAAGCCGACGCTGATATAGATGTAGGTTATTGAACTTAAATGGGAACAGGAACTGCAATTTATATCCAGAAATATCAATGATGAAGAAAAAAGCTGTAAATGGGTGCTCATATAATTTGTATAATGCATAAATGATAATAAATCAATTTAAAACTGCATGGATAGAAAAATATTATATGTACATCAGGATATAGCATCTTAGAATCAACCATATACTTAAAATATCGATACTGAAATATAGAACTACTAGAAGCGACTGTTTTATATATTCACATTGCTGAATCCTATACATGAATATGGGAATTTCCAGAAAAAATGTCATTTTGTTCCAAACAAAAGTGCCAAAATAGATGTTGAAGGACACATTTCAAACTTTTTTCCTATATTATACATATATGTTGAGGTATATTTTTTGGGATGGTCAATACCTCTGAGCATGCGCACAATTTTTATAGAATATTTAAATTATTTAATTAGAAAATATTTAAATATTAAAATTAATACTTTTTAAAATAAAAGAAAAATATATACTAAGTGCCTGGAAAAAAACAATTTGGATTCATTTTGCAAAATTCGAAATTTCAATATTGAACTTATTTTTGTTTAAGCCCCATTTTTTTTTGAGGCACATCAATTTCATTCCGGGGCCATTTTTCGGATGCCGAAATACAGAAAAGTTGGTAAAATATTTGATCCTATATTGATGTGTGTTGATGCAAATGTTAGAGTGGACATTTTATCACCAAATTGGACATAACTAATGGGTGGACTGCAATATTGACCCAATCTTTGATACACCTCTTTGGTCCAACATAACGTTTAATTTGCGCAAGCATGGGAAATTTTAGTAGAACACCTTTTCCCTTTATTGGATGCCTGTCTGACGCCTAAACCTAGTAAAAAATAAAAGAATTTTGAACCTAACTTCACAACCAAAGTGTAGAGTAAAATTTCAAATTTTACGTCACAAATTATTGCAATAATATTAAATAATTCAAATTTAAATAATTTGAAATCTTTCTGTAGGAAAAGAAACGCTTTCGACTGTTCGAATTCAACTATCTAATTTGAATATTAAATGATCCTCCAACTTGTCCATATGTTTCAACTTTACTCAAAAGTTGAGTAAAGTTTCTTGAAAATAATTTTTCTCCGTGCAATTATTATTTATAATGTAGAAATGTGTTTTCTATTAATATAACGCTATCAATTATTTTTTCCGTGTAGTACAATACACTTGGAAAAATATTTGGTTAATCTATTAATTATAATTTAATTAATTAAATTAAATTTAAATTAATTAATTTATCATACGGTTGACCAAATTTTTGATTGATTGAAGCAAAGAATTTTTTGATGTAACCAAAGAAGGTAAGGTTTGATACGATTTGGTTGAATCAAACAAATATTTTAGTTCATTTGGCCAGATTTTGTTCGACTTATCTAAAGCTCTTGGTTTATTTAATAAAATGGTTCGGCTAAATTAAATAAAATTTGTTCTGGGTGTACAGATAATATAACCTGTATGCAAGTATTAATTTGAACAAAATAACAAAAACATGGGATATACTATCCTCTCCATAGACCTTCTATTGTTAATACGTGCAGGTTCAACTCATTTCTTAATAAGCTTCTTCCATTCACGTCGCTTTTGTTGTAGGTCCTCTTATTCGAAATATGCACAAGTTAAAAGCAGATTGTTGCCAACTCTATACATACTACAATTATTACGCTTTTCTCTCGTTTTTTTGTGTGATGCACCTGTCGTAAAAATATATCTAATTTCTCTTTGAAATGCATGAATGAGAAGGGTCGTCGTTACGACGTTTTAATGAGGTTCTTAAAATCAATATCCTCGTATTTGTTCATAATTTAAATATCTTGATTTTTCCAGAATAAAGAAACAATTTGTCAATGTTATGTTAATCAAATTAAAAAATTTTTGAGAAATAAACAAATGAATTTTTTAGTATTCATAAAACGTTTCTATGAAATATCCTTATCCAATTTATAATAATATATTCATTTTTAATAAAAAATGTATCCTTTTTCAGTAAAATATTAATTTTTTTGTTAATTTGATATTCAGCATAGTGAACATTATATCGTCGAGTATAATTAATCAAATATGCAGGTATTTATTCGAATTAGTTTAAAGTTATTACGTACAAGATATTAGTATAGTACGTGTTAGCTTGTTTCACGCATCCAATAGAATCTGCGCATGTCACACGAATATCCTCACTCACATTTACGGTTACATACATATCCGCTTAAAGAGGCCACATATGCAATACAACGTGTATATGAGCTGTGCCTATGTGTGTGCGACTGGAAGTAAACGAGCTATTGGCATATGACAAAGAGGCATTCTAGGTGGAAGACTCATTTCAAAATCAAACGTTATTTTCACTATGTATCGGTATAGGTGTGCGATCAAAGAAGAGTGACCTTATTTCTTTAGAACAATATATAAAAATTATTATTTGCTTCAAATTTATCACATAGAGTATATTTTGTACAAAAAACACTTGGATCTAAAGAAATATTTACTTTATATCATTTACCCTCTAATCTTCTGCCACGTAGTGAAAAAAATGTTTTAAAGTCTTATCAAATTTAAAAAAATGTATATTTCTCTTTCATTTTGAATATTTTTATTTCATTAGTAGAAATTATGTTCAATATGGCGGTCATCGACCTTTGAATGTCTTTAATGTCTGCATAACGCTTTCTTTTCATGGCCAAATGTAACTTTCCATACAAATAGAAATCGCACGGAGCCGAATCAGGTGAATACGGGGAATGGCTGATAGTCAGAATGTCATTTTTGGCCTTTTGAAACGATCTCGGCCGACCCGAACGTTCGTCGTCATTTAAACACGTTCCGTGCCGCGTGGGGCGTATACGACCCCCGCTGCTGCCTGAACGTAATGACTTCAAAAAATCCGGCACGGAACGTATTAAGTCTTCCCGAACTTCTTTAAATCGTTTAAACCACTCGTAGATAATAGGACGAGATAAACACTTATCACCATAAAATTTTTGCATAATTTGATGCGTCTTGGCAGCTGTTTTACAAAGTTTAAAAAACATTGGCTTTTTGTTCAAAATTCATTTTTCGACCGATGGTTCAAAGTACTTGTATTGGCTATTTTCGGATTGTCTGAAAACTTTTGCAACAGACCTTGTATATATTATTAAATTTGAGTTCCATAAACATACATAAAATTAAACAATCGGGAGAATGTTAGTCAAAGCGATCATTTTCTTATCAGTTTTCTTCGATAAGAATATATTCTTATATCACATTTTTTTTTAGCGAAAGTGAGGAAAAATTTATTTTGAATAAAATGAGCCAAACTGGAGAAAACAATTCGGTATGACCAATAAAAGTTTTGTTGTCTGATCAAAATAATTTTGTTGGTATTTGTGCAACAAAAAAAAACAGTTTTTCTGGTCCAAGGAAATTTTTGTATAGGGTATTTTTTTTAGACATACAAAATTCTTTTGTTGCCTCAACAACATTTTTTTGTTCACCTAATAATAAAATGAATTTAGGCTCTAAAAAATAGTTTTCTGGATTTGAAAAAATACTTTTGTAGGTATAACTGAATGCTGTAAAGGTGGAAACAAATATTTTTTGTACTTAAAAAATTTTAATCGTTATAAATTATTCGCAATGCAATTTCCCACACTTTCACTAAATAAACATGATAGAAAAATATTCAGAGAAAAAGCCGAGAAAATGATTAATTTGACTTACTTTTTTTCCGACTATCTGTTCAATTCTTTCACAAATTTATTCATTACTGAATTATTGATTTGGAAGTGAAGTACAAAACAATTGCGTTTTAAATAAGATACATAATTTTTTTATATATGTGGCGTGGAACGAAGAAACCCGGCTAACACAGCACCTTTTAACTTTTCGAGAAAATCGCGTTTCTCTGAGACGGGTCTATTCGAAATGAAAATAAACGCGAGATAAAATGCATTAGATTTGGGTCACTTTTGATCGCACAGCTTTGTGCATAGGGCCATTCGATAGAGCATGCTTCTGTCTCTCAAAATCATCGAAAAACTCAAATTTCGTCTTTGGTGCTGTTAGCCGGGTTTCTTCATTCCACGCCACATATATAATATTTATACCCTTACAAGGGGCGGCTACCCTCTTTTAGTAGTAATATTCTTGGGCATGTTCGATATAAATTTTGTGATCAATATTTGATTTTATGTCTTGCCTTCTGTCTTGAATGTTGATACCAAAAAAATCCCATATTTTATAAATTCAACAAACTTTACCATATTATACATTAAAATAAAATTTTGTCCAGCTGGAAGAATTTTCTTGCAAAGGTCAAAACATAAATTTTTAGCAGATGAGATTAAAAATGGCCAAGAGTTATCGATATTAGAAAAAAAACTGATCATAAGGGGGAATAAAATATTATTTTCTTATTCCCTATGATTTGAGACGCAATTCTTTTATTACTACACTTCCTACACGATTTATTGGACGCGTAAGAATATTACCCAAATTTTATACTTCCTAAAATGTATTATATCGCAATCATTACTTAACCGAATTTCCTTTAATTTTGAATTATCATTTGTTTTAATTTTTATATTTGTAAATCTCTTTAATCACTAATCGTCTGAATTTTTACTTTACTCGATTTTCGTGTTACAGAAAAATCATTCGACCTAAATCACATCCAGAAAAAAAATAATTATATCGTGACATGTTTCCGTACATGTTCAATGTTTTATTGACCCACAATAATAATTTTGTAATAGTTAATTTGGCATGGGGTCAGTTTTGATACGGATTTATTTTTTTAATTAAGTGATAGAACACATAAAAAATACAACAGGCAAACGTTTCGGCCACAAATGGGGGCCCCTCTTCAGTGCCAATTAGCTTAATAGTAACCTTTAAATATTTATTAACTAAGACATGCAACTTAATAATTATTGTATTTTTTGTTTTTTTCTTTTTTTCCTTTGCTTATTGATATTAGAAAAAGATAGAGTAAACATGCGGAAAGACTTATGGGTAAGCGAGTTCCTAGGTGTGAAGGAACCAGACCGTTCCAAAAACTGTTCCAACGAGTAATCCTCTCCCACAGGAACCGTGAAAAATGCGACCGCGGAACGCACTCTCTCAAGGGCACATATATAAACACAATTATTTCACCAAAGAAAGAAACAACACGATGGAGAATATAACGTGGATCCTTGGTAAAGCACGCACAGCAAACCACACACATTCACGAGCACCAGAAGTAAAGGACACTGAAGTTAAAACAATAAGAACGATGTAATTGGTACGGAAAAATTTTTATTTTGTATTTTCTCCGAAACCGCAGAGATGACAGACGAAAGTAAGTCCACCACTCTGCCACATGGCTAAAAGAAAACTGATTTGGGAAGAAGTCGTATTTAGGAAGACAAGTGTTCAGAGTTTGACGTTTATAGAAAGCATTCTCCAGATAGGTCAGGTTCCAACACCAAGGGTTATACACACTAAAACCTTATTTTAATGTCCCCGGCACTTGAGATTATTATATGCTCAAGCGTCCGACAAAAGCAAAGACCCACCACATGTTCGAAAAACTCTGTAAGGAAAGGCACTCACTACGGTCCCGACGTCGTAAAAATTGTACACATTTCTGTGGATATAGAGAGAAAAATGCAACTAAAGTGGAAATTCACGAAAAATTAATTTCCTGGTTTTTCGAAACCTCTGATTCTTAATAAATGGAACCCGGAAAAATATAATATTAAGTTTATAAGTATGATGTCCGAGTTTTTCAGATTATAAGACTGTTGTAAAGTGACAAAATATTACGAGAGTTATTCGAACTCTGACTTAAATAGAGTGGCCAATTAATACAGTAGCACTACGGATTCTAAGACTGATAAAAAATGGCCAAGTAATGCGCGAGCACTTCGGACTCTAATTCTGAGTAAGGTGGCCAAGTAATGCGCGAGTTCAATGGACGTCAGGACTGATATAAATGCAAAAATAGCCGCGTAATACGCGAGATCAAACGAAGTCTGACCTAAATAAGGAGGCAAAGTAATGCGCGAATTCTTAGTACAGGATTTTTATATAAAGTGGCCAAGTAATGCGCGAGCTCTTCGGACTCTGGCTTAAGATTATGTGGCCAAGTAATTCGCGAGTTCAATGGACGTCAGGACTGATATAAATACAAAAATAGCCGCGTAATACGCAGTTTAACGAAGTCTAACCTGAAAAAGAGTGGCCAAGTAATGCGCGAATTTTTAGGGTTATAAGAATTTTTATAAAGTGGCCAAAAAATAATAATTAACACGTAGGATCCTTAGACTATGACCTGAATAAGGCGGCCAAGTAATGCGCGAGCACTACGGACTCAGATTTTCAGTAAAATGGCCAAGTAATGCGCGAGCACATCAGACTCTGATTCTGAGTAAGGTGGCCAAGTGATGCGCGAGTTCAATGGACGTCAGGACTGATATAAATGCAAAAATAGCCGCGTAATACGCGAGATCAAACGAAGTCTGACCTAAATAAGGAGGCAAAGTAATGCGCGAATTCTTAGTACAGGATTTTTATATAAAGTGGCCAAGTAATGCGCGAGCTCTTCGGACTCTGGCTTAAAATTATGTGGCCAAGTAATTCGCGAGTTCAATGGACGTCAGGACTGATATAAATGCAAAAATAGCCGCGTAATACGCGAGATCAAACGAAATCTGACCTAAATAAGGTGGCAAAGTAATGCGCGAATTCTTAGTACAGAATTTTTATATAAATTGGCCAAGTAATGCGCGAGCTCTTCGGACTCTGGTTTAAAATTATGTGGTCAAGTAATGCGCGAATTCTTAGTACAGAATTTTTATATATAAAGTGGCCAAGTAATGCGCGAGTTCAATGGACGTCAGGACTGATATAAATACAAAAATAGGCGCGTAATACGCGAGTTGAACGCAGTCTGACCTGAAAAGAGTGGCCAAATAATGCGCGAATTCTTAGGGGTATAGGAATTTTTATAAAGTGGCCAAAAAATAATAATTAACACTTAGGGTCCTTAGACTCTGACCTGAATAAAGCGGCCAAGTACTGCGCGAGCACTTCGGACTCAGATTTTCAGTAAGGTGGCCAAGTAATGCGCGAGTTCAATGGACGTCAGGACTGATATAAATGCAAAAATAGCCGCGTAATACGCGAGATCAAACAAAGTCTGACCTAAATAAGGTGGAAAAGTAATGCGCGAATTCTTAGTACAGGATTTTTCTATAAATCGGCCAAGTAATGCGCGAGCACTTCGGACTCTGATTTTCAGTAAGGTGGCTGAGTAATGCGCGAGTTCAATGGACGTCAGGACTGATATAAATGCAAAAATAGCCGCGTAATACGCGAGATCAAACGAAGTCTGACCTAAATAAGGAGGCAAAGTAATGCGCGAATTCTTAGTACAGGATTTTTATATAAAGTGGCCAAGTAATGAGCGAGCTCTTCGGACTCTGGCTTAAAATTATGTGACCAAGTAATTCGCGAGATCAATGGACGTCAGGACTGATATAAATGCACAAAAAGCCGCGTAATACGCGAGATCAAACAAAGTCTGACCTAAATAAGGTGGCAAAGTAATGCGCGAGCTCTTCGGACTCAGATTTTCAGTAAGGTGGCCAAGTAATGCGCGAGCACATCAGACTCTGATCCTGAGTAAGGTGGCCAAGTAATGCGCGAGTTCAATGGACGTCAGGACTGATATAAATGCAAAAATAGCCGCGTAATACGCGAGATCAAACAAAGTCTGATCTGAAAAGAGTGGCCAAGTAATGCGCGAGCTCTTCGGACTCAGATTTTCAGTAAGGTGGCCAAGTAATGCGCGAGTTCAATGGACGTCAGGACTGATATAAATGCAAAAATAGCCGCGTAATACGCGAGATCAAACGAAATCTGACCTAAATAAGGAGGCAAAGTAATGCGCGAATTCTTAGTACAGGATTTTTATATAAAGTGGCCAAGTAATGAGCGAGCTCTTCGGACTCTGGCTTAAAATTATGTGACCAAGTAATTCGCGAGATCAATGGACGTCAGGACTGATATAAATGCTCAAAAAGCCGCGTAATACGCGAGATCAAACAAAGTCTGACCTAAATAAGGTGGCAAAGTAATGCGCGAATTCTTAGTACAGAATTTTTATATAAAGTAGCCAAGTAATGCGCGAGCTCTTCGGACTCTGACTTAAAATTATGTGGCCAAGTAATTCGCGAGATCAATGGACGTCAGGACTGATATAAATGCACAAAAAGCCGCGTAATACGCGAGATCAAACGAAGTCTGACCTAAATAAGGTGGCAAAGTAATGCGCGAATTCTTAGTACAGAATTTTTATATATAAAATGGCCAAGTAATGCGCGAGTACAATGGACGTCAGGACTGATATAAATACAAAAATAGCCGCGTGATGCGCGAGATCAAACGAAATCTGACCTAAATAAGGTGGCAAAATAATGCGCGAATTCTGAATTTTTATATAAAGTGGCCAAGTAATGCGCGAGCTCTTCGGACTCTGGCTTAAAATTATGTGGCCAAGTAATGAGCGAATTCTTAGTACAGAATTTTTATATATAAAGTGGCCAAGTAATGCGCGAGTTCAATGGACGTCAGGACTGTTACAAATACAAAAATAGGCGCGTAATACGCGAGTTGAACGCAGTCTGACCTGAAAAGAGTGGCCAAGTAATGCGCGAATTCTTAGGGGTATAAGAATTGTCTAAGGACCCTAAGTGTTAATTATTATTTTTTGGCCACTTTATAAAAATTCTTATACCCCTAAGAATTCGCGCATTACTTGGCCACTCTTTTCAGGTCAGACTGCGTTCAACTCGCGTATTACGCGCCTATTTTTGTATTTGTAACAGTCCTGACGTCCATTGAACTCGCGAATTACTTGGCCACTTTATATATAAAAATTCTGTACTAAGAATTCGCTCATTACTTGGCCACATAATTTTAAGCCAGAGACCGAAGAGCTCGCGCATTACTTGGCCACTTTATATAAAAATTCAGAATTCGCGCATTATTTTGCCACCTTATTTAGGTCAGATTTCGTTTGATCTCGCGCATCACGCGGCTATTTTTGCATTTATATCAGTCCTGGCGTCCATTGAACTCACGAATTACTTGGCCACATAATTTTAAGCCAGAGTCCGAAGAGCTCGCGCATTACTTGGCCACTTTATATAAAAATCCTGTCCTAAGAATTCGCGCATTACTTTGCCTCCTTATTTACGTTATACTTCGTTTGATCTCGCGTATTACGCGGCTATTTGTGCATTTATATCAGTCCTGACGTCCATTGAACTCGCGCATTACTTGGCCACCTTACTGAAAATCTGAGTCCGAAGTGCTCGCGCATTACTTGGCCGCTTTATTCAGGTCAGAGTCTAAGGACCCTAAGTGTTAATTATTATTTTTTGGCCACTTTATAAAAATTCTTATAACCCTAAGAATTCGCGCATTACTTGGCCACTCTTTTCAGGTCAGACTGCGTTCAACTCGCGTATTACGCGCCTATTTTTGTATTTATATCAGTCCTGACGTCCATTGAACTCGCGCATTACTTGGCTACTTTATATATAAAAATTCTGTACTAAGAATTCGCGCATTACTTGGCCACATAATTTTAAGCCAGAGTCCGAAGAGCTCGCGCATTACTTGGCTACTTTATATAAAAATTCTGTACTAAGAATTCGCGCATTACTTTGCCACCTTATTTAGGTCAGATTTCGTTTGATCTCGCGTATTACGCGGCTATTTTTGCATTTATATCAGTCCTGACGTCCATTGAACTCGCGCATTACTTGGCCACCTTACTGAAAATCTGAGTCCGAAGAGCTCGCGCATTACTTGGCCACTCTTTTCAGATCAGACTTTGTTTGATCTCGCGTATTACGCGGCTATTTTTGCATTTATATCAGTCCTGACGTCCATTGAACTCGCGCATTACTTGGCCACCTTACTCAGGATCAGAGTCTGATGTGCTCGCGCATTACTTGGCCACCTTACTGAAAATCTGAGTCCGAAGAGCTCGCGCATTACTTTGCCACCTTATTTAGGTCAGACTTTGTTTGATCTCGCGTATTACGCGGCTTTTTGTGCATTTATATCAGTCCTGACGTCCATTGATCTCGCGAATTACTTGGTCACATAATTTTAAGCCAGAGTCCGAAGAGCTCGCTCATTACTTGGCCACTTTATATAAAAATCCTGTACTAAGAATTCGCGCATTACTTTGCCTCCTTATTTAGGTCAGACTTCGTTTGATCTCGCGTATTACGCGGCTATTTTTGCATTTATATCAGTCCTGACGTCCATTGAACTCGCGCATTACTCAGCCACCTTACTGAAAATCAGAGTCCGAAGTGCTCGCGCATTACTTGGCCGATTTATAGAAAAATCCTGTACTAAGAATTCGCGCATTACTTTTCCACCTTATTTAGGTCAGACTTTGTTTGATCTCGCGTATTACGCGGCTATTTTTGCATTTATATCAGTCCTGACGTCCATTGAACTCGCGCATTACTTGGCCACCTTACTGAAAATCTGAGTCCGAAGTGCTCGCGCAGTACTTGGCCGCTTTATTCAGGTCAGAGTCTAAGGACCCTAAGTGTTAATTATTATTTTTTGGCCACTTTATAAAAATTCCTATACCCCTAAGAATTCGCGCATTATTTGGCCACTCTTTTCAGGTCAGACTGCGTTCAACTCGCGTATTACGCGCCTATTTTTGTATTTATATCAGTCCTGACGTCCATTGAACTCGCGCATTACTTGGCCACTTTATATATAAAAATTCTGTACTAAGAATTCGCGCATTACTTGACCACATAATTTTAAACCAGAGTCCGAAGAGCTCGCGCATTACTTGGCCAATTTATATAAAAATTCTGTACTAAGAATTCGCGCATTACTTTGCCACCTTATTTAGGTCAGATTTCGTTTGATCTCGCGTATTACGCGGCTATTTTTGCATTTATATCAGTCCTGACGTCCATTGAACTCGCGAATTACTTGGCCACATAATTTTAAGCCAGAGTCCGAAGAGCTCGCGCATTACTTGGCCACTTTATATAAAAATCCTGTACTAAGAATTCGCGCATTACTTTGCCTCCTTATTTAGGTCAGACTTCGTTTGATCTCGCGTATTACGCGGCTATTTTTGCATTTATATCAGTCCTGACGTCCATTGAACTCGCGCATCACTTGGCCACCTTACTCAGAATCAGAGTCTGATGTGCTCGCGCATTACTTGGCCATTTTACTGAAAATCTGAGTCCGTAGTGCTCGCGCATTACTTGGCCGCCTTATTCAGGTCATAGTCTAAGGATCCTACGTGTTAATTATTATTTTTTGGCCACTTTATAAAAATTCTTATAACCCTAAAAATTCGCGCATTACTTGGCCACTCTTTTCAGGTTAGACTTCGTTAAACTGCGTATTACGCGGCTATTTTTGTATTTATATCAGTCCTGACGTCCATTGAACTCGCGAATTACTTGGCCACATAATCTTAAGCCAGAGTCCGAAGAGCTCGCGCATTACTTGGCCACTTTATATAAAAATCCTGTACTAAGAATTCGCGCATTACTTTGCCTCCTTATTTAGGTCAGACTTCGTTTGATCTCGCGTATTACGCGGCTATTTTTGCATTTATATCAGTCCTGACGTCCATTGAACTCGCGCATTACTTGGCCACCTTACTCAGAATTAGAGTCCGAAGTGCTCGCGCATTACTTGGCCATTTTTTATCAGTCTTAGAATCCGTAGTGCTACTGTATTAATTGGCCACTCTATTTAAGTCAGAGTTCGAATAACTCTCGTAATATTTTGTCACTTTACAACAGTCTTATAATCTGAAAAACTCGGACATCATACTTATAAACTTAATATTATATTTTTCCGGGTTCCATTTATTAAGAATCAGAGGTTTCGAAAAACCAGGAAATTAATTTTTCGTGAATTTCCACTTTAGTTGCATTTTTCTCTCTATATCCACAGAAATGTGTACAATTTTTACGACGTCGGGACCGTAGTGAGTGCCTTTCCTTACAGAGTTTTTCGAACATGTGGTGGGTCTTTGCTTTTGTCGGACGCTTGAGCATATAATAATCTCAAGTGCCGGGGACATTAAAATAAGGTTTTAGTGTGTATAACCCTTGGTGTTGGAACCTGACCTATCTGGAGAATGCTTTCTATACACGTCAAACTCTGAACACTTGTCTTCCTAAATACGACTTCTTCCCAAATCAGTTTTCTTTTAGCCATGTGGCAGAGTGGTGGACTTACTTTCGTCTGTCATCTCTGCGGTTTCGGAGAAAATACAAAATAAAAATTTTTCCGTACCAATTACATCGTTCTTATTGTTTTAACTTCAGTGTCCTTTACTTCTGGTGCTCGTGAATGTGTGTGGTTTGCTGTGCGTGCTTTACCAAGGATCCACGTTATATTCTCCATCGTGTTGTTTCTTTCTTTGGTGAAATAATTGTGTTTATATATGTGCCCTTGAGAGAGTGCGTTCCGCGGTCGCATTTTTCACGGTTCCTGTGGGAGAGGATTACTCGTTGGAACAGTTTTTGGAACGGTCTGGTTCCTTCACACCTAGGAACTCGCTTACCCATAAGTCTTTCCGCATGTTTACTCTATCTTTTTCTAATATCAATAAGCAAAGGAAAAAAAGAAAAAAACAAAAAATACAATAATTATTAAGTTGCATGTCTTAGTTAATAAATATTTAAAGGTTACTATTAAGCTAATTGGCACTGAAGAGGGCCCCCATTTGTGGCCGAAACGTTTGCCTTTTGTATTTTTTATGTGTTCTATCACTTAATTAAAAAAATAAATCCGTATCAAAACTGACCCCATGCCAAATTAACTATTACAAAAATAAAAATAATGTCAGAAGGATTTAATGCAGCCAATCAAAAGTTTTGATTTGAATTATTATAAATTTTGATTGGCTGCTTTTGACTTTGGCGCCGTTATTTTTCGGGTGGATGTGTTTTAGTTCAAATGGGTTTTCTGTAACATTACAATTAGGTAAAATGCTATGAAGGTAAAATATAAAAATTATGGCACAATAAATTTTAGGAAATAGAGAATTTGCAGAATATTCATGCGCCTTGATTTATTGTGACATATACACATATATGTATATATAAGAGATAAAAGTTTTTGATGGACCTTATAAAATAACATATTAACTGGAGAGTATTCAAATAAATTATTAATTATTTGAGTATTCAAAATAACGATGTAATAAATCAGTCAATTAATTCTGAGAACTTATCTGACTTACGATCTGCTATCGTCTGTAAAGGGGTTAAACTCTGATGGAACAATGCCAAGTCATATAAGGATTATCGTCGCGACTATCAGTAAATAAGCCTGTTGAGATCGTGGTTAAGGTAATCTGATTTCCTTTCTTTAAAAAAAATTGTGCTTTAGTTGATATGCATGCACTCAGAACAAAAATTGTGCAATCCAGGAAAACTTCTCTATTTGATATACAGAAATATTAATGAGTTAACTCAAAAAAATCTTGATTGATTTAACAAAAGCTTAATTGATCCAAAGAAATTTTCTGGTCAAATTGACTAAATTCTACAACCTACAAAGAATTTGATCAAAACAACAATAGATAAAGTCATATACCAACCAGACCACGTGACTAAATTATACTCCCTAAACCCGAAACAGTGTAAAACTACTGTTTCGAACGTTATAAATCTTCCACGTAGAATCAGTGAAATTTAACTGATATCACTAGAGAAACTCACTGGTTGACCAGCGAATGTCACTGTTGACCAGTATATTTCACTGATTAACCAGTGAGTTTTCCTGGCGGAATCAGGTAAATTCCATTGATTTCTATTTGGAAGACCCGTGTAGAAATTGCCCTATCTTTCCTTATTTCAAGTTGAGTTCTAGTGGGGCCCGGACTAGAATTTCCTCATCTAGAAAATACTGGTAGGGGCCCTGTTAGCACCCGATTAGTATTTCTAGTCCAGAAAAAACTGATAGGGGCCCTGTCAGGTTCTAGTGAGGAATTCCTTATTTCGCTTATGTATGGAAAATCTATTTGTATCTGGCAGGGCCCCGACTAGAGAATCCCTATTTGTAATATTTGTGGTTAAGGTTAGGTTCATTAGATACAACATAACCTTTATTCTTTATTCCCATTAAAATTTGATCTTATCCGAAAAAAATGGAGATTTTCTGAACACGGTCTTGGATAAGATCAATACTTAAGAGGAAGCAACAACATTTAAGAAAACTTTTTCATAATTTTAACTCGAATTCGCATGTAATTATAATAATCATATGCGAGCACGTATGTGTATGTATGTGTATCTTATTGTGTCGAGGTAATAACAATAACTAAACATGTAGTTCAATTAACATGGGGTGTATAGTAAAATGAATTGAAGCTTTCATAATAAACATAAGCGGTAGAAGTTACTACATAAGAGTAGTTAGAAAAACAAACTATTGATAAGTAAATAAGTGTACTATTTTTTTAATAGTACTTCATTAGTTGGAATTACTTATTGCGAACTTTAATGCATAATTTCGTTATGCGATAATTTTCTTGATTCAAAAGTTTCATCATATTTTTGGAATTGAAAAAATTCAAATTTTTTAGATTCTGAACATACGCTGATTTTACTCTTGAAAACAAAAATTAAAGGAATTATAACCTGTATAAAGTATCACTAATATACAATAATAAAAATTAATACTTCTAAAATGTATATAAATCTTTTTATTATGTAATGTTCTTTAATTCAAAAATTTGATCTGTTTATTTCAAAAATATTTCATTTTATAGAAAATCGATTTAATAATTAAAAATTTTAATCAGAATCATAAATTGGCATAAAATTAAAAAATTGCCGATTACACGGGGCCCATACACTTCTTACACGGCCCTGCAGTAGTTGCAGGTTATAAGCGCTATTTTCTTTCTTATATTCCAAGCGTGCGCAGCCGAGAGGCTTAGTCGTTAGGTTAGTAATGCGTTAATCATAAGGAGAGAGGGTTCGAACCCCCGGAGCGTTAAGAATAATTTTTAATACCACCTAAACGAGCGTTTGTGTAGTGTAGAGGGAGGGTGTGTGTTTGTAGGTATGTATACAAAAATAGTAAGTTTGAGTCTACTTGAAAGTAAATACAGTTTTGAAATGTACTAAGAATATTCATCGATTCAACTACTGCTCTTACTTTATTTACCCCTATGTTCCTGCGGTTCAATTAACTTCAAAAAATACCTGGGGCTTTTGTAAACTATGGAAAGTAAGTTAAAAAGTAGTCAAACTTACTGAGATTTTTTTTCAGTGTACGTGTAATGAAAAAGTACTGTCAATTTACTCAGAAAAAAATTTCCTAGCTTGAAAACAGATTTTTTACTGTAAAAACAGTAAACTTAACCTTCCAAGCGAATATCCCTCCGTTGTCGTTAAAAATGGTAAATATTAGAGTCTTAACTCGAATTTCCCCTGTACTTTTTCTCTCAGTGTGGAAAATCGTTTTTATTTATTATTTTCTCAGTGAGATACCTGAACAAAATTGGTCACATGACTCTGCTGATATATGCCCTTAAATTCAATGCGGAGGTCCAATAGGGCCCTAATGGTGTCCTTTTTTGTAGGTCGGGAAGTGTAAGGGCTGACCTCACTAAACCCCTACTAGATAGTCTAGTAGGGCCCACCTCGACAAAAGCGTTACGTTACCGATGGGGCCCTGACTAGTTTTCCACGCTGGATCCCGACTAGAGATAGGGCAAACTCGTCGGGGCCCGACTAGACCCCTATTAAAATTTCTGCACGGGGACTTATAACATTCTAAACAGTGGTTTTCCACTGTGAATCAGTGAGTTTTTACTGTTTTGGATTTAGAGAGTAATCTATATTTATGTAAAATAACTTTTTTCCTACAAAAAATATCTTTAGGAAAATCTAGGAGATATAATATAATATAATACAATAAGAAGCGACTGTCTAGTTTATTTTAACGACAATTTTGCAAATAATTTCAGTTAACTGTTACTGTCATATTTCTCTAATTTTTAGAACAAAATTTTATTGCGCAAAAAAGTTATCTTATTTCCTTATTACCTTATTTACTTAGGTATTTACATATAAAGTACACGGAGAAAACAGTTTCTTTGATATACAGTCAAAGAAAAAATTTCTTTGAATTAAAGAAAGTTTTGTTAATTCAAAAAAATTTTCTTTGATCCAAAGAAATAGATTTGTTTACATTAAAGAGGTTTTTTTTAAATCAACAATCAAAGAAATATTTCTTTGATTCAAAGAAACTGTTTTCTGGGTGTAGGTCACGTAGTTTGGTTGCTCCATGGCCCTAAAGCTTTAGTGAAATAGTTGATCAGGAGAGACGGTAAGATACATTGTGAAAGTAAATTACGAAACTTGAATAAACAATTAAAAACTATTGTTTCCACTATTGTCTATTTCAATTTGCAAACCTAACAGGATTCTGAAGATAACTAATAGGACAATAAGCTTCTCACAACTTCATTATATTCTCTTACATCTTGTTTCTAACAGACTGTCTCTATGCGACTAAATCAATGTTTCCAAAATGGAAACTTATATTTGTTTCACTTTGGTAGCATGATATTTTCACAGAGCAGAAAAAAATTAATTTATTGCATTAAAACGTCAAAATTGTTTTTTTAAAATCTATATAGCTAGTAAATGAAAACCCAATTCTAATCGCACGCCTTAACCCGCATGGCCGATACATGTCGTGGAGACTTGTGTAAAATATTTGGATCACAATCAGAGTTTGAAGGCAAAACTAAAATAATAGATAAATTTCAAATTTGATGTAATATATTTTATCAAGGTAAACATATACACGGAAAAAATAAGTACTGTGAAATTTACTTGACAGTCCTCGACTTTTGGACAGCACAAATTTTTCCGAAGATCCTATATACTTTTTATTAAGAAGCTTAGAACTTCATCGAAAAAAATCTGCCCGCTTGGCGGGCACATTCTCATCGCGCGCTCTGCGCGCAGCTCGCTTCGCTCGCAAGTTTGAGCGCGCCTAGGGCGCGCGATTCAATCGTCGCGCTGCGCGCTCCGGAATTTTTGAACGTCGCGCTTCGCGCTCCGTTCTTTCTGGACCTCGCGCTTCGCGCTCGGTCTTGTGCTCTTCGCATACATTTAAGTTTATTTCTTATATTTTGATACTGAAGCTCAAACCAATTTTATAATAATATTACAGATGATGTGAATTACACATTTTCTCAAAGTCACTGAATTTCTTTTTGAATTTAAGTGAAACAGGAAATTCAATTTACTTATGGCTCTATTGGCCTTAAGGAACACATTCTCATCATGACACTCGCGCTTCGCGCTCGATTTTCTGTATACATTTCAGTATAACTTTTTAATAAATTACATGATTAAAAGAATTTACTTTCTTTCACATATCTAAAAAGGAAAAACAATCGTAGACTTTATTTAAGGAAACGATTTTGCAGAACAACGCTTATTTCGTATCTCACATATTTTGGTGAAAAAAATCGAATTTTTTCAATATTAAAAATCAAAACATAAAATATACATCCTGTCCCGAAATTTCTTTATCAGAATTTGTAGACCTCATTTAGGCAAACAATTTTCCATCTAAATGTTTTTTTTGCATCTCACATATTTTGTCTAAAAAATGGAATTTTTTCATTTTTATCGTATTTTTTGGAATTGAAACGAAAAATATATTTTTTATCAGAAACTGTGTCAGACAAAATTTGTAGATCTTTTTGAAACGAACAACTTTGTATTCTTACGTTTTTTTGGTATTTCCAATATTATTGTTAAAAAATTGAATTTTGGATTTTCAATAGTTTTTTTTTAATTAAAAAAAAAAATATGCATCTTATGAAAAAATGTTACAATTCAAATTTGTAGGTCATTATGTATTCAATAATATTGTATAATAACGTTTTTTCGTATCTCGTATAATTTAACTGGAAAATGGAATTTTGCTATTGACTTTTTTCGAATTTGAATATGCTGTAACATTTCTAATTTTGATTTAATCAAAAAATGTTATTAGGATAATTTGTAGAGATTTATGAGCACTATCAAAAAACAGGATTGGAATTTTTGATTTTTTCAAAAAATTATTTTCAAAAACACAAAAGTAGTGCTCCATCCCTCAATTTTGATTGGATGTGGCTAGTTAACGAACTTGTCCTTACTTTTTCGGCTCCGATAAAGTGTACCAAAGCTCAATTCAATCTGATAATTCTATCGAGAGTTATGCCGCACACGACCTACAGACAGACAGACAGACAGACACTTTCGTAAAAACCATTTTTTCTGACTCAGGGGGTCTCAAAACGTAAAGATTTGATGAAAATTTCGAAAGTCATTTTTCACATAAAACCAATACCTTCTCATCCATGATGAGAATGTAAAAAGAAAGAATGTCCTAGATTAATTCAAGCACAGTCAATGAATGAAATTCTTTCAAATTTTATTTGATAGTTTTTGAAAAAATTATAGAAAGGCAAATAATACTTCTTCTAAAGAGTGCTTCACGTTTTAAAAGACTTTGGATAGAATAATTTGATTAGGAAGAGATGAATACCTGCTATACAAATCAAAGAAAAATTCTTAGACTGCGCTTGAAAGTCTTGTGAAATTTTTAGTGGTACGATTCGCAGTTGTCAATGTTAGTTTTTTAGATACGCAAAATTTTTATTACTTTGTAAATTAACATAAACTTCAGAAATTATGAAATTCTTATATTTGATATCTTAGAATTCAGTAATTAATTTATTAAAAGTCTCTTCATCTAAAAACTTTTGTTAGCCTTATATAAAATTGATGACGAAATGAGGCGCAGCAATTTCTTACACGGCCCTGCATTTTCAAAGGATAAAATCTACCCAACATTTTTTTAGGAGTATCGCAAGTGCTTTGGTAGCCGTGCGGTTTAATTTATAAGGTTAGACTGCGTTATACATGTAGGTTAGGTAAAAGTTAAGGTTCGAATCCTATCAGCGTAAAAATAATTTCAACAGCGGTAATATAATTTGTAATAAAAATCAATAAAATAGTATATAAAAAAAAGACATCTTGCGAAAATAATTTTTGTTTCTTATTGCCTTTGATAGTCCATAAAAATTTCATTGACTGGCTTTGAGGTTTTCATGCACGAGTGCTGTGCGAGCTCTATCTGCCTATATTCAGAATTTTATATTAATTCGTAAAAGTATCCAATCTTTGAACTTTATTTTCTCAAATGATTCATAGAAATTATACATTTTGCGTACTCAAAATTTTCACGGACTTTCTACTGAATATACTTTTGGAAAGTTCTATACTTTTTCCAGGATTATTGATCTAATTGTACAAGAACGGTACTTCTAGTTTTAAGTAACTTTTGAACGTAACTGAAAGTCGAGCACTCTGTAATGTAAATTTCCCAGTACTTATTTTTTCCGTGTACTTACTCGGAACTAATTCTTCAATGCACGCTTCAATCCAGAGTCATACGAAACCAAACGACACGTAATCTCAAAATCTAACCAAAATTATTACAAAAACATAAAGCCGAGCTGCATTGTCTTCTTTGCGATGCTACGAATTACGTTTCTGCGCATCGCTTTTTGCGACTGTCGAGAAAATTTTAGAAGACGGCATATAAAATCTGATGGACTTTAGAATACAATTTACAAAACTATTTGTTTGAATTACTTTCATTTCAAATTATTCGATAGTCTTTTAAAATCTATGACAAATGAATCTAAAGATTATGAAACTTTTCATTACTTCTTAGAAAAGATCAGTTAGTGTTTAAAATACTTTTATAATAGTAAATACGCGACTTTTTTTCTTCGACCTGGTTTTCTAAAAGTTATTCGATTTTTTTCTACTATTTCCTTAAAGTCATTGAAACCTTACAAGACTTTCTCCGATTTTACATTCTATCCACGACTCTTCGAATAGTCTGTTAAATTTTAAGCAACAAATTTTTTCCGTGTAATTTTCCAATACATGGGTGATGAAACTTTTCAATAATAAATTGAAAAAATAATCTTCTATCGAATTATTTCATTAATTTACTAGAAATATTCGAATCCCTATTAGATTTTTTTTTCAGTATAGAAATTTTTCAAGTGTAGTATTGGAAATTTCAAAAAAAAAAATTTTAGAGTGTTGTCAATGCAATGTTTAGTTGAACTAATCAAAGATTTTGTTTCGTTCAGCCAATGGTGATTTGTTTATCTACGAATTGGTTGAATCAGACACATTTTTTTGTTGAATCAACCAAATTTTTAAAATTTTTTATTATAAAATAAGTGATATTAAAATAAAATCAACTGTATTCCCGTAGTTAAGATCTGTTGTTTACAGTGTGTATATATATATACAATAAGCTGACATGTTGAGTGATACTTGGGAAGCATTTTCTTCCTAACACTTTAAGTAGTAAAAGTTCGCTTTAGTCAGCCATTACGTAGGCGGGATTCAGGAATAAAAATTCAGTTCATAAATCAAAAGTATAAAGGAAAAAATGATAAAATAATTTTTCTCCAGGGTTTTCACTATTTTGCTTGCAAAAATTTCCAGGTTTTCCAGTTATATAATATTTATTTATCCAGATTTTCTCCGTATATTATATACAAATAAATAGTTAATAAAATTTGAAAAATTTATAAAATATATTTATTTTCATTAAGAAAGAAATTATAATCTAATAATCATGTTGATGACAATTTAAAACTTCATAATCAAATCCTATTCTCATTCCAGATTTAAGTATAGAATTTCATACCACCACAGTAATGCGTATAAATGCTCGCGAACTCGTTTGAATAGAAATACAGAACATATTATATTTTATGCCTAATTATGAAATATAATCTAACGAGGTAAACATCTTCATTAATTAACACAACACAGCTTTTTCTTAAAGTGTAAAAAAATCATAAAATTTGAGGATAATTTAACAAATTTACGAAATGCCAATAATATTTCATCTGAAAAGAAAAACTGTGCACATTATGTGAAATAAAAAGTGCTAATTATGATAGAGACAGATGTTGATTCCGTCTACTGTAAAATGCCGTAGGCAGAAAATGACTTTTTTGTAGGGAAAAAGAGCTGAAGATTCTTACTCACACAATATCCTCTTTTCTCTCTTTATCTCTTTGACTCATCTTCCTCATCTTCCTCTTCCTCTTTCTCGTTTCCCCTAGATTCTCTACCTTCATAGAATGGGTTCTAAGTCTGAGGGACGCTTTTGCAAAAGGGAACAGGAATGCTGCAGGCTTAGCATTCCACGCGAATCTAAGCCATATTAAATTCATCTAACGGGTGAGCTCTTAGCAATAACAGCTTTTAAGCTACTTATATGATTTTTACGATCCGGCTATTTAATGAATCATTTAGCAAAATACATTAT
The DNA here is from genome assembly GCA_030998225.1 of Diplolepis rosae. Taxonomy (NCBI): domain Eukaryota; kingdom Metazoa; phylum Arthropoda; class Insecta; order Hymenoptera; family Diplolepididae; genus Diplolepis; species Diplolepis rosae. The sequence goes on along the minus strand of JAPYXD010000754.1, from coordinate 1,778,528 downwards.
GTACAGAATACATACATATGAAATAACTTTCTAATCCACTAATCTCTCAAGTTTTCAGTGTTTTTGCAAAAAAATAATCAACAGAGTTAATAAAAATGTGTAATTCTGATCGAAAATATCCTTAATGATATCTTTCTTTAGATTAAAATCAAGATAAACATGAGGCAATCTTCGAGGATTAATTAAATCCATTTGTTTCCCACCAGGATTAACACGAGAAAATCCTAAAAGGTATCTCTAATAGGGCCTTTATATATTGTGTTGAGACTTCGAAACATTTTATTGAGGAAAAGTAGATTTGTGAAACTATGTTCATGGAAAATTTTGCATTTTTCAGTCGTTTATTTTTCATTACTTTAGAACGTGATCACAAATTGAATAAAGGAATTTTTAATCTGATAATTTATTATACATATACATTGATGTATAAAAAGCTCGTAATTAATTTGTCGCGTTCCAAGCATTTCTCGACATGCTATAGAATGTGTAGACTACCATAAGTTTTCAATGATGTCTACCAGGAAACTTTCCAAAAGTTTTGTTTACAAAGTACGCGACGTGAACACAAATAAAAAAAAACATTATTTTTTTATATTTTTTCAAATTTTAATTGTAATACTAATTTTTATCTAGAACGGAAACGAAAATACAAAACTGAATACATATTGTTGAATAAACAATTTTAGCCTAAAATATTTTCACAAATTTCGCTTTGACCTCTCTTCTGAAATTAGCTAAAATTCATAGGGAGTATATTTTTCACATTTGAAAAAATTCGTTAGAAAACGATGTAAAAAAATCGAAAAAACTAAAACATATTTATTTGCATTTTATTTTCCAAAATCTAAATAAGCTGTCTTGAAACAGGATATTTCACTAATAAAAATAATGAATTACATTAAGAAAAAAGTGTATTGGGTATAACCTTAAATAAACAAAGATCTTTGGTTAAGTCAAACAACATTTTGTAAAAATGACAGAAATATTTGTTTAATTTAAGCAAATCGTATCTAAACAAACCATCTTTGGTTACATAAAACTAATTCTTTGGTGGAATTAACCAAAAATTTTGTCATTCGCATAATTTTTCGTCGAAAAACTGAATTTAAAAAATGTTTTCAATTGCTAAAAACTTATATAATTTAAAATCAATTTTTCGAAAATCATCAATATCGAGTTCAAAGCGTGAGTAACGTGATAATAATGCATTCCTCAATGCCAACAAAATTTTTAAGCAATGCTAATTCAGATACACAATATTTTGAAATTTACATTAGTTGCACGCTCAGAAAAATATTTGGTTAATCCAACCAAAATTTAGTAAGACCATAACCAAAGAATTTGCTTATTCACGTTTGAAATGGTTTGTTCAGATTCGATTTAGTTGAATTAAAAAAATGTTTTATAATCAATTCAACCATGTTTTGGTTAATTTATTTTTTTAAATTTTAAATGAATGAAGAGTCGTCCACCTTCCAATTAGTGAACAAATTTAATGATTACTAGTAAAATTTATCTAATTGATAAGTGAATTTAACTAATTTACAGTAAAATTTGACTAGTCCAGAGAAAAGTTTGAACTAATTCATGGTAAACATTTCTCACTAATTGAAAGTAAACGCATCCACGCTTATCAATCATGATTTACTTAACAAAATGGTTTCGTTACATTATATAATTTGTTTTCTATGTGTAGTAATAAATAGTAAGAAACAAATATCAGTATGCAGAAAGCGCGACGAACGCACAAGAATTTTTCTGAGTGAATTATTTTCCAGAGTTGGCCACTCAAAGCAAATCATATTTTACAATGCAGTTAAGCCTACTGGATAATCCCTTTGTAAACATAAACGTAAAACAGGAAGGTTTCTGTTTAAATCCAGATTTCAATGTTTGGCAGGGTATTAGAAACTCAAAGGCTGAAGTTCTCGAGCGCATTGCGTCACCTGGCAAATGCCCAGAATTTCATCTCTATATATAGCTTTACCGCGCTCCTTCATCTGACAGCGCCTTTCTCTTCTCCATTTTATTCCCCTCAACCTACTATTCCACCTTTTTTCACGTTACACCCCGAACATTCTCACCAAGCTTTTCCCCAACCTTTCTGACTGTTTTGTTTGCATTTTAATCGAGCTTCTAGCAATGCTCCTCGTATATATTTATGGCTAGCTCCGAACCATCAGATATATTTTTTATCCTTTATCAAATTCGAGCTTTTCATCCCCTTTTCTTTACTCGGCCTTTCTTTCAAACTCCTTGAATACATTCTGATCTTCAACTCAATCTTAAGGAGGTTCAACCGTGGCTAGGAAATCCTTGAAAAACTTAATTAAATACCACTTTAAAAACTTTTTGATCTGTTGCTTAATATATATTTTAAGAAAAAAAATGTTCATTTCATGAAGAAGAAATAAAAAATATAAAAAATGTCGTTTTTTGTAACAATTACTGCAGGTCAAAGTTCAGTGCGGTTTTTTCCAAGTTTACTCTTTAAGAATGATCAGATTCTTAAACGATTTTAAAGTACTCCACGGTCTAGACTTTTTAAACTAATCTCTTATTTTCTAACTACAGCTCTCATTTTTAAACATGTTTAAAGAAAAAAATGAGTCACCATTTCTTAAAATCTGATCATTTTTAAAGAGTAAACTTGGAAAAAACCACACTGAACACTGACCTACAGTAATTGTTACAAAAACGACATCTTTTATATTTTTTATTTTTTCTCCATGAAATGAACATTTTTTTCTTAAAATATATATTAAGCAACAGATCAAAAAAATTTTAAAGTCGTAATTAATTAAGTTTTTCACGGGCTTTCTAGCCACGACCGAACTTCCTTAAATCATAATATAGCGATAAAACACTTGAATTTCATGTGAATATTTAATTTAGTTATTTATTAAATTCAATTATAAGACTGCATAGCGAATTTCGTAATCCAGGATATTAATAATGCATTCATAGGATATAGCAATGCCTGGAATTCAATTGAAATTTGACTTTCCATTGAAACATTACTTTAAAAAGTTCAATGCCTCATATTATTTGAAATTCTTCACAAATTATAGATAACGAAAATACGACAATTTTCTATATTAATTTTTATAAAGAGAATATGATCTTCTATATTAGCAAAAACACACTTGTTTTTCAACAAAGAAATCAATCAATTTTCTATTTAACTAAAAAAATATGAATCTTATATAGTTTAATGTTACACTGAGAAAACAGTTTTGTCAAATCAACAAAAATATTTGGTTAGTATTTAGCTAACAAAATTCTTTTGTTGTGCCAACAAAACATTTTGCTATATCAAACAAATTTTGTTACTTAAACAAAATGTTTTGTTGGGACAACAAAATATTTTGTCAGGATAACAAAAAAAGTTTTGTTGGATAATTTTTTTTCTCAGTGTAGGGTTTAGCAAAAAATTTAGATTTAGCTATCTATTCAACAATTCTCCCTTTAATTCTGATAAGAAAGATCTGATCGCAAAATAGTTCAGCGGAGAATGAAAAAAAATATCCGTAAAAAAGCAGCATAAAGGCAAAAACAATTGGGAAATGAACGATAAAGAAGTCTTAAAGCTGCTCGAAAGATGTTTAATCTACGTTCTGCCTCTAGGCTATACTTTTTATGTTATTTCCTTGGCAGTTTTTTTTATAAACAGAAACATTTTACGTTCTTGAGATGAATTTTAAATATTTGCAAAGATAAATTTCGCTGCTAAGAAAATTATTTTATTCTATAACAGCAACATTTACAGCCAATATAAATTTTTTTTAAAAATCCCGTCCTATCCCACCCAGGAAAAACGCAAGCAGTATATATGTGACGTGCCACGAGAAATGGGAACTAATGCGGAAAACTAGATTTTTACAGGGCGAGCGAGAGAAGTGGAGCCCTTTTCTCAGTGAAAGGCGACTCCTAAAAACCTACCCCTCTACTTACAACTACACTCTCACAGCCCCCTGAATCTTGCCACCAAATGCATAAGAAAAAAATTACGTGAAAGTTGACTGCCGCCGGTGGCGGCGCTGACCGTTCATAGACCCTAGATTCAAAAAAATTCATGGGAAAAAGCATAAAAATTTAATTTTCTCCTAATAAAAACGATTGTATTGCATTTTCTTATACATGATAATCATCTAATAAGATCTTCATATTTTTTACAAAAATTTATTCTCTTCGAAAAGGTTAAGAAATTCACTTTAGGCAAAAATCTAATTTCCAAATTCTGGCGGGAATTGCATTATTCGGGTCATGTTCTTTATTTTATAATTGTTTTGCGTCAAATTTAAATATCAATACTAATAATTAATGCCGTTATTATAAAATTTGATTATTTTTCATATTATATAACATATTACAATAAATACAATATAGTATATACACTATATATTACTGCTGTAATTAAATCAAGCTTTTTTAAAAATATAAACATTTCAAAAATACTGTTGGGAATTTGAACTAATAATTTTCTTAATATTGTACTATGAAATAAATTACTAATTAATGAAATATATTAAGAATATATTATAATAATATATTATAGTTCAAAGCAGTGAAATAGTTGAGGTCTCTCATAAGTGCTCTGAAAAAATTTCTTTATCTACCAATATACTTTACTTATTTTTCTACTTATCTATATATAACATATTTGATCAATTTTTCAATTTACTTCTTTTTTATTTATCTGCGTTGTATTATTTTATTTTGAAATTCATTTTTCGTAAAATTATGAATTTAAGTTTCTAATTTCTATTACTTTAGGAATTCTATGTAATTCGGTAAAACTATAAGCATTAAAAAGTAAGGAATCTAAATTAACAAAAAATCTGAACTTATATTCTTTTTTAAAGTCCAAAACTGTATTCTAATAACAAAATTGTTAGAAATCAGACATTTTTTTCCACTTCAAGACAATCCAATTTTAACAAGCTCACATTAACTTCAATTCAAAATTTAAAAAAATATTCTTTCTCATCTCCTTTTTCTTTCAGTCACTTTCATTTATTTATTTTTTTAACTTCTATCAGACAAAATGTTTGCAGATGAATTTATTTGCGATAAGTATTTGAGAGACATTTATTGCGGGGCAAAAGAAATTCATTGCACAGGTAGATACAATTAATTAATATTGAGACATTAATCTTTATTATATTATGTAGTTAATTATTAATATCTCTATCAAATAAAATGTTTTATTTTAAACTAATTAGGAAAATTTTAAATAAAAATTTTACTCCATCGGGCGCATAGGTTTACCTTTCTTGAGGAATATCTTCTCGCTCAAAATGCTTTTCGCAAATCGCATGACCTTCTTTTAATTTCATATCATCCCGAAGGATAGCATTTTGCCATACTTTTATTACATTCTCATCCTTTGGTCCAATGAAAAAACGAACTTTATCGAAGCAAGACTTATACCCAGATTTACACCCAAAATAGACACATTTCACCATTTTTTGCACCAATTTATTTGTACATTTGTCTCTAGACTCGCGAACTTCATCTCAGTACCGTTTAAGAACTCGAAAATTTGAAAATGTTCAGGGAAAAGCTTAAAAAACTACATTTTATAATGTGATTTTCGTGTAAGTCGGCCCAATGAACAGTTAGCGCCACCATGGCAGCCAGTCACAATTCATGTCATTTTCAACTCAGTGATGCAGGGCTGCAGGGGGCTGCACTCTCACTAGTCGTGTCCCAGTATCCGTGTTTCTCGCTTCTGTTCCCGCAAGAAAACGACGCGATTCTGAAATCAGACAGACTCTACTGTCTCTACTGTATGTAGTAGTAGTGAGTGGTGGGAGGTGTTTTCGTTGGTCCGTAGTCTAGCTCAGAAATGCTGCATTTACGGCCCTCTAATAAGCTGTTTTATAGGTATAAATAATGCTTGAAAAATTTTTCTAATTTTTTTGCTAGATAGAGCAACTCTGAAACTATCGATAGAGATCAAAAACCAGTGTTGCCAGATGTCTGAGTCGCTTTCCCCCTAGATTAGTCCCTATTTTCCACTAAAAAAAGAAATTCCACTAGATCCTGAATTTTTTTTTTTAATAGTAAAATTCTTATATGTACATGATACATTTTTCTTTTTTCAACATTTAAACGCTCTCTATATATTGTTTTTCAAGAAAAAGAAAGAATTTCAAAGGAATTTCTGAAGAAATTCGAGAACGCTCGCTTTTGGTAGCTGTGCCGACCTAACGTTTAATCACGCGCGTTTTTAAAATTAGGAATTTATTTCGAAACAGTAAATAATGAGAAATTATATTGATTAATATTTAATCGCTGCTAATGTCTTTAAAAGTCTTGATAAAATCAAAGAATATTATAAATATGGTTCTTTTTTCAAGAAATTTTATTCACTATTTAAAGGAAAGAACAGTTATAATTTACTTGTGCTTTGGTCATTTTTGGAACATGTGTACAATAAACCAATGAAATTGAGCATTAATACTCGCCTAGGAAGTACAACCAATCACTTGGCTTATTTCAAATTAAACAATTACGGTGATTGGAGGATATTAGAGATTTTAGAATAAAATAAGATAAACCCCTAAAAAACCCTGAATAAAAAAAACCACTAAATTTTCCCACTAAAGAATTTCTCCCCCTAAATTTCTCACTGAAGGACCAAAAATCCCCTAAATCTAGTGGAAAAACCCCTAATCTGGCAACACTGCCAAAAACAGATTTGCGATATTTTCCGCGTTAGTCCCCTTTTTTCGTGGCACGTCACATATGTTATGAAGAACTCGATGCCTGGAATGAATTCCAGTATGGAATTCCATACCTGCACTCTAAAAAAATTTTCTTGGAAACTTCAAATAAAGTATATATTTTGAAATTTTTATATAAAATCATTTTGGAAGTATTCAATGACGTGCCGAATCTTGTGTCTGACTTTGAAAAATTCGAAGACTACACTTGAAAAATTTCAATACTGAAAACAAAATCCAATAGGGATTCGAATATTTTTTGTAAATTATTGAAATAATTCCATAGAAGATTATTTTTTCAATTATTATTGAAAAATTTTATCACTTATGTATTGAAAAATTACGATTTTTTTTTACAGTACGGATTAGGTATTGGTTCGGAAAAAATGTTGATTGGTTCCATAATCTAAATATTAAATATATATATGGGTCATTTCATGGGAGATTTACAGTCAAAATTTTTTTTTCGACGAAACATTTTTTTTGCCTTTTTACTTCGAAAATAATCGACACGTATTTTTTTTTTCAATGTGATACTTGAAAATTTCGAGATATAATTTTTTTAATTTTAGCACTCGGGCAAAATTTTTTTTTTTCAACAGCTCACTGTAAAAGCAGTTTTGAATATAAAATGTAACCCTTGCACTTGAAATGCGCAAAAGAGTACAAGCTTTCAAAAAAGTTATAGCACACATTTCGTTGTTTTTTTTTGTAATAACAATATAGTACATTTTTATAAACAATTGAATTTTTTTTAAAATTTGGAACTATTTTTTTTCCGATTTTTTTGTTTCTAAATCTTTGTTGGAGTTTTTTCAATAAGCATGCAAATTTTTGGAATGGAAAAATGAAAACTGTAGATGTAATTAATTTATAAAATCTGTCCCGCGCGTTGCAACGAGCGAGCTCGCACGCTGCAACTATGCTTAAGCTTGATTAGGCATGCTAGTACTCGAAGCACGTGTGGCAGTGAATGCAGTGACCGCTGTTTTAGTTTTCTGTGAATGTTCCTCAAGTGTTCACCTATTTCAAATTAATACAGAAATGCCAAGCTCTCGATTTAAACATGTCTGCTGCAATCCGTTAATAAAAAAAAATCATAGTGGAAAAAAGCAAAAAAAAAAATTTGCGTCGCGTTTCGTCCTCGATACTTGAAAAATTGAAAATTTTCAAACCGGATGATGTTTCTTGTACACAATGCAAAATAGAAGCAAATGAAATGGAGATGGAAGATTTTTGTTGTAAGTACATTCAAACTTGTGCGTAGACTATTTCAAAACAAATCATTAGTTATAATGATGAATTGCTGAGTGAAGTTTTACGATAAAATTTTTCCACTATGATTTTTTTTATTAAACGGATTGCAGCAGACATGTTTAAATGGAGAGCTTAAAATTTCTGTATTAATTTGAAATAGGTGAACACTTGAGGAACATTCACAGAAAACTAAAACAGCGGTCACTGCATTCACTGCCACACGTGCTTCGAGTACTAGCATGCCTAATCAAGCTTAAGCATAGTTGCAGCGTGCGAGCTCGCTCGTTGCAACGCGCGGGACAGAGTTTATAAATTAATTACACCTACAGTTTTCATTTTTCCATTCCAAAATTTTGCATGCATATTGAAAAAATTCCAACAAAGATTTAGAAACAAAAAAATCGAAAAAAAATTAGTTCCAAATTAAAAAAAAATTCAATTGTTTTTAAAAATGTACTATATTGTTATTACAAAAAAAAACAACGAAATGTGTGCTATAACTTTTTTGAAAGCTTGTACTCTTTTGCGCATTTTAAGTGCAAGGGTTACATTTTATATTCAAAACTGCTTTTACAGTGAGCTGTTGAAAAAAAAAAAATTTGCCCGAGTGCTAAAATTAAAAAAATTATATCTCGAAATTTTCAAGTATCACATTGAAAAAAAAAATACGTGTCGATTATTTTCGAAGTAAAAAGGCAAAAAAAAATGTTTCGTCGAAAAAAAAATTTTGACTGTAAATCTCCCATGAAATGACCCATATATATGTAGAAAAATATATAAATGAACGGATATTGAGTGAAAATTTATAAAGAAAAACCTTCATTCTTGAATTAAAAAATCCCCCTTCCCGCCCTTGAATGTCATGCTAATAAAACTTATTATCTCAAAAATGTAAGCTGCGCACTGAAGTATTTCTAAAAAAGTTCTGCAATCTTTCCGTTGATAAAACTGACATAAATTTTCGGAACTGTTTTTTATATTATCTATAAGCAGCTCAAACCAGAATTTATATCGAGTTTGATTTTACTTTTCGAATCTAAACTCAAAAGCTTTATATTCATTCGGATTGAATTTTGAATGAATATAGTGATATAGAATCCATTTGGATTAAAATTAAGAAACATCAGATTTCAATATATTATAGTTCACAAGTTTGATACTATTCGAATGTAATGTCTATATTCAGGTGAAAACTGAAGTAGTAAATTTGCAGATAAGTTTTGAACTTACAATTAGAGACGTTTGAAACTGCTCTGAGTAATAATGGCAGCAATCAGTGGTATGTAAAATTTTTGCCTCAGGTTAAAATACAGAGTAGAATGAGAAAAGGCAGAGAAAATTTATAAGTAGATGGATAACTACTGATAAATTTTTCTTAATTATTTCTGTCAATTATCTTTTCACAGAAATTTATTTTCAAAAATGTATTGAAAACTCCATCTAGTTTTAAATGACGTTAATTCTAAAAAGGTCGATATAGTAGAGTTCCGTTATCACAGAGAGTGAAAAACTCTTCTAATGATCGGCCTAATCGACTGAAATGGTTAAGAAAAATTTGATAATTAGTTAATGATATATCCGTATAGGTATAAATAGATTCTGTGAGAAAAGTTATGTGGAACCTCTGTAGCTCAGATGATAGAGCATTCGACCAGCAATCGAAAGGTCCTGGCTTGATACCCAGTGGAGTAGAAGCGTTTCTTTTTTCATAGAAAAGTTTTTTCAGGACAACTACTGGTTCTTTAAAACGTCTTCGTATTACTATAAACAGAAAATACAGTTATACATATTGTATATTAATGTATTTGTTTTCATCGAGTTATACCAAAAGAGAAAATCTAGTTAGAATATTCTCTCAAAAATCTAAATTTATTTTAGCATTTCACAAATTTTAAGCTTTCAATTGATTTAACTGCAAATAGAATTATTTGCTTTATGGAAAATATATAATTTACAGTGTTTGAAAGTGATGTAAATATATATTTTTCATAATTTAGTAAAACGATATAGTGAGGAACGCTTTCTTGAATCTAGAAAAAAAAATCTGCCCGCTTCGCGGGCACATTCTCATCGCGCGCTTCGCTCGCAAGCTCTTCGCATACATTTAAGTTTATTTCTTATAATTTAATACTGAAGCTCAAACCAATTTTATAATAATATTACAGATGATGTAAATTAGTCATTTTCTCAAATTCACTAAGTTTCTTTTTCAGTTTAAGTGAAACAGGAAATTCAATTTACTTAAGGCTCTATCGGCCTTAAGGAACACATTCTCATCATGACACTCGCGCTTCGCGCTCGATTTTCTGTATACATTTCAGTAACTTTTTAATAAATTACATGATTAAAATAATTTATTTTCTTCCAAATCTCTCAAAAAGAAAAAATAATCGTAGACTTTATTTAAGGTAGTACGATCACGAAAATTAGACCTCAGACAAAAATAGATAATTTTGCTTGCAAGAATAGCAATATTATTATTGAAGGGATAATTTGAAAGAGAAAAGATTATTTTTCATGAAAAAAATTTGAAACACAAAAAAATAATGTTATTAATAAATTTCATTTTTGCCCAAACTTATTTTCTTATCGCTTCGAGCAAAATTTTTAAAAATGATGCGATTATAATAAATCACGGTTCATTTTTTAAGGAAAAAGATTCTCTACAACTTGACAGTTTCCGATTTTTGAAAATGAATTCTTTAATGGCTGAAATTATAAAAAAACAATTTTTCAAAACAAAATTTTTATAAACAAATTGCTGTATTTGATAATAATAAATTCAATTTCAAAAATAGGAAACGGTCAAGTTGTAGAGAATCTTTTTTCTAGAAAAATGAACCATAATTTATTAGAATCGCATCATTTTCAAAAATTTGACTCGAAGCGATAAGAAAATAAGTTTGGGCAAAAATAAAATTTATTAATAACATTATTTTTTTGTGTTTCAAATTTTTTTCATAAAAAATAATCTTTTCTCATTCAAATTGGCCCTTCAATAATAATGTTGCTATTCTTGAAAGCAAAATTATCTATTTTTGTCTGAGGTCTAATTTTCGTGATCGTACTACCTTAAGGAAACGATTTTGCAGAACAACGCTTATTTCGTATCTCACATATTTTGGTGAAAAAAATCGAATTTTTTTAATATTAATAATCAAAACATAAAATATACATCCTGTCGAGAAATTTCTTAATAAGAATTTGTAGACCTCATTTAGGCAAATAATTTTTCATTTGAACTTTTTTTATGTATCTCATATATTTTGTCTAAAAAATGGAATTATTGAATTTTAATCGTATTTTTTGGAATTGAAACGAAAAATATATGTTTTTTCATAAACTGTGTGAGACAAAATTTGTAGATATTTTTGAAGCGAACAACTTTGTATTCTTACGTTTTTTTCGTATTTCACATATTATTGTTAAAAAATTGAATTTTGGATTTTCAATAGATTATTTTTGAATTAAAAAAAAAAATGTGCATCTTATGAAAAAATGTTACAATTCAAATTTGTAGGTCTTTATTTATTCAATAATATTGTATCATAACGTTTTTTCGTATCTCGTATAATTTAACTGGAAAATGGAATTTTGATATTGACTTTTTTCGAATTTGAATATGCTGTGACATTTCTAATTTTGATTAAATCAAAAATGTTATCAGGATAATTTTTAGAGATTTATGAGCACTATCTAACACCAGTATTGAAATTTTTGATTTTTACAAAAAATTATTTTCAAAAACACAAAAGTAGTGCTCAATCCCTCAATTTTGATTGGATGTGGCTGGTTAACGAACTTGTCCTTACTTTTTCGGCTCCGATAAAGTGTACCAAAGCTTAATTCAATCTGATAATTCTATCGAGAGTTATGCCGCACACGACCTACAGACAGACAGACAGACACTTTCGTAAAAACCGTTTTTTCTGACTCAGGGGGTCTCAAAACGTAAAGATTTGATGAAAATTTCGAAAGTCATTTTTCACATAAAACCAATACCTTCTCATCCATGATGAGAATGTAAAAAACTAAGAAAACGATATAGTATAGTTCGCAAAGTATCGTTCGAGTGTCCAACGTTAGTTTTCAGGTGCAGTAGAAAAAGCATAAAAATAGTTTAAAATAAATGGGATTGTGTAGGCGGTACCTGGCACTAGAACTCGGTGAAATAAAGGTCAGTAAACTCATGAGAAAAATTTTTAAGTAAAAAGTTTCCTTGATATTTTCTGGAATTTAAACTAGAGATTCTTTAAATCTAATAGAAATGCGTTTTCATAAACAAAAACACAATAAATTCCCATAAAATACAACAAACGACAGAAGTTAGGAATTTTTACAAAATTAGTGTGCAATTGCTAGTTTTTCTTAAACTGACCACCCTTTAGCAAAAACTGTGCTTCTATAAATTTAAAATAACAATTTCAACAATTCTTAAAAAAATAAATGTGATACTTTGCAAAAAATTGTAATACATACATAATTTAATAAATATAAAATCAATTGTGCACAAAAAATACAATTTTTACCTCATTGTGATTTCAATAACTCATTGTAAAAATACATTTTTTAAAGAAAAGATAGAAGAACCAGCCTTTTTTTATATACAAAGTCAATTGAGGTTATTAGTTTTTGAATAACCTCCCTTAAAATGCATAGTCACGTCACCACTTTGGTCCCTGCCCTTAGTAGATAAAATCAATGCCTTTGACTTTTATATTACGATGGTGTGTATTATTCAAATAACACTTCTTCAAATATAAAAGTCGTATACAATCTTGAATTCTCGTAAATTATGAAAGTCATTTTTAAATTTATTATTTATTATTGTATAGGAAAAAATAAACTACTGTGATCAGCAATTAGAAAAAAATTTAATTAAGAAAGAGATAATTATAGGAAATGAAATTCCTTATTGTGAGGTTTTCGTTGTAACTAGGCTGGTTAACGATTTTTTTTAGATCGGAAATACAATGATATTTATGTTGAAATTATTTTTATCGTATTCCATGGAAGAGATAGTATGTCATAACTGTCTATGAAAAATAGCAAAATTCCAATGATTTATTTTTTTATAAATTTTTAAAAATCATCAACAAGGTATATCCAGTGAAGAAATAGGGTCGTTTTTTGTTACCCTGTAAAATTTCAATTTTGGCGCTTACCCAGTTTTGAACTTTCACTCTTCATTCATGAGCGAATCTCATCATCTATACATGAATAGAAAATAATGAGTAATGAAATTCGAAGAATTGATAGTTTTTACATTTAAAAGAATCAGATTCATAAAATTTTGTAGATTATATAAGGAGTTTGAGTTTCTGTTTTACTTTTTTTTTTCTTTTTTTTTTGGTTAAAATTCAGATGCAGGTTTTTTCATTTAATAACTTTTAACGTTGAAGAAGTATTTTTATTTGAAGTTTTGAAAATTAAAAATCTTGTAATCATTGTTATTCAAATACTTTATTCAATCTTAAAGTAATCAATTGAAATGATCACTTTTCTTATTTTTTAAACTTGACATATTACAATTTGTATACGCTCGAATATGTTTTAGTTTCATATACTTTAAAATAATGTTTTGATTAATTATCCGAATAAATGTGTATGTATGTGTAACTGTTTACATGTTGATTATGTAATTAATACTGCCATGTCTCTAAACATTATGCACTTTGCGAACGGTTCTAGTAATCACATTTAATGAACTTAGTAGAATAATAGATACCTCGAAAAAGAGAACGATTTTCAAAAATATCAACTCGAAGTATTTAATCCTTATTTTTGAAATTTCATCTATTTAGCTACATTATTCAAAAATTAAATTCTTTGAAGATAAATACTTAAATTAATTGAAATTTATAATTTATAAATAAATTTCATAAATAAATACGATACTTAGAAATATTTTTAATTTCTTAAAATCTTACATAATTTACCGAAAACTGGTAAAAAAATTTATAATGCTTAAATTTCACCAATCATTAGAATATTTAAAATTTCCACAAATTTCCCTGTCAATTTACTAAATTTGAATCAGATAATTTTAAGCCTCTTTAAATCTTTTCAAATTAAAACAAAATATATGTTCTTTTCTAATTTTCTAATGTTCAAATCTCTTGAAATCTATAAAACTGTTTCAAAATAATTTTCAATTAATAAATTTAGAAAATACATATGTAAATATTTCTTAAAAATTAAAATTATAAAAAGTTTGAAAATTGATCAATTAAGGATCACATTTTGATCAAAAGTTTATCTTTTGGATATTTATATCCCTACTCGAAAAAATAGAAATTTTAGTCCTTGAAGAACATAGTATTTTTCATTATTTTTTATCTTTATTTATAATTGTCATTATTCCTTTGTACTATTTTATTTATTAAACTTATACCCTTACGGGGTCAATAAAATCTACCTAAATAATTGACAGGCACATTTTCTTTAAACGCATAAATAATCATCAAGTGTCGCAAGAACGAAATTATACATTTAAGAACAAATCACCAGATTTAAGTAGTAGATTTCCAAACTGGGTCAGACCAGGGCGGCCTACTCTTTGCTCTCTTTCCCCCACTAGCACATTTACGCCCTTCGCTGTGTCAAGGTAACTAGTTTACTTTACATTTCTTTCTCATAGGCTGCAGGATTAAAGCACCTATTCCGATTACTGACTTAAAACTGTTTTTAGGGGTTTGTTCCTCAGAATGAATAAGAAAGTGTTTTGTAGATTCAGGATCCAATTAATAAAATGTTTCAATTTTATTTATATTAATCTTTGACTTCGTTTATGTTTTCAGGGTCACCACGTGATTTTTATTGACGAGTGATACCAAAATCGACATTAAGAAAAATGGGTTGGGCTCTCACAGGCTTAGGAGCAGCTTTGGCAATTGTTCTCGTTGCCGGGGTGGCATTAGTGCTTTGCAGAAGGTAATTATTATTACCTTTTGTTCCTTAAACAGTATTAATTAAATAAACTGGATTTTCTGGTATGTATTCAAAATCATATGCAATTCTCAACATTTGTTAAGGCGACCACTTTAGACATTTTTTTTAGGATTGAACAAAGAGAAGAAACAACACTTTTATAAGTTCTCAACGTTTTACACCTTTATGAAAATTAAATAATAAATTATTAATTGGCTCATTATAAAAGTTAGTAAGGAAATATGAATAATAAAAAACGTACATCTGAAATTGCTACATTGCCGGTGATATTAACATAATTTCAAGTTATTACTTTGTACATTCTTTCACAAATTTTTTATCAATTATACACTCTAAATCTAAATCAGACAAATATTTACTGATTGAATCAGTGATTTGCCTTTTCACTGATTCAGCAGTTAGAAAATATATTTCACTGTTAAATCAGTTGATTATTACTAATTGAATAAGTGGAAAAAATATTTTCACTGTTAAATCAGTTAATTTTCACTGAAGCAATCAGTGGAATTTGACTGATTTACAGTAACCTCTTTTTAGCTATTTGAATCAGTCGAATTTCACTGATAATCAGTACATTTTGACTGATTCATATTTAGAGAGTAGATGAGAAATGGAGCTCAAATGACAAATAACTTCCTTTATTTTTATCTCTTATTATGACTTTTTTACACTGACTTTGAGAATTTTAATAACATCGGTAATGTGGCTATTCAAGATGCATCTTTTTTATCATACACATTACTTTACTAACTATTATAATGAGCTAATTAATAATAAATTCTCGAATTTGAATAGCGCTTCTGATAGAAAACCGGAGAGGTTTTCAAACGTTAAGAACGTATAAAAATACTGTTTTTTTTACTAGCGGGTCATAAAGTGCATCCCCCCCCCCCCCCAAGGGGGTAAATAAATCGATCTTTTGACCTCCTAGTAGAAAAAAATCGTGTGCAACACGCGAAAAACAATTATTTTACTCACACTCGGAAAATAAACTTGTTTTTCCCTGCTTGCACAATATACCATTTTTTTCAAGCAGGCATGAATTTAGCTCTTTTTCATGCTTGTAAGGCGCAGAAAAAAATGCCGTTTTTGCTCAGTGGTGAGTAGCGGGACTAAAATAACGCCTGGGGAGTAAAAAAATATCATATGTGCCATAAAACAATAGGCTTTATTATTCTCGTGCGATTGACGCCCTCGCCTGCGGATCAGGCGGAAAACTTCACACTCGCCTAAAAAAGCCTATTTTTCTCCCTTAACGCACAATATACTATTTTATTTCTTACATTCCAAAAACAAATTTTGTCTGAAATGGTTGCTTCACCAAATACAATCAGTCAAATAAATACCGGAAATTGTTCACTAAAATATAAAATATTGGTGTAATGATCCAAATTCATTTGATCGTCTTTAAAATAGGTCCCATTTGATGCGATACACTTATGCCAATGAATACTTCAGTCGTAAAAACACTTCTCATAGACACTTTCCAATATGCTTGGTCGATGACATTCGTTGAGTTTATAGTCAAAAATCCGCATCCAGGGGTCGAAAGTGTTTAAAGGCACTCGTGTGCTCATGTTTTCAATAAAGCTGACTCACGGTAAGCCTTCTGCAGTATCTTCAACGATTCAGCACAAGGAATTTTTTTCAAAACACAAAATTTGAGGTAAACTCTATGTTTGAGATTTATATCCTTTGTAAAAATCGCAATGGGCACTTGAGGTTGACTAAAATAACCAAAAGTTGTAAATAAATTGTTTGGCAAATCGCGTCAAAACTCCACGTGACAATTCGATATATTGGCAACAATTTACTTCTAAACAAATTTTTTTCTAAAAAAATACGTTTTTTAAATAAATAATTCCCGGTATTTATTTGGCAGAAAGTATTACTGACTACAATTTCAGACGTTAAAAAGATTTTTTTTATATATTACATAGTTATAATGTTTCATTTACTGTTATCTTTTATTCCATTTTATTATTATGATTAAATTAAGTTTTGAAAGTATTTCAAATTAATTAATTTCAAATCTGGGTTTCGTCTACAGCAGGCACTTCTACCTGAGTAGGTATTTCGTTGGTTGGCAATGTGGGGCTAGAAATGTCTGGAGTATCTGTGAAGAATGGAGACAACGATTGTCTTGGTTATGGGCGCCTCGAGAAGAGAAAGTACGTAATTATGCCTAATTTGGTGTAAGTATTGGATTGGAATTCAATCTGAAAAATCAGAGCTAAGAATCTGTTTTCGAACCATTCCGAACCAATAAAAAAAATGTTTTATATCTCATTTGATGAAAAACGGCCAAAAATCAATTCGGTTCAATCTGATTCAATCCGAGCTCAGATTGATCAAAACCGAATTTTCAATCCAAATGCATTCGAGGTCGAAATTATTCGGATTGATTTATATTGGTTTGGATTGACACCTCAGATTGAATTGAAATGAATTGGATTAAGTCGGATTTATTTTTAACCATTTTTTCATCAAACGGGATAAAAAACGTTTTCGGGTTGGTTCAGAATGGTTCGAAAACAGATCCCGGAATGACTCGGAATACCTCTAATTTGCTAAGATTGAATTCCAATCCGATATTTTCAACAGGGTACACTTTCACAGTATACAAAACAGAACATTTTAAAACTTCTATTTTTACTGTTTTTTACCACCTGCATTATAATTTTGTTTATTTTATTTGGAATATGTTAGGTGGGCCTGGTGAAAGCACAACACCCAACCGCGCAAGCTGTTCCAGGTTTATATCGCCAACCCGGGCACACATCACATCACTTACTCCATAGTGATAGTGATCTAAGGTTGGATTCACAGGGATCTTTTACGAGGTAAAACACTGGCTTTTCCATCCCTTAAAATACATCATAAAAATAAACAAAAATAAATAAATATTTGATACCGTTCATAAAAAGCTTCATATTTCATACCCGAAAACAAAGATCTGTTACATTTACTGAGTTCATAATAAGTCAAAGTAGTGACAAAATAAAATTTCCGAAAATTGAACAGATATTTCAATACGATTCGCCGCTTTTTTTATAAAAATAACAGATGTGTCGATAAATATTATACAAAGTTTTGTTCAATTTACAGGATAAGGAATCTTCTTAAAAATGTTAATTTAACAGGCATTTCTGTAATATTCATTGACAAATCTCTAATGTTCATGAAAAAAGTTAATTATACCAAAATATCTGTTCAATTTACAGAAATGATAACGATCGTTTCATAAATAATTTAAATCATGAAGATGTAACTTATAGATTTATCATTGGTTCATTTCAACTGACAATCAGTAAGAAACTTTACTTCAGAAAAATAAGTGTCTGATTCTTCACTAAATAAAATTTTAGAGAGCGTATTATGAAGAAAACTTCCAGCAACAATATGTAAAATATTTTTCAACACGTCTAGTGAAAATTATACTTTTACCGTCTGTTTTGAAACGGAAAAATGGCCAATTTCACAACAGTTGCTATTATTATTCCCATGAGTAGGGAAAATAGACATTTTCCCGTCTCAAAACAGACATTCGTGTGATTGCAGCACTCGCCTTCGACTTGTATTGCAAACTTCACACTCATTGGCAATCGCTTGTTTTCTCCACTCCCGTACAGAAATTTTAGTAGGGCGCCCTTCTGGCCCTAATGGAGTGAAATGAGGTCCTGATGAGGCAATTCCGCTAGCGTCCGATGAGAAATGAAACGCCTAACCTGATAAGATCCACAAAGTTATGCCCCTACTGTGGTACTAACGTGGGTCATATAAGGTCCCGTTTCATTTTCATCTGTATTTTATTCTTATTTCTTTAAACATATTTTTGTTCTAAACAAGCAATACAATCAGAAATGGACAATTTGTTGAAATATATTTATTTAATGATAAGTAGTATATATGTAGCTTATCCCAGGTGGAAAAGTCGGATTCATGCCAGTATTTACAAACGGCACAGTACCGCGCCAGTTGTAAACAAGAAGCAATGCCTGTACTGGACAGTTGGTACCGGTCCGGGGGTTTGCGCGGTACTGGTATAGTACAGCCCCAGTCTTGAGACCAAGTGTCGGCTAACAACCGACTTCGGAGTAATGCCAGTACTGAAGCAGTACATATTTCAGTGCTGGCATGGTACCGATGTCCAGTACCACGTCAGTACCGATGGAGAACTTCCAGCCAAGTTACCTTTCGGAGCCGCACCGGTGGTAGGCCGCGCTTATGCCAACACTATGCCAGTACCGTGCCCGTACTGCAAATCCTTCTGCGGTGCTGGCGCGGTACCATGCCGGTTGTAAATTTCCACCTGGGATGTAAATGAACCTTTTGGACTTCATTGTATAAATGAAGAATGGTAATAATGTAACTGGGTTTTCAAATACGTAAACTAATCTAGGTTTTTGACATTTGTTAATAAATGTGCTTAACTTTTATTGTGCTTCACTTCTCTTCATCAAACCCCCAAATTGAAATAAGACATCACAATAATAACATCAAAGCGGCTGATTTTAAAACGAACCCTCTCTGTTCCTCATCGGAACCGCAAAATTTGCCTCATTCCGACTTGAAGTGGCAAACCTCATCGGGCCCTCATCGCAAATCGGTATCACATTAGGCCATTTCTGCACGGGCTATAGTAAAAGAAATAGCTATTCACGAGGCTGGAAACTTTTGATACTTGTAGATTCGAGGCAGTCGACAGAGACCTTCATCCTCCATTAGGAACTGGAAGTACAATACCTCCACAACCACTAAGGCCAGCTCCTCAACCAAGACCAACGGCACGTCCTAGACCATCGCCTCTTCATACGCCAAATACCGTAGATTACCTCAGAATGCAAGAAGCAAATCCTGGTCCACTAACTCCTCCTCCATTTCTAGCAAAGGCTCCCTCTTCACGTGCCACAGATACTTCCGTCTTCCATTTCCAGAATGAACACGTTAATAAATACAATGAACAACTTAGAGCAGGGTTCGATACTTACGCGCCTTTCAAACCTAGTGAGCAATCCAAAATAGGATTTGAAACCTACACATGCAGAATTCTGCCCGAGAGTATCCAGATGTCTGCATATGTGGTTCAGAATCCCACCGAAATGAGGTCAAATTTCGATCGCAGGTACAATCAACAGTAAGTATCAATTCATAAACACATATAAACTTCACTCACTTTATAGTCAAATACAGGAATTTTTTTCATAATAAGTTTTAATGCGTTTATGGTATACAGGACTTTTCAACAGAGACTTTGTTTTCTAATAGGGGCAATTTTTGATGTGGTGACAGTTTTGTCATTCTGTTTTTGACATATGTTAAGAAGGACTACAATTTATTATAATGTTTCGGATATTTTTCGTCGTTATAATCGTCCTTATAAGGCCGCTATTAAGAATTTGATGGATAAATTTTAGTCTACCAATTCAATACATAACATACCAACAACAACACGTGTTCGTCTGGGTCGTTTAGCTGAAAATATTGCTGCTGTAAGTGAAAGTGTTGAGAAAGATCCAGGTTGTATCCTATAATTGACTCTGAGCAAGCTCTGAAGCTAGGAAAAGAAAAGCTATTGGCTATTGGCACTCATATCTTATACATTGAATTTATTGCGAACGAGATTTCCCAATCGAATAGTTTTGGATGATTTAACGCCGTTAGACTATTTCTTTGTGGGGCTATGTGAAAGATCAAGTCTATGCACATA
Source organism: Diplolepis rosae (assembly GCA_030998225.1). NCBI lineage: Eukaryota > Metazoa > Arthropoda > Insecta > Hymenoptera > Diplolepididae > Diplolepis > Diplolepis rosae. Next base: position 1,757,879 of record JAPYXD010000754.1, on the reverse strand, counting down.
ATCCACAATCCATTGAAGCCTTAAAAACCATCATTCGACGCGTAATTGATGAGATACGCTGATAGAAATGGTTCGAAAGATTTAATTATATTCATTCAGTTATAATCCGATGGTCAAAATACACATCCCATATTGTTGAATCTATCTCACACAGAAAAAAAATAGTTCAATTAAGTTTATAAAACTGTTCAAGAATTGGCGATACAGGTATTTACGGAATAGAGTTTTGGAAAATTTACAGAACTTTTCAGAATAAAATGCAGAACCTTCAATAATTTTTTCTAAATGCTCCGCATTTTATTCTGGGGAGTTTCGTACATTTTCCGGAGCTCTGTTCCGTAAATGCCTGCATCCCCAACTCTTGAACTATTCTAAAAACTTTATTGAAGGACTTTTATCCGTGCAGCGAAAAAGTAAGGTTAAGGGGTTATATACATTTGTGTTGATTGAAAAAATCGAAAATTTTTTTATTGCACTTTCTGAAAGTACATATCTCAGAGAATCTTTTTCCAAAAAATTATACCGATCTGAGCAGTAGAACCGATTTGGCAGCTCTTAATAGCGCGCTATCTGCAACTGCGAGTCATCTGCAAGTCCGCCTTTACACGCGATTATCTCGAAACTTGATTTTAAAAAAAGTGCGGTTGCGGTGAGCACAGTTTCTCGAAAACCGTTAACCAGATCAGTCTGAATTTTTGCAGGCTTACTAACAACAATAATAGCCTCTGAGTGGACGAAGGATTTTAAATTTCAAGCAAAACCTTTTTTTTCTTGCTGCAAAAACCGAAAGCTCAGACGTTCGAAAATCAAACTTTTTAGATTAACGATCACCATTTTTGTAAAAAAATGAATTTCGCAAAATCCTTCGTTCGCGCACAGCGTAAAGGTACCAACTACAGTTTTGTTTTTGTTTTGTGTATTTCAGATAAACAGTTCCTTCTTTATCATGCTCACCGCAAGAGACGTCGGGAAAATTGTGGTTTAGCACAATGGCAATATTGACTCCAGCTATGAATTTTTTTTTTTTGAAAAAATTCGTGAAAGATTTTTCGACATGTATAAATAAATGGGCGTTCAGTTAAAAAAAAAAATGTGTTGTTTTTCCAAAAAAAATCGTAAAAATCCGCTTTTTTTCTCGAACACAAGTGTATATAACTCCTTAAATTAATCATAAATATGGTTGTAATGGCCATTCCTTTCTATCAGTGTAGATCCGCAATTACCGACGTCTGTTGTAATATAAAAAAGAGCTATCAATTCGACTGTAGGTGGAGCTCTTTTCGGTGAAAATCAGGTTATGGTAAGTTCCTTTTTTTAAATATGAACCCCTTTTTCGGAGATTATTATAATCCTCATACAAAAATAAGATGCTTTTATTGAACACATTTTTTTAATCACATTTTTCAAGGGTTATAAGGGTTTGAAATTTAAATGACCGGGCAAGAAAAAAAATGTATCGAAAATAACATACGGAGAAAAATGATAGATCAATAGCTGAATATTTAGAATGGCCGGCTAACTGTATTTCAGGACCAACAAAGTGAAAAAAGATGTTCGACTTGATCATCTCAAGGGGTCGTCATAAATAAATGAAAACTAGATGTTAAATTTGATCATCCTGAATAGTTCTATAAACTTTACTCAACTATTTTTCTCCATGTAGACACTTATCACAAATTACTTTTTGTTAAAATAGTAGTCTACATTTTCGTGTCTGTATATTTTTTGGACGTGTAGAAATAAGTAACTAAAGTATTAAAAACATACACTTTTGATGCATGTGTTGCAGAAACTTTCACATTTCTTTATGCGAAACAATAATCTCATCCAAAACAATAGGAGTTTTCATTTGAAAAAGAAACTTCTATATGAACAATCTTTTCGTAAAATGCATATTTCTCAAGTGAAATGAATCACTCTATTAAAAAATAGTATATTTCCCGCACTAGTACGGTAAAATTTTAAGTTTGTTTTAATTTTCCGCACACTTGAAATTTTAAAATTCAACTTTCCGCATGTAAAACGACACCGACGAGGCTAACTTTCGGTGTATGGCGAACAAAAATATATTTTTTTCATTTGGTGAAAAACAATTATCGAATTTTGTGAAATGAAAAAACGTGCCTAAACTGTTAAAAATCTTATTAATTTTAATAGACTTTAATATACAAATAATAAATTAAAATTAGTAGATTTGTATATTATGAAAAATTAATATACATTTATATTAAATTTAATAACTTTCCAATCAAAAAATATTAAAATTAACAAACATTATTAAAATATATACACATGTGTATTCAAATTCTGATAAAAGTTTGTATTTTTAAAAATTAAAGTAATTTAAATTTAATATACGTAACTGAAAAAAACTTCTATTACATGTAATCGAAGTTTAATACAGAAGTTTCTAACAGTGTAATCTGACTTCTGATAAATGATTAACTCTTTGGAGTATAATGGTACACATATATACAAGTAAATTTTGAAAAAAATTTAAGGGAAATTTTGAAAATATTCGTCTATTACTTCTATAATTACTTAAAATTGATGTTAGCAATGAAAATACAAATTAAAAATTTTGAAATTCAAGATTGCTGATCCAATACAGCGCGCAAAAATTGCAAACTTTAGGACTTAAATTAAGCCTCTGGATAGTATAAGGGGATATAAAATTACTCCCGTTCTTTTAAATCGGTACACTTTTAAAAATGTTTGTGATTTTACAATACTTTAATAAAATTGTATATTACCACAATGTAATGTAAAATTATAGTCGAGGTACTGTAATAGTACATTGTACAACAAGGGGGTAAAATTGATCATTTAAGGCGAGTGCGATGTGCGTGCTCGCCTTCGCCTCGAAATGTAAACATCGCACTCGCCTTAAATGATCAACTTTACCCCCGTGTTGTACACGGTACTTTATACAACACAAGCATGTTTTTCTCGCTTTTTGACGCGTGTTTTGCGGGCATAAAGTTTGTCATTTAAGCCCTAGGGCGTATATAGGGATGTAGTGCTTAAAAGTAGTCATTTAAGCACCCCCCACTCCCTATTTACGCCCTAGGGCTTAAATGACAAACTTTATGCCCGCAAAACAAGCGTCAAAAAGCGAGAAAAACATGCTTGTGTTGTATAAAGTAATTTTTCGGAATCACAATACAAGTGTTGTGAATTTGCTGTGAAACTGCGTCACCATCAGTTGTGAACTTACTGTATATACATATATGATGTGTTATAAAATTACATTGAGTCTTAGTAATAAACTTTCAGTACAGTACTGTGAAATTACGACAGAAATATTTTTTGAGACATGCTTACGAATATCTTCTTGTTTCACTGTCTTACACATATAAATATTAGTATGCTTCTCACATAGATATGAAATGGACATTCAGAATGACCGCAGAAGGGAGTTATCTGTCATAAGAAATGGTTCTTACAGACAGTATGATCATTTTGACGAGCTTGCAAAGGTCAGGTATAGTGTTCAAGGAGCTCCAATACCGGAACACGAGTTGAAGTTTGACTACGACGATCACGACAACTCTTTTCGAACAACTCAGCCCTATGGTAGCTATGATATTGTCCAAATAAACAACTCCGTGCGACAACACATGAGAAACGAGTCTAGAGGACATAACAACAGCTTTGCGTTACAAAACTGCGCTAACACAACTACTCAAACTGTAATGGAGACAATTTACAGGCCACAAACCGCCTCAAAGATGTTGCAAAGCGCTCATGATCTATCAAACAACACATCCCAGAAGGTTAACGAAATGCAAAGCATCGAAATGATTCCCTTCCGAAGTAACACGCCTGTTCAAGAAGACTCGCTTGAAAATTATAGTCTACATAGTAGTCCTACAAAATTACAAGGTTTACAACGAGTGTCACAGTACATTCAGAGTTTACCTGATCGACCCTCTTATGAAGTGTCGCATAATCATGTATCTTATCACGATCACGAGCAATTTTACATGGATATGGAATCTATGTCATCGCCTGATGCAGTTGTTGATAATGCATCTAGCCCAGTGCCACCACCTGCTCCACCTGACCCTCCAAATTCTGGATCTTCGTTGAGAGAAAATGGTCCTACCACTGGAGAGCGAATATTCAATGCCTTAAGATCGGTTACTTCACAGAGTTACATCGATGCTTCAGAGTTTTATAAGTAAGTTTTTTTTATTCTTCATATGTAGATCAGTCACATGATTAATCAGATTTAGTTTCCTCAAATTACCCTAGTTTGATTTTCGGATAAGAGTTCATTCCATGTTAATCCGAAATTTATTCAGTGTCAATGTTAATATTTTTTTCTGGTTGTTTAACCTCATTTTCTAGTTATTTCCAAAAAATCTGGTAAAAACAAACACATAAATTTCTAGTTATTTTAATTTCAAAATAAAATGTTAAAATGGCCTAACGACAATTTTGGTTGTTTTAAATGGACTGAAGAATTCAATTAATTTAATGAACCCATACTAGAAAAAATAATGATCTGCTTCAACTATTTTGGATTGCAAAACATACCACAACTTATTTTATTGGTTGACGAAATCTCAAAAAAGAAAATAATTAATAGTGCCATTTCAGATAGCCAGTTTGGGCTCTGAAAGGTAGAATAGTGGGTGATACATTTTATTCTTACATTCTCATCATGGACGAGAAGGTATTGGTTTTATGTGAAAAATGACTTTCGAAATTTTCATCAAATCTTTACGTTTTGAGACCCCCTGAGTCAGAAAAAATGGTTTTTACGAAAGTGTCTGTCTGTCTGTCTGTCTGTCTGTAGGTCGTGTGCGGCATAACTCTCGATAGAATTATCAGATTGAATTGAGCTTTGATACACTTTATCGGAGCCGAAAAAGTAAGGACAAGTTCGTTAACCAGCCACATCCAATCAAAATTGAGGGATTGAGCACTACTTTTGTGTTTTTGAAAATAATTTTTTGAAAAAATCAAAAATTTCAATACTGGTTTTATATAGTGCTCATAAATCTCTAAAAATTATCCTGATAACATTTTTTGATTAAATCAAAATTAGAAATATTACAGCATATTCAAATTCGAAAAAAGTCAATATCAAAATTCCATTATCGAGAAATTTCTCGAGAGGATGTATATTTTAATTTTTTGATTTTTAATATTGAAAAAATTCGATTTTTTTCACCAAAATATGTGAGATACGAAATAAGCGTTGTTCTGCAAAATCGTTCCCTTAAATAAAGTCTAGGATTGCTTTTCCTTTTTGAGATATTTGGAAGAAAATAAATTTATCAATAATCATGTAATTTATTAAAAAGTTACAAAAATGCATACAGAAAATCGAGCGCGAAGCGCGAGTGTCATGATGAGAATGTGTTCCTTAAGGCCGATAGAGCCTTAAGTAAATTGAATTTCCTGTTTCACTTAAACTGAAAAAGAAACTTAGTGAATTTGAGAAAATGACTAATTTACATCATCTTTAATATCATTAAATTGGTTTGAGCTTCAGTATTAAATTATAAGAAATAAACTTAAACGTATGCGAAGAGCACAAGACCGAGCGCGAAGCGCGAGGTCCAGAAAGAACGGACCGCGAAGCGTGACGTTCAAAAATTACGGAGCGCGAAGCGCGACGATCGAATCGCGCGCCCTAGGCGCGCTCAAACTTGCGCGCGAAGCGCGCAATGAGAATATGCCCGCGAAGCGGGCAGATTTTTTTAAGTTTTACCACTTAAATTGCACTATTCACCATTTTCTTTTCATTTTTCGATTGTTGAATGGTAAATAGTGCAATTCAAGTGGCAACCCTTGCGAAAATAAAATGTATTATTTACTATTTTACCTTTTATAGCGCATTTAAATAGCACACTTAGCTATTTTCTTTTTTGCGTCAAACCTTTTTAATTTTGTTGATGTTTTCACCTATTTTCCTATTTTAAGAATTTGGATAGTCACAATAACCAAAAGAATAGTTGTAACGCGCAATAAATTAGTAATAGGATATTTCTAGAGCTCAAATAGTTCTTCAATGCATTCGAAATTTATTCTGAATGAATCCGAATCCAATCCGAGGTACTTACCTCTTCAATTCGTCTCAATTCATCCATCTACTCAAAATTCAATCAGAAGGATTCCGAGGCTATTTAGATTTAGAATTTTGGAAATTAGAATAGTGTGGAATAAGACATTTAAGGGTTTCATTTTTGACTGAGTTTGGGCAATGACAAAAGTTAATTTTATTGTTTAAAAAAAGGCCCTAAAATTAAAATGCTACACTGAGAAAAAAATGCTATTGAATCTATAGCATTTCTGCTAAAAGTATGTATACTATTAATTCATACAAATGTACTAAAAGAATCAATGAATATCTTACCAACTATATAGCATATTGGTTTAAATGCATGATATACACTGTTAGAAATTTATAGAAATAGTAATGGAAGTTTCTATCAGTAACGTATATTAAATTTTAAAATACTTTCATCTTATAAAATACAAACTTGTATTTGAATTTTAATATATATTTTAATGATGTCTGTTAATTTTAATATATTTTGATTGAAAAGTTATTAAATTTAATATAAATGCATATTAATTTTTCATAATACATACAAATGTATTAATTTTAATTTACCATTTGTATATTAAAGTCTATTAAAATTAATAAGATTTTCAACAGTGTACATGCTTTTGTCAGAAATGCTATTGATTCAATAGCATTTTTTTCAGTATAAGGGATTTTTCAAATATCAGTTTTTAAAAATATTAATCATTTTCAGCTCTGTCTTATCAACAGCGCAACAGGTGCAAAATTTCAAATTCTCATCTGAAGATGATTCTTCTATAAATGATGAAACTTCAAAATCTTCTAACCAAATGGAGAATATTTACGTTAATAGAGAAAACAAAACTAATGTCACTGATGCTTTAATACGGAGTTCTGATCTTTATAGTCCTGAACTTAATTTGAAAGCTCACAGGACTGCACAAGAGGTAATTTAAAACTTGTACTTAGAAAAGTAGATTAAGTTTTCACTATTCGTTAAGAAGGATACGAATATTATATTTTGTTTTTTCTCAATATCCACAGGTTTACAACAGCTTACAAGATCCTTCATCATCACCCTTACTTCTTAATGACTTAAGCCAAGAGGCTCATTTGTATTTACAAGATTCTAGTTTTACAAGAACTTCAGAAGTAAGCAGCATATTTTTCACTAGCATATCATAAAATGCATTTTATTGCCGCCTGTAGGGCAAACAAGTTCATTTCTCGACCTCTCAGTAGAAAAAAAATCGTGTGCAACACGGGAAAAACAACTATTTTACTTGTGTGATTGTTGCCGTCGCTTTGCTCGGGCATCAAACTTCGCACTCGCAAGATAAATTTTTTTTCCCTAGTTGCACAATACCAGTTATGTATATAGCTATATACATATTAAAATAAAATATTTTATCGTCACAGGATATTTTTAATAGCCTAGAGCAGAGAAGAAAAAGTATGGAAAGACTGAATGGTATTCAAGAATACATTGAAATTGAATCAAACGATATTCCAAGGTAAGAAAATTATAATCACGATTAGAAATATGTTTTTATAGAAGTTTTTGAAGACCAGATATTAAATTTGACTAAATTGTCTACCAGGAGAAAAAGTAGCCAAGATCTTTATGCAGCTTTGGAAGAAGTCCAGATGAAACGACGATTGTCTCAGGTGAATTGACGCTACTAGAAGTAAAAAAAAAATAGAAGCAAATAGAAAATATCTGACAGCAGATTTTATATCCCTCAAAATAATATACGTTGAATATCTCAACCTATATGTTTTTCTATCTATAATTCTATCCATCATGTTTAATAATGCGAATTTTTTTCTATCTGTAAGTATGCATTTTGTCAATTGATACCTAATTTAATGGCATTTTTGAATCGGGTGAATCGGGCGCAATTGGATCCAATGATTTTTTTCTAGTAGTGCTTCTATCCACTTCAATCCTAAGATTTCAAAATTATTCAAAATAATAATTATTCGAAAATTAAACATTAAATAAACATTAACATAACATTAAATATAACATGAATATATATTAATTTTTCATAATATACAAATTTATCAATTTCAATTTGCCACTTGTAAAGGGTGATCAATTTAGAGGTATAGGATTTTGAATTGAAATAAAACAACGAAAATTCAAATTGATAGGGCGATATTTTTTATTTTTGTGTAGAACCATTCACGACATTTATTTTTTTTAAATAACCCCTTTCCAATGTTGGCCGCAACTGCGCTTTAATTCGTCCATCCGTAAACACCAATTTTGAATGACTCGCTCGAGGACTTCGGTCGGTATCTCGCTAATAACTTCAGTAATGTTGGCTTCCAATGCCTCAATAGTAGCTGGTTTATCCACAAAACATTTAGACTTTACATACCCGCACAAATAAAAGTCCAAGGGTGTGATATCACACGATCTTGGAGGCCAATCCACCGGTCCGAGACGAGAGATAAATTGCTCACCGAAACGACTACGCAGTAAATCCATTGTTTCACGGGCTGTATGACATGTAGCGCCGTCTTGTTGGAACCAAATGTCGTGGAGATTACGGGCTTCAATTTCCGGCATCAAAAATCGCCCAAAAAGTGCCATAAGATAGGCCAAGTTGTTGAGATCGGCGCCGAATCGATTCTTCAGGGTCTTCAGCAAAACTCTCATTTACAGCCGCAATATTCTCTACAGTTCGGGTTGTACGTGGTCTAATCGGTCGAGTATCATCCAATAATGTTAAATTATTCTCGAGTTTGCCGATGGTATGCCGAATAGTGCGTTCGGTAGGACGATTATGTACACCATAAATTGGCCTGAGCGCGCGATAAACACTTTTCACAGAGCGTCCATTTTCGTAAAATAATTGTACGATTTACAAACGTTGTTGAGGCGTAAGGCTTTCCATGATGAAATGTCAATAAAAACTGAATAAAATTGTGTATTTAATTTGACAGTAGTCACGCGTGACATGTCAATAAAACCCTATTGGAAAAAGTACCTCCAATTTGATCACACTTTATATTAAAGTCTATTAAAATTAATAAGATTTTTAACAGTGCGTAAATTAAAAAAGTTATCTTACATGAACGAATAAATGTATAATTTAGTCACGTGCTCAGATTGATCCATAGCCTTAATTTAAAAACTATGTTTGCCCTGATGAAGGAGTAATTTATTACTCCGAAACATTGACTATGTAAGTTTTATTTGACAATATAATTTATTCAGACACCAACCAATATTTATCTGAATTTTCAGTCGTTTGTGACATATGCCTAATGATAAAACTATTCTTATACTAAGGCATAAACATCTAATACTTCGAATTTAAATATCATTTAATTATCTTCTATAGAGTTTGGAAGATTCATATTTGCTGTATTCAATGGGAGATTTTATGGATATGAGTCTCGGAATTCGACGTGATTCTTTGCCAGAACCAGAGCCACCACCTGATCCATCAACCTTGCAACATGCCGTGAGTTGTGAAAGCGTGTGTTCAGATACGAGTGTGACTCTTGGAGATTTGGATGAAGCTCCAGTTGTTGGCCACGTTTGCGTAGGTCTAGAACATGAACGATGGGGTGGACGTGGTGAAGGGGAAGGTGACTTGGCTGTTAGTGTTTTAGAAGCAAGAGATCTAGTTACCTCAGATGGACAGCCTGCACAAGACACTTTTGCAAGGTCAGTAATTTGATCTATAACAAGCACAGTTTATGATATCAGACTTTTAAATCAAGCATTAATTGTTTTGTATTCCAGGGTATGTCTCTTGCCAAATAGACAAACACATGCCCAAACAAGGCTTTATCGAGGCTCACCATCTCCGAGTTATCAGGAGAAGTTTCTTTTCCCGCTGGAAGGTGGTCCTGTGGGCAGAACTCTTCTAGTCGAGGTACCATTTACAATTCCTAATATTGTAGAATGTTCCAAAAGAATCTATGTTTTATGAATTCAGTAAAACGAGCTGAATCAACATTTTCACAGGCCAAAATTAATACTTTTTCTTTTTAGGTATTTTCATTAGAAATGGGATTAGCAGGTGAAGCATCTTTATTAGGAGAGGCAACGTTGAGACTTGGTCCAGCTCCAAGGCCACCAGCTACAACGTGGCTTCCTCTTGTAAGCCCAGCATTACCCGTTCCTCACCTCGGAGAACTTTTGTTCTCGTTAAGTTATCTTCCTACAGCTGAACGATTGACTCTTGTCGTGGTAAAGGCTCGAAATCTTCGTGGCTCTCGGAGTCAAGATGCCGCCAAGTCCGGGGATGTAATACCCGGTGATTTTTTCATTAAGGTAAACAATAATGTAAAACTGTATTTTCATTCAGTTTAAATATTATTTTTATGGAAATAATTAAAATTATTAATTATTTTCAAGGTGTACTTACTGCAGCAAGGAAAAAAAATACATAAAAAAAGAACTTCGATTAAAAAGGGAGAAAAGAGTCCAATCTTTAATGAGGCGATAATTTTTAGTGTACCAGCACATGCTCTACAGGTATAATTTCTAATTACAATATTAATTATGTTAGAAAGTGACATGTTTGATAACATGTCTGATATTATATTGACTCTAAATTCATTGAATTTTTATTCATTTCTCGTTATTTTGGTATAGGGCCAGTTTCTTTTTACTTTCTTTGATTAAAAATTATCAATGTTAGATATAAAAAAAAACGCAAAAAAGGAAGGCAAACGTTTCGGCCACATATGGGGGCCCTCTTCAGGGCCATAAATTAAAAGATTATTTCAAAATTTCTGTAAAAGATTAAAATATAGGAGATAATTAAAATAAGAATAATCATAGAACTCAAAAACTTATCTCATCGCTTGCAATTCAAAATGAAGAAGTCCAGTATGCAACAACACGAATTGAAAAATATGTAGAATTCACTGTATATGAAAAACCGGATAAAATGAAAAAACTTTAATAACCAATTGGGCATCTTTTTTAAACAAATTTTCCGGCCGGTTCGATTGCAAATTTTTAAGTTTTTTCATCTTATCCGGTTTTTCATATACAGTGAATTCTACATATTTTTCAATTCGTGTTGTTGCATACTAAACATCTTCATTTTGAATTGCAAGCGATGAGATAAGTTTTTGAGTTATACGATTATTCTTATTTTAATTATCTCCTATATTATAATCTTTTACAGAAATTTTGAATTAATCTTTTAATTTATGGCCCTGAAGAGAGCCCCCATATGTGGCCGAAACGTTTGCCTTCCTTTTCTGCGTTTTTTTTATATCAAACATTGATAATTTTTAATCAAAGAAAGTAAAAAGAAACTGAACCTATACCAAAATAACGAGAAATGAATAAAAATTAATTATATTTTTTATAATTTTCTAATTCTCTGATTGATTTAAGCCAACAATTACCAGGGGTGTTAGTTGAAGTTTGCCGGTTTTTTCAATAAAGAAAACACTTAATTCTCAAGGGAATCTCAAAAAAATTTTATTCAAAGTATTGACCATTGGATTCTACACATTTTGCCCATCTTTCAGGCATATCATGGATACCATTCCAAAAAACTTTTTCTCGTTCAAGGCAAACCATTCGACGAGCCATTTTTCGACTTCTTCAAAATTGGCGAAGCGCTGCACTGCGAGTGAGTATCCCATCGATGCGAAAAGGTGATAGTCGGACGGGGCGAGGTCTGGAGAGTACGGCGGGTGCGATAATATTTCCCAATTCAATGCTTTTAATGTGTTCTTCACCACTTTAGCGGTATGAGACGGTGCGTTGTCATGTTGTAGGATAAGTTTGCCATGTCTTCGGGCTCATTCCGGCCGTTTTTCAATCAACGCATGATTCAAATTGATAATTTGTTATCGGTAGCGATCCGTATTCACCGTCTCACCAGGTTTTAATAACTCGAAGTACACCACACCACACTGGTCCCACCATACACAGAGCATTGTCTTACGGCCAAAGCGATTTGGCCTTGGAGTCGATGGGCCGACTTCACCAGGTGAAAGCCATGATTTTTTCCGCTTCGGGTTCTCGAAATAAATCCATTTTTCGTCCCCCGTGACAATTCGATGCAGAAAAGATTTCCTTTCGAACCGTTGAAGCAGCATTTCACAAATGGTTTTTCGATTTTCCATTTGTCTATCGTTCAGTTGGTGTGGTACCCATTTTCCATACTTTTGGATTTTTCCCATGGCTTTTAGACGTTGGAAAATTGCTCCTCGGGTCACATTTAGTGTTTGTGCCAATTGTTGTTGCGATTGGGTTGGGTCTTCATCCAATAACGCCTGCAATTCCTCGTCTTCGAACTTTTTCGCTGCACCAGGATGTTCAGTGTCTGTTAAATCGAAATCTCCACTTTTAAATTGACGAAACCATGTCTCACATGTTCTAATCACTGGAGCATGTTCACCATAAGTTTCTACCAGCAATCGATGAGCTTCATCTGCTTTTTTGTTTTGATGAAATAAGAAAAGCAACGAATGCCGCAAATGCGATTTACTTGGAACGAAACTCGACATATTCACTGAGGTAAACAACTATGATGCTATTATTTTGGCAGAATGTAATGAATGTAACATAGATTCCAAATCATAGAAATGTATACATATCTCTAGCGACATCTATGAGTAAAACCGGCAAATTTCAACTAACACCCCTGGTAAATAGTGATTTTTGAACCAACAAAGAAAATTGAAACTTGCACTAGCGCTGTTTTGACAATTCCGATAATGAAGGTTTCAGTTTTTTATTATTTTCCCGAATAAAAAATTGCCTAAACATTAATCTTTTGAAACCAGATTTGAGATCGAAATAAATTTGATGCATTTCAGACCATTCAGTTAAGACTGACAGTAGCAGAAGTAACTGGAGATCAGGGCATGAATGCAAAATATTCTGTCGGCCATGTCATCGTAGGATCATCAACATCTGGAAGATCATTGGCTCACTGGAAACAGATGTTAACCGCATTAAGACGTCCAGTTGCAATGTGGCATCCTCTTAGAAAATAAAGAGGAATTTTCGTAAGATTAAAATTATATAGAAGAACTGATGATCTCGCCTAAGAGAATTTAAAGGAATACTTCTAATCACAGGATTACATAAATACGTACATAACATCCTTGAAATCAAATCGTGAAATGAACTTTTTGTTTTCAACTTGCAAAGCTAATCACAAGTGAGCTCTAAGTGATTAAAATATTGAAAATAATCATTTTGATTAGAATACTCCATAGTTCAAGGCTAGTCTGGTATTTTTTAGTATAATTCCAATATATGGAAAACATTCGTGGCTCTCATGATTTCGTGAACAATCGATTTATCGGAAGACTGATACAATATTATACGTACTATATGTATGTATATATTTTTAATGTCGATTATGTACGGAGTAATGAGAGAATTTTGCACGGTGTACCCGCTCATCTCAGATAATTCACGAAAAGTTTCGATGGTGATCATCACAGACTGAGACTTCCTTGAATCGATGTAAAAAATTATCAGTCAGTGACGTAAAATACACTCAATAAAAAGACAAAAAATACGATTAGAAGAATAAATTCTTCAAACATCGGAATTCCATTTTGAATAACATAAAGATATAAAAATGCTTTAAAAGTATGCCAAAATATTTTTCCCTATCAACATTAAGAGTGATGGATTACGCCACTGTATTGGCACAAATTATTGTAAAACTTCCATAATTTTCATCTTATTGCATATCGAAGTATTTATATTTTATAACTTATGCATGTAAGTTAAAATTACAATAATTATTCTAGCACATGTTCATGCTCAATGTTGTTTTTTTTAATTACTAAAAATTGAGAAAAGTTTTAAAATTTTCCCTATCTATTTGTTGCTAAATTAGATAAATGGCATCAACTCATAATTCATTTATTAGAGTAATTATGTATATCTGCCGATTTTTAGTCAATTAAATTTATAATTAAAAATTGATAAAATTTTCGAGTAATGGAAAGTATAAGATAGAACTATCCATCCATGTTTGTATTTATTCAAAAAACTAATTTGTTCACGTCACTTTTCTGAACTTAGCTCAATTTGAAAGAAAAAATTAACGTAATTATTTTTCTGTTTTTTCTCAAGAACTGAAAAAATATTTATCTTTGTAAAAAGTAGTAAAATATTACAAACTGTTTTGAAAAATCAAAATGTGAAACTCACCAAGTCGGGATTAAATCTTCCTCATTATTAATGAGCATTGTGCTATTGTGATTGCGATTATGCCACTGATAAAGAAGCTTCGATCAAATTGAAAGTCATTGTAAAAAAAATTCTTTTGGTGTTTGATTAAAAAATGTAATGTTGTTGTTTCAAATGAGAATGTTAATGTTTGTACAGAGTTTATTAGCTAGGCATATTTGATGTGCAAAGTGTTTTCTAATTGCACATTTTAACTGTGACGTATAATTTGCAATTAACAAATTCCTACGAAAGTTTCCGTGCATTTGCTTAGCTTTAGACGTCTCATTTTCATTTTTAATTAACAATCATCTCTTTGTATTTATTGTATAACATACAATGAATAATGTTATAAATAATTTCACCTGAACTAAATGGAATCCACATAAGTATTTTGTTAAGTCAGCAACAGCTGGTTTGAATCAAATTTGTTTACTCCTATTAATTCTGCATATATTTTTCCTAGTCCTGGCTTTGCACGAACGCCGAGCTCGGCCTGGGCCAAGCCTGGCAGGTGCATATTTGCAAGTCCATCTTTTATTTTATTGGTAATTTTTATTTTTTTACTCAATTTTGGATTCAAAATATTGGATTTTTAATCTACCTGACCAAGTACATTGTTGAGTTGACAAAAAGCTTGTTGATTCATTCCCACCTTTTTTCAAATATTTTAAAATAAAAACACTTTCTTGATTCATTTTAATTTATCTAAACAAATAGTTTGATTTGAATCAAAAAAGTCTTTTTTTCCAGAGAAAAATATACCCTTTAATATAACTTACTTAAAAAATTTTTGTTAACAACTATAATAGAATAATACATAACCGAATTCAGGTCCTTTCATGTGTCTATATTTGACCGATGACGACAAGACGTCAATATATTATAATGATGTATCAAACGAGCAAGTTTGAATGAAGAATTAAGTGCAATCGACTCAAAGAACTAGATAGCCTTGCGAACCTTACAGCCTACTATTCTACACCTATAACTTTTGTACCTCTTCATACGTGATTGCTAACTTTAAAAGTTCGTACACATATTATAAATTTTACATGCTATACTATACACTTTTTGCCATATAACTTTAAGCGCGTACTTGTAAAAATATTCTGGTTTTTTCTATCACCAATATTGTGTGAGACTAACGTCATTAAATTCTTATTTACCCAACTCTATAACTGTCCTTTTCAATGTATGTTATCTGTTGCATCAACCCGTGCAGAAATTTGGTTGTGAATCAAATCAAGCCCAAGTATGGCATTCCTGATTCAAAATTAAACGCCGAGTCTGATCTGAGCCCGATCTGGTGAACGGATTATTGTAACGCTTTCTGACAAATTTTTAACCCCCCTCAACGGCCCCCGGTCTGGTTTGGCGATTTATTCCAGATCAGGGCCAGATCAGGAGATTTCTACATGGGAGTTTCTATATTGTGGTTTTTTTCATTCCAGACAAATTCAAACATTTAAAACTTTCAAATAGAAAAGGAGAAAAAGCGGAAAAGATGTAATCACGTTATAATTATTTAATTTTTAATCAACTTAAGGTAGTTTTCATCTACACAAATTAGATCTCAGGCAAAAATAAATAATTTTTCTTTCAAGAATAGCAGTATTATTATTAAAGGGCTATTTTAAAAGAGAAAAGATTATTTTACAAGACAAAAATTTGAAACACAGAAAAATAATTTTATTAATAAATTTTATTTCTGACCCAACTTTTTTTCTTGTCGCTTCTTACCAAATTTTAAAAAATCATGCGATTCTAATAAATCATGAATCATTTTTTCAGAGAAAAAATTTCCCACAACTTCACCGTTTCTGATTTTCAAAAATAAATTCTTTAATGGCTGAAACCATTAAAAAAACATTTTCCAAAACGAAATTTTTATAAATAAATTGCTGAATTTGATAATAATTTATTCATTTTCAAAAATTGGAAATTGTTAAGTTGTAGGGAATCTTTTTCTTGAAAAAGTGATTTGTAATTTATTAGAATCGCATCATTTTTAAAAATTTGGCTCGAAGCGATAAGAAAAAAAGTGGGGGCAAAAATAAAATTTATTAATAAAATTATTTTTCTGTATTACAAATTTTTTTCATGTAAATTAATCTTTTCTCTTCCAAAATAGCCGTTCAATAATAATATTGCTATTCTTGAAAGCAAAATTATCTATTTTTGCCTGAGGTCTAATTTTCGTAAACCAACTACCTTAAGGGCATGTGATACTTGAGAAAAGTAGCAAGTTCATGTAAACAATTTGGTCCACTTTCTACATGTTTTAGCCTAAAATACATAAAGTTTTATTTTCAAAATTTGAGAAATAATAGAGAAGATAGAAACGGACGTAGATAGACTACTTTTTGTTTCAAAATTGAAAAAAAATGTTTGATATATATTGCTAAAATTGAACTTTTTTTCAATTTTGAAACCAAAAGTAGTCTATCTACGTTCATTTTTATCTTCACTGCCATTCCCCAAATTTTGAAATGAAAATTTTATGTACTTTAGACACAAACATGTAGAGACCTAAAATCAATCAAATTTGCTCATCTCCTATGTATCACATGCCCTTAAGTTTAAATTTGTAAAATATCTTCAAATATTTCAAGATAGATTCTACTTCGGGGTAATTTTTTCAGAAAATGTAGCAAATATTTGGATTGACTAATATTTTTAAAAATCACAAAATAAAAACTATACTAATAATATACATAATAATAATTATACTCTGTGGTATGTATGGGAAGCTGAAGCTTTTTTTGTATGCTCAGTTTTCTTGTATTTTCAACTCAAGGATCATAACAAACAAAAGTTCAATTATACAACTTACTAAAAGTAAATTGATAAAATGGGATAGCCGAGGTTTTCTATCCTCACAATGAATATTCTTTGCATCCTTCAAAATTTGTATTTTTTCACAATTTGATAGAGGCATTGAAAACGAGCGCTATTAAAGAAATTTGAGACTATTGAGATTATTGAGATTATTGATACAATTGACACAATTAAATTAAAATGCATCGTTTTACCAATGTAGATATGTATACACTGAGAAAAAAATTTAGCCAACAAAACTTTTTTTGTTATCCTGACAAAATATTTTGTTGTCCCAACAAAACATTTTGTTTAACCAACAAAATTTGTTTGATATAGCAAAATGTTTTGTTGGCACAACAAAAGATTTTTGTTAGCTAAATACTAACCAAATATTTTTGTTGATTTGACAAAACTGTTTTCTCAGTGTATGGATATGGATACAAAAATGTGGATTGAAAAGGATTGGATAGTTTAATATTGAAAAAAGATAGAAAATCATTGACCTGCACAAGAGATTACAGACTTGAACAAAAAAGTTAGGTTTGAAGAGAAAGGATAATTAAAGAATTTGATTAGAGATGTGATTGACAGAATTGAATAAATTCTTCCTATCTATTTTAATCTCGAGCATTCAAAATAAAGGTATCTTCTTACTTAAAACATGGGAGTAAAAAATATTTTATAAGAAATTTAATGAAAAAACGTATACGTTAAGCATAATAAGAAAGCTAATTAAAGAAAACTGAGCAATAAAAATTACAAGTTTAAGCTTGACCACAGAGTGAAAAACTATAAAAGAAGAGTTTTGGCGTGCGTATGAATGGAATATACTACGTTATACCTTTTAAATTAAAAATAATGATCATTACTAAATTACTATTAATGGTTTGATGCGAAAAAGTAGGTGCCACAACCAATTAGCGAATTGATTTAATAATCAAAACACTAGCTAACGTCTCCGTTCAGAATTTTCTCCTATACTGTAAATGATTGTTAACGCATTGACTGAAAAGACCCCTAAATCTTTTTTTTTCCAATAAAAGCTGTTTGTGTCAAGGTTCATTATTAGCACAAAGTTTCCAAATCCTATTCTATATATTTTTAAAAGCAAGTTTCAACATAGTCGTATAAAGAATTATTTTAAACGAGATATATTTTATGAACAAATAATTTGAATGAATTTTCCTTATTAGACCATATTAAAGAAAAAGTAGAACATTTTCATATGGTATGAAAAATCAATTAATATGGTCATTTCATGAATAATCTCGTCTAAAATGATTAATAATAATTAACCTTACTCCTAAAACAAATTTTATACACTCAGAAAAAATTTTTGTTCATTGGACAAAAATTTTGTTGCATCAACTAAATAAATGCATTTATATAAATTCAACCAATTTTTTGTTTGATTTAACTAAATATTTGATTGTTTTATCTAAAAATTTGAGTAAATCGAATAATTTTGTATGTTTAACCAAACCTTTCTTTGTATTAATCAATATTTTGTTTAATCAACCAAAGTTTATTTGAATGAACTTAAAATGTTTGTTTATCCAAAAAAAATTTTGTTTGAATCAAATTTTTTTCTGGGCGTAATATAAATGTAATGAAATAATTAATGAGAACAAAATAAGAACTTAATATCTTTTAGCTGGCATTTGAAACAATTGAAACAATTGAAACTAGTAGGTTTTTAGAACAGACTATAAAATATTACTAAGACTTGTGCAGGTTTTAAAAAACACTCATTTTGAGAATTCCATCTAATGATTATTGAAGTTCGACATTAGTAATTATATTAGAAATAAAAATGTGGATTTGCTAATGTTGCTAACTTTATACACGAAGAAAAATATTTGTCGAAGATTACCAAACTATTTGAAAACACATGATAAAATTCTAAAGCGACGTACTTTTTTCTATAATAATTTACATCAAGGCCATGTATAACTTACCCGATCCCTACCTCGCCGACACTTATTTTTCATTTTTCGCATTTTCTAATTAATTGAGCTATCGAGTTAAAACTATGAGTAATTAGGTAAAAAGCACTAAGGCACGTTTATCTGCTCTCAAATATTTATAATTATAAACGAATTTATTTTTGGAATTTTTCTTTTATAATTATACAAATTTAGAAACAAATAAACGTTATTTACTGCTTTTTACTTAATAACTCAAAGTTTTAACTCGATATCTCAATTAATGTGGAAATGCGAAGGACGAAAGAAAAGTGTAAGGGTAAGGGTAAGGTAGGGATCGGATAAGTCATATATAGCCTTAATCTATATAATAATAATATATAATAATCTATATCTAGTTGCTAAGATAAATTTAATTATTAAAAAATTTTACCATCTAGATAGGAAATTTTATCGGTAATTTAGCGTAATCTATAACAGAGATCCTAATTAATATAAATTATTTTAAAAAAGTACGTCGCTTTAGAATTTCATCATGCGTTTCCAAATAGTTTGGTAATTTTAGACAAATATTTTTCTCCGTATATGTGATTATTAAAGTACAGGTACAAGAAGATGTTACTAATTAATATGTAGCAAAATATTTACGATGATATGAATCAAAAATTGTAAGTCTTTTCACAACCTACACATCCCGTTGATATATGATTTTGTTCAGTCAGAGGCTAGAATAGTCGACAAGAAATCGTCTATAAAGAAAAATTTGTAAGAGGAGAAAAGTAAAATACAAAAAGTGAAGAGTGATGAAGACAATAATAAAGCAAAGCGATCTTTCCCGTAATTAAAAATTTATAAATAAAAGCACATGTTTTTTTGTTAGACACACAAATCAAATAATACAAGAATTCACAATTGCAAAAAATGTACTAACCTTAATTATTATGTGTAAATCTATCATTAATGTGTAAAAAATGTCTTATTCTTGATGAACAATTCTAGCAAATGAAAGTTT
The DNA here is from genome assembly GCA_030998225.1 of Diplolepis rosae. NCBI lineage: Eukaryota > Metazoa > Arthropoda > Insecta > Hymenoptera > Diplolepididae > Diplolepis > Diplolepis rosae. The sequence continues at coordinate 1,737,888 of JAPYXD010000754.1, read as the reverse complement.
ACAAGCACACAAATTTCTATTTCCTCTTGATAATTTTAAGAATTTCGGGACGAACCGCAGCTTCATTGACTGTTACGAGTAACGAGATTTCTGTCCAAGAAAGTATTATACTTATAAATAAGACAGCAATTAAACTTCAATAAATTGAATGATTTCTGAAAATTATACTGAAGGTTAATGAACCAAGACAGATTTAACGTTACACGTCTGGTCTTTTACAAGTAATTGTTGCACGAATGTATGATTTTTATAGAGGATATTACTGTAAAGTTTTAATTATTTAATATTTTTGTTACGCCTCTCTGTGATATAATAAGGGCACATTCACGTCATTCTGTGTACAGCTTATTCCACGGAATTGTTAACTACTACTCTTGTCCTAAGTATACAGGTAGAACGAGATTAATTTCAATTTCTTCTGGTACTATTTATTGTGTCCTTTTGTAACCAATACCGTGGAATATTCTACGCACACTATATATCTGTATATCTTAATAAAAGATATGTAACTTTTTAAGAAAGAATCCTTGCCATACTCCTTCATAATAATATTTAGCGTATTTCTAATCGCACTCTTGTAAACTAAGATTGAAGTCGATTAGAAAAAAAAACAAGGAACAAAAAAACACTTTAGTCTTTCATTACTCGCGTATTTTCTGACTTCCATATTCTTACGCTTTCATGCAGTATATTGTTTAATGACGCTTCGTGTCCTTTTACATCTTTATTTTAATTCAAAAATCTATTTTTGAAAAGAAAATAATATTTTATTATTGAAGATATTAAAGATTAAAATTTTCAAGAGTGAGAGGGTATTCCCTGATGCGCAAGCAATGAAGGTTTAAAGGAATTAATAAATAACTCGAATCATTTTGAAGAGAAACGAGAATGGCTTTCTAATGAAAATGTGAAAGAAGTACTTGTTAGATTTTCTATTTCATGTGTCTATTCAATCATTTTGATAAATAAATAAATCATGATACAGATTTTAAAGGAAGTTATTTTTTCAGTATAGACACAGATTTTCGTTAGTTATTATAGAAAAAATATATACGAGGAGAAAATGTGACAAATGTAGCGATTATTTTTAGATGATTTACAATTTTTTTTCTGAAATTGTAAAGCCCCTCTTTTTTTAATATTATGGATTACGCAAGAACTAATAGTATTTAAGAAGTGTACTCAATGAAAAAAGTTAAAAGCCTCTTCTTGAGCACCAAATTTATAAAATATAAGATCCAGATTTAATATAAATGTATTACATGATCGCTGATTGTACTCTAAGTATGAAAATTAACTTTGAAATGCATTGAAATTGACAGGAAAATATGTTACATACAAATAAAGATGTTAACGTAATTTTTCAACGTGTATCACTTACACATATATAAGAATCATATATACTGTATACATATATTATACATATACAAAATACACTGTCATTGTTAACCATGGTTGCATCTATTTACACGATTCGATTACTGAATAAATTCAGAAAAATATATTTAAACTTTATAGTCTGGTGCTTCAGTTTTATGAATCCTACATGCAATCCGTTTTTTCAATCCAAACCTTAAAGTTCCAATTTTAAGAAAATAGGTTTTAAAGGGGTACTTTTTTTTAAATAAAAGACTTTTTTAGGATGAATAAAATATGATGGATTTTGAAATAGTAGAAGAATTTTACGCAATTGATGAAATATGGTAAATTTTAGCAAAAAGACTTTTCCGTTTGATGTATAAAAATAATTTCAGGTATTTTTTGTTGAATAAAATTTGGAGGAAACTTGTATTAAAATTTGTATAATCGTTTCTTCACCCTCTTTATCTCATCTCAAAATAAAAATTTGTTTATGCTACAATAAATATGCTTTATTTAAAGAATTAACGAATTGGAATAGGACAAGTTCTTTGTTTAAAATAATTTTTTCGATTTAGGAATATATTATTTTAAGGGTATGGAACACCCAAATATCTTTACCTTACCGGCATTTTAGTTTCTTTAGTTTAGTTTCATTTTGCATCGGAATGGGATTACATGAACAAAAAGGATTGTTTTTAAATTAAAAAATCATTTTGTCAAACACACTAAAGATTTGTTTAATTTTAAAAAAAGTTATCTAAAAAATTTGTGCCTAGGCACTAAAAATATGACTATTAAAATTAACCTATTAAAATGATTACGTATTTATAAATCTTCTACTATGTAGCACTGGTTCAAATGAGATAATTTTTTGTATCTCCGATAGCCTTAAGAGGCTTTCAAAAAATCGATTTTTGTTGTGCCTTTTTCAATTCAATTTTTTGTATGGCCCAGGTATAGCTGATTAGCAGTTTTTATGGTAAATATCATTTTATCTTGCACAAATCGATAGTTACATCTTTAAACGCGTTTTTCTCGAAATGAGATTTTTCAAATTTTCTGACATTGTAACTTAAGGAGCAATTATCCGATTGACTTGAAATTTGTACTGAATACTATTGAATATATTTACTCTACAATGACTTAGGATATTTTTGATCAGATACAAATTGACGATTTGGCATTTAAAAAATCTGCCCGCTTCGCGGGCACATTCTCATTGCGCGCTTCGCTCGCGAGTTTGAGCGCGCCTAGGGCGCGCGATTCGATCGTCGCGCTGCGCGCTCCGGAATTTTTGAACGTCGCGCTTCGCGCTCCGTTCTTTCTGGACCTCTCGCTTCGCGCTCGGTCTTATGCTCTTCGCATACGTTTAAGTTTATTTCTTATAATTTGATACTGAAGCTCAAACCAATTTAATGATATTAAAGATGATGTAAATTAGTCATTTTCTCAAATTCACTAAGTTTCTTTTTCAGTTTAAGTGAAACAGGAAATTCAATTTACTTAAGGCTCTATCGGCCTTAAGGAACACATTCTCATCATGACACTCGCGCATCGCGCTCGATTTTCTGTATGCATTTTTGTAACTTTTTAATAAATTACATGATTATTGATAAATTTATTTTCTTCCAAATATCTCAAAAAGGAAAAACAATCATAGACTTTATTTAAGGAAACGATTTTGCAGAACAACGCTTATTTCGTATCTCACATATTTTGGTGAAAAAAATCAAATTTTTTCAATATTAAAAATCAAAAAATTAAAATATACACCCTGTCGAGAAATTTCTCGATAAGAATGTGTAGACCTTATTTAGCCAAACAATTTTTCATCTCAAAGTTTTTTTTGTATCTCACATATTTTGTCTAAAAAATGAAGTTTTTGAATTTTAATCGTATTTTTTGGAATTGAAACGAAAAATATATGTTTTATCAGAAACTGTGTCAGACAAAACTTGTAGATCTTTTTGAAACTAACAACTTTGTATTCTTACGTTTTTTTCTTATTTCACATATTATTGTTAAAAAATTGAATTTTGGATTTTCAATAGTTTTTTTTTTAATTAAAAAGAAAAATATGCATCTTATGAAAAAAGTTTACAATTCAAATTTGTAGGTCTTTATTTATTCAATAATATTGTATCATAACGTTTTTTCGTATCTCGTATAATTTAACTGGAAAATGGAATTTTGATATTGACTTTTTTCGAATTTGAATATGCTGTAACATTTCTAATTTTGATTTAATCAAAAAATGTTATCAGGATAATTTTTAGAGATTTATGAGCACTATCTAAAACCAGTATTGAAATTTTTGATTTTTTCAAAAAATTATTTTCAAAAACACAAAAGTAGTGCTCAACCCCTCAATTTTGATTGGATGTGGCTGGTTAACGAACTTGTCCTTACTTTTTCGGCTCCGATAAAGTGTACCAAAGCTCAATTCAATCTGATAATTCTATCGAGAGTTATGCCGCACACGACCTACTACAGACAGACAGACAGACAGACAGACACTTTCGTAAAAACCCTTTTTTCTGACTCAGGGGGTCTCAAAACGTAAAGATTTGATGAAAATTTCGAAAGTCATTTTTCACATAAAACCAATACCTTCTCATCCATGATGAGAATGTAAAAAACGACCATTTTATAGGCAAGAAGACAGACTTTTTTTCATAACTACGCCATTTTGTTAGATTTTGATATTTTTCGAAATTCCTACGTCATTGTACAGGAAATACCTTCCAGTTCCATGAAATTTTTTCCTTTTTCGGTTTCAGCTACTCAATCGGCCGGAATCATGTCAGCAGTGGAGGAACTTTTTTTTTTGACGTCTCCGAAGGTAGCGCATAAGTTGCTTGGATCTCAATATTTTTCTAGAAAAAAATTATGTAATATAGGTCAAATATAGCTAAATATGTTCTTAATTTTCCAAAACATTTAATTGAGTACTTTTCTTCCAAAAAATTCCCGAAAATCACCCAAATTTTCAGCGTTCACACTGGTATAGCCCCGTAAATGCGTAAGAAACACACCGTTGGTGTTATTCTGCATAGAAATTATTAATACTACTTTATTCAAATAAGATTTTCAGATAACACAAAACCTTTAGAGGTAGAATAAGTACAGAAAAAAGAACTATTAAAATAAATTCAAATAATCATATCATATTATTAAAAATAAAAATTAAATCAAAATTTACACATATTAACTGTAACAGATTTTTTTCTTCAAATTCAGAAACACGAAAACAGTCTAAAAAACATAACGAAAGCGTTATTAAAATCATCCGATATCCATCTTACCAAATAAATTAATTTATTCTGAAATAATAATGATTTTACAGCAAAAAAAAAATGTATTAAAAATTGTATGTCTTGATATAATATAAATAGTCCAAAAAGAAGAAAATAAAGTAGAATTTCATTAATCCGACTTTTTATTTGTCCAAAATTTCATCTCTCCGAAAAAGCAGCAGATTCTTTGAATTAATTGGCGACGGCATACGACGTTCTCATATTTTCCTAACCAGTCCCCAATCAATTTAGGAAATCTATTATTTTTCGGAGACATGGAAATTTGGACGAATGAAAAGTTTGATAGATAAAATCTTACCGAAAATGATTGAAGCAAAACAAATGAGACCAAAGGAGCCTGTTTGCTTAAATTATTATTACTCTATCTTGGACATTAAGTTTTGTAATTTACAAAAAGTAGAGTTTCTTATTTCAAAACATTTCAACACATTGCTGTGCTGACTCGATTGAAATAAAATTACTAAATATATATACGGATAAAATTAGTTTGTGAAAATTTGATCAAAAGTTGAGAAAAGCTGGGACGTAGTGGCTTTTGGAAAAAATTAAAAATTTTTTGCGTATTCATGCAATAACGAATTACAAAGTTAAATTTTATCCAAAAGCCACTATGTCCCAGCTTTACTCAACTTTTAATTAAATTTTCACAAATGAATTTTCTCCGTGTATATATTAATCATTAGAAGTTTTTTTAAAAGATGAGCTTAGAATCCTGAAAATGTTTCAACACATAGAATGCAAATGATACAATAATTATTTTCAAATAATGTGACAAATCAGCATAGTGACTAAGTGGAAAAAGTATAAATGACTATCTATTTTGGATTTAAAAACAGATAATCATTTAAATATAGTTCCCCTCTTCTACTGGGGCTCTTCGGCATATAGCCTCTTCTTTCTTCTTGGTGGTCATTAATGGCCCACCACCTAACACCGACTCGCGAATTTTATACTCAAATTTTCTACCAATGATGACAAAAAAAATATATAAAACTAAACAAGTTTCAAAGCGATTTTCGAAATTCATTTTTTCTTGAGCAATATAATGTTACGCAACGATTGATTCGAAATAAAGTATAGATTAATGGAATTACTAGGTGAAAAATTACACAAAGAAATGGTATTTCCAATGAGGAATTATCAACTAATAAAAACATCAATAAGCCAGGATGAAATACTGTTCACGCACGAGAAATATTTTTCCTGGTCCTACCTACTTATAATTAAACATTCATACTAGACAATAAGCTACCTGCCTTCCTACAGGTATATTTAAAAAACTTCAAATTCCATTTTCACAAAACCACTCACTCCACGGTTCTCTTTCATTCCGCCCAGGTGAAAAAAACCTAAACTAGGGAAAAACGTCCCGGGACGCTTCCAACACCTGAACTTGAAAGCTATATTTTAATAGCTTTTTACACAAATTCAAATCTGGAATGGTAAAATTTTTAAATTAAAGCTGAAAACATCCTATAATGCTAAGATTAGTAATAATTTTTTCAACGAACTATCTGTTATATGTAAATATTTCATAGATATTCAAAAAATGTATTTACTAAATATTAATTGAAGTTAATATATTGAAAACTTTTAAAATGCAAAATAATTTACATAAATCAACCATTTAATTTGAAGGGCAATATAAAAAAATACATTAAAGAACCCAAAAAAACTACTTAATCAAATTTTTAAATATATACTCTAAACTCTAGCAATTAAGGAAACAAATTATAGTCCCTCGAGATGTAATCGTATCAAAGGCATTATTTTAATGAAAATTATTATTTTATACAAAAGTATATTACAATTCCTTTGATCCGAAAAACTCCTCGTCGCGAAATGCTTTCTTGGTATGGTACAATTTTAATACAAGTGGGGATTTTGAATCATATCTTCAATGAGTAATAAAGAAATGGAGATTTTACAATCAAAATATAATATTATCATGAATTGTTATGATAATAACAAATTATTAGAAAAACCAAGAAAACTCTAGACCTAAGCTAAAAATATACGTGATTTTCCACTCGCTGATAGAAAAAAGACATTTCTAGCAGCGGTCACTATGTGATTTAAACAAAACTACAACTTGTTTCCATGTCGTTTCGGACCATTCGTCCTGCGACATGGTAGAAACAAGAGGGATCTAAAAGTTGACTTGCCATCGCGGCTCTCCCCCGTCGTAGCGATGGCACCATTGCCTCTTCAGGACAGCCCTCAGACATCCCTTCTTTTGCTGGAAAGGACCGGGAACTATGCAGGGTCCACTTTTCTCTGCATCCTCCTGTCTTAGTGTGAAAATGACTTGCGAAACCCGTTTTATCAGCTGGAATATTTATAATATTTTATTTTGTATACAAAACAAGATTTTTCGAAAACAGGATTTAAAGTTACCTGTATCTTTTCTCCCAGAAACTTTCTTGCACATCAGCTTACATGTAGTTTCAAGTCATTCTGAAAATATAAAAATTGTTTGAAAAAAAGAATGCGGTTAATTTTTCTACTAGTTTTACTAGAGAAACTTCAATTATTTTTATGAGATGTCCAATTAAAATAAATCAATATAGTATTGATCCGAAATTAGTAGCTTTACTGCCTTAATTGTTGAAGGTACATATGTGTACCATATTATTTTCTTTGGACACACTAAATTAATTCTAACCAATTTGTAAATATCAGAGCAAAAACAATTTTTTTTATTCAAATAAAAATATTCCTAGAATACAAATCATTTTACTGCTAATTTTATAAAAAGATATAAATATTATGAAAAATATGTTTACTGTTCTAAAAAGTTTTATTATAATATTATTTATTCTGGAGTAGAATTAGAATGATAAAAAATTATAATATTATTTGAAGCTGATATTCAAAATCATACATAATTATATAGCAGTAAATAAAATTCATTAAGTTAGATTAAACAAAGTTTAAGATCATGGATCAATCAGTAAAGATGACTAAATCAACAAAATTAGTTAAATTAGTTTCCCCCAAGGTGTTTCCACAATAATGAATTTTTTATGCTGAAACTTTAGGACATGATAAAGGACATATTAGCGAATGGCTGTAGACCAGAATAATCGGAGATTCCCAGAATTTAGCCGATTTTAGGAAACGTTCAGAAATACTAAGATTATTCTATTATTCGCTATTAATTAAGTATAGTTATCAATCAATAGTTAGCGGATTTCAACAACATATTTGAAAGCTTTATTGTATACTGTAACATCTTTAGAATAATGTCCAGTTTCATATTAACCTTTAGTAATGAAATGACAAAAAATTTCTATATGCATGGGGTCAGATTAATTTAGATTTTGAGTTCATAAAATTAGCAATGGAAAAACTCCCCATGCGCCAATTAACAGATAAAAATGGCCCGTCCTTTTCCAGAATAGAATAGTCTAATCATAATTCAATACAATTTTGATATTATTGTATTTGATTAATACTATATTTTGCATAATACCTTGAACTTATACTTCTTGTTTTGTCAACTAGCTTGAAATTAAAGCAGCATAATTTTTTAGCTCAAATTGCGGAGAATTACGATCATCTTTTACAATTTTAATCTAGAAATTCAAAACTAATGAAGAAATGGATTTCATTATAACAAAGTTTCAATTTCTTTACTGTTAATTACTCCGTGTTATACTTTATTATCAAATATCTATTTAGGAACAAATTAAATTTCAATTTCTTTCTTTTATCCTCAATGTACTCTAGCTCACTAAATTTGAATTACTGTACGGATTGAATTCAACACAAGCTCAACAAGTCGTAACAAGTTCACATACAATGTATCGAACAAAAGCGTAATTTGTTTAAGAATCTGTTAAAACAAAATGGCGGTCAACAATGCACCCTCAAATCCTAACTATTATTTTTGCACAAAATCCGTGTTAGGCAGTTATTTCTCCAAATTTTTCGTGGTTTTATCAATATATGTGAACCATCTACTTTTGAAAATCATAGCGCGGTAGAATGAGTGACGAGAATTAAGAACAAAATCAAGGAATTTCCGATCGACATTGTAACAAAGAGCCTGTACTTGTTTGCGCCAGAAAAGCATAATTAATCGCACAAATTTCGGATTTGATGATACAACGATTCACATTCAGTTTAAAATTGTTCCCGGTAGTCACAGCAGCGCCAGTCGTGAACACTTGCTCCCCCGTCCATGTTCAATAAACCAAACTTGCGTAGACACCACCCACACTTACTCACACCACTTACAAACTGCTAGAAAACTACCTACTACTGATTGTTACTGCGCAAGCGTTAGAAAGAGCTTGCAGAGCCTGTAGTCCTGTAGAACAAATTATATTATTTGGCGGGAAAATTCGAACTTGTAATAATAAGTAATGTTGATAATTAGTCAAATAAAAATCACTTTACCTCCAATTTTATTTTCAATATGATTTTTTCAATTTTTTTTATAAAACAGAAAGTAAAAAAATTAAACTAAGTCATAATTTTAGTGTTGTTTCTTATAATTAATTGTATTACACATGACAATATAAAATTGAATTGTTTTGATTAAATTTTGTGCTGTTTGAATTTGATTTATTATTTTTATACTTTATGCACAAAAGACTATGCATAAAATAATTGAACGGAAACAATATTATAATAAAATTACAGTAAATTTATTTAAAAAAGATAATTTATTGTTTAAAAAATGATTCTTGCTTAATTATTTTATATATAATGCAACATTTATAATACGTGAAAATAATAAATACATTCTGAATTGTGTTAAATTGAATTAAAACAAATTATTTTAAATAATTAAGTGTAATACAATTTATATAAAAAGCAACAGTAAAATGATGACTCAGTTACATTTATTTATTTCTTATTTTATATAATAAGCGTATACAATGAGATTGAAAATAAGTTTTTAAGAATTCTAATTTTTTATTGCATTAATTATCAACATTATGTATTTTAAAATCTTAGATTAACCCGCCACATGAAATTATTGGATTCCTCCTCCTTTGCGCCGCCTCTTTACCACGCTTGCGCAGTAGCAAATGGTGCGGGTTGTTTTTTAGATGTAGCATCACGGATCACGGATCACGTTAGTAATGTTAGCAATAGCATCATTAGCATCACTGCAGACGACAAACTTGAATAGTGATGATCATGAAGTGTGATATGAATCTATGAATGTGATGTTAATGAAGTAATCGCTTCATAATCGCGGTATCGTGTACGAAGTAAGACGCGTATAAGTTGTCAAACCAATTTTTAAGCACGACGTAGAACATCTAAGAAAGATTGACAATACTGGAATTTAATACAGTATTGAAGAAACCTCATGGCAGATAATGAAATTGCCAAATCAAACAGGTAAATCACAAACAATACTGTTTGGAGCATCATGTTTCAAACTGTCAAAAACTCATGTGAGGTTGTAGTTATGGTCTATCGTTTTTTTTATTCCCCCGCCACTTAGGTTTATCTATTTATAAATAATCATGAATCGCGCAATCATCAGTATTACGTCATTAGGACCCCTAGACCCGCCCTTGTGAAATATATTGTTTACTTCTGACGTGCAGGAGAGAGAATTTCGATGGACGAAAACGATGGGAATATCAGACGATAGGTGATATCGCATTTCAATATTTAACTGCAATATTATTTTTTATATGATGTTTTTTATTATTTTACACATCAAAGGGTACTTAATAATATTTATATACCCCTATACTTTAAATATAACAGTCAATACTCCAATAACCGATTAACATTGTGTAAAGAATTGTTTGAAAAACACATTTCCCTCAGTGAATAGCGATCGCGTGAAATAAACATGTAGACGCATGTTCAGGGTCACCAAGTTTCGCGTTACACTAATTCCGTTGTTTGTTATCATTGAGATCTATTTTGTGTTTTGTCATCCAATAATTAACATTTACTACTAAATACACGTTTATTTCTTTAATATATGTATATCAGTGTGATTCTTAAAATATTTTTAAGTTTCTTTTTTTAAGTAGAAGTTTCTTTACTTTCATTAAATCTTTCAGGAATATGGCTTTAACATTTCAATTTTTTAAGCTAATTTAATTACTTAATATAACTTTCCGATTGTTTATTAAAAGTGATATCATTTACTTCTGTCATTTAAAAATATTTAACTGATTTAAAATTTTGATATAATTAAATTATCTTTAAAATTCATCAGAATAAGATAGTATCCATATAATAGAAACCTGGTGCAAAGTTTACGATTGTTTTAGAACAATTGAAATTAAAAATAAAACAATAAGCATGGTGAAAATGATTTTTAAATGTTTACAGTTGGATCTGGGGATGGTTTAGTGGATACAGCTGGTCTGGCTCTTCCACAACCATGTTACGAGCTGCTGAAAAGAAGATTTTATCATGTAAGCAAAGTCGTCGTAATATCAATGTTCCTTTGTTTAATCCATCGTTGAACTGTTTCATAATTGATAATTGATTGCCTTATGAAGATATGACTCAGGATGATAACACAAATGGCGCATTTAATAATGCAATTCACGAAAGCACTCTGTATAATACAATTATATTTCAATACAAAGCATATAGATACTATGCTTAATTATGTAAAGACATTTGCATATATTGTCTCAATTTTTCTTATTTCTAATTATGTAGTATGCAGTGAAAGCAATTTTACATTTTAACTATTTTTCTTTGGCAATTTTTCTATTTTATCATTTTAAATTAAGATGCCACATTTCAAAATTATGGTTTCAAAGAATTTTTTTTCTTTATTTGGTAGTAATTTCTAAAACAATTTTTCATTGTTGCAATAGGTCTTAAAACAGTCTATCGTGGATGGTATGTAGACATAGGGCCTGTAGTGGGCCCTGCAGATAAAATATGGACAATATCATTGAACGAAGAATCACCTAAAACTCCAATAGTATTATTACATGGCCTAGGAGCAGGTGTTGCACTTTGGTGTTTAAATCTCGATGCTCTTGCCGCCCAGAGACCAGTTTATGCTATTGACGTGTTAGGTAAGTATCCTAACAGAGCGATTACAGATATACTTAAAACAGGGTGTTAACTATTGAATATTGGAAACTAATTTAAGGAACTCTCCTGCAATTTCAATTTTTTCATACATGTACAAGATTTAAAATGAATTTCATATGACTTACAAACTATTTGATAATATAATTTAGTTTAAAAAAGAAATAATATAATTGACCACCTTCGCACTTGTGTATTATATTAATAAGTAAGTTTTTAAACATTAAAAAATACAGAATTTCTCATTACCATTTAAAGTTTTTAAGTTTTGGACCCAATAAATTATTTTTTAAATTTTTATTATTTATACAATGAAATATCGCGGTACATAAAATTAAAGATAAAATAACTTTATATGCATTCTATCCGTTTTTTCAACATAAGGAGATTTAATACCTAGAATCAAAAAATAACCAGGAATTTAGTGGGAGAAAATTACGAGACGCTCTGTAAAAGGCAAGAATGTTGTTAAATAATAGTAATATATTTTTAGGATTTGGTAGAAGTAGTCGACCTGTTTTCAGCAACGAAGCACAAAAAGCAGAAGAGCAACTTGTACGTTCGGTGGAAGAATGGAGGCGAGAAATGCAGTTAGAAAAATTTGTATTATTAGGCCATTCAATGGGAGGTTTTCTTGCAGCATCGTATGCTATTCTATATCCACAAAGAGTGAAACACTTAATACTTGCCGATCCTTGGGGATTCCCAGAAAAGCCAGCAGATGCAGGGACTAGAACATATGTGCCACTTTGGGTAAAAGCAATAGCTTACGTCGTTCAGCCTTTAAATCCACTATGGGCTGTTCGATTAGCTGGTCCATTTGGTTGGTATTTCATACCTTTCATATTTGTATTTTAAATTTTCAAAACTATGCTTAAAGTAGTTTTCATTTAATTTCTAGGGCAGTGGCTAATCGAAACAACTAGACCCGATATCGTAAAAAAATTCTCTCCTATTTTAAAGGATGACCTTAGTGTCATTTCGCAGTATATTCATCAGTGCAATGTACAATCTCCGTCGTAAGTTGTTTACATTATGCTTTCTTTTTAAGTCTTAAATTTCCAGACATAAAGATTAAATTTCATAAATTTCTTAACGAATTCTTAGAAATTGTAATTTACTCATTTCTTTATTTTTCATAAAATATCTAAAGTCTTTTTCTGAACTGTGATTTTTCTGTACCCTCAGTGGAGAAAGCGCCTTTCACGCAATGATGCAAGGATTCGGTTGGGCAAAAAACCCAATTGTTAAGCGCATGGACAAACTTGATCCTGAGATTCCTATAACACTTATTTACGGCAGCAGATCTTGGGTTGACAATTCAGCTGGTGAAACGATTAAAAAATCTCGAGCATCTTCCTATGTCAACGTACAGGTATTTTCATGAGTTTTTTGTAGTCGAATTTTTGAGAATTTCAAAAATATCACTGTTTAAAAAAAAATATTAAAAAATAATTTTTAAGCACTTAGCATTAATTCTTTGATTTTTTATTTTATAAAGGTTATATCAGGAGCCGGACACCACGTTTACGCTGACAAAAGTGAAATCTTTAATAAACACGTACTAGAAGCGTGTGCTCTGAGTGACAATATTTCAAATCTTACCTCGACAAATATAAAATTAGTGTTGAAATCTAATGACGAACAACAGTCCAAAGAATCAGAAGATCAAGAGATACAAAATTTAGACGATGATAAAGTCGACAATTCTCAGCCAAGGTCTAGTAGCTGAGAATTAATTTAATTGTATTTTTCAAATAGCGTGATTGCACTCCATCGTCTTATTTTTCTACGTACAGGGTGGCTAGCAAAATCGTAGAAAATATTGATATGTAGAGTGATTAGCATCATAAGAAGTGCAGCGAATAGCAAGCTTAAGTGCAAGTAAACTGGAAGTCTTCTAGGATTTATAATGCAACTGGATTGCATAGGAATTTTACAAACTACAAAAATCGAAGTAGCTTTTTGAAAAATTTTAAGAAAAGTATAAAGTAAATATAGTTTCTATTAACACTTTACTATTTTATTAATTCACTTTTATAGTTTTCGTGAATTTTTGTTTTGCTAAATTTGTGGTAAAATGCCTTCAATACTACAATTGAAATTCTTTAGACAAATATTAGTTCAAATCACTAATCTTACAATAACATAACATTAGTTTATCAAGAATGTCTGATATGAATCACCCTTCATATTACAACAGACTTAATGTGTCCAAAGAAGCCGTATTTCTTTACAGTGCACGTCATACATGGTTTATTTTCCAAGCAGAAAAAAAAAATAACTTACTAAATCAAGTGTACCATTTCTCTTGGAAAAGGAACGCAAAAAGTGGCCACTTGACTAAGAATTTTCAAATTTTTGGTAAAAGAAATCTTTCCAAGTTATATAACACTAATAAAATGGTTTTATTTAATTTTTATGATTTATGATAGATTTTTTATTATCAATAAGTACGAACTAATTTAATTCCAAGACTACCAAAAAAGATTTAAATTATCAGGAAATTTTTTCTCCAAAATTTGAAGTCATTTTGATTTCAAAAGAAAAACATAATGCATCCTGTTTCTTGTTAAAAATCATCGAAAAAGATTTTACTTGAATAGGAAAAGGATGTATATTATCATTTATCAATAATTGTTTTTATTTCAAAAGTGGGGGAACATTTTCTTAACCGGGAGTATTTATAATCGATTAAAGTGCCATCATGGACAGAGTTAAATCTTTAAATTTGAGACATGGTTAGATTTCATTAGGCAAATACTAATATATTACAAATTTAAAGAATTTGAAATCTTTCTGTGGAAAAAGAGACGCTTTCGACTGTGCCGGGGTTCGAGCCCAGTTCTTTCGATTAACATATTACTTTAGGCCAGTTTATTATTCAGACAAAACGAATAACTTTTTATGTCATAAAACGGAATATCTTTTACTTTAACTTTCAATTATAAACTACCTAATTTTAAGATTGATTCTTGCCTATTTAATTGTCTTGCTGCTTTCCAGACAATAAATAGTTATTAATTTATTAAAATAATTTTCGAAATTGTTGACTTGTTAGATTTTTTCGTCAAATTATTGTACGAAAGTGTGTAAAAATACGTAAAGTTTTATCACGATATATTGTAACAAAAGCAATAACAGATTAAGAGAAAATTACATGCTATATCCTGGATCAAAGAAAATCGATTTTTCTGCAACTACCTTCTAAAGATTTATATTAATTGCTTTACATCATCATGTACTATGATGTGGTATGAAGAGAAAGTTTAAAAAAAATGTGCATCATGCAATACCAGAAACTAGGCTCTTAGACACAAATTGTGATTATTATAAATACTTTTTATTATGTAAGTATTATATTTATGTACAACTCGATGTGAAGATATTTTTGCTTTTTGTTAATAAAATGTCGCTCTTAATAATTAAATTAATTTATTTACACTGTTATCGATTCGCGTCATTTGGTTCAAAATCATCATCTTCCTCTTCTACTGGATTTACATCTTCTAGGTAGTACGAATCATCAGATTCTTTTAGTGTATCAAATTTATCAGAAACGTTTCTTCTTTTCTTTTGCATTGCACGTTGTTTCAAAAACTGTTCAAATAATTCTTTTCGTTCAGTTGATGATAAATGTTTTTCGATATCGAAAGATGTTTCTAGAACTTCGTTCGCAGAGACAAGAGGAGCCTGATTTTGCACTGATTTCTTAGCTTTGCTTACAGATGTTTTAATCTAGAAAAAAATATTTTATAAAAATCATTTCAAGATTCAAGCTTTCTTCTCATTTTTCTTAACGTTTTTTTGTGAATACAAAAATAAAGAATAAAAATGTAATATTTATTTCGGACAGGCTGGTTTCGAAAAATTTACCAAAATCATCAAAGAAAATTTTTTTTGAGCGGAAGAAAGCAAACAATTACCTTTTTCATAATTAGAGAACGATCTAGACCATAAACATCATGTCTCATTTCTGGTAAATTGACTTCGTAAACCTTTGATTTTTCGACTGCATCTGTAGCGTTCAAATTAATAATTTCAGACTTCGTTTCAGAAGAAAGTTTGGTGAATAGAATTGGCTGATCCTTTGGGACCTTCATAGTAGATGGTATAAAATCTTTGCCAAAATCAATTGTATTCAGTCTCTCTTCTATTTCATTTACTACACGCAAATATTTCTCTTTAATAAATTTAATGGGAGGAACGATTCCTATTATTCGAAGCTGAGACAATTCATGTTGAAGTTGTCCGGCACATCTTCCAAGGATATTTTCTATAGTTATACCATCTTCTTGAGCATTTTTGCAAAACCAGTAAACGTTCACAAGCTTAAAATCGGTTGTGATATTAACATTAGAAATTTCTATGCCTCGACCTAACAACTGTGGAGCTACTTCACCAGTTGACATTAAATCAGTTATATGTTTCATGAAGAGTTTGTTAAGTACAATAACCCTGCGAGTCCTGTGCGTTGGCACAAATGTTTTTATTGTTAGGGGTTCAGACTGAGTTACTGCGCCGGAATCGTAATAGCGTTTTCTGGAAAAGATATCGTGACAGCATCCAAAAGAGGGAATAAACAAATATCATTTCAAGTTATCAATAAAAGATTTACTCACTTTTTCCCCTTGTTACCCTTCAACATCTTGCTTAAAAATCTGCTTTCCCTTGCCAAAGTACATCGAACATTGCTTGAACAAATGCATCGACGTAAAGTAGGACTCACGGCAAAGTTGTGAATTCGAAAAGCAATCGACTGCATTTTTGTAAAATCCTACTTTAATTATTAAAAAAAAGATCAGAATATTTTGATATTAAAAGTATAGAACTTACAGTAATAATTCAGAACATTAAATATACAAAACATAAAACAAATGTTACAATTGAGTTGATTCATATTCTCTAGGGAACAATTTTCAATAAAAAGTAATTGGTTTAAAATGGAAGTTCACAGTATGCACTAAATAAGATACATATGTGACGTGCCACAAGAAAAGGGGACTAACGCGGAAAATATCGCAAATCTGTTTTTGGTCCCTATCGATAGTTTCGGAGTTGCTCTATCTAGCAAAAAAATCAGAAAAATTTTTTAAGCATTATTTATACCTATAAAATAGCTTATTAGAGGGCCGTAAGCAGCATTTCTGAGCTAGGGCTCCACTTCTATCGCTCGCCCTGTAAAATTCTAGTTTTCCGCCTTAGTCCCCTTTTCTCGTGGCACGTCACATATATTAAAACATATTTTAAGAGGCATGGAAAGACAAATACTTTTTTAATGGGTAGAAATCGGAATATTGCATATGGATTTGTTTGAGTGATCTAAGTAATCTGCTCCGATCTACTTACAACTTGCAATATACATATAATGCTGATGAGAAACCAGAAAAACAGCTGATAGCGCTATGAAAACGTAAATATAACCTCAAAACGTTATAATACTAAATTTAAATAGCGAAAAAAAAATTCAGCAAATGAAGAAATTTGTATTTGACTGATAAATAACTAATAAAAATAAAATTCATTTTCATGTGATTATTGAAATAATATTGCAATTATTAAATTAAAGTCAGACAAAATGGACAAAATCTACCAAGATGCCTGCAAAAATTTGTTTAGACTGGCAGATGTCGCTTTATGCGCATGCGATTTAAACTCGACCTAAAAATTTGTCGATAGGAAGCAGACTAGCAGACTAATAAATATTTTACACCCTTGCTTATTCTAAATATGCAGTCAAAATATGATTTTATAACTAACTATTTAAGCAAACATGTAAGCAATGGAAAATTATATAAATTTCTCAAAAATATATTCAATTTCACATGGTACAAATCGCGCACGTGGACTTGGCCTGAAATTGCCGCCTCATCGACCACACCTTCATTTTGATATTAACAAATTACGAACTTTATATATTTTTAAATCATGTAAAACGCCCAATTCTCTAGTTGAAAAATTTATTTATTTAAAAATATAATTCATTTTAATTGCCAATGATAGATTTTTAGGTTAATCTTAAGAGACAGGAACTGACGCAAAAGTGGCGCGCAATTTGTCAAAATGCTAACTTTTTAATGACAATATATATTATTAAACTTAATTAATTTTCCATTTTACAAGCAGACAAAATTTTGTATATTTTAAAAAACAATTAAGTTTGTCTGAAAAATAGTCTAGAATTAAAAAAAACTGAATATCCGCATAATTAATTTTGTCTCAAGATGGTAGTATATTTAAAGACCATTCGTGAGACTAATCTGAAAACGTGGAAAAAATGTGGATAAAAGTCATTTGTGTGCGTGTAAAAAAAATGTATGTGCTTTTCAATTGAAAGAAAGGTGAATTTGTGAGAAATAAAAGGAATATATTATTTCCTTTTCCCGCCAAATAGCACAGAAGGCCAAAATGGCTGTGGATCCTGACTTTCCCGCCAAAGCGCTCAGTAAGCTCTGTGATCTCGTATGGCGCGCCCTTATCGAGCAAGCTGTTTATTTTTCTGTAGCTTCCATAATTTTTGAGTGTATATTCCAGTGAAAATGGGGCAAGCGGACGATAACGACGATTCTACTTATAGTAGGTATCAAGATTTATGTCAAAAACTAAATATGGATACAGCATCAGCATCAGAAGCTTGGAGATCGTACGAGTCCATAAGACAAAACTACACACTTGAGGTATATTCCTAATTGCTTTTTCTTTCCATTCTTCATAGTACTTTTTCGCGAAAATAAACAGAATTATATCCTACTTGACCTGTTTTTTATGCGATGGGTAATAAAATCCCCGTAGGAAAAACTAAGTGCACAATTCTCCAGTTACTCATCAGTCTTGCGTCTTATCTAAAATGCCTTCTTGATAACTTGTTGTTACCGTTTTTTTCTTCTGTAAATGGATCAGAAATTATTTCTGTGATCTGATTCATGTGATTATCCAATTTTACTTTGACATTCACCATTTTCCTATTGCTCCAGTATCACCGTTTATGATTTCACAAATCATGTTTGTACGTTGCCTTCACTATCTGTTTATTTGTATTCTTGTTGGCATTTATTTATTATTAAGATATAATATTAATTACTTATAGAGTGGTTATAAATTATGAAAAAACTTGAATAAAGGGGCAAGTTTTGTACGATTGCAAACGTAAATCGTATAACGTTTAATTGAATTTAACTATCTATGCATTATTGTAATAACTAAAGAAATGATTAACTCTTGAATGATAGGTTAGCGAACTAAATTATTTAATTTTTAAGGAAATATTTTTTTTCTAAATAAATTCAATAAAAATATTATTCTCAGGGTGATCCTATTCAATGGATAGGATGTGCATTATACGTCGCATGCCGCAAATCTTCAGCTCCGACAGTTGGGAAAACAGGAGCAAACGTAGAAGGCAATTGGGTATCATTAACTCGACTTTTACGTCTGAGCAATTTACCTTTATTGGAGTTTTTTACAAAAAGCAAAGCATGGGCTGACATGGCTAACATGCCACAAGATTTTCGGTCTAAAATAGAAAAACTTGAACGAAACTTTGCCGTTTCTATGAACATTTTTAAGAAGTATCAACCGATTTTTGAAGACATATTCAAAAACCCAAAAGACTCTTTGCGTCCTGCTAGATCAGGGAGACACAAAAAAGTTCCATGCACGCCATCCAGAATTTTCGAATTTTGTTGGAGCCTTTTCGTCTGTATCAAGGGCACAATTCCAGCTATTTCAGATGATTTAGTTAACTCTTATCATCTGCTTTTAGTATGCTGCGACCTGATGTACAGTAATGCTCTTTTGGCTGACAGACGAGATTTACTCAACCCTGATTTTCCAGGTAAATCTATTTTTGATTAAACATTTATTTAAATTTGTTCAATTTTAGCGATTATAAAGTTATCTTAACTTTATGTATTTTAGGTTTACCTTCAAATTTTAATGATGAAAGCTACTCTCCTCCAGAAACAGCTAACTGCATTGTTGGCTTATTGTGTGCTCGTCATGATGCCATTGCAGTTGAAGCTAAAGGCATCAAAGAACATATCTTTAAGAACGACTTAAATAAATTATTTAACGAAAAAGTTCTGCAAGGCGAACAATCAAATTTTTCTAGTATCTTGGATACTCTTAATTTTGACGGAAATTTTAAGGCAGTAAACAAATTATACGAACAACACGTGTTAAGTGTAGGAGATTTTGATGAGCGAATATTCTTAGGTAAGTTTTTTAAATTATTATCTTTTAAGTCTCAAGGAAGAATACTCTTTTTTTGAATCTCAATAAGACCTACACTTTTACATCGTTGGTTGTGTTCTAAAAAGTAGTTTTGTGGTCTTTTGAAGGTATTTTTAATAATTCAAATATATAAATACTCTTGCTTTTTAGGTGAAAATGCCAATGACAATATAGGTTCGCCAAGAAGAGTGCTTAACGTAGGTGACTTGAATGAGCAGTTTCAAGCAAGGCGGGATTCGGAAGGAGGAGTAAGTAAATTACTGGAGAATGTAATTTTGAATTCGAAATAAATATTAGCTAAAGTTTGAACTGATAAATTTTTTTTTTTAGCAGAAACAGCACTTAGCACCTGCAACTCCATTAACTGGTCGCAAATATCTCAGACCCAGGGATACTTCTAGTATTACTCCTGTTTCAAACGCAACACAGGGCGTCCTTCGTTTGCAAAATATGTTATCTGAACATCAAGGATCACCCAGTGAACGTCTCCTCGAACTTTTTAATAGTTGTTCTCGCGATGTAAAGAAGATGGTTGAAACCAAAGTAAAAGAAATTAGCGAACAATTTTGTGCTAAATACACCCAGAACACTGATGGAACGGAAACCTCATCCTTGGATTTCGGAAAAAAACGGTGTTCAATGGCACAAACACTTTTTTATAAGCTGTTAGAGATGATTCTAAAGGATGAGAAAAATAAAAAGCCAAATGTTGACATAACTGTAAGTTAAATATTTATCAAATGTCAAATTGAGAGGAAAGTATATTCTAAAAGACATTTCTCAATTTCAACTTCTGTTTTCAGAATCTCATGACGAATGAAGTGTTCCTACAGTGTCTTTTTGCATGTTGCCTAGAGATAGTGATATACTCTTACAAGAATGAAGATAGAACGTTTCCTTGGATACTAAATGCATTAAATTTAGAAGCATATTATTTTTACAAGGTGATAGAAGTTACTGTTAAGGTAGAAGATCAATTATCTCGCGACGTGGTTAAACACCTAAATTGCATTGAAGAAAAGATACTAGAGTCGTTAACGTGGAAGAAGAATAGTCCACTGTGGCAAGCTATCGAATCTGCGGAGGGTGGCGTTCCAAGCTGTGAAGAAGTATCGTTGCCAGGATCTGCAGATTCAATCGAACCAAACATGTCTGGACATCCTGTTTTACGCAGGATTGCTCTCGATCGTGGTGTGCATCACGATGTCCCACAGAGTCCTATTTCCTCTGCTTCAGAAAGGTTTGCATCTTGCATTATTTCAGGGAATGTATTTCGTGGCATTTTGGAAACTACGCTGAAACTTTTCACGAAATTAAGCATAAGTTTTTAACATTTCGAGTACCTGATGTGATAAGCTTTATACGTTGTTGAAATGGATATTTTAAATTAAATTAGCGCCGTAAATTGTCGGTGAGCTTGCTTTTCAGTAGTTGCTCAAGTTCTTTTACAGTATTTCTTAATGAGATTCAATTAAATCTATAAGAATATTAATTCGTTAACTTTGTTTATGTAAGTATAGAGCACAAAGTCAATTTTAATTTTTACGACTTTTTAATATGAAGTTTAGCTTTAGCTTAAATCTAGAAAAAATCCATAAATATAATTTGAACTTATTAAGGGCATGTACGTTTTTCATTTTAGTTTTTCAAGCAGGAGAAGTTATTAAATAATTTTTTTTAATATCTCAAAAATAAAAAAATTTGTTTATTCTAGGTTCCAGTCACCTGTGGCTGCATCAGGAATCGCAAAGAAACAATTATTTAACGATAGTAAAAGTGGTCAAAGTATTCTTCGACTTGGAGGAGGCCAGAGTTTGCTGTCTTCCAAAATTCTCACCTTTGACGGTAACTCGAGAGTATTAGTAGCGTTGCCAGACCAAACATCTACACCAAAATCTTCAAACGACAGTCCACCATACAGAGAAGCAGCAAAACCACGGCGAACTGGTTCCGTAGCATTATTCTTTAGAAAATTTTACAATCTGGCAGGAGTTCGTATGCACGACTTATGCACTAACTTGTCGATAAAAGACGAAGACCTAAAGAAAAAAATCTGGACGATTTTTGAATATTCTATCAAAGAAGCCACACATTTGATGAGGGACAGACATCTTGATCAGATTCTCATGTGTGCAGTGTATGTAGTATGCAAAATGGCAAAAATTGAGAAAAATTCATTTACTGAAATCATGCGGTGCTATAGACTTCAACCACAGGCTGAATCTCATATATACAGATCTGTATTGATCGAAGAAATCTCGCGAAATGAGAATGATAATACCGTTGAAGCAGGTAATGATTCAGTAAGACTTAATAATATTGCTCCATCTACCCCTACAAATATGGCAGGAACGTCACAAAATTTTGGAACGGAAATTCGTGGAGATCTTATCAAATTCTACAATACCGTGTATGTACCATCAGTTAAAGAATTTGCTAACAAGTTAGGTATTGGCAGAGGAAATCTTCCAAACTTGATACTGAGTCCTTTGCCAAGAGGGAAGTCAACTATTCATTCTCCTGTGAGACGCATTACTGCTAGCGTGACAACTCGAACATTGGATCCCAAAGCAATCACCGCATCACCAGCACCAACATTGAGCTATTGCCTCGGTCGGAGTCCAGCTAAGGTTAGAAAAAAAATTGTTTCGGGGTGATCCTCTACAAACAGGGAAATTGTCGACAAGAGCAACTTTTTTTTAACATATTTTTTTATAATGATTTTATAAAATTAAAAAAAAAAGATTTATTTTTGGAAATTTTACATTTTAATTTATTTTATTTAGTCCTATGTAAATATTTATGCAATATATATTTGATTTTTAATTCTTTAAAAAATTTTAATTGGATTTTCTAGAAATTAAATCTTATTTTTTCTCTATTTGCAGGATTTAGAAGCCATTAACAAAATGGTTATTTCTATTGATGCGAGAAAAGCTGTCGGGAAACGTCTACTTTCGGACGATACTGATGTAGACATGACGCCAGAGGAACTTTCTGTGAAGAAAGTCATGACGACTGCTTTCGTCACACGAAAACTAGAAAATATACTGGACGATCGTCGCATACAAAATCAATAGAATCATGGCAATATAATATACCTTGGGACAAGGTTTCGTCCTGGTGTACGATAATGTCTATACAAAGCCAAGAGAAATTTCACAGCTGTTTACTTTAGCAAAAGTCCACATTATAACTCAAGTAAAGCGAATTTAACGAAACTCACCAGTTGATAGTTGTGAATAATTTTTTACTGACTTGAAATGGTTATTATTAAAGATAAAGAATGGTAGAAGTAACCAATTAATGCATGGAAATTTATTTTTCCTTTTAATTTTATAAACTAATTTGACATTGAAAAGAATTAGTATAATAATTTATACTTGAGATTGACAGTTAGTAATGTTAGATTATGACATTTTTATTGGAAACATTTTTTTATTATTATTAATCATTGGTTTTGGTAATTGACATCTTCTCAATGTCATATAAATTTAAAAAAGTTCCCAATGATGATAATAACTTTCTTTCAAATAACGTTTACTGACCTGACCTCAAACATAATTTTATACATATATTTGGAAAAATTGTTTCTATCTTGTTAGACATCTTTGATTATAGAAACCTTTAGTTGCCTTTTTACGGCAGGGCCGTCTTAGCCATAAAGTGTTGAAAGAATAATCAAAAGGCATTTCGAAGAATTTAGAAACAATTTGGATGAATTACATTTATCAAATAATAACTGGTTTCTTTGAATTTGAAGTTTCTTTAATATTAACATATGTATGATCAACAAAGATTATCAGAGAATATAGATAATATAAATTTGCAAAGAGCTGTGAGTAACCTTCGAAACTGGAATACAAAAGTGCGTAGATAATTTATAATCTTTTTCAAAATGTCTACTTCAATCTTTTCTACTTAAGAGATTACCTATTTTTCTAATCTATGCAAATTTATTCTGAAAGAAGTTAACTTCAGTTGTGATAATAAATTTTGGAACCGGTCTATCGTATTTTTAAAAAGCGATCTAAAGTAAATTTGAATTAAAACCTTTTAGCTTCAAAATAATTTAAATTCTTTACATATTTTAAATATATACAATTATGTTTCAAACCTTTATTGCATTTAATTGATAATCATACTGCAGACATTTTATCGTGATGTTATGTAAAAATCTCAAATCATTAAAAAATTTGCTTAACATATTTCTTTTTTTTTTCAAGACAAAGATTGATGGACTATAACGAACCAGTAAGAATCTAGAATTTATTGACTAAACAAAATAACAGAGGTACTCAAATGAGCATATGCAAATGCTATTCGGGTGATATAGAGTTATTATAAATTTTGTTCTAGGGCTAGGTTGATAAATTGAACTAATCATGAAATTACTGTATAGTTTATAAAACGTAGTCAGTAACTGCGAAACTATTTTTTGAAAGAGCCAAGTCTGTACATCCTTTGTCGTGAGTTTACATGAGCAATAAAAAGACTTGAAATTTTTAATTTCAGATCAATTAGTTATAAGTTTCCAAATTGTATTTGATAAAGTCGGCTGATCTCATAATTATTTTGTCTTTTATTGTTAAGTAACTCTCACGTAACGAAGGTCAAATGAAATACGTAGTAAGTTTGTCGAGGTCTTGCATTTGTAATCGACTGCTCGTTGTGTGTATCTTAGGTTTATTGTTTCAAATATTCGTTTTATTTGCGAATATTAATTGTTATACTATTGTGATTCTGTGCTGGGTGCAACGTGCGCCATTGAAGTTTTAACAGGACATAATTAATTATTATTAATTTGTACATAGTATATAAACTTGATAATTAAGAAATAAAACCACTTTAAAATTATTTTTACGTCTTCATAATTTAATTATAAATTCTTATTGACACTAAAATGTAGCACTAAAATTTAAAGTTTTAAATTATTTAAATTTTTTAAAAGTATCTAATTTATTGATATCTTTTATTTAATTAGTATTTCAAATTCTAAATAAATTTCCAAAACTATCAAATTTTATTTTGCATTCAATTTTTTTTCGAATGTGAAAATGTTATTAAATTATAAAATACTACTGTGGGCAAAAACTAAGATGAATTTTTAATTTAAACGTCACGGGCTAACCGTTTCGGGCAAACTCTTTTATTTTTATGTTGGTCCTGCTGTTACTGTCATCTGTGCCAAATTTCATGTCAATGGCATCATTTATTACATAGTTAAGGGTTACGCTTGTGTTTTCTAAACGACTAAAAGTGGTTTTTTCGATCTTTACAATGTCTGAATTTGTTGAGCAAAGAAGTGCCATTAAATTTTGTTTGCGGAATGAAATTTCAGTTGCGGAAACGTTCAGAATGTTGCAGAAGGCCGTCAGTGATTTGACCATGTCGCAGAAAAATGTTTATAAGTGGTACAAAGACTTCAAAGAAGGCAGAGAACGTGTTGATGACTTGGAACGCCCCGGACGACCATCAACATCAACTGACGAGCAACACGTCAATCAAATCAAAGAATTAGTGCACAAAAATCGTCGGTTGACTGTTAGAGACCTTACTGATATGGTTGGAATATCAGAAGGATCAGTGAAAACCATTTTGAAAGACCATTTGGGCCTGAAAAGAGTCAAATCTCGATTGGTTCCAAAAACACTCAATTTTTTGGAAAAAATGCGTCGCGTTGAAGTCTGTGAAACAATGCTTTCTGATCATCAGGACAAAATGAAATGTATGATTACTGGAGATGAAACTTGGATTTATGATTACGACTCGGAAACAACTGATCAATCAAGCGAATATCGTGCCAAAGGTGAGACAAGACCGAAAAGATCGCGCCAAAGTCGCTCAAAAATCAAGGTCATGTTGACAGTTTTCTTCGATTATCGTGGTGTGATGCATTATGAATTCCTTCCGCCTGGCCAAACTGTTAACAAGGAATATTATTTGAGCGTTATGTGTCGTTTGCGTGAAGCTATTTGTCTCAAGAGGCCGGATTTGTGGAAAGACAACTCTTGGTTATTGTACCACGATAATGCGCCGTCTCACACTGCATTCGTTCTTCGTGACCATTTCGCCAAAAACTCAACGCATATCGTTCCACAACCACCATATTCGCCTGATTTGGCTCCGTATGATTTCTGGCTATTCCCCAAACTCAAAAGACCACTCCGAGGACACCGTTTTACCCTAGTGAAAATAAACGGCCGTTTTTACGACCGTTGCAATGGCATTTTTGATGGCCGTTAAAACGCCCCTCAAATTGAAACCGTTTTGATGGCCATTAAAACGGCCGTTTTTCTTCGGCAGCAGATTTTTTCATTTATTATATTTATGATAGTTCCTATGCCCCTGGCCTGCAAAGTTTCTATTTTTCTCCCATAAGTAATTCATAAATGGTTGTAATAACAGTTTAATCGAACACGATTGCTAATGTACAAAGATCAATATCTGAATACTGTGCACAAATTCGCTAAATTGACCGAGACTCGTCATGAAACACACAGCCTGGCCAGGGCCATACCACACATCCCGATTTCCCTGAACGGGGAAATGAAGAGCAGAGTAAATGGGTCGCTTGGCTCTGGTCTGACTAGGTGTTTTATGACGAGTTTAATACTCCCCGCTCTGCGCCAGGCCAGGGGCACGGGAACTATCATAAATATAATAAATGAAAAAAATCTGCCGCCGAAGAAAAACGGCCGTTTTAATGGCCATCAAAACGTTTTCAATTTGAGGGGCGTTTTAACGGCCATCAAAAATGCCATTGCAACGACCATAAAAACGGCCGTTTTAATGGCCATCAAAACGGTTTCAATTTGAGGGCCGTTTTAACGGCCATCAAAAATGCCATTACAACGGTCATAAAAACGGCCGTTTATTTTCACTAGGGTTGACACGATTCAAGAGATACAAGCCGAATCGAAGAAGGCTTTGAAGACAATTCCGGAAATCGAATTTAAAAAGTGTTTCGATGATTGGAAAAAACGTTGGCATAAGTGCATTATTATAGACTTATATCGGGAGGGGATTACTTTGAAGGGGATGAAATTGATTTGGACAAATAAATAAAGATTTTTCATTTTATAACAAAATTCACCTTAGTTTTTGCATTTTCTACATAAAATTTCCTTATACCTAATTACCGGATAAGACAAATATTTATTTTTTACGGTAAAGAATAAAGTATACGCATGTCCAGTGCAGTTAGCCACGTGACAACATACATGTGCTCCAGCCGTCACAATTGCAATGTGCTTTCTACTATATATATATATGTATATTATTTGTGTTTCGCGCGCTTAATCTATACCATATACCATACCCAACCATACCTTGCTACATGCCCTACATGCATATGATGCATATGCATTCTGCACGTATTAAAATTAATTATTACTAAATTACTATAGAGTACAGTTAATCTAAATGGGTCTCACTAGACTGTTATGGCATTTGAAAACTGACTTCTTGTTTAAAATAATAACTCGCAAGAAAAGCACGCAAGGAATTAGGGAGGAAAAGGTTATAGGCTTTGAGGTTAAGAACCGAAAAACTAAGATTTCAGTGAATAAAGAAACAATAGCAGCATTAGAGAGAATTTCTTTAGTTGACTTCGATAACCAAGGAGGAATTGAAAAGTTGGAAGCAGCAATAAGCTTTGCTGACCCTTTAAAAGAAATTGAAATTGACCTAACAGTGCAGCCCATGTACAGTGTTCTTGAGAAAGAAAATCTTTTTCTAAGAGAAGACAAAGTGTCGGATAGTAATTGTCGTGAAAAAGTCTTGGCAAATGCACAGATTCTCGAAGAAGAATATTTTGTAGCACCTCCGGGTAATATCCCACGTAAAACATGAACTTGGAAGCAATTTTGAAAAAGTTAAGTACTTCTTTTCTGAAACTTGAATCTGGATTTGATTATGGTCACCAGGGAAAATTGCTTTTTCGCAACATAGAAAACCTTTGGTTTCATCATAATATTACTACCTCACGATACAACGTATTTTTGAGTGGGTCTGATAAATTTACGAGAACTGTGCAGGAAATAAAGAATGCAAATATTGATGCTTTACCGTTTGGACTCGCTGCAATTGAAACTTCAAAAAATGCATGGAACAATTCTCTTTTAAATTTTTGCAGTAAAGGTATTCCTCATACTATTGCTAAAGTTTCTACATTCGATAATGGGATTAGTACAAAAGATTTGTTCCATAAAAAACAGAGGGAACGCAAATCATGGTGGAGAAAGCTCTCACAACAACCGTCTAGATTTGTACTGTCTGAGGCTAAAAAGGCGAAAAACAGCGAAATAATAGATATTGAAGCACAGTTTCCTTTTGGAAGTATAGTAGTAGAGACGATAAGTTATCATCGGGATATGCGAAAATTACTATATCAGGTAAATTTCAGGAATAATTAAAATGTGAGTCTGATTTCAAAAAATAAAATAATATTGTTTATTTTAGGATAAAAGTTATAAAGATGATGCCAATGAAGTAAGCATGGTGGAGCATGCTGCTTCACTGGATTGGGGTTGTTTAGCTTTACTCTGTGATTCTTATAAAGAAGGGGACTCTTCAGGAGAGTTACAAATGCAACCAAAAATTTCTCCCTACAAAGTAGTTTTCGAAGTTAATGCAGAAGCCAGTGACTCGGAATCAGTTAAAGAAGACTTAAATCAATTGATGCTGTATGTTAATAATTTATTAAGGGCGAAAGGACTTAGTACAGTCTTGACAAATGTAAAAGAAAGTAAGAAAAACCTTCATGTGCCATTCGTTATAGGAATAGATAAAATGAGTTTAAAAAATGGAATTGTTAAAGTTACCAGTCAAGTGACCAGCCTTGCTGAATTGGTCCACATAACTGAGTTAGTTAGTCACATAAGTTTATATTGTACTTAGAGATTAATTGATTGACTTTCGTCTGTACCGATTTGCTTATATTTTTGAGTCAAAAAATTCTTTGCTAGCAAAATATTGTAGAATTAATGGACGCTTAATATTCAATGTTAATTCTTTAATATCATTTAAAAATCAGGTTTTATAAAAATGTCTCGACAACTTGGTATAGACGAGCCAATATACTAACCCATAGATAAAATAAGAAGCTCTCAACTAAAAATTGTAAATTTTATTTTAATGATGCATTAATTTTTAAAGAAAATCGCATTTAAAATTTAAGAAATATATGAAAGCTTTTAGAAACATCGAATTTATCTTTCATTTGCGAATTAAATACTTACAAAGGCAAAAGTTAAGTTTCAGTATCAAGTTTCGATCGTAAGCTTTTTTTTGATTATGGGATTAAAAAACCGAAAAATAAAGACTTCAATAACTGTAGTGATATTTAATGAATAAAAACCGTAATTATAACAACTTAAATATTATAGGTAGAAATTATTTATTTTAACTATCAGATTTCCATGTTTCTAGTAGCGTACATTCAATCAGTTTATCAATAAGTGAAATACTTAAGCCTGAGTCGAGCGCTGAAGAATGGTAAAAAATGGATTACTATCTCAATAGAAAAATTAGCAATCAATACATTGAAAACATTGAAAACAACAAACAAGTTTTCGAATAACAATTGCTGCAAGCTAAAGTTTTATGCAATTTTTTTTTCAAGTTAACTCTAAGTGTAATCGGTTTTAATGATTGAAGGCTTTTTTGTACATTAAGTGAGTTTTGAAGACTACAAAATCTTCGATTTGAAAAGTAATTGGATTCTTGCAATTTACGTTTCCCAAGTAATACAAAATGTGAGATTAATTTTAGAAACTTATGATGGTGAAATCTGAAAAATTTTCAAAGTGAACTTACATTTATCAAAATCTCATAATTTTTAAAGAGCAGACTTGGAAAAAACTACTTGGAACTAACTACATAAAATAATTGTTATAAAAAAACCATTTGTGTTTTTAATTTTTTCTTAGTTAACATTTTGCGTATCACATTTTATAAAAATATACCCACAACTGAGATCAGACGAATTAATAGAATGACCCATAGGTAAAATAAGAAGCTGGCGACTAAGCATTGTAAATTCCATTTCAATAAAGCATGAAGGATACTAAAAACAAAACTTAAGAAATGTATAAACTCTTTTAGAAACATGAAATGTATTTTTTATCATTGAAACTTTAATTTCAGTATCGAGTTTCAATCACGAGCTTCTTGTTGATTATAGAGATAGAAAACTGCAAACTAAGGACATTTCAATAATTGTAGTCATATTTAATGAATAAAAACCGTAATTATAACAACTTAAATATTACAGGTAGAAATTATTTGTTTTATCTATCCGGTCTTCTTGCTTCTAGCAGCGTACAACACCAATTTCACTATTTTTCAAATTAATTAATTATTATACAATTTTAATGTACACTCTAATCCAAGCACTACATCGACTCTTTTACTCAGAATGACAACCACTGCGCATGTCATTATGTACAGTATGATGCAAAGATAATGAAAATATAATGAAAAACGCGATGAAAAAAATTGGTGGCCCGTTGAAATCTAAGTCCAAGAAATATTGGGCTAGGTTGAAGGTACATTTGTGCATGTACGTTTCATTCCTCGAGTCTCTGAAGTACGCTTTTGAAGCTCGATCGAGAGCCAATCGGCAGGTATATAGTACTTTAAGTAATACTTCGAGTTGGCTAAGCGGGTAGCTGGAGTTTCTTGCCCTTCAGAACTTTGGTGATGTACAAATAGAAGAAGTCACAATACAAAATAGTCTGAACAAGACCAGCGACGATGGCGATCAAATCATAATGATCCTCTGCGTAGTAGCGGTAAATCCAGTTGAAAATATAAAGTCCTCGATAGGATCCTAATGCGAAAAGATAATGGCTCGTGATACTCTCTGCTTCTCCTGTTTTCGAAACGAGGAACAACTGAGGCAGAATGGCTACTGACTCCAAATAAATACTAAATGTCCAAAGTACTTCCAAAAATGAAAATTCGTGATTTATCGCCAACGCCAGTACGAGAGCTGGTAGCACCAGGAACTCAATTCTATTACAAAGAAACAATTTATTATCACGATTGCTCTAGTTATTTTTTTAAATTTAGTCAAAGAAATTTTTTAAAGTTAAAACATCACTTGAAGGTATCTTTTTGACTTATCTTGTATATTGTAGATAAAATTTTCATTTGCATATTGTACAGTCATGAAGACACCGTAAATAAGAACTAATTATTTCTCGTTCAAATTAATTTAGCTTAGATAAACTGATAGCACATATGCTCAATGAAAAAATGATCCACGATACGCAAATTCAACAGAAAAACATAAATAGTAAATTTAACTTGCATAACAGTAGTAACTCTTAATACAGTTTGTTATATTTTTTTTAAAGCGAAGGTATAAAAAAATAAGACTCTTTTTTAATATCCACAGAAACTAGAAGTGGATGAAAGTTTCTTTTTATAAGAAGAACAAAAATTATCACATTATATATACCTGAATGTGTCATGGTTATGGTCGTACGTTGCTTTGAATTTTGCATACATAAGAAAAATTGTCGCATAAGAAGCACCAATAAATATAATCTTCATAAATGTGTTGTACGCCGAGATATACGTGGTTAACAGATCCAAGTACCGCGTTGTGTATACAATAGCAAATAGTATCTGCGATTTACCGCTTATACCTATAAACAATGAATAAATATTTATACCACGTTTTAAATTTAACAAAATCAAGTTTTTAAACTGAAATTTGGTATTTAAGACTACTAAAACAGAGTCTTTCTCATTTTTGCAGATGACGATTTATAGATTATAGTACCTACCGGCACAACTCCTTGTTTTCCATATCTTGAGGAGGAGAATTATAATCGCTAGGAGATGCGACAGATCTCCCAAGAGACGGAATATATTCATTTCTTCGCGTTTTCAAAATACCGATTTCGAGGGAAAAGCGAGAAAAAAGCCCCGCAAACCCGATTGTACGACCGACAAATATGACGTGGCTCCGACCAAAGCAAAGAAGACGAACACAGATGAACACGAAATGTAAAAGATCGTTTGGTGACGTCTAGCTAAAAAAGATGGCGGCTGCTAGTCTACATTTATATTTAACTTTTACAAATAAACAGGATAAAGATTGTACAATATTACATAGGATTCAAATTAATGTATTCTAAACTAGATAATAAATTAAAATAAGACTCAAAATTTGAAACCCATTCTTTTATGTTAAATATAATTGAATATTTGAGGTTAGGTTAAAAAATTCTGATTCCATTTAATTCTGTCGATTATGGTGTCAGCACTTTATTAAATATATATTGCGGGAGATTTGAAACTAATATTAAAATAATTTGTTAAGCATATATAAACAATATTCGAAAATAAGCATTTGGATCTAA
This sequence comes from Diplolepis rosae, assembly GCA_030998225.1. Classification (NCBI taxonomy): domain Eukaryota; kingdom Metazoa; phylum Arthropoda; class Insecta; order Hymenoptera; family Diplolepididae; genus Diplolepis; species Diplolepis rosae. The sequence continues at coordinate 1,705,559 of JAPYXD010000754.1, read as the reverse complement.
GTTTTTATGCTAGCATAAATCTATGATTCGAAATATGAAAAAGAAAAATATTATTGTAATCGATTTATTTGCAAAGATATAACAATGTTTTAAATTTTTGTATACACGCTTGAAGGTAGACCTGCTCATATTTTAATTCTGCAGTTAACTTAAAAAATGTGAGAGATACTTTAAAATTGATAGTGAATCTCTCATACTTGTTAAGAAAGACACTTCTATTTCTTAAATGTTGATGACGCGAGATAATTTTTGAACTCTGTTAAGTAACAAATCTCCTTGTTTCACCATCGCCTGATATTGCCAATTTTTGCTGTCTGGCCTATTTGTTTCGACCACTCCGCCAACTCGGTCTACTTTACAGTGTAATCGACCTGCAGCAATAAAACGCGATAGTTCCCTAAGAACGAAAATTAAAGTGCATCAATAAATCTGTTTTAGATACCAAACATGTAAAAATAAATAATAGATAAATACTTACTGGTCAACATATTCTTTTTTAACGCCAAAAGCATCGGCCATATATTGCAAAGTTAGCGCTCTGTAAGATTCCAAGAGTTGTGTGTATGCAAGAATTCGCATTTCTCTGATGTAATAACGATAATGTGGAAATACTAGGTAATCTCTGCGTAATAAACCTTCTACACGTGCTATCAAAATTAAATTTTACAGTGAAACATTTCAAAAATGTATTTAAAAATCTTTTAACTTATATGTGACCAGCATGACTCACCAAGATTTTGAAAGAAATCAGCATAATGGCAATTGTACAAAGAGAAAAGGTAATCCTTAACATCTGGATTACTATGAAGTACCTCTAGAATTTCTGAGCCTTTTATAATTTTGTCTCGCAGCTCGTTTCGCGGCAAACTTATCATGCTCATATAAACAGTGTATCTCACAAATGTGTTATAATCCATAAGTTCATAACTCGTAAATGTACTAATCGTATCCAGGAAAAAATGTGCAGCTTGTTTAAAATCACGAACTGCCATGCAATAAGTTCCTTGATATACCTTCAATCGATTCCTCCTATCCCAATCTCCACCTTCTTCAATCAAACTAAAAACCAATTAAACACATGAGAATTATTTTGCTCCTCGTACTAATTTATAAAACAAGTTTACACACCCTTCAGCCTTCTCTATATTCTTTGTAATATGATCATGATCTAGATAAAAGAGACCGATTCTTATGTTATGGAAAACAATATCTAATCTGTGACCTAATGATACTGTTTTATCATATGTTTTCCTAAAGGCAGATATAGCACCATCTTTGTCTCCAATTCGACAAAGATATTCCGATTTTTTTAGGTTTGCTTCACGGACTTCCATTTCGCCTAAATTTTGTTCTGCATCTTCAATAACACCATCTAGTTCTTTCAATTTCTCAGCATTTTGAGCTTTCATTTTAGACAGCAAAGCCTCATCCACTGGCCAATTCAAATCTCGACACACCTCTTCATAAAAGGGAGCCATATCTGCAATTTGGACATTGCTAATTGTAAAATAATTATAATAATTATAATATAAGAATGTTAAATATAAAATATTGATGCTAAAATAGAATAAAAAATCTAATTTTTCAACACTTATTTTTTACTTTATCAAAAAGAACATTTTTCTAGATATTTTTCATTCAAAAATGCTATGAAAGCAATGTGAATCATCTGACCTAACCTAAAACTTGTAGCACTTTTGTAATTTATTAATACAGTCTTTGGTTTTATCCTTAATAAGTTACTTTATTTTAGAATTATTTTATCAAGTTGAATTTTCCTATTTATATGTACAATAGATATACATTAAAAATTATATACGAAAAATAAATGTACGAAAATGCAATCTCACTATCGGCTTCGATGGCATCAAGTAGTCGAATTTTCAAAGAAGTCTCATTCTTATTTTCAGGTAAACTGAGTAGAAATTTAATTTGCGCCAGCTCTAAATTAGGATTTTTTTCCAAACCCTCCTCCTCGAGGTTTTCCAACGGCATTTTAAATAAAAATATTTAATTTATCACCAACGCTAATACTATATATACATATGCACTATTCTCTATTCCACACTATTCTCTCAGCTCAGCTGAGCTCAGCTGTCAGCTGCACACCTGCACAGTTGTGATCAGGGTTAGGTATAAAAGTTACAAGAAATTAGCAGTTTTTATTGATTTCAGCAAATTTTAGGTTTATATTATTTCCAAAATACATTAAAAAAATGTTTTAACAATTTTGGAATTAGTAAGGAACATGAAAATGGACATAGAGATAGCTTATTTTGAGTTTAGGTGATTAAACGAAGTTTAATTCAAACCAGTGATCCCAGAACGTGGAAGCTGGCGACCCCCACCATAGACTCCACCAGCTCATGGCTTCTTCCTCGCTCGACTGCCATAGGTTGGTTGAGTGAGGAAGACACAATGAGCTCGAGGCATCTATGGTGGGGACCGCCAGCTCCCACGTTCTGGGATCACTGATTCAAACAAGTTATCGAGTCTGCGATAAATACTTGTCCCTGTTTTTCAAAGATGGGTACGTATCATCACGTCTATAGACTTTTTTATCCTGAAAGGCACTGGTGCGCATGTGCCGAGATTTGACGTCATTTCCGGATTTTTCGGCAGGTTTTGTATTGGCAATTCAAACTTGCAATGCGAGACCTGGTGGTCGACAAGCGAACTAATCAATATGGCTACCGTTGGGCTTCGCGCAGCATTGTGTATACTATACTAAAACCAGATGCTCACAGTGTAACGCAATAATTCATCAATTGTTTGCCAAATAAATATATAGTTAACATAAAAAGTAAGTGACAAGTGCATAAATAAATATAAGCGTGAAAATGGAGTTCTCGCCGAAGCACAGGAAAGGAAAGGACTTTACTCGTAAAGGCAGTGCTTGTACGTACTCGCATAACGTATTTAACGACAACAATAGCATTTTTAGGAATTACAGATAAACGTAATTTGAAAAGTCATATTCAGATCAACAGTAAATACGTGAACGCCGAAGCCCTGCGGCAGCCATGATTGTTTTCATGCAGCAGCGCCCCTAAGCCCGCGGTGGACGTTTGTTTTGCCAATAGAAAAACGATATTTACTGTTATAAATTAATATACTAAACAAATAAAAAAGCATAAATATTAAGAGAACGAAAGAGGCGAAAATCTACAACAAATTGAAAAAAAATCCGGTGAAAAAACAGTAAAAAGTGCGGTTAAGTCGTGAAATAGGTGCGAATGTTTACATCTGTCATCGATTGACCCCGTTGACTGCTGTTGACAAATGCATTTTTCGTCAAGTCTTGTATGCAGAAAAGATATTTAAAGTTATTTTGGAAAATAATCAATTCAATTTTTGTACTATATTAAAAATTTATTGAATGCGATTAATTTTATAACCATAACATAAACATTTGAAACAGAACTTCTACCATACAATACTTTTATATCCGCCAATATCACATTGCAGCACATTTTTAAATGTACTTTTTCATTTTTACATTTTGACATTCATTTATAAAAACAACCTTTTACTTACTATATAGAAGTAAATACCTCAATAATATTAAAAATAACATCTTTGTAACTCTTTAAAATGAAATAAACTGAATGTTTGACATGTTTTTTCTTACTTTTACTATAGCCTGCAGTAATAAATAAGTTAATAATATTAAGAAAATTTTTGTAACTACAGCATAGTATTTCACTGTAGTATGTAGTAATAAATATCTGAAAATTAAAAAATATTTTGTAGCTTTAACAAAAAAATTAAAATATACTTTTTTAAACACGTATTTTCTAATTTCTTAAGTTTAATGTAAATTTTTAAAAACTAGTGAAGGAATGTACGTAACGCAGGTACAATATTTATAAAATTCTACTATAACGTCTAGTAAACATTCGCACCTATTTGACGATTTAACCGCACTTTTTTCTGTTTTTTCCCCGGATTTTTTTTCAATTTGTTGTAGATTTTCGCCTCTTTCGTTTTCTTAATATTTATGCTTTTTTATTTGTTTAGTATATTAATTTATAACAGTAAATATCGTTTTTCTATACAAAACTTGACGAAAAATCCGGAAATGACGTCAACTTTCGGCACATGCGCACCAGCGCCTTTCTTGATAAAAAGATTTGAATGGAATGGAAAGAATCTTATTTTTTAATTTTTGCAATAAAGAAGTATTTTTTGCAAAAATTACTAGTGAAAATATGTTATTGATTTAATTCATTTTGAATATTTTTACTGAGAAATTTTTTTTCGAAAAATGCTTTATTTATTGCAAATTTGACTATAAATAAAATCCCTTTTCAGCTTCTTATACATTTCTACTGAAAGAAAGTGACTTGGGAAGTTAGCTGTTAATGGGACGGCGCCCGGACAAGAATGCCTAATTATTAATGGGTGTATGCCAAAATCCCGACGGGTCAAAATCCCGACTAGTGTAGTGTGATCGAGTTTTCTATGGAAAATAAAAGCATGACCGAAACAAACAACAGATGGGCGTGTGCTGTGTGTCGAGATTCGAGACGACTGTGGAAGATTGGCTATCCTATCTGCTCGCTAGGTGGTGCTGACCATGAAATAAATCTCATACGCATAAATAAAGAAAATATAATGTATATTTATTCGTAATAATAAGGAGTAGAATATAAAAATACATTTATAATAAAATCAATAACATTCTTTTTAATAAAATTCAGAATTAATTAAACCAATTTCGATCTGATTAAAATAGATGGAAATTTTTTTATAAAAAGTAACTAGTTTCAGAGTTATGTGCGAAAAATCCTCATTAATTGGGCAGAATTCGATCTTAATTAATCAGATGGTCTTGTTTTTATATAAAATGACTAGGTTTAAGGTTATGTGCGGATAATCATCATTAATTGGACCAAACTCGAACCTAATTAAACAGATGGTAATGTTTTTATATGAAATTAGTAGATTTAAGGTTATGTGCGGAAAATCATCATTAATTGTACCAAACTCGATTCTAATTAAACAGCTGGTAATGTTTTTATATAAAATTATTAGTTTTTAGGTTATGTGCGGAAAATCATCATTAATTGGACCAAGATTGATCCTAATTAAATAGATGGTAATGTTTTTATTTAAAATTATTAGTATTCAGGTTATGTGCGAAAAATCATCATTAATTGGACCAAACTCGATTCTAATTAAACAGATGGTAATGTTTTCATATGAAATTAGTAGATTTAAGGTTATGTGCGGAAAATCATCATTAATTGTACCAAACTTGATATGATTAAAACAGATGGTAATGTTTTTATATGAAATTTATTAGATTTAAGGTTATGCGCGGAAAATCATCATTAATTGGACCAAACTTGATATGATTAAAATGGATGGTAATTTTTTTATATAAAATTATTAGTATTCAGTTTATGTGCGAAAAATCATCATTAATTGGACCAAACTCGATCATAATTAAAAAGATAGTGATGTTTTTATATTAAATTATTAGTTTTTAGGTTATGTGCGGAAAATCGTCATTAATTGTACCAAACTTGATATGATTAAAACAGATGGTAATGTTTTTATATGAAATTTATTAGATTTAAGGTTATGCGCGGAAAATCATCATTAATTGGACCAAACTTGATATGATTAAAATGGATGGTAATTTTTTTATATAAAATTATTAGTATTCAGTTTATGTGCGAAAAATCATCATTAATTGGACCAAACTCGATCATAATTAAAAAGATAGTGATGTTTTTATATTAAATTATTAGTTTTTAGGTTATGTGCGGAAAATCGTCATTAATTGGACCAAACTTGATATGAATAAAACAGATGGTAATGGTAAATTTTGCTTATGAATTTTTGGTAAACCATATATTCTTGGTAAGATTGTATTGTTTATAGAGATTTTTCAGAAACAGTTTTCAGAAACACTTCAAAATTAGATAAATTTATAAAATTAGGAAAAGACCCATTGGAAAAATTTGAAATTTCAAATGTTGTTTATAGGATTCCATGCTTGGATTGTTCAAAAACGTATGTAGGACAAACGTGAAGAATGCTTTTTGTCAGATGTGATGAAAATAAAAAAAACATTAATTTAAATAAAAAATACCATAATGTTGTTACAAAACATAGGATAAATAATAAAAATGACACAGGTTCTCAACACAATTTTGATTGGGATAACATAAAAATTTTACACAAAGAAACAAATTATTTTAAAAGAATAATTGCAGAAATGTTTTACATAAAAAAAGAAGGAAAAAATAGTATTAATGTGATGTCTGACTTGAAAGATTATAACACTTCTTATGACATTGTTTTAGATCAGCTCACATAGAATTTTAATTTTACATCAATTTAATTACAATCTTATTATTTTGATTCTATATTTTTTAAAAAATTTTAAATTAAAATACGTTTAATTTATTATTATAAAGTGGTTTTCCATTACTACAGCACTGTCAAATTTGTCACATATAGATTTCAGCTTAGTATTTCTCAGTATACTGATATTAGCTTCAGTGAAGCCACAGTCTGATTACATAAGTTATAAATTAAGAAATATGAAGTTAAGGAACATCTATAGTAACAATAATTTTGATGAAAATATGTAATCAATAATTTTGACTTCTTTGTGTTGTAAAAATGATTTTGACAACTGTTCGTTATGAATTATTTGTGACTTCTGTATTTAAAAATAACAATCGTGACATGCACTTTGAAATTATAAGACAATTTGACAAAAATTACAGGTATTTAGTTTTACTTTTATACTTATTTTTTTAGAATGTTTAGTTTGGTTATTCTTATAATTTTCCTTTTTTTTAAATATTATAGAATTTTAACAACAAAGATATAATTCTGTAAATCTGAAGAGGATGACATATGGTTCATCGAAACGTCATTAAAGAATTTTTAACATCTGATTGTCCGAGGTTGGTCATTTTCCTGCATTAGATTTAAGGTTATCTGCGGAAAATCAATATCATTAAGTGGACCAAACTTGATTCTAATTAAAAATGTGGTAATGTTTTTATATGAAATTAGTAGATTTAAGGTTATGTGCGGAAAATCATCATTAATTGAACCAAATTCGATTCTAATTAAAAATGTGGTAATGTTTTTATATAAAATTATTGGTTTTTAGGTTATGTGCGGAAAATCATCATTAATTGAACCAAATTCGATTCTAATTAAAAATGTGGTAATGTTTTTATATGAAATTTATTAGATTTAAGGTTATGTGCCGAAAATCATCATTAATTGGACCAAAGTCGATTCTAATTATACAGCTGGTAATGTTTTTATATAAAATTATTAGTTTTTAGGTTATGTGCGGAAAATCATCATTAATTGGACCAAGATTGATCCTAATTAAATAGATGGTAATGTTTTTATTTAAAATTATTAGTATTCAGGTTATGTGCGAAAAATCATCATTAATTGGACCAAACTCGATTCTAATTAAACAGATGGTAATGTTTTTATACAAAATTAGTAGATTTAAGGTTATGTGCGGAAAATCATCATTCATTGGACCAAACTTGATATGACTAAAACAGATGGTAATGTTTTTATATGAAATTTATTAGATTTAAGGTTATGCGCGGAAAGTCATCATTAATTGGACGAAACTTGATATGATTAAAATGGATGGTAATGTTTTTATATAAAATGACTAGGTTTAAGGTTATGTGCGGATAATCATCATTAATTGGACCAAACTCGAACCTAATTAAACAGATGGTAATGTTTTTATATAAAATTAGTAGATTTAAGGTTATGTGCGGAAAATCGTCATTAATTGGACCAAACTTGATATGAATAAAACAGATGGTAATGTTTTTTTATGAAATTTATTAGATTTAAGGTTATCTGCGGAAAATCATCATTAAGTGGACCAAACTTGATACTAATTAAATAGATGGTAATGTTTTTATATAAAATTATTAGTATTCAGGTTTTGTGCGAGTTTGATCCATTTAATGATAATTTTCCGCACATAACCTTAAATCTACTAATTTCATATAAAAACATTACCATCTGTTTAATTACGATCGAGTTTGGTCCAATTAATGATGATTTTTCGCACATAACCTGAATACTAATAATTTTAAATAAAAACATTACCATCTATTTAATTAGGATCAATCTTGGTCCATTTAATGATGATTTTCCGCACATAACCTAAAAACTAATAATTTTATATAAAAACATTACCAGCTGTTTAATTAGAATCGAGTTTGGTTCAATTAATGATGATTTTCCGCACATAACCTTAAATCTACTAATTTTATATAAAAACATTACCATCTGTTTAATTAGGTTCGAGTTTGGTCCAATTAATGATGATTATCCGCACATAACCTTAAACCTAGTCATTTTATATAAAAACAAGACCATCTGATTAATTAAGATCGAATTCTGCCCAATTAATGAGGATTTTTCGCACATAACTCTGAAACTAGTTACTTTTTATAAAAAAATTTCCATCTATTTTAATCAGATCGAAATTGGTTTAATTAAATCTGAATTTTATTAAAAAGAATATTATTGATTTTATCATAAATATATTTTTATATTCTACTCCTTATTATTACGAAAAAATATACATTATATTTTCTTTATTTATGCGTATGAGATTTATTTCATGGTCAGCACCACCTAGCGAGCAGATAGGATAGCCAATCTTCCACAGTTGTCTCGAGTCTCGACACACAGCACACGCCCATCTGTTGTTTGTTTCGGTCATGCTTTTATTTTCCATAGAAAACTCGATCACACTACACTAGTCGGGATTTTGGCATACACCGTTATTAATGATTAAACGAACTTACATGTGAAGTTCAATCATAATTATATTATATGAATTACTTGTTCGAAGATATCTAACTTGTAGTACCGCAACTTGTTGCCAGATGATGCCACCTTTCAGAGAAAGATAAAAGTAGAAAAGGCTTTTCCTCCTTGTCTACTTCTACTATATATCATTTTATAATTATTTTAATTACTTATTTTATTTTTGCTTTTACAAGAATATCAAATCATAGTTCTTTTTACAACAACGATCCTAATTATAATAATCATCCGAAGGCATAAACGAAAAATAGTTAAAACATTTTCTTAAGAGAAAACTGTCTCTGAGAAGTTTTCTAATTCCCTTATAGGGCGATTATAAAATTTTTCAAAAACTCTAGAGTTCACCGACCAGCCTGCTGCCTTCTTTATTAAATTTAAGCCTTTATTTAATGCTTTAGATGTGGAAGTGTGTCTAGTAGTGTGAGCAGTGTATTGCTCATCAATACCTGCTATTTTCATGACCACTCTAAGCCATCTGCTAATAGTGTGAGTTCCGACTTTCCTATGGGGTTTTCTATAAGAAATTAGCAGTTGACTGATATCTCCTCTAATACTTTTTGTTATTTCAATATAATGTAGCAGCGTTCTTGCAATGCAAAGTATCTTATTCTGAAAAAATGGAAAGAATACATAGGGCTGGTCCGCTCCAAGTCTTGAAATCTTTATAAGATCTACAATCCTAATTTCTACTCCCTTCGATAACATTTTTGTGTTTTCAAGTTTTATAAAGGATAAAGTCTGAACTCTAAATGCAGAGCCCAACGCTAGAAGCATGACAAGCTTCAGAGTAAGCTTCTTCAAATCTAAGGATTCCGTAACGCCCCAGGATTCCAGTTCTCTTAAAATTAATCCTACATCCCATGTTGTGTTATATTTGGCTGAAGTTGGTCTTAGTTTAAAAACGCCCTTGAAAAACCGATTCAAGAGCAGACTTTGCGATGTATCATGTATATTTATCAGAGCTAGCTGATCTAAGTGAATTTAGGGTACCATAAGCTGCCCCTTCTGAAAACCTCTTTGTCAGACAAGCCAGAATAAGCTTATCGTCTGCATGAAACGGCTCCTGTGATTCTTGGTTACAATAAAGCCACCAATATTTTAAGGCAGTATTATATTGCTTACCTGTGCTGCCCGATATCGAGGAAAGCATTATGGTAATTGTGTCATCTTCCAGGTCCTTTTTCTTGAGAGCTTCCCTGAAACAATTCCGGAAACCAGGGTAAGAGTTGATGCCAATGGGTGGATGATTTTTCTGCAAGGCGAAATTAAAAGCTTAGTTGATGGTTTTAAAAAGATTGTATAGCTAATGAGAAGATTTTTAAATTCTGGATACCATGGTTGGGTAGTCCAAAAGGGAACGACCAAAATACCATTCTATATCAACATTGGTTACCCTAGAACCCTCATCAGCTAAATTGTCACTGGATGCTATGTACTCGGCAAATACCCAAATATCTCTATCTCTGCACCACTCCCAAAGTTTCTTAGTTATGTAATTTAAGGATCTGTATTTTATTCCTCCCATTTTGTTTATGTATGCTAGGGCCGTGATGTTGTCTATCCTTAACAAAATCTGTTTGTTCGAACAATTTTTAAAAAAAGCCCGTAAGCCTAAAAAAGCCGCTTTAATCTCTGAATAATTGATATGCATCTTTCTTTCTGAGCTGCTCCAGAGACCTTGAGCAGATTCGTTGCCACAAATCGCTCCCCAACCCGTGGAGGAGCGTCAGAAAAAATTACCAAGTCAAAATGACTAGATCGAATCTTATTTTTCGCAGTTGAGATCTGAGATCTCCACCATTTTAACTCCTGAATTGCTCCCTGTGACAATAGAGTCCATTTGTTAGGATTGTTTTGGTGTAAAATTAAGGCTCTTCTCTTTACAAGTTCTAGCTCTTTGTAATAAAGCCACCCATAAGCTACTCCCGGGCATGCGGCAACTAAAACCCCTATGAGCTCTGCTAAACTTTGAATTTTTATTTTCTTACTAGATAGAAGAACTTCTAATGTATCTTTAATTTCAGCACGCTTCTTTCCGGGCAATTCTAAACTCATCTCTGCTGAGTTAATGATCATCTCCAAAAATTGACACGAATTTTGTGGCTCTAGTTCACTTTTTTCCCAATTTATAAGGAATCCTAAATATAATAATAAAGATACTGTCAATTTGGTATATCTTAGAGCTTCTTCCTGAGTTCTCCCAATAATCAAAAAGTCATCTAAATATATAACTAATCTAACACCTTGGGTTCTTAACCAATTAACAATTGGCTTGCAAATTTTAGTAAACACAAAGGGTGCTGAGGTCAAACCGAAAGGTAGAGCATTTAATTGATATGATTGGTTTCTATATTCGAATCTAAGGTATTTTTTATTCTCCTGATAAATTGGTACAAGCAGGTATGCATCCTTTAAATCAAGTCTGCACATGAAATCATCTTTATCTAGGAGATTGAGGGCAGTTCTCAGATCCTCAATTTTGAAATGTTCCTTTTTTATAAAATCGTTGAACTTTTTCAAGTTCAGAATGAACCTGTCAGAACCATCTGGTTTGGGAACGAGGAAAAAATGAGACAAAAATTGATCTTCTAGAGTTTCACAAATTTCGATGGTCTTGATCTTTAACAATCTTGCAATTGCTCTGTCTATTTGTTCCTGAGGAGAGGGGTTAGAAGGTTTTCTTGACTGGAAAACCTCGTACTCCAAGTTTAATTTGTAACCCTGAATTGTATCTAAAATCCACCTGTCCTGAGTAATTTGTTCCCAGTTTGCGCTAAAAAATTTTAGTCTTGTGGCTGGCGTATTTACCTGTTGGGCAATTAACGTCTGTTCCGCTGTGGCTGAGATTGGGTGTAGTAGCTCTTTGCTGGATGTGTTTTGTTCCTGGTAAAGGTGGAGGATATCCTCGACGTTGTTGACCCTGACTGGTGTGACTCGTAGCTCCCCCGTCCCAGATCCTTCTTGACGGATGAGCTCTTCCAGTTTAAATTGTTGCCTTGTCTTAAGGGAGTTCTGGTTTTAGGTTTCAACTCTCTGGATACTTTCTCCACCGCTCTAGAGGTTTCTATAACTGATTTCAGATTGTCTCCAAATAAATAATCAGTAGGTTCTATTTTCCTAAAAATTTTTTGAATTTTATCTTCAAATTTTCTTCCTCTTGGAAGAGGAAGAAAAGCTTGGGTCAATAGAAAAAATAAATCTGATAGAAGTTTAACTGCATTGGAAAGATTTTTTAAAATTAAGCTTCTATCCAATGGATGTTCTTTGACGTCTAGTATCATACTTAGAACCGATGAAATGGCTGATAGTGCCACACCTGAAAGGTTTTGATGGTCCTTAAAGTGTTCATCTCTTGATAAAGCTCTTGGATGGAGATCGACGGCAATCTCCTCGTTTAAACAAGGAGCTTCAAGGTTTAATTGACCTTTCTTTCGAATAGAAGATAAAATATTTCCTTAGTCTTCTTTGTTTAAACCAGATCTCATCCAGATTTTAATTCTATCAGCCAAATCTTCTCTCAAAAGAATTTCTTTATGCTTCTGATTTGAAGGATTCAGGCCTAAGAAAATTTCTGCCTCATCTTCGTACGAGGAATTCTCAATCAATTCCAGCCTATCTGAGATTTCTTCCTGTTCCGACATATTTTCCTTTTCCTATTGTAACACGTCTGAAAATGAGGAAATCCTTATAGATACATTTTTCTTGGCCTTTGTCTGCGACTTGAAAATCGGAGATCGTCCCTAATTGTTTGGCATTTGATTTCCACTTTAGGTGGAAACTCGGCCTTATTGACGCTAATTACTTGGCACTTGACTTCAACTCAGGGATTGAAGCTCGACCCTATTAGCAAGATAAGGAAAAATGTGTCCTCTCCGAGCTGGTCTGAAACATATTAAAAGGAACACCTACCCTCATAGTGGAGCTCTGGATCTAATTGGGGATGCTCTTCTTCTAAACTATCTATATCCGCTAACACCTGGTTCATTTCCTCTTCCAACTCTTGTAATTTTCTTCTTATTAGCTCGAGCGCGTCCATTTCAAAGGTGTTGTCACCGGCGCCAAGAAACGAATAGAGTTCTAAAGAGTTTATGTGACCGAGAATAAGTCTGGGAGCACGGGAATATGACTGAGAATTTCTCTGATGAATGTGCTCTTCGAGAATTTATGAGAATTTAAAAATATTTTTCCGTAACGGTTCAAGCTTTCAATTGTTTTTGATAAATGCTTTGTTCTGGAAGTTCGTGTAACGTGCGCAATAAAAATGGAAAAAAAAGAGAATATAGTTTGGAATTTTTTTAAAAAAAATTATTGATAAACAAAATAAAGCTTCTTTCAAGTGCAAATACTGTGATCAGATGTACAGAAAGCATGCCACTCGACCAATAGAGCACATAAAAAAGTGCATAAACTGTCCCGAAACTGTCAAACAATTATTTAAATCAAAGCGTAATTTGTGCGAAGAAAACTTGAATTACTTGTTCTATATGTTTGAATTTAATATAATGGCTATGACAAAATTTTTTTTGATATTGAATTCTGATAAAACTTGACATTTTTCGTAGTTTATTTTTATGAAACCTTCACTATTGCAATTCATAGTGTTTGGAAATAAATTAAAAATATTATAAGGTTTAATGATAAAGAAAATATTGGTGAAGGTATGGTAAAATTCCCTTAAATTCTCTGTAAATTCTCAAATTGTCTTAAAATGACGGCCACAGTCACTAGAACGTGACCGGATTTTAAATGTTCGAGAAATTTAGAACTCTAGAAACGAATGAAGTTGGAGGGTAGGTAACGATGTGAATATAGTAGAAGTAGACAAGGAGGAAAAGCCTTTTCTACTTATATCTTTCTCTGAAAGGTGGCGTCATCTGGCAACAAGTTGCGGTACTACAAGTTAGATATCTTCGAACAAGGAAGATGAAATATAACTTTAAATTCTAATGGTGCTTTTATACCTGTTCGGCTGCGGGCCGAGAAATGCATTTAGAGTACTTTATTGGCACATTCCGTTGCTCAACAAACAGGATTCAACAAAATGAATCAATCAACTTCTGTAGATGAATTTGCTGGTGTGACAACCCGATCTCAGGGCCGTCTTCACGAAACTTCGCGAACTAGATTTTTTTTATTTTTTATTGCGCGGTCCGATTTGAAATCCTGTAAAGATAGGAATGTGGATTTTTATTAGTTTTGAATAAGTTTTAAAACGTGAATTTAATAAACTGTCATTTATTTTTATACACTGGTGATCTTTTTGTTTAAGAATAAAAGGTGTTTGGAGAAAATTTCCGCGTACAGAACTTTAAGGCGTTAAATTTAATATCATTGGCTCTGAAATTCTTTGTTAGGAATTTTCATGTCTTTAATTGGTCCGGATTTACTTCAAAGTACTAAAAGGCAGCCCTATTAGTGACCAATCATGGGCGTTAGGCCCACGTGCGCTTTTAAGCTTGTCAAGTGCATACATATAAGTGTCAAAATACATATAATGTGTTTTCGCCTCGGGGGGTCAGTCTCTGGTCATGTAACATTATGCCCTTATTAGTTAGGGGATGTAGAGTTTTCACATAAATTAAATTTTTAACGATCGTTCTGGAGACTTGAGATTTGTGTTTATTTTATGAATGGAACGTTTTTTTTAGGCTTTCTTGAGGCGACGAGTGATATAGGTTTTAGACATCTAGACATACTCATAAAATAAGCATAAATACTAATTTTGATTTCCTTTTGCGTTATATTTCCAGTCTCCAAAAGGATTTTCACACGTTCTTTACATTAAACATATGAATTATTTTAGAGGCATTTCTCGAGGTTTCCTTACAACCTGTCATCCTGAAAATAAATTCTTAATTTAATTATTCTAGGGAACAAGGCTGGTCTATTTATTATTTCTCTTACATTTCAGCTTGATCTGGTAAATTTCAGCAAGTGAATTAACATTAAATTTTGTTTTAACAATTTGGGAAATATGAGATCGTTACATATGTTTATACGTATCGAGTGATATAGACCAACCCTTATTATTTTTCCAATAACTCTAGAAGATTTATATTTATTCTTAATACTAAAAGTCTCTTTCATCATAAACCTTAAGATCTATTCTGCCTTTTCAAGTATTTGAAATAAAATCGAAATAAAATTTTCCCACGGTATTTTATTACGTATAGTTACGTACGTACCGAGGAAGGAATTGGGAATTTGCATGCAAAAAAATTATGCAATTTTATATATGCAATCTAAAGTTTATATTAAGTAGAAAATAATTACAATAGCGTTTTTTGTTTACTCATTAATTGATGATTTGCGATGGATTCAAAGATGATGAGCGTTTGAAAAGGACCGCTTTGGCGGCCAAGCGTCTCTGATTGGTTCCTTTAAAGTGTGACGTCAAACCGTTGTATTTTCGTATCGGCAACATGCAAACCAAGTGCAAGTGAAGTTCTAAATAATAAATAAACTGGTTAGTTCAGTTAAAAATGCCTCCTAAGGTGGATAGTGGCTTCGTAAAAGCAGACTCGGGAAATCTTCCAAAAATTTCTATGTTTATGGTGTTGGAATATTTCACATCTAACCCTAAATATGCCGCACCAGAAATCCGCGGTGTCAAAGCCACTTTGTAAGTAAAATTTACAAATTATAATTATTCTACTCTGTCAATTTAAATAAAAGAAAAAACTACTAATTGATGATAATGAAAAATAACTCATGTATAGGTTAATGTATCGTAGATTTGCTTCGAACTTGCGGCTTAATATTCGTTTGAAGTCCAACTGAGCGCTCCATGATATCAACTTTTTGATAATTTTCAGAGATTGGCGTTGCCAAAATTTCGAGGAGATGATAAGAAAGTTCTCCACCACTCGCATTTCCTTCTATGCTCGAAGTTGAAGCAACAGGCTGTGGCTCGGCGTTCTGAAGTATAATCTAAAAATGCAATGATATTCACATTATCAATCATGTCCCATAAGCTACCAAAACTTCTATAAAGCTTTATTTATTATAATTTTTTGTAAAAACTTGTATAAAGGTTTATTAAACCTCCCTGAAGGTTTGTGGAATCTTTGTAAAAGCTACAAATGTCCGCTTTTTGAACCTTCAATAAAGTTTTCGTCTAATCTTTTAGGAATATGTAGAAAACGTTTAGAAACCTTTCCTGAGTTTTCAATAAAAAAAAAACTTCAGATGAAAACTTCTCTGAAGCTTCATTTGAACATCAGGAACAGTTTTCCTAACGTTTTATAGAGATTTCTGAATCTATAGACAAAAAATTTTCTGAAGTTTAATCTTTCAAAACTTCAAGAAAGGTTAACAAACCTACTTATTAAGATTCCTGAATCTTCGAATAAAAACCTTGTTGAAGGTTTAAAAAGTAGATATTTAAAGCTTCTATGGAAGGTTTGACAGATCTTTGCAAAGTTTCAGTAAATATTTATGTAACTTTTAATAGCATCTTGTATACAGACTAATACAACTTTCGGTGGCTAATAAGGTGATAATACATCTAATGAGAATTTTGATTGAGTATTTTATCACGATTTGCACAAAATGTAAGCAAAATTTTAGCAACCATGTAAATCCTTGAATATTTCCATTACTTTTTTTTGAAATATTGCAACACAATCAATAAAAAAAAGATACTAATAATCAAACATTTACAAAATAAAAAAAACGAAAACTATATATTACATGTTACCATATATTTTGTCAAATATATACGTAGAATAAAAAAATGTTTTTACTTACATCTGCCCTGGACGACTCGAGTTGTTTCTTTGCTCCACAATCATTTTGATGATCTTCTTGGCATTTTCGTTTTTCATCATTCGAGAATTCGTTTTTATCACCTTCATCTTTATCATGTGATAAAATTTGCAAAATTGCTCTTTTCCGGTTGAGTTTAACAAAAGCAGATCGAGGAGTTGGAGTTTTCTTATTACTACGATGTTTTTGGCAATCGAAAAAATGCGGAAAAACACCTTTTTTAATCTTTATTGGTTTCCCAGTTAAAGAGTACTTTACGTAATTTTCCATATCCTCTTTTAACTGAAATAATTCATTCACGTAATTATTATTTCATAATTTATAAATTAAATTAACCACATTATTATTGTAAAATTTTTTCGAAGCTACAACTTGAAAATTCTTTGCTGAAATATTTGAAAACAGTAATAACAGCAAGTTCTATGTTTAGCATTCTTAATTTGTATCACATAAATTTATGATCATGATTTTCTCTATAAAACCTGCTCCTTAGAAGTAAAGTAATAACTTTTTAAATCATATTATTATTTACACATCGACAAATTGAGGTTAGATTTTGTTGTAATTGCTATAATTATAAGTATAAATAAATCGTTATTTTTTTTTCAATTGCAGTTCATTTACAGATAACAATATTATGAACAAGAAGAAACTATACTTACGTCAAAATGATCTTGACAGCAAAACATGTTACTATTTCCTGGCATATCTTGCCGTTGTGCACTTTCAAACCATTTATTTCGCACAATCGGATTTACCGGAACCGGAAAAAAAATTTTATCGGGTGTCTTAGTGGTCGAATTATGACACTCATTGACAAAACACCATTTATATGCCGTTTTTTTCGACATTTTATACAATTTTCAATTGATCTTCTATACAAACATGTGACACAGAGCGATCGTATACAACGATGTGACGTCACCGTATCATCGGAAGCATTCGGCTGTTTCCGGAACGTTCTCGGAAAATTTAAAATTTACACTTTTCAAACGCTCATTAATAAATTATTATTAGCTAAAAAATTCAGAAAAATATTTTGTATGCAAAAGTGACCCCCAAACTTCATTTTTTCATCACAAAAAAAAAACGTGCAAATTCCCAATTTTTAATCTAATTTATGAACGTACGATCTAGTTGATTCGCAATCCGCGAAACAGATGAGCGCGTAGGTGCGATCATCACACTGGCCTGCAGCCAGAGAGGTATAAAAACACCTTTAAGAATTCATTCTTTGGTTATATTGCCGGTAATATTCTCATTCTTGTTACCGTTCTTGAAGAAATACACATTATATACGTAAGTCCGTCTTTTACGGAAGGTATTTTACATGCATACCCAACTCTGCTCAAAAGTCTTTACGTGTAATTACACGTAATTTATTTGCATATTTTATAAATATTTGAAGCACTTTATGGTGTGTAGTAAAAGCAGTCAGCTTAGTAGTATAATGAAAAGTAGGTAAATATAATATGGAGTTCAATTTGTGTCATAAATTACATGGGAGCAGTTAATTATAAATACTTAGTTATTTTTCGGCACAATAATCACTTATACCACAGTGCATTTTGTATTTAGAGATTGAGTTGAGCTAATTATTCCTGAACAAAAATAAAACGATCAGACGTGTCATGACAATCGAAACATTCTGTTGAAGTTGTCATAATCCAAAAATAACTATTGTTGAAGAAGATTATTGCGCCGGTTTTTTCTGCAGTATATCAATTCAGATATGGATAAAGCCAAAACTACTGTAAACGGTGATTGGCAATTACCACCCCTTCGGAGTCTTGATGATTTTCTTTTAGAATCTGCACGTTTTCAAATTCCAAACATCAAAGACCTTGATAAATGGGGAAACAGAGTTGTCAACAATCTTCTCTACTATCAAACCAATTACTTCTTCTTGTCCGTCATAATTTTTGTCATTGTTGGGTAAGTTATTGTACTGTGATATATATAACAATAATAATAATTCTTATTGTGAATCTTTATTTCTTAGGACACGTAATTAAATTATGTACTATAGAATTTAAATAAGCAATAATTTAATCGCTTTTTTGCCACTAAAGAAAAATTTTGATGACTTTAATATACTCATTCATAAATATTAAGCAACTTGATTGAAGTAAAACATATTGATAAATGATAAATAATACAGTTATAACTTTCCTATACGATATTAATGATATTATGGTCACATTTGATCCCTTAAAATATGTTTTACATCCTCATAGATAAATTGATTTTGGAGTAATGAAGTAAAAATATCAATAAATTGATAGCACATAAAATATTGATGTTTGTAATTATTTTTTAAAATCAAGGTATAATATGTTATAAATAATAATTAATAATCAATGATAATTAATAACATTTCTTTCTTACAGATTAATTCACCCTGGAAAGATGCTTCTTGGCATGATTGCAATGACAGTGATATTATCAGTATTTGCATACACATCGACAGAAGGAAGAGCCATACATAATTTTAAAAAGCAATATCCAATTGTGGGTATAGCTTTAATTCTTCTGGGTGGTTGTTTTGTTACTTACACTTTAGGTTCTCTGCTTGTCTTCCTAATAGGCATTTTGTTGCCATTCTCTGGTACGTCATATAAAATGTTGTTTTTTTCTTAAATAAATATCCGCAAGTTGATCAAATAAGTAAAACTATTTTTGTTTTAGTTATCTTTATTCACGCATCTTTGAGGCTCAGAAATATTAAAAACAAAATTATCAATAAAATGGAGGGTATCGGTTTAAAGCGAACACCAATGGGAATCTTTTTGGAACATCTTGGTATGGAACAAGAACTATTTGCTTAAACTTATACAAGTTATTCTCAACATGACATAATCGAGTTAAAAGAAGAGGAATATTCTAGAAATATATATTTTTGTTGCAAAAAGAAATTGGCTTATATAGTGTGTTTATGTTCTGACACAGTAAAAGTGAATTGAAAAGTAGCTTCTACTCATTATACTTGAAAAATACTCAGTGTACGAAATGCTTCTCTTAAAAAAATATTTTAGACATACTGGCTCAAATTTATTGAGGTAGCTTACAGGGGATATTAGAACATATTTAAAACGTTAGAATTGAACACTTAAATAAGAGAAAAGCTTATACAGAAACACCTAGTTATATCTGTAGAAAAGCGTTTGACTATTGAAAGATATTTATGAAGAGAAAGACGAAAGTAATTTTAAAATTTTTTTTTTTTTGGAGCTGTCCTTCAATTATGATTATTATTTTGCAGATTGTGCTATAACTATACAAGAATTAATTTTTACATCTGCACTTTATCTTATTAAGTTTTTGTATTTATACTCAAACAGTTATACCAAATTAAAAACATACTAAGTCATATATTTACGTTCAAAAGATGAATTTGCAGTCAAAATATTGTTTGCATAATTATGTTACAGAGATATACAATTATAACATTAGTGTACAATGCAGTTATTACCATTGTAATATAATAAATTACTATATTAAATAAGTAAGATACAATCATGTTTTAGTAGTTTTCCTTTAGCATTGTGGACACATCTATTTTAATTTTGCTTGTTCAATTCTATAAAGACGGATTTCAAATTTTAAAAAGCATCAATTCATTACCCAATTTTTTTTTGTCTTGAGCACTTAGCTTTTAAATTTCATCAAAATAATCACCATTATTATCGAGATAAAATATTATGTCATCGCATCAAATCGCAGAATTTCTAATTTTCGTTTATTCATTTTTTGGTTTGGCTTATAGAGGATGTCAGTGGAATGGCCTTGCGTGCACAAACATCTATCATGCAAACACATCACGACTAACCCAGATCAAGCCAAAATAATTTTACAAATGCAAAGGACTGTCAAGTAAATGGGAAGAAGGAATGATTGTGATAAATAAATATTTTTAGCAAATTTTACAAAGTCTTACATTTTTTAATTGATTTTATAACTTATTTCTGGTACATAATAATTTAACATTTGTTTTTGCAATGGCTATATTGAACGCTCTTAAAATTAATATTAAGACATTTTTAAACACAGAATAATATTCACAATCTGAAAATCATGTAATGTAGACTTAAAATTTTTTACTGTTAAAAATGCAATACAAAGATTTCATTATATATGCTAATCTAGTAATTTATTGAAGAATAATTTGTTGAAACTAGCTACCTATTTTTTTCAGAATATTTTTTTAGGTGAATAGTAATTAAATTTATTAATATACATTTTTCTAATCTGAGAACCTGCAGATAATTCAAAATTTAAAAGATTTTAATTTAAAAAATTGTAGTTGATTTAATTAAAAGTTTAGCCGTAATCAAGTCAAATAATTTTTTTAACAAACTGATTATAATTTACTTATAAATACTGTATTTGATGGAAATAAAATGGAGTCCGACAGGCGCAAATTTGGTGATAAATCTCCAATGACAGTTCTTGGAAATGGTATTAAAAATGTGTGTTCAGACAGAGAGTAACCCATATTTTCCACTTTTTTCAAGAAATCCTAAAACAATCATAACAATATTCCATGAATAATTTTTATCATCGTATTTATAATAAATACATAGAAGATGGCTAAAATGAAAAATTACTTGAATTCTTTCACTGCCTAACATTGAAATAGTCTCTTTGGAACCATTCGGTAGACGCAAGCAAAGGCGTAATGAAGGTGTATTGCTGTCTATAAAAATATAATTTTTTAAGCAAGCAATTAAGAAAATTTTAAGTATAGATAGGCTATACTTTATGAAATAACATCTTACCTGATGCAGTTTTGTTTGACACACTTTGCTCTTCGTCTGATTCTTCATTCTAATGTAAACAATTTGTATTAATTAAATAGATGCAAGTAACAATAATAATATTCAAAAAGTCTTCAAGGAATCATCTATAAATCTATATATCGTGAAATGTAACAACAAAATTTTAAAAACCTTTTCTTGAGCCACATTATAGTTGAATTGGCTTTTTGCATCTAGCTCATCTATTCTTGACCTTTTGCTAACAATGCTAGAAATGCTGTTAGTTAAACTTGTGCTACTAATGACAGTATTAGCTTCTGCATCGTTAATGCCTGCGAGTTAAAAATAAAAAACTTATTCAATTTATGGATAATAATATTTTACTAAAAATATCTACAACTGAAAACTGACCGCAAGTAAAATATTATCTGTTAACTAAAATTCTGAGGTCAAACTAAATCAATTGATTCAAGTACAATTAGGGATCACTGTTAGAAAGAAATTACGTTAAGAAATCAGACCTTTGAAAAATATTTCAGTAAGAACAATAAAATTGAAAAGTATTGAAAATGTTACTTTTCAATCAAATCGTTCTTACCGTTTGTTTTGAACATAAAGTATAAAAAAGAATCTGATCGTCTTCCTTCTCAGGTTGTAGCAATTACTAACCGAACTCTAGACTTCTGCATTCCAGCATCCTGTGTTTTTTAACGCCAGATGTATTGCTCTAAAATAAAAAGTGTTAGATTTTGTAGGTATTTTGGTATCAATTTAATATTTACTTACATTGATCAATGAGTCAGGTACCAAGTTACGTTTCATTGATGAATCTGACGACTGTTTCCATTCATCGCCAACTGACTGTTCTTGAGGTGTACAATCAGGTGAAGCGTGAGTGCTTAACATATCATTCAGTCCAGATATTAAACTATCTATTGTAATGTGATTATATATTCTCATACATTCACCAGTTCTTGGATCTATAACTGACAAGTACGGGTACGCTGCAACGTTATAAAAATCGATGTACCGTTTTCCTTCAGACGTACTAGACAACACCTATGTTAAAATTGGTTAGTTAGTTTTTGTTCAGATACAAATAATAAATCTTTATTCAAAAATGGTATTAAAACCTTTTGATTAACACACCTGCCACAAGACAAAATGATCTTTGATCATTTCTTGCACTTGTTCATTAGGCCACACATCACGATTTAATATTTGACATGCAAATTCTTGTGGATTCTGAACATTTACAAGTAGCCAGCGATTCATCGATTTTGCACATTCTCTTGCTTCCAGGAACGTTCCAAGGAATAATATATCAGAAGGAGGTCTGAACAAGTCCTCTAAACGTCTTGATTTTCGTTGTATATTTTTCCTCGTTCCACTTGCTCTTCGAGTCATTTCTTCCTCTTGTCTTTCTAAAATCAGAGTTTTTTACATTCTCATTACACATATATGAGGGTATTAGATTTGAGTAGAATTTCACATCCACTTCTTTCAACAAATATACACGTTTCATGATCCCCTGAAACCGAAAAAATGGTTTTTTTGGTCCTTTCTGTCTGTCTGTCGTTGTCATCATCGTCTGTAGACACGATAACTCGCAAAATGATTATTAGATTTGAATGCGCTTTAGTACACTTTATTAGGGACAAAAAAGAAAGGATAAGTTCGTTAACTAGCCATATCTGATTACAATTTCGAAAAAAATGATCCTGATGAAATTCTTCAATTAAGCGAAAATTTCAATTTAAACATTTTTTATAAGGTATATATTTTTTGTTTTGATTTAAAAAATACTATTGAAAATAAAGAATTATATTTTTTAACCAAACTATAAGGGATACGCAAAAACGTTAGGATAAAAAATTGTTTGCTTAACCGTTTGAGTCCCAGGGGTCATTTGATAAAAAATGGTCGAAAAACGCCAAACAGCACGATAGCGCTTGTCTTTATCAATTGCGAAGAGGATCGACACAAAATCTGAAGAGCACGATCGCGCTGCTTGGTACTCAAACGGTTAAAGGAGGTCTATGAATGTTTATCTATACATTTTTTGATAAGATATACATATTTTTTTTAATTAAAAAAAAATTGGAAATCAAGAGTCCTATTTTTCCCCTTGAAATCGCGAGTCTCAGTTCAGATTGTAAATATCGAGGGTGGGTATCGTGATGAGAGAATATTCTTCAAAGCCAAAGAAATGTTGAAAAAGTAAATTCACATTAATAATAATATATAATTAATTTGAGTTATAGTAATAAATAATTAAAAATAAACTTGAGTGCCCGTGGTGCCAGGTAGATTTTTTATTCTAATTCTAAGCTATAGCTAAAGTTTAACCTCTTCATTTTGGAAAGTAATCACGAGAATTTTACAATTTATAAAAATTAATATTTTTCTATAAACTTACGTGTTTCAACATTGAAATCCCTGAATCTGTCGAAAACATTATTGGAGGTTCTTGGAATAGGACATTCAATATCCGATGGCACAAGAACTTCTTGAGTTGGTAAAATAGGAGGACGTACGGATACTTCAGGTTCTGGTTGTGCAACTGCTCCAGGTCCACCTCCCTCGAACAATAAAGTAACAGCAGCTTCTACATTTCCCTCAGCTAAAGCTAAATATTGTGCTGCAAGAGCTTCAGTCTCACCTGTCACATGAAAGATAATTAAAGTAAGGAATTACATCCTTGAAAAAAGGAGAAACTTGAGATCGATCGATTTCAATTCAGGAAGTGACATTCTAAAACGTGAGTTTTTAGTTTAATACATTGACGAAAAAATATTTCCAATTGCATTTAACTGCATCCAAAGTCTTTAAATTAAATAATTTGTGACCAAATTACTTGTAGAGTAATAGTATAGTATAATAATTTTAGAATCATCAAAGATTCAGAAAATAAAAAGGCTAACAAGCTAATTTTATACCTGGATCTTTCATCTTGAGCTTGATTTCTCAGAATAAAGTTTTACCATTTAGAGTAAGGTGAATTTTAAAATATTATCAAACAGTTTAGACATATCAAAAATAGCTTTAGTTGTATAATACAAGAGATAATCTAAAAATAATGAATTTCCAATTGTGATTCTTCATTTCAAGATTTTAGATTCATTTTAATTGAATGCAATTTTCAGAATTACATTTATGCAAATAACCATACAAAAATGTATGTTATTTTTAATTTATCTGCAATATTTATTTTTGTCCAATGTTTCTTTTTCTGAATATTTTGTGAAATTGAGGATATAACCTACAAATATTACAATTTAATGATTCATCACAAATGTACACTTACCTGTAACTTCTATAAATTTTTCTATAAGACTGTGATCCATTATTGACGAATTTCGGATTGTGCTCTTATTTTAAAATTCAAGACGACTAATATAACAGAAACCTAGAATTCTATGCTACTTGTCAAATGAATGTAAACGAACACACCGCCATTTTCTTCAAGGACCTCAACTTCAACCACGAATCTGTCATATTATTGTATTTCTGAATAAGGTTAATTACACGCGAGTCACCCTGACCAACATCAACCAATTATTGAATTACAAAATAATAAAATAGATTTTTAAAAACAATTTGATATTTTTACACTAAAATAACTACTAGTTGATTTCATGAGATATTTTATTGCTGTTTTGTTACTTAAATTTAATTGACTTTCAGGTAGAAATTACATCGAGGCGCATGCTTAGAAATATTTGAAATTTCTCTTTTAAAAATCCTGTAATGCCAAAAAGAAGGCAATTATAATCAAAATCAAAAGATGACAAATTAAACAATTATTCATTTATTTGTTGTTGTAGTACACTGTTAACAGATTTTATAGTAGAAGACATTGAATACTTCTCATGTACATGCAATAAATAACAAAGTTTTTGCAAAGATTTTAAACAGATAAACGCAAAATCACTTGAGAAGCATTAGTATATTTCAGACTACAGTGTTCGACGAATAGAATTTGCTTAATGACTTGTTACACTCTGATCAGGCTTTGCAACACCAGGTTGTAGTTCAGGCTCATGGGGATAGATTGTTGGCTTATTGAGGGGGTCTAATGCAATATCAGGATAAGCATCTTTGAAGTCCTCCATAGTCATTTCATTGAATGGAATTAGATTCTTAATCCTAGTTATTTCAGCATTCGCTTTTTCTATGTCCTTATTAGCTTCCTGAATAAATTGTTCTACAGCAGCAAGCTGGAATCAAATATTAAATTAAATGAATTAACACAAAAGTAAAAACGCTTGTGTGTTTTAAAAATAGTTCAAATAAAATACATTTTCAAAAATAAGACTATTTTCTTACCGCTTCCTTTTCTTGTGTTTCGATGATCGCCGTGTAATTATCAGCAGGATAGGGAATCTGAAGAGCCTCGTATTGTTTTTGAAAATTATCGACCATTCCCGGAAGAGAAATAGTTTTCTTATACAAGGCCCAATCAATTTTTGGAGCACTTTCAGGATATTCTTGAACTCTGTTGGAAAAATGTTAATTCATACTATTATTAGTATTTCCATATACATTTTCTGTTCTTCCAGTCTCTAAAGACACAACACTATCCATATATTATATTATTCTAATCTAACTAACAAGTACTCAGACAAGAAAATTAAAAAAAAAAATTAATCACTTTCAACCATTAATTAAATTACAAATATTGTTTTAAATTGTTAAAAATTAATCTTAAATGTTATAGTATATATAACAGTTCATATTATATAACTTTACTTATAAAATAGATTATCATACGAACATTCGGAGGTACTGGTCCGATTTAGCTTTGAAGGCTGAAAACACATTTTTCTGATTTTCGGGTACCCTTTCGGCAATTGCAGCCCAATTAATTGCCTTCAGTGCTCGGCGTGACATTTTTGTACGCGGCACAAGAATATGTGAAATTAGTTTTAGGAAATAATCAAAATGACGAGGTTACAGGAGGAAGTTGGTGAATAATGGCCTTTCTGTACACTTGCAAACTATGCACAGTTCACAGTAACGATACAGGACACACAATGATACAAACGCAACGGATGCTAACAACGTAACAATCATAACACGAACGTAACGACCTATGATTTTTTTTACTGCGCAAGCTTAGGTGAGCAGCCAAAGTTCGCGCGTTTATTTAAAATTCTAAATATGCCTACTTTTGATAATACATAATCAAATATTAGTGATACTATTTTGATTTAAACATTCATTTTGGTAATTAGCAGTTTTTAATAATTATATAATATTTAATATTCAAGATAAATACATCTGAATATTGATCATTATTATAATAAAATAAATTTCATTATTACTAATAAACGTTAACACTGAATGAGAATTACAGTATTGTTGAAATTACGCATGTTAGGATTTGGAAAAAGTGCGAAAACTGTGGCCAATGTGGGTGGAGTCCCATGAGGGAGATTAGTAGAATAGTGAATTGGAAATACAGTAAAACCCCGTTTATCGCAACACCTTCCAATCAAATGCCTCCCGTTTATCGCAAAAACGAAGGGGTTCCCACTTCTTCGCCACCAGCTTGAACAACTGATTATCAGCACATGCGCCTAAACGAATAGTTTCACGCGCTTTCGCTGTTTATCATTGTTTACAGTCGTGTTCCAATAACCTCGAATGCGTTTTTTTATTGTCATTATATGTGCAATTATAAATGAGTGAAAACGTGGAACCGAACGATGGTACGTAAACGACTAGTACAAACAATACATTTTAATTACTTTAAAGCTTACATATTTCTCTCATAATTTTCGAATGCATGATTGAATTTTTTTCAGTAGAAATATTCCCGCATTTTGTAAAACAATTGATTCGCAATTGGTAAAGCGATTGCTGTACTAGGCACAATTCATGCTATAATTTGTCATAATAATATACATTGAAATGTAAAAATTTATATATTTTTCTGTTACATATAAAACACAAATATGTAGCAATATATACATAAACGATAGTTTCATATCATATAAACGATATATTTCATATCTCCCTAATATACGAAAATTCATATAAATATATGCATCACAAATTTAAAAGTGAGGGGTATTCCCACCTATCCTTAAGAATCACGTGACCACTCCTTCTACTAATAAGAGGGAGAAAAAAATGGTAAAGTTTATTGCGATAAACGGGAGAGACAAGTTGCAATAAACGGGAGTTGCGATAAACGGGTGTTGCGATAAATGGGGTTTTACTGTAGTTACCAAAAGGTTACCAGACTTAAAAAGCAGTGTTTCGAAGAGTAATAGATGGGCATACGGCTTGTATAAAGGAGGAATTAGACCTTTGCATTCAGGTTACCATGGCAACATGCAAGAAAGAAAGAGACCGACAATTTGCCTGTTTTTTTCCCACTAATATGTTACCATGGTAACCTGCATGCATAATGCCGACATGCAGAAGTGTAATTTCTCCTTAAGGTGGTTCTAAATTACACATCAAAATTTCATTTGCATTCGATCTGTTTATCTCAATTTGTAGTTGAATGAATTACTCGAAACAAATTTTTCAATTAAGCTTTTATTTAATTTAATATTTATTATGATTTTTAAATACATTTGAATTTTCGCGCCATTACTTTTGAAACTTAACAAATTTTAAAACGTTCCATTTGGCCAAAGTTTCAAGAAATTTTATAACCCCACTTCTGTTCATTGGTTGTCAGCGTTGTCAGTTCAGTCATTGCAAAAAGGAATGCAATCATGAAAGATATACCTAAGTTACGGTTAGTTAAGTCTAGAATAACGCGGGAAAATTAATTCATGATAGCCACTTCCAATTAGATTTTTTTGCTTTTTATGCTATTTTAAGATAAATACTGTCATTGAGTATAAGTGTATTTTTTATCAGGATCTAATGCAAAACTACAAGTTAATTGTGATAGACTATTCAAAAATAGTGCATGTAGTCGACTTGAGAGGTCGTTTTAAGTTGGCTGCGTGGGCGGGGATGAATAGATCGATAAAACATGCTCAACGCAATTTAGATGTATAAAACGTAAACGTGAATGTGTGAAAGAGCTGGTATCGTGCATATCACAGCAGCGGACTCGAACTCGACTCGCGGAGAAGGTACATGAGGTATGGCGAGGAGAGGCGTGGCGCGGCAAGGGCGAGGGCGGAGTGGGCGAGTGAACGAACATAAAGAGGATAGAATATTATCAGTGCGCGTCGTTCAGTCAGTTTGATTTCGCCGCTTTAATACCGGCGATCAACGATGTAGTTATGCCGAAAAAGAGTACGAAGCACGTGAGAGACTCAGGGATCGCAAAAAGATATAATAAGGGTGAACCAGCAAGTTCATCGGACATTAAATCCAAACATTTTAAGAGTGTACATATTGGTGTTAAGAATGGCAAACGCTGGCTTTCGCTTAGGAAGCGTTTGGGGTTGTTGACGGACGAGGATCTTGCAGTATATTTGCTAGATTTAGCCGAATCTATTGTCAGGTATGTTTAAAAATTCCTCATTAGTTTTGCATTAGTTTTGAAAATTTTTCTATTATAGACAGCTGTCACTTTGTTGGAGGTCCCCTCCATACGTGTGTTATCGCAATAAAAGTGTTTTGAGAACAATTCGCCATCTTGCGGTTTATTATAATCCACAGGGGTTGGGGGTGAGAAAAGGAAAAATGATCTTCATTTGTGTGAAACTAAGTTATCTTTGGATGACAATATTTAGAATTCAAATTTCAAAAAGTCATTTGCTGATATAGAATATAAAGATTATTTATGCTTGATATAAATACGTCACGTGTAGTCTATTCTTTCATTTGACAGAATATAAGTTCAATGTTATTATTTTGTGAAATAGAAGAACTTTAAAAAAAATATAATGTCCGTGTATATGAAAAATAATAACTAGTTTTCCTTTGTTTTTCTTCTTTTAAGTGATTTTTATCATGAATATTAATAACTATATTTTTACTTTTAAAGGCGAGATGGGAAGTGTAGCGAAGCAAATTCATGGAAAACCAATCACGACAAAGAAAATGCTTCTAACGTTTCGAAAAATGATAGTACGTTAGTGGATGAAGAGGAGCCATTACGTCGCAGTCTTAGAAAACAAATAACTAATGCTCCTGATCCTGAGGTGCCTTCCATTGATACGATACACTCTCTTCAGCCAACTGTTGTATTAGACGATGTTTTTAAACTACACGTGAGGCGCAGTCTAAGGACTAAGCATCACAAAAGTAAAGACAAACATCACAAAGAAAAACGTAAGAAAAGAAAACACTCTAAGACTGCAAGTGATGTTGACTTGGGGGATGATGAGCACAATCCAGGTTTCATGGAAAGGACAGAGAAGCCTTCTACTGAGGCAGAAGAAAGGACTGTGTCTGCAGGTGTTAAAGACATCACAACCAATTTAGTTGCACAAGAATATGAAGTGAACGCTTCTGAAGTAGAATCTATTACAGAAAAAACTGGAGCACTAGATGAAAAACCACTTATAAAAGATTTAAGTTGTGAAAAAGAAGTACCTAACAGCAATGTAGAAACTAACACATTGGATAAAGAAAATAAGAAGAGTCTCATCTTAGAGTCAAGCACAGAAGCAAAAAGCGATCCCACGCAAAATCACTATTCGGAGAATTTATACCAAGATTTAACCCCCGAAAATGTAAGAAATGATACTTTAGATGAAACTGTGCATCATTCGTCTATTTTGAAACTCGGAAATAACGCAGAGAGAAATATTCTTCAATATGGAGGAGTGGAAGAAAGTGCAAAAGTAGTTTCAAGTGTAGTAAAAGAAGATTTGAAAGATCTTGATGAAAGGAAACTAAAAAAGAAGCGAAAGCGCCCAAGACACGAGAATGAAGTGGACAAAATTGCAGTAACAGAATTATCAGAAAATCTTGGCGAACAACTCATGCACAAACATCGAAAACGAAAGCACAAACACGTGCAGAATGAGCACAAAAACAAAAAGCATCACGACGTTCGAAAGGCCCCGCAAGATGGAATAATTAATACAGATGAGGTGAAGAAATTGGAATCAATTAGAAGTGACTTGACTTGTATGACACCTGAAATGGAGATTCAGAACGAGCCAATCTCAGAAAATTCTACGACGGAGCCTCAGAGATTAGCGATTACAATAAAACTTTGTCAAGACTGCAATAGTCGTCATTTGCAGGATGCTTGTCCCTTTACTACGTCACAGTATGCTATTGAAGATTCAATAACATTCGAAAATTGGTTAATAAAACATAATGATAATGTCGAAGTTGTGAAAGCATTAAATTCTCAAGACCCTATGTCAGAAGGTTACGGAAAATTAACAGATGATAGTTTCGATTCAGACGAAGATTCATTATCTATTGAGCAATATAAACCAAAAGTTAAAGAAGAAAGCGAAGATAAACAACTGCAAATAGACGATGATAGACCTCTGTATGCCAGGGAATCAGTACCTGACTGTTTTGAATTAAGATCTACAAATTCTGAACATGGACTTGGAATTTATGCCAAAACTCCAGTTCCGATGTATGCCAAGTTAGGACCTCTTGTTGGCAGTCCAGTTAAGGAAATGGATATTCCGGATGACTTTTCCATGCGTCATATTTGGGAGGTATTACAATTAATTAGATTATTGGATAAATTTTGGAGCAATTACATCATCATTGTATTAATTTTTTCCTTATATTTTTAGGTGGACGACAATGGTAAAACCACTTATATTAGTACTACTAATCCACTCAAAAGTAACTGGATCCGTTATATTCGACCAGCGGAAACAAAGGAAGAAAGAAATGTAGCTATAATTACTAAACAAGGTGAAATACATTTGGTAACGACTCAAAACATTACGTCTGGAATGGAATTAACATATTGGGCTGATTCCCAATCTTCTGCATGGACGAGAAAGAATAAAATAGATAAAACAAGTAAGGTTTTTTTATTAACATAAATAAAAACACATTGTTCACTATTTCCCCATTCTTTACATCTGTCATATAAAGACCTCCAAAGGTACTTAAACTCCACAATTTTTTCCTAAAATAATGTTTAAAAACTCCCTTCAACAGAACAATCAAATTGTAATTCGATTTATTCAAAATTAAAACTTGAATAAAAAATATTGAATAACTTCGAAATTTTGGAGTAATAGTACATATTCTAAGAAATGCTTAATTCAGTATAAAAAAATTAGAAACACACATAATACTTTTTTCAATAACAATTACTAAAGATTAGAGTTGTTTTATCGTTCTTTTCAAGTTTAATCTTTAAAAATAATCTGATTTTAATGAATAAGGGCCTATTTTGTTTATTAAACAGTTATTTGTCGAAAACCTTATGGTCTTATATTTTAAGACTAATTCCCATTTTATAACTATGTCATAGACGCCATTATCCCTAAAATTGATTCGATGCCTAATGCGAACGCTAGTATCAAATATATCTTACTAAAATATCTATTATTAAATTTTTGTTAGATTGTGGTGGTTGCAATTTGAACTTCAATCATCCAATATATTATCGTCTTCACTGCTGTATTTTTCACGATACAAACTATAGTCTTACGATTAGGAAGTATCATTGCAAGGTATGTAAATTTAGTTACAGCGTAAATTTACTTAATAATATTTTGCTATGATGTATCAAGTAATTGACTGAATTTTCAATTATTTTGATCATAAAAGGTATGTGGTGCTGCTGTTTTGGGCAAGGACAACATTATGAAACATGCAGCTGAACTCCATGCAGGTCGTGGTGCTTATCAGTGTCAGTATTGTAAAAAATTCTTCCTAAGGTTAAATTACCTTGAAATGCATAGGACGTATGGATGTTCTCAGAACCCACAGCGTTCTAGACCCTTGTGTGATTTTTGTGGTCGGAAATTCTGTCAACCACAAAAGCTGAAAGTGCACATTAAAAGAATGCATAGCGGTAATATGAAATTCTTTTTTACTGAATCTTTATTAATTTACGTATCTGTAACTGATAGTTTTATTTGAACTTATGACAGCTGCTTACATATTTTATATTTAATTTGAATATTGTTGCAGACATGTCTGAAGTACTTCGAGAATTTCAATGTAAAATATGCTTAAAGTTGTTGGGTTCGCGTGCCGCTCTTCAACGTCACATGAAAGAGGTTCACCATAAGGACGTCGTTGGAGCAGCTACGTGTGATCGATGTGGCAAAATGTTTCAAAATAAGAGTAACTTAAAAATTCACATGTTAACTCACAGTGGAGTAAAACCTTTCAAGTTTGTAAACATTTTTTTATCAGGAATATAAATAGTTCAAATAATATATTCGTTGATTCATTACTATTTATTTTCTTTAGGTGCAAAGAAAACTGTTGTAAAGCTGCATTCACAACAAAACAGTGCCTACAATTTCATTACAAAAAGGTACATGGTCTTACAGAAGAAATGATGCCTAAAATTGAACGATCGGTAGCATACACCTTTGACGCTTATAGCGGAGGACTAGTAGAAGATTCGAGAAGAGTAAAATCGCCAAGAATGAATAGAACAAGTTCTCAGGTATTTATAATAATATATATCATGAAGCTGTAGTTCCTGTAAATTTTTTTCAAATATTTTGGTGACTTAATGTTGATATCATTTTTTTATTTCAGGATAACAGCAATAGTTTACCTTCTCTAGACGAGTGTAGTTCAGAAAATAGTTTAAAAACTGAATCATGCGTAAACATCGCTCAGCCTAGTTCAGTTGAGTTTTCAAGTGGAGGAGATACGATTAAATTTAAGGTAGATCGTGACGTATCGACACCTCCAGTACATCACTCTGTGCCAATTTCTAATCCTGTGGATTCCCCGTTGGAAAATATCCGTGCAGAAATCGATTTATACGGGACATCAAGATTGCAAAGTAAAGGTAGTAAAAAATGGATGGGAGAATTTAATCCGCCAACCGCAACAGAGATTTCTAATGCGCACATTTCAGAATCTTCCATTACGCAAGATGTTTATGAGTTTGAAGATAGTAGAAAAGAAGATGATGATGACGATGAAGAAGAACAACAGCAACAAGAACAACAACATCAACATCAACAAGTGTTGTCTCCAACACAAAATATTCTGAACGGCAGTAAGTTGGGTATGAATGTTTACAGACGTACAGAAAGTGCGAGTGCTAGTCTTTTAGTAGAAGCTGCTTTGGATGCAGCTGAGCGAGATATAGGAGCAGTTTCTAGTCCTATTCTAGACGATAATGATCGCGAGACAAATTTGTATTCTATCTCGAACCAATTGCAATCACCAATGCCTCAGAGATCACCTGATTCTCATATTGAATCATACATTCAACAACAGGAGAACCTCATATCACCATCTCAAACGCCAGACATTAGACACACTCCGCCGAGTCATTTACACATAGATTACCATCTTCATCGACCAGTTGATTATATTACTGCCAACAGAACGCACAACATAGAACAGTATCTTCACCATGAAGATTTGCCACGAGTTTCTTCACCAAACACTTATATTCATGTACAACAAGACGATTTAACATCTCCCTCAGCGACTCCAAATCCTCGCTATCAAGACATGCATCATCATCACCACCATCAAGTACCAACAGATAATTTATCTAGTGACGAAGGAGATTCAGTTGCACAAAACTTAAGTTTATCCGATAAAGAGAAAGCTCTCCAATTAGATCTGTCAACTACGTATAAGTACGATGCTCTTGATTCTGACTTCGGAAGAGAAAGAACAAATTTTGAGCCACTTGTTCTTAATAGTGGAGAACTACAGGGGTTGGACATGTCTGCAAGGGGATTTCACCACAGCTTTGGTTCTCAAGTACAAAATACAAGATACCACCATCATCATTTGTATGAAATTTCAGAACGACAAAGTGTTGACCTCAGTCGTACAGGAGGATATTCAATGTCTCCTCCACCACCACCTCCACCTTATCCTCACAGTGATGTTTTGAGAGTAGTTAGTTTAGATTTAACACCAGGAGGTAGGCATAGCGTTGACTTGAGCCTCTCGAGATCTCATCATTTACATGGTCCTGGAGCTCGATTGATTACCAGTCCACAACCCCCGGGTTCATCTACACCACACGTAGTACCTGAAGCAATTGAAGGTCGAATTCTATCTCCACCTCCTCCGCCACTGCCAGGGTATAACTCCACGTATCCCGTAAGTCCTGCACCGTATCATCCTCCTAGATCTGGCTATCATCATTATTCTGGGTACTATTGATCATTATAAAACTTTTCGATAAATGTTTTCTAAATAGTGTGCGCTGTAAAAAAAAAAATTGTGGTGATTAATTACAACCGACAAATTAAATGCCAAAACTTTTTTTTTACAGTATATATGTGTAAAAATCAAAAAGTTGGCAACATTATGTTCCTAATATGATACTCACTTATATATCGGAATATATTTTTATTATTTTCGAAATCTAATTGAGTATTTTGATACAAATTTCAGTAAAAATTAAAAATGTTCAGTAAATGTTTTAAAATATTTTTTCAAGTTTACTCCTTAATGATCGGATTTCAATGAATAAGGGTTCATTTGATTCAATACAAAAATATTCAAGATTTAGTTTTGAATATTATTCTTGGATTTTAAAACTAATTTCTTATTTTTTAACAAATGGAAACTTTATAATCAAAACAAATTTTCTAAATAAATAGCTGCATTTTTCAAAGCATAAAGATAATTTTTAAATTTAAGGCGACAAAGTCTGGATTTTATTAAATGAGAACTTGTTTTGTTCATTAAATAAATTTTAAAGACTTCAAAGAGTAATCTTTGAAAAATTTGCAATAAATTATGACGTACAATAATTGTTATTTGAAAGACGTATTATTTACGTATTCAATATTTTTCCTAACAAAGTAAACATTTTTCTCTCGGAATCAAAATTTGTCAACTTTTTTATGCCTTTAACCACTGGAATCGAAATACGGGGTATTTTGTTATGAGAATTGTGGTTCTAGCATGATTTTAGACTGAAAAACACGAATTTGATTTCTCTTTGTCAAAAAAAATTTTGTACTGCGAAAGAAATCTTTGGTGGTCAGAGCGAAAACATTTTTGAATTTAAATATAATTGAATTTTAGTGATGACCTTCTGTGGACGGTCTTAGTGGTTAAAGGGTTAGCTTTACGCATATATATTCAAAATTACATTACTCATGCAATTCCGATAAAGTGAGTTGAATTCATATTCTTTATTTATTTATTACTTTTTAACTTTCGTTGAATATTTTTCGAATTATTTTGAGTTTGAATAAAATTTATATAGATAATTCCTAATGCAATAGTCTTTATTGTTTATTAAAAGAACAGATTGTTGAATAAAGAAATTTCAAACATCAAATCAAAAATCTGTATACGTGCTTCACGGAGGCATAGAAATTAAGATCTAAATGGCCCAAACATTGAAATCTTACGTCAATCAAGGCAAAAAGTTTTTCTATTTTTAATGCTTCAAAATATTTTTCGAAGCAGATTTTAGTCTACTTCAGAAAGTATTGAATGATGAAACGAGAGTTGATTAAATGTGGTTTTCATAGTATGTAACTCTACATAAATGTCTTGTATATCTTTATCGGCATAATTTTCATAAAAATTATGTGTAAATATGAATTTGTTTTTATATTGAGATTGAACTTTATTATTCTGCATTAACCCTAAAAAAATGCAATTACTTCCGTTTTAAAAATAACAAGATGTTCTGTCTTCTAGTAGTTTTAGTTTACTCGTTGAAATTATTCATTATTATTCAAGAGAAAATGTGAATCTTTTTAAAATTAACTTTAGTATATAGTAGCAGAATCCGAGTATTAAAAATGAAACACAAAATATTGAATTTTCAAATTTAATACAACACTCGTGATAAAGCGTATGTTAAAAATTATTGTTATTTAACTTCTGACCTATATTCTTCTATTTAGGGATTATAGTCCCCATTAAGTATCATCTGTAATTTTGATGACCTAAGTCTCAATCTGATAACTATTATATATTGTAGTCCTGGATACCAAGTATAATCGTCAAATATCTTTATTGGTTTTTAGACATAAGATAAAGCTTATGGTAATAATTTAAAAGAAACTGCCATAATGAAAAATCTAAATTATACTTTTACCATAAGTACGGCAGTATCTTACATGATTGGTCATAATTTTTTTTAAAGAAAATATGACAATACATTTTTCATCTTGCTGTATATAGACACACATTTAGAAATATATAAAAAACGTTTTTTTTTTTTATAAAAAATAAGGCAGGCGAAATTCACTTAGACACGATGAATGTAATCATGAGAGAGGGTCATCCAGGACTGTATATAGCGAATAAATTACTTGAATGAGAATGCCTAATAATAGTACTAATTATGAGTTTTTATGCATGATGATAGCGATTTATAATTTAATACTTTTGTTCATTCTAGTCACTGTTGATACGTACAATCTTGTGTTGAATGTGCAAGATTGTATCTGAATCAAACCTCAGATTAATAAAACAGGTGTTACATTGCAAATTAGAAAAATATTTACAAGTACTAGCTTGATAATTCGAATAAAGTTACTTTAACAAACATAGATTTTCAAGTTGGAAATTGCTTGTTATAAATGTTATAATTTATTATTTTAAAATGCGAGATTTATAACTGCTTGACTTCCAAGTTTCTGAATTGTATCATTAATGTTGCTGATAAAAAAACTACAGTGACAATGACAGTATTGAATCTGGATACTATTAATTTACATTATCAATTTGCCATGCGTTAATACCAAAGATATAAAATATTATATAACTTCTGTGCCAAACAAGAAGGAGCTTGCCATAATCGTATTCGTTTTTAAATGTCTTATTTCTTCATTGAGAGATGCAAAGACAGTCACTTTAACAGACGATCTGGCGTACCGATTTGAGATTTTTTTTCGAAAATAGTACGAAAATACTTTAGAATTTTATATTCTCGCAAGTTGCATATGTTATTAATGTGAAAATTTTCAAATTAAATAATGTAGTTCAGAGCTGGCCATCTTTAGTAACATCTTTTTAATATGTAAGTGTAGATTTTAAGTACTGAGTAATTTAAATACGCATTAAATTACATTCAGTTAACGTCCTTGTGATATTGTAATACTCCCTCTCATGTGTAATGCTCAAAATGCATTGTTAATAGCATATAATATCTTAAAAACATTAGCGGATTATAAGTTAGCATACATATAATTTTTCAACATGGTGTATCACTATTATTGCGATCTACTTTAGAATCTTAGGCGTAAATCCATTCATACAATTAAGTGTGATATTACAATATTAATTTATTTTCAATTATGTGTAAAATGTATAAACCTCGTTTAATCAATTGTATTGCAATTATTGTGCATGAATCGTTCAAGTGATGGAATAAATCTTCTCGAGACTATTTTTCCAAGGATCGGCAATAATACTATTTTATTCAAATAAATTTGCCATTATTCTATTTTATATTATATGTATAATTTTTTCTATCCGTAGTATTTGATTCGGAAAAAGAAATTTGTATGAAATATTAGAATTGTTGGTCCTTGGTTGAAAAAATAGTTGGAACTTTCGATAAAATTATAAAATAACAAAACTTAAAAGAATAAAAAAAATATTTACGAGTACAAAAAGCGGCACAGGATATATTTGTATCAGGTTTACTAATTGTAAGTAATACCACATGTAATGCAGC
Source organism: Diplolepis rosae (assembly GCA_030998225.1). Classification (NCBI taxonomy): domain Eukaryota; kingdom Metazoa; phylum Arthropoda; class Insecta; order Hymenoptera; family Diplolepididae; genus Diplolepis; species Diplolepis rosae. Next base: position 1,667,453 of record JAPYXD010000754.1, on the reverse strand, counting down.
ATTAAGTAAAGAGACCAAAATAATATTCTATCCCTATAAAACTGTTTTTTTTATTACCCTTGAATCAACTTGAATCTAAATAGCTCGCAAGTGTGAACTGTGAAGTCATGAACACATTCAACTGTTTCGATCGAGTTTCCCTTGTGTTTCACAAGTTGGTACTCAAAAGAAAATAATTATAAGAAATGTTTATTGAAGAGCATTTTTTGTTATAGTTCAAAAAAGAGTTAAAGCTTTAGCAGTCTTAAATAAAACCCCTGCAAACTAATATTCTCGAAATTGCAATCGATTGCATTTAAACACGGACTTGTGTGATATTCTGGAAAAATATTTTGGATCGCAAACTATTAAGCTTCTCAATTGCTTTCAATACAAACCTTCTCACCGGGTAAAAATAATCAAGATGATTAACAATTGTTTTATTGTTATACAGCATTTTCTATAAACGCGATATATTCGTCAAGTTAATGAATACTGGCGCAATAAATATTCAAACATATTTAGATGGATTTTAATTAATTTGATTTTACCCGGTCAAAATAAAATCGATGACAGAGACGTCTTGCGGTTATTGTTGGAGTGAGTAGCGACATTTCTAGGCAAGTGTCTTCGTGTTCGTGTTTCGTGATATTAAAAAACACGGAAAATGGCTTGCTCGGCTGTGCGGACTCCTCTTTTACGAAACTCATCGGTAAGAAATACCTTCAATTTTCTCTAAAGTGAATATTAATCTATTCAAGATGAAATTAAGTGTTTTAAAACTTTCAATCATTCAAGACAAGTCACTCGCCAGGTGTTATGTAAAACCTTGGTCTGTGCTGCCGTGTAAACTTAAAAGATCCAGCTCGTGTCTATATAAAAGAATGAAAATCAAATGACGTTGAATCTTAATAAGATAGTTAATACTGCGCAATCAACGATGGATTATTAATATTTTAATGATTTTATAATTCAAGCGTACACTCATCTTATTAAGTTACTGTCAGAAATACTTTTTTATCTGACAAGTCTTTTCTGCTAGTGAATCTCATATACTTTTTCTGCATATTACATTATAAATATAGATATTTAACACCAATTTGCAATATGGTTAATTTCATTTTGCGATGAGTATTTATAATATTTTTTATTTCAGGTCAGACACTATGCTCTTGCAGCAGCTGCCCAAGCTTCATTACCAGCAGCTGATCTGCAAGTTTTAGGCAATAAAGTTACTGTCGCTGCTCTTGATACGAACAGTCCTATTACTCAGATATCTATTGTTTTCAAGTATGTACAAATAGATGCATATTTTTTGATATAATTTGAATAAAATGAGAGTTTAACTATGAAATTAGGAAATTTTATATGCGACAATTCTATCAGACTGATTGTGTATTAATTTTTTTGATAGCTTCTTATTACATTAAAATCAAAGGAAAGAAATTAATTTTTGGGGTTTGAAAGTTTTCAATACTTTGTAATGCACGTCTTCTTACAGTAGCATTTTTTACTTTGTTAATAGTGTAAGATAATTCTAAAACAATTTTCCAGGGCTGGTTCTCGTAATGAAACTTATGATACTCAAGGAATATCTCATATTCTTCGAATAGCTGCGGGCCTTACTACGAGTCGTGCATCTACTTTCGGAATAACAAGGAATATCCAGCAATTAGGAGGAAATATAACAGCCACTTCAGATCGCGAGAGTATTGCATATACCTTGCAAGTCACGCGTGACAAAGTGTAAGACAATAAAGAACTCTTTTCCGGATAATATTTCATTCAATTTCTTGATTTTTGCTAAGGAATTTACGCACTCCTAATAATACTTTTGGTTTATGTTTTTGCGCATTTAGTCCGCAAGCATTATCCTTCCTAGAAGACGTTGCAACTCGTCAAGTATTTAAACCTTGGGAGATTTCAGATCAGATCCCCAGATTGCGTTACGAAATTTCTACAGTGTCGGAAGGAAGTCGTATTATTGAACTCCTTCATAAGGCTGCTTATCGTACAGGCTTAGGCTACTCGCTTTACTGTCCGAAGAGGCAGATTGGAAATATCAGTTCTGAAACCGTAAGTAAATTTACTATTCTTTTTTCTTTAACAATATTCCTGAAGTTATCAGGCTATTAGTTGATTTAGTAATTTTGATGTAGTAACAAATAATAAAGAACAATAATTGTTTCAGCTTCAGCATTTTGTTTCTACATGGTTTTCGGGATCTAGATGCGCAGTCGTAGGTACTGGGATTTCCTTGTCAGATTTGTCTTCCTTTGCATCATCTTTGAACGTCTCTTCAACCGACTGTAAATCCGAACCATCTAAATACTTGGGTGGTGATTTGAGGAAAGAACGTAACTCACCGTTAGCTACTGTAGCTGTAGCTGTTGAAGGCTCGGGATTGAATAATGAAAAGGACGCAATTGCTTTTGCGATATTGAAAAATGCTGCAGGCACAGGACCTTGTGTGAAATGGGGATCCAGCCCATCTCCCTTAATAAAAGCTGTATCTAATGTAGCAGGTGCGGATCCGTTTGCTGTAACTGCATTTAATGCGAGCTATAGTGATTCTGGTCTTTTCGGTTTCGTTCTCCAAGCTCCTCCCAATATCGCAGGACAGGTAAGATTTGGTTTCAACAATTGAGCCATAGAAAGTAAAAGCCGCCATTCCTTTCATGTATCGTAATTTTACAAGATAAACTTTTAATAGTATTAAACTCATTGACATGCAGGCAAATTGTTATATTACCTGCAAATTCAGTTTGAATTCTCTCCCTTTTTTACATTCTCATCATGGATGAGAAGGTATTGGTTTTATGTGAAAAATGACTTTCGAAATTTTCATCAAATCTTTACGTTTTGAGACCCCCTTAGTCAGAAAAAACGGTTTTTACGAAAGTGTCTGTCTGTCTGTCTGTAGTAGGTCGTGTGCGGCATAACTCTCGATAGAATTATCAGATTGAATTGAGCTTTGGTACACTTTATCGGAGCCGAAAAAGTAAGGACAAGTTCGTTAACCAGCCACATCCAATCAAAATTGAGGGATTGAGCACTACTTTTGTTTTTGAAAAAATCAAAAATTTCAATACTGGTTTTTGATAGTGCTCATAAATCTCTACAAATTATACTGATAACATTTTTTGATTAAATCAAAATTAGAAATGTTACAGCATATTCAAATTCGAAAAAAGTCAATATCAAAATTCCATTTTCCAGTTAAATTATACGAGATACGAAAAAACGATATGATACAATATTATTTTTTACATAAAGACCTACAAATTTGAATTGTAACATTTTTTCATAAGATGCATATTTTTCTTTTTAATTAAAAAAAAAGACTATTGAAAATTAAAAATTCAATTTTTTAACAATAATATTCGAAATACGAAAAAAACGTAAGAATACAAAGTTGTTCGTTTCAAAAAGATCTACAAATTTTGTTTCACACAGTTTCTGATAAAACATGTATTTTTCGTTTCAATTCCAAAAATTCGACTTTTTTCACCAAAATATGTGAGATACGAAATAAGCGTTGTTCTGCAAAAATCGTTTCCTTAAATAAAGTCTACGATTGTTTTTCCTTTTTGAGATATTTGGAAGAAAATAAATTTATCAATAATCATGTAATTTATTTAAAAGTTACAAAAATGCATACAGAAAATCGAGCGCGAGTGTCATGATGAGAATGTGTTCCTTAAGGCCGATAGAGCCTTAAGTAAATTGAATTTCCTGTTTCACTTAAACTGAAAAAGAAACTTAGTGAATTTGAGAAAATGTGTAATTCACATCATCTGTAATATTATTATAAAATTGGTTTGAGCTTCAGTATCAAAATATAAGAAATAAACTTAAATGTATGCGAAGAGCACAAGACCGAGCGCGAAGCGCGACGAGAATGTGCCCGCAAAGCGGGCAGATTTTTTAAAATATGTAACTGTACTTGAGTAAGAAGTTCAGAGATGATAATTGAAATGGATGTAAAAAATATATTTAGACGCATTTCGCTTTTCAAGGTTCAGTTTAAAAATCAATCTATTTATAAAATAATTTTTTAATTAATGAGTTTCATTTAATTTAAGAGTTTACTTATTTGATTCTGTTTGGTTTTTGTCATTTAGGCTACTAAAGCAGCTTACAAATGGTTGCGATCTGGCAATGTATCTGATGCTGATATTGCACGAGGTAAGGCGGGGTTGAAAGCATCGGTATTAAGTGCAACAGACAGCTACGAATCGCAGATAGAAAACCTAAGCCAGCAAGCATTGTTCAAAGGACAAATAATTCCAGCCTCTGCAATTGTTGCCGAAATTGAAAAAGTTTCTGCTGCTGATGTCAAGAACGTAAGGAATTATTTTTATATATTTCCAAATTAATTTTTAATTCTGCCGAGACAAGGTTTTAAGAAATAAATAGTACAACTTCTAATTTTATTTTATTATTTAATAGGTCGCTAAAAAAGTTAGCAGTGCAAAGCCTACGCTTGCAGCAATTGGAGACATTTGCACAGTTCCCTATGTCGACCAACTTTAGATAAAATACTAGATTTCAGTATCAGCAGTAATTAAGCCATCTACAATCCTTTATTTATATGAAAATGCAAAACATGTTGTCCTTGTATTACTCGTCAAGTATGATGAAGGATCTTGTTTTACTACAATTCACGTAACTGTGTAAATAATAAATTACAAATAAAAAAAATTAAAATAGCTCAATTTAAATTTTATTCTTTATAATTTTTTAATGTATTTTAAATTTAAATACATGCTGCATTGTCATACGTGAAATGAAAGTATGTAATATTATCATTAAAAAGAAAAAAACAATTTAACCGAAAAAATACACCTTAAAATTATATTTTCCAATGATTTACAATGCATGATAATAACGAATGACAATTGTTGCTCTTTGACGTTGATGAATTATAAAAGTTGCATATTTTATAAAGTAAATCTAGATACAATACATGAAAATACATCCTTAATAAAAAATAATGCTGTACAGTATCTGCTCGCGAGAATGAGGAAGACAATAATAAAATATATAAACAGTTTTATTTATTTAAAAATATGATTGTTTTCTTTAATTTGTTAAGCGTTCTTTGATTATTCTAATATAGTTTTACTTCCTCTATCGAGTAAAACTTGTTAAAATCTTGAGTAGCAGGTTTTAAAGGTTTGCCATTAATCAATCTGACCAACATCGGCCTCAGATTACCCAAGTCTTTGAGTAGCTGAAACTAAAATAATCAGTGTTAGTTTCTATAATCTGAAATACAGATATTTTTGATAGCGCAATTTTAACTTACGTTGTATTCTAAAATTTCGTTTAGTTTTTGTAGTTGTTTCAATACTTGACTATCTTGAGTTAAAAGATAGTTCTGATAATGTGAGTCTAATAACAAACTAGCCCATTGATATAGTTGTTGATAGTCAGGTTTTGTCGAATTTTCTTCTGAATTTTCTTTGACGTCTAGCCTTTCAATGAAATATTGAAAAAGTCGTAAAATTTCGTCAAAGGTTAAACACATTTTTAGATGCGATAATAAATAAATGTCAGTATAACTAACATTAAGAATCTTATTTAAAAATTCGTTTTGAATATTTTCTAAAGTTTTTGGTGCCTTTCCATTCACATTCCCATTTTCTAAAGGTTTACTCGTTTTGTCCGAGGTTCGTAAACAAAATGACAGCAAGTCTACTAACAGTTTTTCCGGTATATCTTTCAAGTTATCGAGACACCAAAGTATCGAAGGGATATCTTTAGACTCAATTAATTGGGGTATTATAATCTGCGGTATAGCAGCATTATTCAAACCTTCATTCGTTAGATTGGTAATTTGTTTGGTAACAGATTTTGCTAACTTGAATTTAGATATCTTTAAGGGGCTTGGTGGGTTATCTTGCCACTTGGATATCGTTGAGCCGTTACTCTGAATCAATGTAACTTCGTTTTTTATATCCAAATCAATATTTTTAATACTTAAAGAAGAACCAAGCATCGGTTCTAATCTCTGAGGGGCCAAACGAAATGGGGCAACTGCTAAGTGTCGATTAGCAGCTAGTAATAATTTATCTTCTACTCGCCATAATTTTGCGTCACTTGTGTATAATTTAAGTTTTTGAGCAGCTTGCACTAATTTAAACTGCACGTTATAAATAATAAGGACGGCACCCTCTTCCAGAGAATCGGCTCCGTACAAAGCAATTGTCGTTTCGTTTAATGGAATCATTACAACTGGATGATTCGTATTTACAGCTGTGATTACACTAAGTAATTCACCTGGACTCTTATCTATAGGCGAATTTATTAAAGGATGACTGTACAATCTACCATCGGACCCTGAAAAGAAATGTAATCATTAATTCGATTGAATAATTTATATAATAGATAATTTTATCTTCCAAATAAATATATGGAGTAAGCAGCTTGAAAATTTCATTTTTTACTTACATAGTGTCAATAAGTACGCATCGTTTTTGTCCTGTATGACAGCATGTCCCACTAATGTTTCAGAATCTCGTTTTAAATCGATTCGCTTTACTTGATCAACTTTCCCTATGTAAGTCTCGTCTTCAAGTGGCATTAAAATATAGCTAAATGCGTTTTCCAATTTAGAAAGTATGCAGAGATAAGTTTTATATTTAATGTTTACCATTTGACATTTTAACAAACTCTCTTTTGGTTTTAAGATACCTTTACAAGACCAGCTTTGCCTATTACTAAGAGCCCATTTCAAAGATGCAGTATTTCCATTTTGTAATAACACTACCGGTGGAAAACCTTCCAGCGTAAGAATACTATCAAGTGGCAAAGGGAACTTGTACTTCTTGACTTTGTCAAGTTCAGTTTCCTCTTCTGACCAAACTCTTATGTTTTTTTCGTTAAATACTGCGGCATATATTTTTGCAGTTTCATCATAGATTACTTGACTGGTAAGTCTTTCTTTAGTAGACCAACTACTAACTTGTTTAACATCTTGTAACTGAAAGTAAATTTGCAAATTATGTTTTAATATATTCTACATAGTTTTAGTATAAAATGTGAAACTGAACCTTTAAAAAATTCTAGTTTTTCCTCTCTGAGTAATTAAAAAAAGCGTAATAAAAAATATTAATTATGCTTAAATTCTTAAGTATCAAAATATTATGATTTTTAATAAAGGCGAAAGATTGAAAAATGAAATGCTTTTGTAAACAAGTACAAACATGCTTGATTTGATATTGAAATACCCGTATGCAGAAAATATAAAAGTATTTACAGCGGGAAGAGGTTATGTATATAACCTCAAATATACTTAGAAAGCCTTAAAAGACGATTAATGTATGGTAAGCAGCAATAAGTAAAAACTTTAATGAATACAATGGTGTGATTAACATAATCAAAAATCGTCTCCAATAGTCTAAACAATATTTCTTTTAAAAAGCGAAAAATAAAAAAACTAACCTTGTATCGAATAACGATGTTCCTGCCGAGTGTAATGACTGCACATCCAGGACTCGAATCTTTTTCCACGCCAAGTAAGTTTTGTTGGTCAATTAAGGGAGATAAGGTATAATAAGAACAAAGTTTTGCCATTGCACGCAGTTAAAAATTAATTGTTTAATAATTATATTGTAGTGTAACCAACGTGCTCGCAATATGTATACATCTTATGATCTTATCGACGCATGCTCTGAAATAAGCAGCGACATCTACTCCACTGCTTTTTGCCATTTTTGAAAGAATGTTCAAAAGTCAAAAGGCAATTTACTGTCTTTTAGAAGCATTCAAAAATGAATTCAATTTTGATCTAGTCAAGTATACCACCCGAATAAAAACAATTCAATTATTTCGTTTGAATGCAAATGTTCACATCTTCTATGAGAAATGTCACTTGAAATAATAGAACCTTAAATCATTCTGTGATATATACTCAATTACATAAATTTTTGTAACTATTCCATTACTGTTCTGAAACAGTTATAAGAATTTCTGTAACTATTTCAGAACAAGTTTTTAAAGCTGTGAGATGAATACCTAATTTAATTTTGGCAATATATACGATATTAATTCACGAATTCATGTAAAATTTATAGAACTCTAATGTAACAAAATGAAGGAATATACATAATATACTGGTACTGTATACAAATATTAAAAAATTATTACTTATTAATTAAATTAAATTATAAATAATAATAAACTAAATTTTCAATCCGAATCATTTCGAAATCGGACTCATTCGAATTGAACGTTTTGTTTAGAAGAATCCTAACTTAGATTGATTCGGATTAAACCGAAATGAATTGGATTGAGTCGTATCGATTTATAACAAATTTGCATCAAAGGAGTTACAAAACGTTTTTCAGATTGGTTTGGAATTATTCGGAATGGCTCAAATTCGCTTAGATTGAATTTCATTCCGAAACTTTCGCTAGGGTTATTTGATTATTCGGTCTCAAATTGTAAAAATGTATTGAATGGTGTACAGTATAATGTAGTTTCATAAAAAGTGAAGGTTCTTCCACTCTTTTCGGGTATAGATAGCTCACAACACAAACAAAATATTTTAAAAGAAATGGGATCCACTTTGCTTGATTAACAAAGTTTTATTTAAGTTGATTCACATTAATGCAATTCTACCGAAAAATTATTTTCAAATTAATATGAATTTCAATTATAATTAAATAAATTGATAAATTAATTTTCATTATGATTAAAATTTTGTAAGCATACAAAATATCCCTTCCCACCTTATAAAATCTACAAAATTAGTTTGTAAACCTAAAAATTATTTTATTATAGGCTAGCAAAAAAATTTTGATGCAACAAAATAATCTTATCTGGCTAACAAAAAAAAGTTCTTTTAGCTGAACAAAATATTTTTGTTGGTATTTATGCAACAAAATAGTTTTATCGGGCTAACCAAATTTTTTTCCTGGTTCTTTTTGTTTGCCTAACAATATTTGTTCTCTGGTTAAACAGAATTGTTTTGTTGCATCAACAAAATTTTTTTGTTCACATATAATAAAATAACTTTTGGCTTAACAAAATAATTTTGCGGATGCTGCAAGGAGGGAAAGGATATTTTTTGTGTTTACAAAATTTTAATCTTGATGAAAAGTAATTTATTAATTCATTTAATTATAATTGGAATTCATATTTACCCAAGTGCGAAATTAGATACGGCCCAACACTGGCCCAGCATCGCCAAAAATTTGCCGAAGATCGACTGCCAATATCGTGCCGTTGCTGGAAAGATAACTCCGGTATGCACTTGGCGGCCAATGCTGGCCCAAACTCTGGCCGCCAGCACTTGTTTTCGGCACAGCAACGGGCCAATGCTGTGCCGAACTCTGGTTTTCTCACTTCCAGGATGGTTTGCCGTGGTAAAAGTGACACATAGCCCAGTAATGTGCCGTCCATGAGCCCGACTCTGGCTCTTCTACTTTCAGAACTGGATGCCATAGTAAAAATGACAATCGGCTTGGTATAGGGCTGATACTGGGCCAAGTTTCGGCTGAAGGTCGGTAAATTTAAACAGTCGAAAAAGGCCGCCGTCGTCGGCCCTGCACTTGACCGATGCAAACAGTGACACTGGCCCAATAACAATGGCCAACTCTTGGCTGCCGAGATTGGGCCAATATTGTGCCGTATTATCACCTTCGGTAATTCGCACTTGGGTATTTTGAAAACAATTTTCCAATGAAATTTCATTAATCTAAATCAATTCAATTCAAACTTTGTCATTTTTGGTAAAACTACACTATACTGTACATCATTTGATGAATTTCACAATTTGAGACATTTATTTCGATTAATCAAAAAGTTTTATTACAATAAAACTTTGCTTAAGATAACAAAAAAAAATCCAACAAAATAATTTAGTCAATCTGAAAAAATATTTACTTGTCTCATCAAAATAATATTATGTCAATTACAAAAATTGTATTGACCTCTATGAAATTACTATTTTATTACTATATTATTTATTACTATATTATTACTATATTATACATATTTATTACTATATTATTACTATTTTTTTCCTCCATGTAGTAATGCAAATTAAATTCAAATTTAAAGAATTTAAAATCTTTCTGTGGAAAAAAAGACGCTTTCAACTGCGCTGAGATTCGAGCCCAGGTCTTTGATTACCGGTCGACTGCTCCTGCGGCAATCGAAAGACCTCGGCTCGAATCCCAGCGCAGTTGAGAGCGTCTTCTTTTCCACAGAAATAATATATATATATATATATATATATATATATATATATATTACATAAATATATATAACATAAATTCAAGTAAGATTTTATCAAGATCGATCTTTATCCTTATAATCCTTAAAGGAGACATAAATTGACGAATCATCTCAGAATTTAGTACTGTGTGCATATAGACATCACACTGTGCTCAGCATGCAACATACACCTTTCACTATATGTATAGTAATAATTGAAGAGGAAAGAATACTCTGAATTTCAGATGTCCGCATGATCTGACAATGTTCGAGAATAATAGCTATGTGTGAATAAGATGCAACCATGAAAATCACAATAAAAGATATATCCCATTATGTCTAGGTGTATCCTAGGGGCTAAATCAATTTTTACTAAGAGACCGTTAAATTTTGCGGGGAGTGCAGATGTTTTTTTTACCATGCAGCGACCACCCAAAAGTATAAGCTGGTTTAACTTCTCAATCTAAGTCTTCCATCCACGCGTCACAAATCTTTCGAGCAACGGAGTCAAACCTAAGCCTTAGTCCTAGAAAATCATCAACAATACCAGGGGCGCCAACAAAAGCCGAACCCTGCAATTTCCCTTCGTCCTCGGATATAGATGTCCGTCCGGCTGATGCATTGTGCATCGGTTTCTCTCTATTTCGACCGCATTCAGGAAAGTTTTCAACGCGGGGATGCATTTGCCACTTTTCACATTCTTCCATCTACTACTTCATTGGAAAAAAAACTGGCTCCCTATATCTAACAATATTTCTCAGAGTTCTTTATTTATTTGTAATATATTCAATTTGATTCTGAAAAATAAAATCTATTTCACGGAAATTTAGAATCTGTATAGTAAATTTAACATTAATTAATAACTGGACTTTAATTTCTGATTTTTAACAATAGGATCATCTATTATATTATTTGGAAGTTTATTTTAAATATACAGACTTTATTCATTGCTTATTATACTAACGGTAAAAATTTGTTCAAAATTTTTTTTAAAAAATTTAAAAAACGTTTCTCATTGTTTCTTATTTTATTTTCCATATGTCCGAAATATTCTTCGATCTACTGCTTCTTTTGAAAAAAAACTGGCTCCCTATATCTAACAATATTTCTGAGAGTTCTTTATTTATTTGTAATACATTCAATTTGATTCTGAAAAATAAAAACTATTTCACTGAAATTTTGAATCTGTATAGTTTTATGAATTTTTAAATGGAATTTTTATTATTAATACAAAATACTATGTATTTTAGACTTGCTAACAAATAAATTTTATAAGATATACAGAGTCTATATACAATCTGATGATTTTCTTTAAATACAACAGACATCAGTAAATGTTGCGGAAATTTCTAAAAAGTTTACATTTTGGAGAAAATTTTTTATTTTGTAATATTTACCGACGAGTTTGCTATTTTAGTTTTACTCAGTAATTGTTGTTACTGATTCAGTTTCTATTCTTTTATTTAAAGCTTTAAAATATTATATTTTTCCTTAAAGTTACAGCATATTATTCTGTAAAAGCAGATAATAATCAACAATCTTATTTTTCGCCTATCAGCACTTTTATCTATGCATCTGGAGTACAAATTTTACTCTCTAGAAGATTTGTAGAGTTTAGAAGGTGTTAAAATTTCTAGAATTATTTTAATAAAATTTAGAAAATTACAAGAGAAACAGATAGTTAAAAGGATTCGTGAAGTTTTTCATAGTATTTAGACTTCAAAATAAAATTATTTTAGATTCTAGAATTCAGAAAATTTTAATTTCAACTTCATAAAATGTTAGACGATTGCCTGGAATTTTAGAAGATTTCGTGACATTTGAAAATTAAATCAAATGGGATTGACATTATTAAAATTTCATATGAAGCAATTTTTAATTCCAAAAGTTTTATAAGATTTAAAAATTGAAGAATTTTATAGCTTTCGGATTTTAAAGTCAAAACACCTTCGAAATTGAAATTTTTCACTTTTCTCGAATTCAAATCTCCTATTTTGTATTCTTAGGAACTGACAATTTGCAAAATGTATATTTTTATTTTCTACGCTTTAAAATTTCTTCTTAGAAATTTGAAACATGAAAAGAATTAACAGTAATTAAATACAAAAATCGGTGAATTCCAAATATAAATAAAAAAATCTGCCCGATTCGCGGGCACATTCTCATCGCGCGCTTCGCGCGCATCTCGCTTCGCTCGCAAGTTTGAGCGCGTCTAGGGCGCGCGATTCGATCGTCGCGCTTCGCGCTCCGTTCTTTCTGGACCTCGCGCTTCGCGCTCGGTCTTGTGCTCTTCGCATACATTTAAGTTTATTTCTTATATTTTGATACTGAAGCTCAAACCAATTTTATAATAATATTACAGATGATGTGAATTACACATTTTCTCAAAGTCACTGAATTTCTTTTTGAATTTAAGTGAAACAGGAAATTCAATTTACTTAAGGCTCTATCGGCCTTAAGGAACACATTCTCATCATGACACTCGCGCTCGATTTTCTGTATACATTTCAGTATAACTTTTTAATAAATTACATGATTAAAAGAATTTACTTTCTTCCACATATCTAAAAAGGAAAAACAATCGTAGACTTTATTTAAGGAGATGATTTTGTAGAACAACGCTTATTTCGTATTTCACATATTTTGGTGAAAAAAATCGAATTTTTTCAATATTAAAAATCAAAACATAAAATATACATCCTGTCCCGAAATTTCTTTATCAGAATTTGTAGACCTCATTTAGGCAAACAATTTTTCATTTAAACGTTTTTTTTGTATTTCACATATTTTGTCTAAAAAATGGAATTTTTTCATTTTTATCGTATTTTTTGGAATTGAAACGAAAAATATATGTTTTTTCAGAAACTGCGCCAGACAAAATTTGTAGATCTTTTTGAAACGAACAACTTTGTATTCTTACGTTTTTTTGGTATTTCCAATATTATTGTTAAAAAATTGAATTTTGGATTTTCAATAGTTTTTTTTTTAATTAAAAAGAAAAATATGCATCTTATGAAAAAATGTTATAATTCAAATTTGTAGGTCTTTATGTATTCAATAATATTGTATCATAACGTTTTTTCGTATCTCGTATAATTTAACTGGAAAATGGAATTTTGATATTGACTTTTTTCGAATTTGAATATGCTGTAACATTTCTAATTTTGATTTAATCAAAAAATGTTGTAAGGATAATTTGTAGAGATTTATGAGCACTATCAAAAACCAGGATTGGAATTTTTGATTTTTTCAAAAAATTATTTTCAAAAACACAAAAGTAGTGCTCCATCCCTCAATTTTGATTGGATGTGGCTGGTTAACGAACTTTTCCTTACTTTTTCGGCTCCGATAAAGTGTACCAAAGCTCAATTCAATCTGATAATTTTATCGAGAGTTATGCCGCACACGACCTACTACAGACAGACAGACAGACAGACACTTTCGTAAAAACCATTTTTTCTGACTCAGGGGGTCTCAAAACGTAAAGATTTGATGAAAATTTCGAAAGTCATTTTTCACATAAAACCAATACCTTCTCATCCATGATAAGAATGTAAAAATACTTGTAGAAACAATGAAATAGGAAAAATAAAAGTGTCAGAGATATTTACGGATTGGAAAATTTTAGCAAAAAAATGACAAGTGAAAAATGTAAAAAAAATGTAAAATGTCATGAGAAAATTTACATAAAATTGTACAGAAAACGCAAAAACATCGTATGAAATTATTATTTGAGGGTCGATACAAGTCCTATTTTATGAATATTCGAAATTAAATAATTGAAAATGCAAGTCCCATTGTTCCTTAATAATTAATAATACTAGTTCGTTTATTGAAAAATTGGCTTTAGGGTCCATTAATTATGAAGTCGATTCGAGCTCTCATAATTATTTTTTATTAAAATTTAAAAAATACAGAAGAAGGAAGTTTCTAAATTGATATTTTTTCAAACTGTCTTGTGATTAATATTACATATTTAAAACACTCTTAAAAGTATTTTTTTCTAATATAATGTTTTTCAGCATTGCTTTACGGAGAAAAAATTTGTAAAAAATTACCAAACTATGGAAACGCATGATAAATTCTGAAGTTACGTACTTTTTTCTAATAATTAAAAATCCATTAGGCTTTTTATTAAAGAATTCGCTAAATTGTCAATAAAAATTCCCATCTAGATGATAAATAAATTAAATTAATAGAAAAAAGTACGCAGTTTCAGAATTTATCATGCATTTCCAAATAGTTTGGTAATTTTTTACAAATATTTTTCTCCCTCTTCATATCAAAGAAATCCTATTATGTGATTTCGTGTGCAAATTAGGATATGATTTATGTATATTTTAAACATTCAAAAACTCCATTTACACTTATATATCCAGTTCGTAATGTACAAAATACTTTATCTCTTTTGAGTTTATTCCAAGAAAATCACTGATATTATTATTCAATCAATATAAATAATTAAACTTAAATCTAATGAATTAATATAAAATAATAACCATTCAATAAAAATTACTTTTTTATATAAAATTAAAATAAACGTTATTAACCCAAAAAAATAATTGAAATATATATGAATTATTGTCTAAAATAATTAAGTTTATATAACTTTGATTCCACAAATCAATATTTTTACACGGAGAAACTTTTTATATCAATTTTTAATATAGTATTTTTCAATTTAGGGAAAAAAGTATCACTTTGTTGATTTTTGTTAGTAAAAATACTAAACTTTATAATAATGATATGAAACTTCAGCATAGTTCATAGCAAATTTTACTATAGTTTATACTAAACTTTCATATAATTATTATAAACTTTAGTATTTTTACTAACAAAAATTCTCAAAGTGATACGTTTTTCCCTAAATTGAAAAATACTATAGTAAAAATTGATATAAAAAGTTTCTCCGTGTATTAAACTACTCAAATACTAAAATAATAAAATAATATAAATTAAAGGAAATAAATCTAATAATAATATTATATACTCTCAAACATTAATAAGAAAGTGCTCCGATCAAAGCCGAAACCTCTGATTGAACCGACTTCATAATTAATGGACCCTGAAGTCAATTTTCCCAACAAACCTACCAATATTATTCAAATATAAAATCTCTAAAATTAAAAAAATCAAATTCCAAACAGTTACAATCTTTCGATTCCCTTTCCCTCACTTTACAAAATGAACAAAATTTCCTTATAATTCCCACTATTTCTAAAAATACATAAAACCGATTTAATTTATTTTAAAAAGTAGAAAATTCGAAATACATTCGTTATCATCTCCGTTCTTTGATAGGAGACTCGACTCTAAACTCTAAACTCTAAACGGATGATGCTTTCAACATTCTTGAATTAGACTCTTAGTTATCAGTGTCTGGTGCATTTCCAGGCATTTGTCTCTGGATGTAACATGTAGTTCGGTAGGAAAAAATTCTTCTCTCCAACTGATTTTCGTGACTTCCTCAAAATACAGCTTGTATAAATCTACGTGACAGACAAGGGCACAAGATAGCAGCGAAACCAACTACATAAAAGCTGGAACCCTCGCAGCGGGACTCGAGGGGCCCACGGAAAAGAAAACTTTCATTTTTGGGTTTTGGGTCTTGCTGGTAGAATCGTAGAAGCTGTAGAGCTGATGCAGGAGCATTTGAGTGGGGATGAGTCTATATAGCTTAGGGTAGGTCAACCAAAGGGAGGAGTAGTCTACACAAGTTTCAGGCCGGACGATCTAACAAAATAGTGCAGTGAACATGTGTGATCATAATGTGCGTTACAGCGAGCAGCCGCTCTAATCTTCTTTTTCCTACTAATTAATAAAAAACAACTTTCGCAACTATTTTCATGGATTAAGTGACTATACAATGAGGACATTTGAAAATCAAACAAGAATGGCGCTCTTTCTCTTTTCATCTTTTATTTTAATTGGTTAGTATTTTTCAAATTCATTTTACAAACATATATTTTATTTATTACTTATATATTTACAACTTATATGTTAAATTGACTATTCATAAAATATTTCAATTTTTAAAGAATTATTTTATTTTAAACATATTATAATAAGCATTATTTTCAAAAATTTCTTTAAATTTCCAAGTTTTTTCAATAATAAGACTTGATGGTGTAAAAAATTCTAGCTTTTTTGGATTGTGGTTTTTCTTTATAAAATGAAAATTGAATAATAAGGATAGAGGTGAAAAATTGTAAAAATGTAAAATTAAGTCCGTATGATATTTTAGAATAAGTCAGATTGAACGTGAAAAGTAAATATATGACGAAGAATGATTATGAGGTGAAGAATTTTTTACCTCTGGGAACTTTTCTGAAGTTTTTTGTACATTGTGCGTAGTGTTAATCATATGGAAAAGAGATAGTAACTCAGCTTAGCCTGAGTGTTACTCAAAGAAGCCGCGATTATCGCTTTGTTGTATCTCTTTTTCTCTTGGACTTGGATACGTTGACGAAATCAGTTTTGCTTCTCGTTATCATCCTTACTTTTATATCTTTACCTCATTTCATTCATGTTTCATCTTCTTTGAAATTATTCTTTGTAATAATTATTATGGAATTTTCGACTAAGTCAATTTTGTTTATATATAAATTTATCAAATATCATGTTAAGAATATTTCAATACACGCATAATTATTTTTTGAAGAATGGTAAGAGGAGTCAAACTGTTTAAAATAGAGAAAACATAGGGGTAAAAATAAATGCGGGAAGTGTAATATTTTTTTCTGCGATATATTTTATGTATATACATACGTATATGTCAACTACATTTGTAGCTCTCAGAATGAGATGGAGGGCATGGGACAGTTTTTATCGTTCCCTATGCTAACACATAAATGCTGGTCGTTTGAATAGGCATATATAATATAAGCTTTATTTTTCCCTCGATAAATTTTTATTGGAAGTAAAGTCGCTCCGATTCTTTTGTATAATTTATATATGAGGGTCCACATTGAAAAACCTGAATTTGCTTTACTGTTTAATTAAATATTTCATTTTTACTATGGTTTTTGATTTATTTGATTCTGTTCAATTTATTGAATATACATTTCTCAAATTAACAAGAATGGTACAAAAATATTGGTTCATTCGTGTTATTTTAAATATTTTATCAGATTCATTCGGCTCGTTAGTTTTATGCAAACTCTATTGCGTGCGAAAATTTTTATTAATAATAGTGGAACAGGACTTGTATCGACCCTTAGTATTAATATTCAAATATTGTTGATGTTCTTAGTTGGCTTTAAGGTCCAGGAAAAAATGTAAGTCAAAGTTTCATATTTTCAAACGTTTCGACTCAGATTGGAGTCCTCATCAGTGAGAATTTATTTCTATAAAAAATACAAAAGGAAGAGACTTAAAAAAATTGCACGTGTGAACGATGAACATTGTAATAAAAAATGTTATAAAGAATTGCGAGTGTAAAATATAAAATTGGTCTAAATAATTAAATTTGCAAAAAAAAGTGAAACTATAACAAACCAAATTTCTGTAAAAATACTAGGGGGAGAACATTAAAGGAATTGCACGTGTGACGGATAAACATTGTGGAAAAATGATATAAATGATATATAAATGTAAAAGTGTAAAATTAATCTAAATAACTAAATTTGCAAAAAAAATCAATTTCTTATAGTATATCACATGTACAATTCGTTTATATCGGTTTTTACCACAATTTTTATCCGTCATACGTTCTTTATTTTTAAGTCCCTCCCCTTAGTAATTTTTACTCAAAAAATCTTTGCTAAGTTTTATTTTCTTGTAAATTTGGTTATTTAGACCAATTTTATATTTCCACATGTTCAATTCATCTAGACCGTTTTTACCACAATGTTTACCCGTCACACGCTTAAACTTTAAGTTTCTTCACTTCGTATTTTTATAGAAAAAATTTTTTTTGGATATTTACATGTATTTAATTCCTTCGATTGTAAATTTTACTTAATTAATAAATTAATCGAGTTTTTACTTTTGATAATTGAACTTCTTCTATCGAAACGAATAAATTTCGACTGCTTTAGATTATTTAGAGAGTAAATTTCCATGATTAAATAATAAAAAACTTGTCATATTTGATGGGTTTTTTTTCTTCGAAGTAAATACTTTTTAGCATAGTTTATGAAAGTTAAAAGCTTAAAAAGGAGCCTAACCTGAGGAAACTGATAACGGTTTTGAAGACCAACATAGATCAAAGGGCGCCGACCGCTTAATTTCCTATATATGCTTACCGCAACATTTTAAATTATCATCTCCCGACTGGATATTTTCAATCAAGTCCCTTTGAAGTAAACTTTCCGATTATTTTCTTCTACTCTTGAAACTCATCTGAATTATGTAATTAGTAGTCTGAACTCCTCCTTCAAAACTCGAAGGTCGAATCATGAACCGAAATCTCAAGATGCATAGCTACACGTGTAATGATTGTCACCTTCAACGTCAGATTCTTGTAGAATACAGATTAAAACAATAGGAACAAGAGAAAAAGAATGAGAATACGAGAGAGAGGGAAATTTGAAAGTAGAATAACAAGCAGTCGTGGGAATAGAATGCAGATTACTGCGGGGGTGACTTTCACAGAGCTTTATTTTTTCTTCGTTATTTCTCCTGTGGTAGTTTCCCTCATTTTCCTCATTTTCCGCTTTTTTCATTTCCAAGTCTCAACCTCAATGATTTAGGCATTTAGGGCGTAAGCTTATGTTTAGTTTAGATTTTAGGGTGTATACAAATGTCCCATAGACATGGGCTATATACCCTTCAGTAATTCTAGAAATGAAAGCCAAAGTCATCAATTTTAGGCAGCTTGTGTTTAGCACATACACATATATATACATATATGGATACATTTGTAGGACACTTGGGTCTGGAGAGCGGAGTGGTTTTCGTTAGAAATTCCCAAAGTCACTTGAACGCCATATGCCACTTCGATACTCCCACAATGCCCTTAGTCTCTCCCCATGAGGGACAAGAATGCATTCGTATGCGAAATCATGCGTCGCCTCATTTTCAGATTCCTTTATTCACTTTCGAAATCTCAATTTATAATTACTAGGTGGCTTATTTACAACCTTTTTTCAGGATTTTGCGATGCGGGAATTCGGAAAATTTATCTGCAATTTTTTAGAAATTAATCCTCATTTTTATTGATAAATTCATTTTGACTGGTACTTTTGAGAATTTCCTTTGAACTTTTGGTAATTTATGGAAGAATTTTGAGAACATGTTCTAGGAACGACTTGAATATTTTGAAAAATATTTGAGAATATTTCAGAACAAATTGGGAAAGGTTTGGATAAATTAGCCTCACATCAATTTTGGAGCAAGTTCCTCAAAAAATGTTTACAGTTTGATTATTTGATGGGGAAATTTTTATTAGCATTTCAATAAAAAAAAAAAATTTCTTTTGACAAAAGGATATATATATATCTACTATAGATTTGAATAAAAATAACCTAGTCTTTAGATATTAGAATTTTAATCGTTTTTGGACAAATTTAGTAGTGATTCTACAAATTTTTATACTTTTGTTATTATATTATTTGAATTTAAAAAGTGCAATTAAAAATATTGTCATCATTTTCATATCCATAAAAACATTTTCAGAATGGAAAATTTTTAATTCAATTACTGTATTTTTTATCTTTTTTTGTAATGTTGTTCGAGAACCGGAAGTCAATTAATTTTCTGGCTAAAAATCTGCTTTGATAATCAGTAAAAACTAACTAGTTCTGACCAAGTCTACGTAAGAAATGAAATTCTGAAAACAAACTAGTAAGATATATACATTTTTTTAAAAGTGACAAATAATAATCCTTTTTAACGTGCTATTTCTATTTTCTAAATCGTAAAAATCTAGTATTTTTTAGGACACGATCAAAATTTCAATTAATTTTGGCGCAGAATTTGAATTTCTAGATCGCTTTCGAAATTGCAAAAGCGTTTTGAAAAAAGAAATGAAGAGTATCGGTTCATTTTTAATTTCTTCTTGATTATAAAATGGTTTTAAACATTTTTTAAATAATTTATTAGTAGGATTTCATAAAATAAAATCTAAGTATTGTTTCCGATTGAGAATCAATTCAAATTATGAAAAAAATCATCCTTTTGACTGAAAATGGATAAGTTTGACTAAAGCAAAAGGTCATTCTCCAAAAAACTCATTTTGGGTTCTTAAAAATGTTATTTTACATGAAAAAAAATTTGAAATACAGAAAAGTAATTTTATAAATAAATGCTATATTCGCTCAAACTTTTTTGCTTATCGCTTCGAGTTAAATTTTTAAAAATGATGCGATTCTAATGAATCACAGATCATTTTTCAGAAGAGATTCTTTGCAACTTGACGGTTTCCTATTTTTCAAATTAAATTCTTCAATGGCTGAAACCACTGAAAAACAAAATTTTTATAAACAAATTGCTGAATTTAGTAATAATTGATTTATTTAAAAAAATAGGAAACGATCAAGTTGTAGAGAATCATTACCTTGAAAAAATGATTTCTGATTTATTAGAATCGCATAACTTTTTAAATTTTTGCTCAAAGCCATAAGAAAAAAAAGTTTGGGAAGGAACAAAATTGACTGATAAAATTATTTTTCTGTGTTTCAAATTATTTTCTTTGAAAATAATCTTACCTTTCTTGAATAATCCCATCAGCAATAATACTGCTATTCTTGAAAGCAAAATTATCTATTTTCGCCTGAGGTCTAATTTTCACGAGTACCTTAAGGTAGTTGTAATAACAAAAATCAGGTCTCAGGAAAAAAAGTTTTTCTATGATTTTAAAACCTGAAATGATATTATCAATCGTGTCTTATGAAAGTAAAAGATTATTTTCCATCAAAAAAATTTTAAACTTACGAAAAATAATACTCTTAATAATGTTTTGTGCAATAGAATTTTTCCTTACTATCGCTTCTTACAAATTTTGAAAAATGGTTGAATTTTCATAAATCACACCTTATTTATTCAGAGAAAATATTCTCTACAGCTTAACTCTTTCAAATTTTGAAAATAAGTAAAAAATCTTCAAATAAGCCATGATTTATGAAAATTCAATAATTTTTGAAAACTTGATAAGAAGCTCTAGTAATTAAAGATTCCATTACAAAAAATATTATTAAAAGTATTATTTTTGCTGAATTTTATAAATAAAAAATGTTTTTTTTTTTCATAAGACACGATTGATAACATTATTTCAAGTTATAAAGTCATAGAAGAAGTGTTTTTCCAGAATCCTGATTTTTGATACGGCAACTGCCTTAACACAGAGAGGGACATATTGGAGTGAGAAAAATTTGGAGTAAAACGTTTTAGTCTTGTCGTGAGAGTGACAGAGGAATTGGAACTCTTTTATCTGTATCTGAGCAGATAGAGATCTGAAGCTGTCACCTGGGACTTTCATTGGATCCTTTTCGTATAGGGCTGTTCAAGGTATAGTAGCAGGAGGTGGAGTGCGGGTAGCGAGGTATCTTTTAGGATCTGTCAAGTCCTAAATCAGCTAGTAGCTCAGCGGGTGGGTGGGTGAACAATTTTACCTGTCCAGAATCTCATCCTTGGGGTCCAGAAGAGACCCCGTGAGGTGACTTGCACGGGGAAGTCGGTCCCACGAATATGACACAAAATTATTTATCCTCCCGTATCGCGCATATCGCTATAACGATGCACCTTGTTTTCAGCATGAGTCTCAAAATCATTTCTTTTGTTCTAAGGTTCGTGTCATGGAATGGTTTGGGGAGCAGGCAGAGAAGATCAGTGTGACTCTGCATTGAAGAAAACTTTCTTGGAGGACTGGGCTACAATCACAGATGAAACACAAAATAGACTTGATTCAACTTGGTTGTCACAAGAGTGAGTATTTCTCATTCTTTTCTCCTCTTTTTAATATTAGATTAACATTAAATCTTACTGTCTATACTCTCTAGATGGGAATCAGTCAAATTTTCACTGTTTGAATCAGTGATTTGCTTTTTCACTGATTTGACAGTGAAAAAATATTTTTCACTGTTAAATCAGTTAATTTTCACTGATTCATTAGTGAAAAAAATATTTTTCACTGTCAAATTAGTCAATTTTCACTAAAATAATCAGTGAAATTTGACTGATTTACAGTAACCTCTTTTTAGCTATTTGAATCAGTCAAATTTCAATGATAATTAGTAGATTTTGACTGATTCAAATTTAGAGAGTAAAATAATCAAGAGTGACGGATGATAAAGCGGAAATACAGTTTATTAATCCAATTACTTATTATTTTCATTATTAGTCAGAAAATATGAAGTGAAAAATATGCTGATTACTTGACTTACATGAATTTTTGGCCGTTAATTGGTCGTTTTCGACTACACTTTGAAAAATAGTGCACAACATGTGCACAAGTTCGAGATTATTAAATACTCAACTAATTAATTACTGTAATAACTTGTGAGGTATCAAATATTGAAGAATGCACCACAGCTCGATAAACTTTGAAATTTAGAGTAAACGTTCCAAAATGTATGTCACAAATTATTATTATAATATTAAATAATTACCAACTTGTCCATATATCCCAGTTTTGTCCAAAAGTGGCTTTTGACTATTTCTAGATTTAGAAAGCAAATCTGAATTCTTTATTTACATTTCAATAAAACTATTTATATAATACATGACTTTTTTTATAAATTATGAAGATTAATGCGTATTTGAAGCTGTTACAGATTACTAAATTTACAAGCATTGAAAATTTTTTAAATATCAATTAATTAAGTAATAGACTCTCTTGATTTCAATTAGTACTTTTTTTTTTACAAATTTCATTTCGTGATAAATTCTTCACTATTCGATGCAAATCCTATTTATTATTCATATTATCATTCAGGTTATTAATAGTTGATTGAATTGAATTTCAGCTAATTTTTGTCCATTAGTGTCGTTTGATCTTATTAAATATTAATGTTTTCTAATCTTTTAATTATATAAATTACTTACATTCATATTTTATAAGATTTATTCAAATTTCTCAGACCTTTTAATTTTTCATTTAAATTTATGTCCTTTTATATATTATGTAGAATTAATGTAGAAATTTCTATTCTCCAAATACTCTGAAGGAAATTTGTATATTTATAGGTAACAGAAATATTTTGAATCTAGGGAATATGAGAGTAATTCAGAAAGCAAAAATAAAGCAGGAAAACGTTGAAAAATTACGATTTGAAAATTTTTAAATCTGTTTTTATAAAATATATTCAATTGAAATATTTCTAAACTCATTTTCTAAATATTTACAAATCAGGAAATGGATCGAACCGGATCTTAGAAAATTAGAATGTGGAAAAATTGAAATTAAATGAAAAAAGTCAGACATTAAATTGACAGATTTTCAGTCAAGGTGAACTATTTTTTAATGAAGTTTTACTAACTTCAAATTAAAGTGAACACCTTTAATGAAATTAGGGCTATTATAGTTGCGTCTCATTTTCCGAAGTCTCGCTTTATTAATTTAGCGCCGTGTAATTATCTTTCTTTTTTCAGCTGGAAGTGAGATCTTATTAATGACTTAATTCTGTAACATCTGATCCACATTGGGGCTTAAAATGAAATTTCCTTTTTTTCTATGAAACTTTAATACATTTTTTATGCGCTATAGCATTGTGTTTTTAACACCGTTTTAGATAGTTTAAAATACAAAGAACTTTTAAAAGACATAAAAAAGTGCCTTTTATCTAAATATCTATGTCGTATATCACGAAAACCAGAGTGGCGCCATTTCCATTTTTTCCTCTTCATCTTTATGTCACTTAAAAGTTATCTTTTTCTGAAATCAAAGATGCAGGTGATATCCGTAAGAGCCTAAGAAAAATTATTCACGGTGACTTAAAATAGTTTTGCCCAAAATTCTTTTCCTAAAATATCAAACGATGAACTCGGAAATTATATTTTCTAGCAATTATATTAGAGTTAAAAAATTATTTTATTACAAAGGCAGAAGACGGATTTATATTACAGATTACGACTCTTAATTTACGTAGTTATCACAGACGTTTACTCATTTGATGTAACTATTCACTTTGGTTTTTTTATATTTAGTACCTTTATTTAGAAAGGTTTAGGTTTTTTTTAAATTTCAGCACCTTTATGTATTTTTAAACTACAAATTGTCAGTTTTTTAAATTGTTATAATTCTTTTCTTATTTTGTTCCTTAGAATGTGTAGCAACTTTTTGGGTATGGAAAATAAGGTAACATGACTGAAAAAAAAGTTACAAATAAAATAAATAAATAAAATATCCTCAAATATAAAAAATAAAATTTTGTAATAATTTTTTTGGCTAGAGTGCTATGCATACCCAAAAAGTTGCTACACATTATAAGGAATAAAATAAAAAAAGAATCATGTCAATTAATTAAAAAACAAAAAAGTTATTCAAAGTCAAAAAATGTCAAAAAAATCAAAATTTTTAGTTTAAAAATACACAAAGGCGCTGGAATTAAAAAAAAAGGTCCAAAACCTTTCTAAATAAAGGTACTAAATATAAAAAAAATTATATGGAAAGTCTAAACTCAAAAAATAAATATATTAACCGTGGCTAATCCCCTTAAGTTTAGTAAAATTTTGACTGACAATCAGTGGTATTTCATTGAATTTCATTAAAAACAGATTATAGTGCTCAACATCAGTGATAATCCTACTCTTTTCGAGTGAAATAGTACTGATTTCCAGTGAAGATTTTACTGAAATGAGAAATTAACTGATTTTTCACTGTTTCATCAATTAAACCTCACTGATTCAGATTTAGAGAGTATAACCTTCGTATATAAATTCAAAGGTTCGAAAATTCAATTTTCCATCCCTTAATAGTGTTGTAGAATAAAGGTTCAAACTTCGAAACGTTTTGACTTTGTATAAAATAAACTGCAGATTAAATTTCCAATAATTCTAACCAGTGTACATATGTAACAAAATTAAAAAGTTACAATGGAAATCATTTTTTCCGAATAGAGTGATAATGAAGCATTCGACCCGATTTTACAAGTTAATTTCCTTTCTGGGTCTGGAGCAATTTATATCAGGACTCCTCCCAATTTCACAGCTTCACTTTGACAGCCTGCCGACGGTTACGCTTAATTGCTTTTCCAAGATTTCAAGTAAAAAATGGATAACGATTTATACCCACTCATTTATATTATGAAACTTAATTACATTTTATAAACAATTTTTTAATATAAATATACATTATTAATTCTATAAAGCAAAATACGTTTGATCCATTATGTCCAGACAATTTAAAGATTTTAATTAATTCAAATTTAAAGAATTTGAAATCTTTCTGTGGAAAAAAAGACGCTTTCGACTGCGCTAGGATTCGAGCCCAGGTCTTTCGATTGCACTCAACTAATTAATTTTAATCAATATTAATCAAACATGTTTTTGTACAATATACAGATATACATACGTATTTTTGGAATAAATCTGAAATGAAAGCAAATTATGAATTATTATTTATAATTTTTCTGAATATTATACAAGGGACAGCTGGTTAAGGATCGTCAATCAATTTATTAGTTTCTTAAAATGGCTGGCTTTGCTTTGTATCTTTGAAAACCGTGGAGCGAGATAAATGATCCGTGCAGGCAGGACATTGTGTTCGTTTGGTCCAGAGGACTCCAGGTATATAAGAACATCCCTAGAGAGTAAAAGCAGGAGTGGACAATGCGCCCTTATACACAAAGTAGAACCCTACTTTTGCTTTTCGTCCCTTTTCTTAGAAAACGCTTTTTGGAACTACCTAACAGTTTTTCTGCGGCCCAACTTACTCTTGTGACCTGTCATTTCAAATTCTGAATCCTCCCTAAAAGATCTCGCAGCACGTATAAGTCCAAGATCCCAAAACTCGGTACCGCCTGTGGGCGTCGATTTTTTAAATATGCAAAAGAAAAACACCTCAATGGTTTCTATAAAGATTCAGCAAAATTTTTTCTCACTATCAGAGGGACAAAGACGGTTATTGTTAAAATTACTTTTAAGACTGCAATATATTCGAATACAAATGTATTCAATTACTGTACATTGTATGAGGAATGAAAAATTTATTCATTTTTTAACTACAGTTCAAGTGGATGTGGAACATATGGTTGGGATCAATTTTCAAATGCCAGAGTCAGTACTTGGGAGGGTCAAATTCTGATAAAGGCCCTTTGGCATCTCCATATTGCGGTACATCTGGCCTTTCTAAAACTTTTCATCTCTATTTTAAATTCTAAACCAGTAAATGACTGGTGAGGGTTATCGAAAACGCGATAACCCAAAACACTTTGTCACATACACACATAAGCAGGTTTTTTATGATCAAGCGTTAGTCTTAAGTACAACAAGAATATCTATTCGAAGGAGCATCATCATCCAAAAATATAATCATAAAATTTAATGATTGGAAAGAAATCAAGCAATTAATCAATCTGCTATTTTTTAGAATATTTTACATTAATTATTCTATCATACAATTGTAAATAATAGAATTGAACTGAAGTTTGTATGATCTCGAAAACGATAAAAAATAAGGAGAATAGTGATTTTTGACAAAAACAACATTTTTTATAGTGAAAAAATAATTTTCAAGTTTGACAAAAACAAACTATTTATGGACTAACACGTTGAATTATCTTGTAAACTAAAAAACAGACATATATATGGACTTCGGTTTTTGGTTGCAGTCACATAATGCTAGAATAAAAAACAAAAATAAAAAATTGAGATAATAGAGCGAAACCAAAATTATACCTCTATGTGACTTCAATCTCTGTTTTAGTTTGCGAGATAATTTAACGAGTTCGTCCAAAAATGGCTTGCTTTGGTCAAACTTTGCCAATTTTTGTTTTGCTCCGCAATCTCAGTTTTTAATTTATATTTTTTTTAGTGTAGCACTATGTGACTGCAGTCAAAAACCGAAGTCCATATATATGTCTGTTTTTTAGTTTGCGAGATAATTTAACGTGTTAGTCCATAAAAAGTTTGTTTTTTACGAACTAAAAAAATTTTTCTTTACTATAAAAAATGTTGTTTTTGTCAAAAATCACTATTCTGCATATATTTTATTGTTTTAGAGATCACATGACGAAAAAAAATCGTCACGTGAGATAATATCATAGATTATAATTTCAAATTAGGTGGTTGAGTTCGAGCCTCTTTTTCCATAGAAAGATTTCAAATAAAATTCTTTAAATTGGAATAGATAATAATATTCATAAACCAGTGTTCAAATATTAATTTTATGAAAAAAACATATTTTCTAACAATGGGATTTCTAAATTTTCCAATCTCATCCAAATTTGGAATTAGTTTGCCAAAAAAAGACTAAGCTGTATTTCCGGTTTGAGAATTGAAGAAAGCGGTGATTTTTGGGAATTTTAAGAAAGATCATCAACATTATAATTTTATTTATTTATTTGTAGTCCATGCTAACTCAAGAATTTTACATTAAAGAATAATAATTTAAAACAAACAAAAAGATTCCTACTCCCTAAATCCAAAACAGTAAAAACTCACTGATTCACAGTGAAAAACCACTGTTTCGAATGTAATAAGTCTTCCACATAGAAATCAGTGGAATTTACTTGATTCCACCAGGGAAACTCACTGGTTAATCAGTGAAATATACTGTACAACAGTGAAATTCGCTGGTCAACCAGTGAGTTTCCCTAGTGATATCAGTTAAATTTCACTGATTTCAGACTAAACTATGAATACAAAATACTAAAAAATAAAACAATGTCTTAAAAATTTTTTGTCATCTCTGAACTCGTGTCCATTCAAAATTTTATGAAATTAGATCAAAATTACTGAGAAAGGTCTCTCTGCTCCAAAATTATTATAAAATAAAAAAAAATTTGAAATAAATTTTTAAAAATCTTAAACTCAATTCCACATGGACACGAGTTTGCAGAGCAAAAATTCCTTTAAAATATGAACAGATAAGTGATACATGGCTTCAAACTGTAATAAAATATAAACGAAATCAATTTTTGGAAACTGTTTTGTTTTTGAAGTGATGTGTATTGAGTAAATTTATTTTTAATTGCAGATGTGAGGTTCGAGCTGGTCCTGAGTATCTCATTCGGAAATATACTTTTCACCCAAATGGGACATTTTTACTTCTGAGGTACCATTATGCAGATGAATCATGTACCGTTCCCACTCACACTGTTATTGCGCGTGGTGCTATCAAATTATTATCAGCATCCACTATGATACCTGGAGCCACAAAAGCAAAATACCTCTTGCACACAGTTCACATCGTACCTCTGAATCGACTCGTAAGTTTTTATTTTTATTTCAAGTGAAAAAATAAAATAGCTAAAGATGCTATTTTAAATGGCCAGTTTGCTTTCTGATAGGTGCAAAATAACTGACCATTTAAAATAGCACTTTGAGTTATTTTTTTTTGTGCCTCTAAATGTGTATTTTTTAATTTATATATAAATATATTGAAATTTATAAAGAGTGTTTCTTTATTTTTCTGATTGAACAAATTTATATTTTTTACAGGTTGCACATAAATTAGGACATAGGGTGAATGTTTCATGTAGTCCACAGTCAAGGTGGCGACCGTATTCTGAGCGACTGATTTATGAGGAACAACAGAGATTTCCAAATTTTCACTGGGATGATGGCTCAAGACTTAACAGTCTTGAAGGTCATCAACCAACACGTAGTCATCGGAGTGTAGATTGTTTAAAACCTCTTGGCATCGATTTTGGAGAGTTAAGCCTTGTAAGGGTCCAGAAAAAACCATCAAGCTCAAATGCCTTTGCCCTTGGATCTAATGGACGACCTCAAGTGGAGCTTGCTTTGGCAAGTTTACCTACAATTAGGAATCCTCGGATATCCCACTTACCCACTTCCCTGCAGTCTACGCTTTTGCTTCGAAAAGATATGGTAAATTATTTTATTTTATGTATTTTGGATTTACTAGCAATAAAACAACGTTCGCTCTTAAGTACTCATAGATATTTGTAAAACGAAAAAAATTTTGTGAAAATTATCAATCTTGGAAGAAACATTATCTGCAACGAAGATTTAGAATGCGGCAAAATAGATTTTAAAGTTAAATTTTAATTAAAATTTATTATTTTAAAATTGTTCAAGTAATTTCTTGATTTTCAGACATTTGCTTAGAAAATTTTTAGTTTTTCTCACATTCTAATTTTCTAAGACCACATTCAACTAATTAACTAATCATTTTTCAATTGATTTCAAATTAAATTTTGAAAATAAATTTAGAAATTAATAAATTTGAAACTTTTGGGAATTTTAGAAAGTTGAGAAATTAATGTTAAAAAGCGATAAT
Organism: Diplolepis rosae; assembly: GCA_030998225.1. Lineage (NCBI taxonomy): Eukaryota > Metazoa > Arthropoda > Insecta > Hymenoptera > Diplolepididae > Diplolepis > Diplolepis rosae. The sequence continues at coordinate 1,637,905 of JAPYXD010000754.1, read as the reverse complement.
TTTGAATTCTGATTCGAAATTTGAAGAGTTTAGGGCCATCTATATTAGAATATCCATCTTCTCAATTCACAAATATTTTCCAATGTTACTGCATTTTTTGAAGAAGTAGTAATACAAAAATTTTAAAACACCTGAAAATTCTGAAGTTTATGTATTATCATTGGAAAATTAAAAAATTTTCTAAATAGTTAATTTTATAATCATCTTTTATACGTAGATGGGTTGAGGGGGGGGTTAAAAATTGTCCACGTGGTATATGGATGGCCCCTAAGGCGGAGAAGGGTACATAATTTACGTTAGCTAATTTAATTAGCTTTTTACGCGATGTATTTATTTTTTCTGAGGTGGGGGGTAAAGTACGTAAAATACGTATTTTAATTTTTGTAAAAAGCCATATATTTTACGTAAAAACCTAGAGTTGCGTGTAATTGCACAGCTCTGGCCTTAAGGTAGTTTTGCTAAAAATCAGGTCTTGGGGAAAAAAGTTTTTTTATGATTTTAGGACTTGAAATAATATTTTCAGTCATGTCATATGAAAGAAAAAATAATATTTTTTATGAAAAAAATTAAGACCTCGCGAAAAATCATTCTTTTAATAATGTTTTTTGTAATCAAATTTTTCCGTATTGTCGCTTTTTACCAATTTTTGAAAAATTATTGAATTTTTATAAATCATGGCTTACTTTTCCCGGAAAAATATTCTGTAAAACTTAACTGTTTTCAATTTTAAAAATAAAGTTTCCAGTGTCTGGTATCGTTAAAACAATTTTTTAAAGATACACATTCTAAAACAGAAAGATTTCAAATTCTTTTAAATTTGAAATTTTATTCTTTATTCTCAAAATTAGTAACAATAAAGCTGTAGAGAATATTTAGCCCGAAAAAATAATTAATGATCTGTGAAAATCTAATCATTTTAAAAAAATGGTTAAGAAGCGAAAGTAGAAAAAATTCTATTACAAAAATCATTATTAAAATTATTATTTTTCATAAGTTTTGAATTTTTTTCATGAAAAATAATCTTTTTTCTTTCATAAGACCCGATTGACAATATTATTTTAAGTTTACATTGAAATTTAAATCCCATCTGCAATTATCCCATTCAAAAATGATTATACGTATAAGATTCTAGACTGTACTGATGAAAGTTTTAAATTTCTTTTCCAGATAATTGGATGTCCTATTTGCAGTGCAGTAATCCGATCCACAGAAAGTAGTCCTCCCTTATTACATGAGGGAGTTGCACTTCCTGCTCTGCTGGGAGGTTTTTGGCTAAGTGCAAGTTGCGAGAGTTCTGCAGGTGGGATGTGGATGAAAAGGCAACTTCAAGTGTTTTCCGGTGATAAACTTTGGACCGGTCAATGGGACTATTACACAGATTCCAAATGTTCGTCGTACCTTTATTCCATAACTGGTGCAGGAAGTTACGTCCAGAGAGCTGGACGACAAAAACGGCACGACGAAGTAGAGAAATACATTGAAGAAAATCTTCTGCCAAGTGAAAGCAAAAGGGAATTCACAAGTGAACCATTAATCTTTGACACTGATATAAAACGCTACCAAGATTTTTCAAGATTAAGAAAAGAATCTCTCAACTCTAAATACAATGTTGATAGAGAGAAAATATTCTCAGGTTCTACTCTGAAGAAGTCTTTTGCTGCATGGATGACTCCTGAATTGGTACAAACAGTTTTTGACATGTATGGTCCGAAGAAGATGAGACAAGAAGAGATTCTGCCGACATCTGAAGAAATTGACCAAACACAGCGAGAGATTTCGATTTCAAATTCTGTTTATGTTGATACAGATTCGAATAAAAAAGAAGTACCAGTTCAGAGTGAGAATGGACATAAAAATGGAAAAGCAGCAACTAAACCAGTACTAAGTAAGAAAAAAAGAAGCACCGAAGAAGAAGATTCGTATCGTCATTTGTTGAAAAACGCTCAGCCTTCGATGGCTGAATCTTTTGCAGCGATGTTAAGAGGAAATCAGCGTCGTGTTGAAACGACAAAAAAGCCGCTGATCACCTTCATACCTGTGGGAACGACAGAGCTGGATCTTCATTTGGCAGAAAGTATGTTGATTCCTGGTGATGCTTTTGTTGCGACCAGATGTGGGAGTCATTTGTTAGGAAGCATGGGATATCAAGTAGGAAAACCTCTGCTTTCATGGCCTGCATCCTGTGTACCACATTCATTGGAGGCACCTTCAATTCTTAGATTAAGAGCCAGAGTTGGTGTAAATTGGAGTGGTCAGTACACTTTAAAACTTGGTTCGCGAGAGCATCATCTTTGGGAAGCTCCGCTTCATCAATGTGGACCAACTGAGTCGTATAATCCTGTTCTCAGAGCCCATCTGCGAAGAAGCCTTGGTCTCAGGTTCGGTCTTTTCTCTTCGGCTGGAGTCGTTTTTACTCAGTCTTATTGGTTCATTCCTTGCCAAATTTTTTTATATCTCTTCTATCGACTAACGCATCACTAAAAGTGAAAACAAATTATACTATTGCTGTACAAACTGTACTTAGGTGCTATTGAGCAAAATCTTTAGTTGGATAAAAAAAAAACAAATTTTTCAATTTAATTCCATTTTTATGGCCATGGCACCTGTAGATTCCTACTTTGTCGACATTGCTTTGTGTGTGCATTAACACGGGTCTGGCAATTGCTAAATGTTTATAATATGAAAATATTTATTTTTGAAACTTTTTTTTTTATAATTATGCACATATGGCGGCGAATAGACATTTTTATCTATAAAGTCAATACCTCTCTTAAAGTGGACATGAATTTACAGGCAAAATGTTCAGTATAACATAAGAATTAATCAGTGAAAAGAGGTCTTAAAATTATAGTATATTGTGCGCCAAGGGACAAAAATAATTGTAATGTTGGCTGATTGGCTTTAAGGTCCATAAATAAAAAAACAGTAGTTTTAATCAAACGTTTCGACTCTGATTGGAGTCCTCATCAGTGATCTTTATTTCTAAAATATGAAAAAAAGTCACTAGTAAATATTGCACATATGCGTCATATTTTTGAGTACAACTTTATTATCGTGAAAAAAATAACATGAGAAAATTTACATAAAATTAAACAGAATTTTTTTTTTTTTTTTGAGAACACATGAAAATTCTTAAGGATTAATATTGAATACTAGCACATAAACTTTAAAAACACCTAAGCTAAAAAAAAATTAATGTTTTTCATAATACCAAAGTTGTAAAAAAAAATAGAACTTATATTTGCAATATTCACTAGTTACTTTCTTAAATATTTTAGAAATAAAGATCACTGATAAGGACTCCAATCAGAGTCGAAATGTTTGATTAAAACTATTGTCTTATTCATGTATGGATCCTAAAGCAAATCAGTCAATATTGCAAATATTAAAAATAATGCCGGAAATGTAACTTACATTTATCTACTAGCGGGCCATAAAGTGGATTTTATTGCCCGTGCGGGACAAACAAATCCATTTTCTGACATACTATTTTTCATAGCAACTGTTTTGAGAATTTGATTTTCGATACCTGTGAAGCGGGACGAAAGTGCGGTTTGCAAACCTACCTTTAAAGTTTCGCCCCTAGGTTTGAAAATCGCATTTTCGTCCCGCTTTAGTATACATTACTCGAAACAAAACACAGCGAAAGCATTTCGTGTGATTGCAGCCCTTGTTTCACTCGGGCAGCAAACTTCACACTCACGCAATCGCTCTGTTTCGCTCCTTGTAATGTAATATACTATTTCATAGCAACTCTTTTGAGAATCTGATTGGCTGTAACTGTGGAGCGGGTTGAAACAGCGACTTTCAACCCTAGGGTTGAAAATCGTAGTTTCAACCCGCTCTACAGGTACCGAAAATCCGATTTTCAAAGGAGGCGCTATGAAAAATAGTATACATTACTCGAAACAAAACACAGCGAAAGCAATTCGTGTGATTGCAGCCCTCGTTTCACACGGACAGCAAACTTCACTCTCCTTGCAATCGCTGTGTTTCGCCTATTGTAATATAATATACTATTTTTTTCCCTAGTTGCACAATATACTATTCCACCATTATTTTTCTCCCTAGAGACTGTTTTAATCCCGCTTCTCCCCACAGAGAAAAAAATGGCGATTTTGTCCTGCCTTAAGAATATTTTGTTTTCTCCTCAGTGGACAATAAAATGCACTTATTGATCCTTTAATAGAAAATAGTAGGGTTGAGCGGGGCGGAATGGGACACCGGGGTAAGACGGGACGCTAAATTTTCACGTGAATCATGTGGGTTTTGAGATTATTCTTTTTATTTTATAATACACTTTTTACATTTCTTGAGAATTTCAAGATCATTTTTTCTATCCATTTCTAAAAAGATAAATCTTAAAACCCAGATAATTTACGTGAAAATTTACCGTCCCGTCTTACCCGGGTAAGACGGCTCTACCCTATATTGTGCAACTAAGGAAAAAGTCCATTTTACGAGTGTGAAGTTTGATGCCCGAGCAAAGCGAGGGCAACAATCACGAGTAAAATATAGCTATTTATTTTACTAGTGCGGAAAACGAGCAATTGCCAATGAGTGTGAAGTTTGCAATACAAGCCAAAGGCGAGTGCTGCAATCACACGAATTGACAATCGCTTGTTCCCCACGAGTGAAGCACCTTATTTTTCTCAACACATCTAGTGACAAGTGTACTTTCCCCGTCTGTTTTGAGACAGGAAAATGGCAACAGTTGTGAAATCAGCTTTTTTCCCGTCTCAATACAGACGGCGAAAGTACAATTTCCACTAGAAGTGTTGGGAAAAATGTTTTTCCTGCGTTGCACACAATTTTTTTCCTACTAGTGGGTCGAAAAATGAATTTGTTTGTTCCGGAGGGGGCAATAAAATACACTTTATAACCCGTTCGTAGAAAAAAGTAATTTTATGTAATTTATGATTGACACAAAAGTTAGTTAGTAGGAAAGGTTTAGATATTAGAATGTACATAATGTTTTACAAATACGATTTTTTAATTTTCTACATTTTAACGAATTATACAATAAGGGTAAATATGTAAATATTTGTATATAGTAGGTTTAAATAGTTTTAGAGTTTAACAAGATATTGTCTAGCGAATAGTTAATGGTGCTACTTAAATCTTGTTACTCAATTAGTATTATGAACTTATCTTAAGGTGGCTTTGCATAAAGATTGCGGCCAGTGGGACATAACCCCAGTGAATGTTTATATTGTATTCTAGGGTAAATATAAGTCTGTAATTAAATTAAAGGTAAAAATCTTATATTAAGGTGGCTTTGCGAATAAACTGCAGCCAAGGGATGTTACCCCAGTGATTTTTTATATTTCATATAACATTTGCATTCAAAAAGTATGCATTTGCATCTTAAGAGTGTATTAAATGTTTATATGGCGTAAGTTTTATGTTAGTTTTAGTTCGATATGTATATATTTGCCGGAATTTTATCTGATGTACATAAAAATATTATACTTTAGTGCCTTTTAAGAAAAATTCGAATCTGAGGTCAATTGAAAATTGTGTGTAAGAGAAAAATGACTGACTGTGTGAAAATATAATTAAAGAAATCTATTGTATGTATGTAGAAAATAAAAATTATTTTCTTGTCTTACAAAACGAATATTTTTCAAAACTAAATTCAAACCCGTATCAATGCGAACTCAAATTCATCTTAACGTCCAAACAAAAGTATAATTCAAAATTTCAAGAATTCGAAAACGTTCGAATTCTCAAAGTACAAAAAACGACCAAATTTGGACCAACAAAATTTCCTAGGATTGACGATTATAACCAACAAAAAAGGAGGAAAAAAAAAGAAGACAACCTTCCAAAACCCCTTTCTTCTTTTTCTTTATTTTTTTCGTTTTTTTTTGTCTTATTTCATATGCACGTACTAATACCTAAGTGATAATTTAATCGTCTAGAAATTTGTATTTTTATAACCTCCACCTCTGAATAAATAAATAAAAATGCGTTATTCCTGAATATCCGCGCGTTAAAGGCCAACTTTTATTGATCTGGATACGCATGCGTATATAGAAAGTTATTTTGCATTCGCGGATTTCCGGTTCACAACGGCAGTTTGCGCTGAAATTCGGGAATATGTGGCGCTAACTGTAATGAAAAGGGTTGAGTGGACCGCACCTACACGTGGGGTTGTTATAGTCATGTAGACGTTCATTCTCAACGACCTGATCAACAAGTATAAACGAAATCACCTCTTCAAAACAGTTAGATCATCTGAAACTATGTGAGTTAACTATAGAAATTGCACTTTCCTCCACTTGTGATATTCATTTTTTTTTATTAAAAAGCTCGTTTTCGTCAAATTTAGAAGAAAAGTGCATTATGTGCTTTCGACTTTTTTTTTTTACGTAATTATTGAATAATAATTTTATTTACTAGATCATCATAGACTGTAAATTTTGCATGGGTTACATAGATTAATTTACACTTGAAACTCTGGTATTTAAGGTTTAAAAATTACAGATTTTTAAATATGGTAATACAGAATTCATTTTACATTCTAACTATCAATTTCATCAACTTTCAAACTGTTTTTTTAATACACATATTGCTGTTTCTTTTGATATTTATTAAATTATGCCATTTTATACTGTTAAAATTTTCGATCATATTGAAATTCTTTTCAGGAAAAGTGAAAAAAAGATTTAAAAATCTTCTTAAGTTTTAGTTTAAAACCTTTTTCCTATCTGGAATTTTTCATTAAATATCACATGAATTTTCTTTCAATTGGATAAATCTTCTGCAATATTACAAATGTTCTTAATATATTGGAAACTTGATAGAAATGCTTTTTAATCGCTTCAAATTTTCTATAAAATCGAATTTCTTCTGAAAACTTATACATTCTGTTAACAAAATCGTCAGAAATATTTCAAGGCCCCTTGCAAGCTTTCGAAGTTGCATGAAATATTTTTTTAAATGTCTGGAAATCTTCTAAACTTTCTGAAAATATTAAAAATCCCTTGAAATATTATAAAATCTATTAAATTTTCCTCTGTTTTGAATTCCGATCAAATCGTCTAAATTTTTGCTCTAAAAAAGCTTCTGGCCAATTTCAGAGAGTTGAACTCCAGGCAATTATAAACGTGCAACCTTGAAAAGTATTTAACTAAATAATATTTCAAAAAAAGAAATAAAAAACGTGGAAAAAGCTTCACATTTTTAAAATTGAAAAGTTTGAAATTATCCATGGAAAATTTGAAAACTAAGGAACTAACTAATTTTGAATTAGGAAATAAAATACTGTATAAAGTGTTAAATTAAAACGCAGATAAATTAGAGAATTGGAAAAGTGAAAAATTTGGAAAATTCACAATCTGTTGAACAGCATAAAAATAAAACGTGGGACTGTATATGATTGAATTGAAAAATTAAAAATATTTTATAATGTTTTTCGCATAAAACATAATTTAATAAGAAATTAGAAATAAATTAGATCCTCAGTTACGAAATAAAATATGAGCTCTCTTTTCTTGTTATTTAGATAGAATATTGGATTGCCTGTACCAGTTATATTCGAATAAACTCATATGAGATAATTTTGCGATAAAGTTGCGCACATATTTATCCAAACTATGAGAGATGAAAAAGAGACTTGGATAAACGTAATGTGCCCCAGGATTGCAGCCCGTGGTTCGTATTTCACATTACAGAAGAAACGAATATGGTTACGTCGGAAAAAGAATTTGCAGACGACTACGATGGAAATTCAAGCTTTCTGCACGAAAAAGAATTTTAGCGCGTGAGTATAAATTTTACTTCATCTTAACAAGTAAATTATTTAAATCCATTATTAATTTGATAATCCTGTCACTAATTAAAGGTCTGGAAGTTCAGATGTTGAAGTCAGATTGAAATTGATTGAAGATCAATTTTTCAAGAAGATTCGTCAACAAAATGGCATTACAGTGATGACAAAAAGTAATTAAAACATTGGCGGTCACATCCTGCATTAAAAATTTAACTCACGTAGAAATTATTCCTTGTGTACCTGAAAAGAAGAATTTTACGATAATGACTGAAAATATACCGAAAAAAAATATATATGCGTCAATTCTGTAGATAGTGCTGTAACGTTTTTCATTAAATTTACATGAATTGATGTTGAGAAAATTTATATTTCAAACAAGGTGGTTTTGAAAAAAATCGTTCTCAAAATACAAAAGCAAAGTACTTATACGATGGCAAGGAAAGATTTTGGCATAATTGTTTAATGAAAATGTCTTTTATTCAAAAAATTCTCCCGTGGCTGTCAATTTTCATAATTTTTTTCTTGGTAGCTTTTTTAACCAGAAGAAAGTTTGTTTTCGAATCGCGGAGAAATTCTTTGATGTTAGAAATAATATCCAACATTAGCAGCAATTTAGATCAATTAAATAGCGATATAGACAAAGCGTTCAATAGAGCAGAAGCTACTAGAAACAGATTGAAAAAAATAGCCCTTGCTCAGCGTGAACATTTAATGAGTTATGCTCTTCTTCGTGAAAATCCTAAACAAATTTTAACAGATAAATTGAATAAGAGATCGGAAATTTCAAAGAAACAGAGATAATGTAAATAGATACGTTACACTTGGGTAATTTTATGATAACTTTTATTATGTTTCATCAGGAAATATCAGACTTAGCGCTATAAGCAAAATCTTCTAAGGCTTTTATTAATAATATGCTTTCTTTTCTAATAATTTTTTGTACATTATAATTCCTAAATTTGAATCAGTGAAATTGCACAGATTCGAATTTAGTAGGTAGGATACTTTTATATTGAAAATAAACACTTTTTATAAATGTTCTATTTTTACTAAAAAATTCAATTTCTATTTTTTCGTTCACTTAAAATACTTTGACAAATTAGGCAAAAACATTATTATCTTTGTACTCAAATAAGATTAGATTGTTTTTAATGTACAAATTGGATCAAGTTTCAAAAAAGACGATAACTCATTGCATTAATTTATATTGGAAATTGTTTTTAACGGCACAAAAGTAATTGATATTGGTGTATACATATGTAATTTTGTATATAATTAATATGTGGGATATGATTGTATTTTTCCTACTAGATGAATTTATTTATACATAGTGCCAAATGAAAGTAGACTTATTAAAATTGTTTTTTAATTTTATAAATTCCAAAATATATTAATTGTAAAATATATTTTAAAAAATACTGCTAAATAGAGCATTTATGAATATTATCTTCAATGATTAGTCAAATATTTTCTAATTATTACGTAAAATTTTACTAGCTCAGATTTATTACCTACTGAAATTTACATTTAGATGGTAATATATATGTATTTACGTTTGAATATTTTGTCTATAGTGCTTTTTAAAGTTTGAACCTTTATATTATATTTATATATGTTAAATAAGAAATCAATAATATTTAATTCCTTTCCTATCGATTCAAGAAAAAGAAGGCGAAGTACCCCTAGGCTAGACAATCATTTACAATATCAAATATATATATTTATATCATATTATATAATATGGAATAATAACATATTCGCATTGCTATGACATTACTTGTGTTGGAATACATATATATTTGGAGCAAAATTCAATATAGTGGGGCCAATAAGTGAAATGAGAGTATATGTAAATATGTATTTTAAAGCGAATGACTCGATTATATGAAAAAAATGTAACCAAAATGTATTTTGCAAAAACGTAGAACGTAAAGAATTTTTTAAGTAAGCGTAGACTCGATTAAAGATTTGATTGAATCAATATAATTCAAGTTAATTTTAATTTTTGTTAAAAATGTTTAATCGATTCTACCAAATATTATCTTGATCCTACCAAATGCGTCTTATGCTGCCAAATAATTTTGTTAATCCAACCAAAAAACATTTATTTGGTGGATTTAAGTAAAAAGTGTTGTGACATGAACAAAATTTTTTGCAAAGTAAACAAAACTGTCTCAAGCACACGATTTGGGTCAGATGAAGAAAAATTTAGTTCACCAAACCAAATTCAACCAAATACAGTAAAAAAAAAATTTGTTCAGCCAAATGAAATTTTTTTTCTGTGCGTATATATACTTCTGCATTATGATTTTAAATATTATACAATGTTTAAAAAAACAAGAAAAATGAAAGTATATCATTTTTAAAACTATATTGTACTTATATCTATCTACACATACATCTATATAATTTTTGCTAAAAATAAATATATAGATATATAATGTGATTATACTCATGGTAAAATTTTAGAAAATACTTTTGAATGTTTTATTTTACATGATGTGATGTTATAATAAATATATAATCATAGGCAGTGATATTTTTCATTCCTGCTTGATTTTATATTCCCTAAATCTTTCGGTTACAAGTTTTATTTAATTTGTGACCTAAAAACTATACAAATGACTTAATCTGGAACAATTTTTACTTTTTATCTGAAACATCCTTTTATTTACTTTTAAATATTCTTTCTTTGGAACTTTGAATTTTTTAAGTTTTATGATCATTAAATTATTTTAATAATTTTTTGAAAATTTAAAATTTATCATTTTTTTAAGAGCGGCCAAAAAAGTTTTTAACATTCAAATTTAATATTTTACATACTTTTAAGCCTTTTTATTTTCTATGGTCCATTTTTGTGTGGAAAATTTGAAGAATGGAAAATCATATACAATAAAAATAACTGAGATTTTCAATTTTATGCAATGATTAAATATAAAATTAGTGCAATTTTCAAATACCAAACGATTTTTATTTATATAAAAACTTAATTCAGGGCTTACAAATTTTTTAAATATACTTTCACCATTATACCTTGAAATTCATACTTTCGATAATAAAGAACAGATGTTTCACGCTCATGCTTTAACATGAATTTATAGAGTAAAAAATGTGTGCATGTACGATTTGATAAATAATTTAATGTCATTCCACGCATTATATACATCACCATAAGCGATTTGAGACAAGAAGATATATAGCAATCTTTTTATCCTATCAGTATTGCAAAATGCGTCAAAAACATGAGTGACATGTATGGAGTTGGAAATAGATTAATTTGTACAGCGTGATTCGGTAAAAATTCAACTTGAATAATTGAATGAATTCTTTATTCACATCTTTGTATTATCACGCTCTTTATTTTTATCGTGTCTCAAAATTAGACTGAAATACTCCGACGTATGACGGGTTGCCTACCCACCAAACTGTTCAAAACTGTAAGTAAATGAAAATGCACAATTACTGTATAATACAAATAGTGGGAGAATTTACGAGAAAAGAACGAATTTAAATCATTTTTCTAAATTCTTTTGATTATTTCGAACAAGTATTTACCTATTATTATTGTATTTAGTTGAATCATATTACCTAATTCAAAACTTAATAGGCTTCTTTTTATCATATTTATATATTTGATCGACAATAACCTTCAATCGGTAATATAGGATTCCTAGTGAATTTGATATTGTAAATAATTATAATTGATTGCGAAGCTGTATTTTTTCATCTTTCCTAATTTAATATACCATCTTCAGAATTCTATTCGTTAATTAGAAAAACTCGAAATTTTTTAAATGTCGGTAAGATTTGAAGTCTGTTAGGTGGTGCCACCAAGCGGGGATTATCTGAACTAAAACTGTCCAGTCAAGTTGTACGACTGTCGAGAGGGGAGAATCGCAGCAGAAAACAGATTCAGTCTTCAGTCCATCACTCCATTGCCCCATTCAGTCGTTATTCAGTGTTCGTTGGCCCAGCTTTGGGTTTAATATGTTTTGATGTAGTGCGGTGTCTCGTGAATACGACAGGCAACGTCCCTAATGTAAATATTGCAGACACGACAAGGAATTATTTGAAATGGTGTTTGTAGATCAATGAGAGTTGTGTCACTCTTACACGCTGAAGTGAAGTGCAGAAAAGTGTTTAAATTTTCCGGTAATACATAAAAATCGAGTGTATGTGTATAATCTTCATCTTAATAGAATTCTGTGCCTTTCCTTTTGGGTATATTCGAACTAAAAATGGTAAGGACCTCAAAAATTATTTTGATATTTATTTTCACGTTTTGAAAATGTTTGAATATTGAATAAATTATATTAATTTTGTATGTAATTTAAATTTTTTATTGATACGTTTTATTTAGTTTATGGTGATTCCGTTTCCATGGCAATAGGGGTTCTAAACTATTTCAATATAACATATATGTACGTGTTTATGAACACATTTTAAATTTTTTGCCTGTGTTGCAATACTCAACCACCAAATCTAGGTTACATGAAATCAGTGTTACCTGCCAGTTGCGAGTATTGTCAGTAGAAATATTTTGTAATCTGACATGCAGACATTTCAAGTTTGATGTTTATATCGTTTTTCATCTGTTCTTTTCTAAATTAATGACATAACTCCTTATAGAACAAGTTTTATAGTGACGCTTTTTGGAGTAATGCTGAAAAAAGAAATATTAATGTTCATATCCAGTAAGTGAATTTAATATTATAAACATTTGACTAGATCATATCTGAACATAATGCTACTTAATTTTTACATTCTCATTATATGACAAGGTATTGGTTTTATTTAACCTTAAAAAATACACATATTTTTGTAAACATGAATAGTCTCAGGATTTTGCAAACAGACTCAGAAAGTAATTTTGTTCATTGAACAAAATCGCTTTGTTGAGGTTACAAAGTATTTTTTTTTTTTCATTAATACTTAATCAAATTTTTCGGTTAAATCTAATGAATGCTTCAAATTTATTAAAAGTAATTGAAATATTTGGTTTGATAAACCAAATTTTATTAATCAAATAATTTTCTCAGATCAACCAAACATTATTTTGTCCGTATAATACCAAAATACTATGGATGAGTCAACAAATTTTTTTTTTATACAACCAATTCTTTCTCTAAGTGCATAATCTGGTCTCAAATCGTATTTCTGTGACAAGGTGAAAAGTATTGGAGGCAAAAAATTTCTCTCAATTAGTGGGCAGCAAAAAAGCTCCTTTCAATTTTGAAACAACATTGTTTCTATATGAGCCTTTTGTCACTGCAATAATTAATGACTGAACTAACAGTCAAATTGGCACAAAAACTACTCCATATCGAGCCATTATTGTTACTAGTTTTATTGTAATCTGTAATCATCTGTTATTATTGGGTATGTCGCTTGCAAAATTCTTTTTGAAAAATTGCTTCAGGAACAATAAGTATTTATTATTACTTATTGGCACAGATTTAAATGACTTTTTCAGTAATTTGGTTCTCCTAAAAGATATAATTAACACACATATTTCCTATTGAATTTATTTCCATACATGACGTGTTTTTAATGTTAAATTTTTGTTTTTCACACATTTTTCCAATATTTAAGTATCTCTTAAAGTATTCAAGTTCATTTATCTCATTCTAAAAATTGTCTTAAATTAAAAAATCAAAAAAATGTGATCATTGGTATTCGCTTTAACAAAAATGTTTGGCATTGAAACTTTATGTTAATTCTACGAAAGAATTCATCGCTAACAAAACGTTGCAACCTTCAGGCATTAAATTTTTTCTAAGTAGATATATAAAATATAATTAGTGCACAAACTAATTACAATGTCATAACGCAAGCAAATACCTAATTAAAGCGCGGAAAAACTAAATCACAATCAAACATATAACCCAACTTAAGTCTCCAACATTTTGTTTTACAACAAGAAAATTGTTTTCAATATTAGTTACACTTTTTACTGCTTAAAAATATCGCTGAAAATTCACAAAAATATTTAAAGTAGTGTGTCATAAGGAATAAGATATATGGATCTCATATTATGAATACATAATTTATTATTATATGAATTGCCAAAAGAAAACTAAATCGGTTTAACCTTTTCACTTATTTTGATGAAATACTTTTAAAAAGTCTATTCAATTATAAAGTTTTTAATTGTCATCAAGATGATTATTACATTATAGTTGTGTTTTCTAATAAAAAAAAAAGTATTTTATAAAAATATCAAATTTAATTAATCTTTTTTTTATAATGTCCTAAGAAAATCTAGAAAAATGCAAATTCTAGCCCTGAAAAACCTGGAAAAATCAGGGAAAAAATTATAGCAGCCTTGTAAACGAAATAAAAAATTCTGCCCTGTTTAGTCATAATTTTGTATCCATTCAGATTTCTTCATCAAATTAATAATTTGGTTGGAACAAAGAATCATTCTCTCAAGAAATTGAAGGCTCTTCTTTAATTAGGATAAGAATAGTATAGTATAGAAGGTTAGTTTATCCATGAATTCTTTCATTTGCCAGATGAATCTAAACATGTATCACTTGCATTGGTATCTCAATAGCAGCTGATCGTAAAATCGAAACCACGTGGGCACTTTTCTGTTGCTAGGGGTCAGGAAGCAACATGCAAGTCAATCCTAAACAACGATTAATTCCGCAGCATCCAAATGGCGACATTGGTAACAATTGAGCTCCCGGAGCCAGTGCAAATTCTATCATTTATTTAGACAATTTAACATGTTCCTGGAACAAGCTTGTAGCATTTTGCTGGATAATGGACGCGCATGCGCTTCCATACTAGTCGATATTTCTACCAATACCAATACTCGGTTGCCAACCAGGTGCACCAACACGCGAAAATAACATTGGTAACTGTTAATGTTAATACGCAGATTATTTTCACCTGTTCTGCGTGAAATTTAATTCAAATCATCCTCAGCTCTAGAATTTTTATATTAAGAATAACGAGACGCTTTTTCATTTAAAAAAAAAACGAGAATTCGTTGATAAAATACAGAGAAAAAACATATGATACTTTAAAAATTAACAAATTTTATTGTTTATAAGTTTCTACCTGTTTGTGTTGAAATTACATAAAATTTTGTTTTTGAAATTTGGGAAATTTTAGAGGAGATAAAAACAGACGTAGATAGACAACTTTTGGTTTGGAAAATGAAAAAAAGTTCAATTCTAGCAAAATCTACCGAAATTTTTTTTTTCATTATTAAAACTAAAAGTAAATCATCTACGTCCGTTTTTATCTCCTCTTCCATTTCTTAAATTTTGAAAACAAAATTGAATGTATTTTGAACGCAAGCATGTAGAAACTGGACCAAATTGTTCACATGGACTTGCTACTTTTCTCAAGTATCACATATTCTTTAAATTTGAATCAGTCAAAATCTACTGATAGTTTGCTGCGAATTAGTCAAATTTCACTGATTGCTTAAGGGGGGAGATACCTCTAGAACCCTTAAAAAAGCAGTTTTTTTTCAATTTTATTCTGGCAGAATGAAAACGAAGCAAGTCCGGATTTTTTGCATATATTAGAAGGCATTATTTAACTTCAAGAAAACAATTTTTTCATCTTAAAAAAATACAAAATGGCGGAAATATGACGGATCCCGTCGATAGCGTCGCTGCTAACATTTTTTGCGGTCGTCAACTTCCTGATAGGTTTTTCATCTGAAACGATAAAAAAAATTTTTTTATAAATCGGGAAGCTTTTATCGAGTGCATAGCAAGGGGGTTTTGGGAATTTCGAAAAATTGGGTATATTTTCATGCGTTTCGTGAAAAAGTGCCATTTTTACCCGTGTTTTTTGACATAAAAATAGTTAAAAAAACTGTAGAAATACTATTTTTCTCGAAAAAGCTCCCTACCACACACTTGAATATAGAATTATCTATAAAATACCGTTTCATTCAAGTAAATCGGTTGAATAGTTTGCTCGCAATCTTGACGGCCGGATAAAAAAAGTTAGTTTCGAGAAAACGAGCCTCAAAGTTTTTGTACATGAAAAAATATGTTCCATTCAACTTACGGGTCATGAATGTATTTGGAGTAGACCAATAGAACTTTGGGTTTGTATTTTTGAATATTTTTTCAATCGATTTGAGCAAAAAAAAAATTTTTGATTTTTTGTAAGTTCTAGAGATATCTCCCTCCGTAAGTGAAAATTAACTGATTGAACAGTGGAAAATATTTTTCATTGATGAATCATTTTAAAAAGGTAAATCACTGATTCAATCAGTAAAAATTTGACTGATTCGGATTCAGAGAGTGCTCTTAATCACATATTTGCAAACATTCAGAAAAAAGATGTGGTTGAATAAAAGAAAATTATTTGTTCGAAAGTCTATCTTTGATTTGAAAATAGTACATTGTGCAGCTAGGGGAAAAAAAGTTTATTTTGCGAGTGTGAAGTTTGATGCCCGAGCAAAGCGAGGTCAACTATCACACGACTGAAATAAGTGTTTTTTCCGTGTTGCACACGATTTTTTTCCTACTGGGGGGGTCAAAAAATGGATTTGGTTGCCCCGCAGGGGGCAATAAAATGTACCCTATGACCATTTTGTTTATTTTTTCGATAGTTAAATAGTAAATACTGCAATTCAACTCTCAACACCTTCAAAAATAAATTGTATTATTTACTATATTGCCTTTTGAAAGCAAACTGACCATTTGAAATGGCACTTTTAACTATTTTCTCTTTTACCTCTTTAAAAATGATTCCTTTATATTAGTTTTCAAACTCTTAGTGTTTGGGCTTTCTTCCTACGTATAATATTCCTCATTCCATTATCAATTTTAGTTTTTATTATAACGTGACATATTTGAAAACATGTCTGCTATTATATTGAGCCAAAAATTAAAGAATTTGTATTTATTTTTGGTTGTTTTGGCATTGGGTAAGTTTCTCCTTATTTTCTTCATTTAAAAATTATCAATGATAGATTGGAGAAACTGATCCTATGCCAAAACAACCAAAAATGAATACAAATTCTATAATTTTTGGGTCAATATAATAGCAGACATGTTTTCAAATATGTCACGTTATAATAAAAACTAAAATTGATAACGGAATGAGGAATATTATCTGAAAGAAAACTAATATGAAGGATTCATTTTCAAACACGTAAAAGAGAAAATACGTTTATATGTTTCTGTACATCTGTCTGTATTTAAACAGTGTGAGATTGTGTTGAATGGTCCTGTGTTCAAATTAAAGTAGGTAAATCAAATTTAGCATCGAAGAGGATGCGTAGGCAGAGAAATCTGGTTCTCTAGGTCACAACACTTGTGCCAATAGAGTGTCTTTTCGTCTGTACCCATTTAATGATCATACAAAGTCTGCATTTTCTCACAATCATGATTGGGGAAAAGTGAAATTTGCAAACCAGAAAAACGTGTATGTAGTAAACGTGATATCAGCAACTTGCTGCTTGATATTGATAGATGCTCCATGCATCTATTTGATGATACATGCATCTATTAGATTATTCCTGTATTTATAACCTTCCCGATAAATATAAAATAATACTTGTGAAGATATGCATACTATTACATACCAATTAAAAGTGAAGGTATTCATGAAACACGTGTGTGCCAAATGAAAATAACATAGTATGTATTTTATTAAAAGTACGTTTCTTTGCTTGAAATGCATTTTGCACTGTTCTTTGACCGGAACTTGAATATACCGATATGAAGAAAACATGTTGTTTGCTGGAGAATAACGAACTGGGTAACTGTTTGCTCTTAGTCGAGCGCTAGTATGAGAGACAGAGATAGTCGTTCGGTTTGCGCCAATGGGCAACAAGAACCGCAAAGAGAGATGCTGTAGGACCGGCTTGGCATCTAGCAAGGGGACAGGTAGTTAGAGAAAGAGAATGCTAAAATTATCAGAAAGAGTGACGAAGAGAAGAGATGACCCACTGCTTTCAGCCACAGGTACATTCCATAATGGGAGTGTGTTAAATGTATTCAATACATGTCTGCATCTTCCCAGCAACAGACACAAGTGTACATTGAATGTACGTATAACCTTCTTATGGAATAGCTACAGCAACAGTAAAAATCAACAATTTTATCCAATCTTATTTTCACTCATTCGCTTGTTGTTCCTGAGGCCAGTCAGCGGCACATGCCACAGCCCTGCAGGCAACGGTTATGGTTACACGAACACGCGCGCTAATCTTCCTTTTCCTTACTTATATTATAGATAATTATGGGTACGAATGATTTATGAATTTACGAATATACTATTTTAATAATCCTATTGACTAAAAACTTTAAACAAAAGGTTTGGAGACGTTAGAAGCGAAATTTATAGTACTGAGTTTCATCAGCATTATCCGTATACGATTAATAGAATATTGTTGTGCATCCATGTTATTATTGGTGATTTGTATAAAATTTCATTTTTCTTATAGGGAAGACTACAAACTTGTCGGGTTAAGGAGATCCGCCACCTTTAATATTTTTATTTTTTGAGTTTAGACCTTCCATATAATTTTTTTTATGTTTAGTACCTTTATTTAGAAAAGTTTTGGGTTTTTTTTTAATTCCAGCACCTTTACGCATTTTTGAACTAATAATTTTGAGTTTTTTGGGCATTTTTAACATTTTTTTACTTTAAATAATTTTTTTGTTTTTTAACCAATGGTTATAATTTTTTTTTTTCCTTACAATGTGTAGCAACTTTTTGAGTATGGAAATCAAGGTAACATGACTGAAAAAAAAGTTACAAATAAAATATAAAAATGAATAAAAATAACCCAAAATATAAAAAATAATTTTGTGTATTTTTTTTAGCTAAAGTGCTTTCCATATCCAAAAAGTTGATACACATTATAAGGAACAAAATAAAAAAAGAATTATGACAATCGGTTAAAAAATAAAATAGTTAAGGTTAAGGGGATCCACCACCTTTAATATTTTTATTATTCGAATATTTAAAGAATTTGAAAATCTTTCTGTGGAAAAAAAGACGCTTTCGACTGCGCATCTGATACGCGACTACTTAGTGATCCTCCGATAATGTAGGCAGTGACAAAAATTTCAAACACAACTAATTAATTTTTATTATTAATTAATTTTTATTTTATTTTATTAATAATTAAATTTAATTAAAAATATAATTTTTTTTATATTTAGTACCTTTATTTAGAAAGTTTTTGGTTTTTTTTTAAAATTCTAGCACCTTTATGTATTTTTAAACTAAAAATTTTGATTCTGTAATATTTATTTTGGCTTGGGGTCAGCTTAGTTTCTAATTATTTATGTCATCGAGGACATAAACATTAGGAAGGCAAACGTTTCGGCCACAGATGGGGGCCCTCTTCAGTGCCAATTAGCTTAATTGTAACCTTTAAATATTTATTAACTAATACATGCAATTAAGAAATATATGGTATTTTTTGTTTTTTTGTTTTTTTCTTTTTGCTTATTAATTAAAAATAGAGTACACATGCAGAAAAACTTATGAGTAAGTGAGTTTCTAGGTGTGAAGAACCAGGCCGTTCCAAAAACTGCTCCAACAAGTAATCCTCTCCCACAGGAACCGTGAAAAATGCGGCCGCGGAACGCACTCCCTCAAGGGCACATATATAAACACAATTATTTCAAACCAGAAAGAAACAACACACGGGAGAATATAACGTGGGTCCTTGGTAAAGCACGCACAGCAAACCACACATATGCACGAGCACCAGAAGTAAAGGACACTGAAGTTAAAACAATCAGAACATCTAGCCATGTGGCAGAGTGGTGGACTTACATCCGTCTGTCATCTCTGTGGTTTTTGAGAAAATAAATAAATTTTTCTGTACCAATTGCAATGTTCTGATTGTTTTAACTTCAGTGTCCTTTACTTCTGGTGCTCGTGCATATGTGTGGTTTGCTGTGCGTGCTTTACCAAGGACCCACGTTATATTCTCCCGTGTGTTGTTTCTTTCTGGTTTGAAATAATTGTGTTTATATATGTGCCCTTGAGGGAGTGCGTTCCGCGGCCGCATTTTTCACGGTTCCTGTGGGAGAGGATTACTTGTTGGAGCAGTTTTTGGAACGGCCTGGTTCTTCACACCTAGAAACTCGCTTACTCATAAGTTTTTCTGCATGTTTACTCTATTTTTAATTAATAAGCAAAAGAAAAAAAAAACAAAAAAACAAAAAATACCATATATTTCTTAATTGCATGTATTAGTTAATAAATATTTAAAGGTTACAATTAAGCTAATTGGCACTGAAGAGGGCCCCCATCTGTGGCCGAAACGTTTGCCTTCCTAATGTTTATGTCCTCGATGACATAAATAATTAGAAACTAAGCTGACCCCAAGCCAAAATAAATATTACAGAATTATAACTGTGGGTCAATGTAACAAGGAACATGTACGGAAACATGTCACGATATAAAAATTTTGAGTTTTCTTTTTTACATTTTGGAATATTTTTATTTATTTCTTTATTTTATTTTTAACTTCTTTCAGTCATATTACCTTATTTTTTATACCAAAAAAGTTGCTACACATTGTAAGGAAGCAAATAAAAAAATAATCATGACAATTGGTTAAAACAAAAAAAAATTATTTAAAGTAAAAAAATGTTAAAAATGCCCAAAAAGCTCAAAATGCTTAGTTTAAAAATACATAAAGATGCTGGAATTAAAAAAAAACCATAACCTTTCTGAATAAAGGTACTAAACATAAAAAAATTGTATGGAAGGTCTAAACTCAAAGAATAAAAATATTAAAGGTGGCGGATCCCCTTAACATTCATTGCTCTCCGAAAATTGAACAGAACGTGTTATTGATGTGTTCTTTTCTTATTCCGAGTCCCGAACTATAATACAAGATATTTTTATGTACAATTATTATTTCAATCAGACAACTAATTAGTAATTTAATTATTTACAACCAGTTGCATAGACTGCTAAAAAATGCAGGAATAGAAAGATGTTAGGATTGAAAAAATTTTATAGTTCTATTCATTGCCATTTTATGAATTTCAAAATAAACGATTTATTATATGCAACACACGGCAAAATCATGTGCGTAAATTTACACACTTTAAGTGTGTAAATCGCTTGTCACAGATTTAAAACGTTTCTACACGCTTATAATGTGTATTCTTGACTTTTTAATCATCACTGTTGACAATTTAGTTATCACCAGTCATATATTTGATTTTCATTTACAGTTTCCCTATATACATCAAGAATACACATTATAAGCGTGTAGAAATGAAAGAATACACACTTTAAACGTTTCATTTTAAACGGATTTTCCGTTTAAAACGACACACTTTATCCGTTTTAAAATTAACACACCGAGAAACGTTTTAAATCTGTGACAAGCGATTTACACACTTAAAGTGTGTAAATTTACGCACATGATTTTGCCGTGACAAGGAATAAAAATAGTTTTTTTCCTTGAAAATAGTTATATCTGTAGAAGAATCTTTTATTCATTGAGTTTCTGCTACGTGCGAATTACAGGCGTAGATAGCTGCCGCAATAATAGAGAATATCCACTTTATTTTTCATAAAAAACATAAATTATTCATTTATTCCAGTTATCATCTAAGAATTTGTCAAATATTTTTGTTTGACAACTTTGCCTTCACTGTGAAGCTTCAGTTATTCTCTGAATTTGAGGCCGTTTGGACTCGAATCAATCCTATTTTTCATAATTACGTGATAGAATAATGATTTTTCTATCAAAATAAAAAGTTTCTATACTGTAAATATATCGATTTATATCACAAACATTATGTTCCGGTTATTGAATCTTCCATTCTTTCGTCGTTAAAACTGTTTTTTCTAAAAAAAAATTGTTTGTAGGGCAAAATTTTTAAATAATTGTAAGTAGGACTTGTATCGACCCTTTGGTAAATGTTTGTTTATTATATGATCCCTCTTATGAAATTGATTTATTCTGTGCTAAAAAAATAATAATAGTTAAGAAATAATAACGTTAATTCTAAAAACGACATTGCCCTGGTGGACATTTTTGCCCTGGTCTACCTTGCAAATACGCAGAGAAAAATATTTGTCAAAAATTACCAAACTATTTGATAACGCATGATAAATTCTGAAAATACGTACTTTTTTAATAATTCAATTTATTTTACCATCTATATGGGAATTTTTATCGGTAATTTAGCCTATTCTATATAAATCCTAATAAATGCTGAATTATTAGAAAAAAGTACGTAGCTTCAGAATTTATCAAACGATCACGGAGAAAACAAAATGTTGCATTAGCCAACCGGATTGTTGATATAGAACTGATAAGATTTTTTTGTTGTACCAACAAATTTTTAGTTTTACCAACAAACCTATTTGTTAAACCAATGAAAGAGTTTGTTAGTGTTTTTTGCTGGGCAAAAATTTTTGTAAGGAGAACTAAAATTTTGTTGGGGCAGAAAAAAAAAGTTTGTCAGTTCTATATTTTTCTCCGTGTTTCCAAATAGTTTGGTAATTTTTGACAAATATTTTTCCCCGTGTATTTATCGTGTGTTAATTATGTACTTGCAGTTCTGAACGTTCATTGAACGATGGAAAATATTTTTTTTGAAAACTAAATGATTAGTTTTTAATCCAGAAAATGAAAAAATAGTGTATTGTTCATGAACGACTGTATATTTGAAGGGTCCTAAATATAAAAATAGTAATTAATTTTCTTATGAACATTTTTTTTTATCGTTCAATGAACGTTCAAAACTATAAGTACATGTGTTAATTTTATTTGGTAGAATTTTGTTCCTTCTGTGTTTCATCACAAATGAAATAAACTATATATGAATAAAATAAATTGTAGTTAATGGTACTTTATGCTTTACTACTTGAAATTGATATTTTAAAATTTTTTCATCATTCTACAAAAGCTATAGAAACTTTAGAGTTGATGCTTTGCCAGAGGAAGTTATACACACTGGAAGAAGTTTTAATCAACATTTTTTGATAAACAGAAATATTTTTCATAAACAGTTTCCTTGTTTTCTGATGAATGAAAAACATTTTATAACTCAGAAGGAAATGAATGCCTTTGGAAATTTCCATGTGTCAAGATATACAGGTATACTGTTATCATCACAATATACAGCCTGTGTCAATAATTAGGGGATTGTCTCAAATTAATTTCACGCTTACGTGACACTCCTTGAATATTCTTGGTGTGATAATAATAATCTTTCAAAAGAACAATGCAAAAAAGGTGAATACAATCAAAAGATGAATAATCACCCATAATTTGTGCTTGATTTTCTGCTTTTACATTAGATTACGACTTTTGTCTAAAATAATATGTGGCCTTCATCGATAATTTTAAATATCTCATACTATAATTCCTTATTGTGAAAGAATTGGAAAGTGAATTAGAAGTGGCCTTAGATGAGATCACAAGTGTTTTTATTTGATTGGTAACCTTTTGTCATTTTTGTATAAAAACACGAATGAAAACATTTTTCGCAATTGGGAATGTCATTTATCAAGAAAATACCTATTTTGCTAGATTATAAGAAACATAATGTTTTATTTCTGTGAAAGTTAATTTGGCATGGGGTCAGTTCATTTATTAATTATGTATGTCATAAAAGACATAAACATTCGGGACCCTATTGAAAAACTTGACTTCAAAAACCATGTCAAAAACGTGATAAAGAATGACGTAAAAAATTACGTCAAAAAGAACATCAAAAACGTTGTCATGAATTGGGACAGTTTTTGACATCGTTTTTGACTTCACTTTGACCTAATTTTTTTTTAAATACAAGCAGGACCGTAAACATTTTTACCACTTTTGCACGAACGTACTATTTATTATGACTATAAGTTGAATATTAAGGAATGTTAAGGAGACTTGTGATTGCGGAAAATAAATACTTCCATACCTTTTAACTGTAAACTTATTTTATTTAATATTTGAACTTTATAAAAACTATATCAGTGCATAATAAAAAATTAGGTCAAATATCAAGTCAAAAGCGATGTTAAAAACGACGTCAAAAACTGTCCCAATTCATGACAACGTTTTTGATGTTCTTTTTGACGTCGTTTTTGACGTAATTTTTTACGTCATTCTTTATCACGTTTTTGACGACTTTTTTCATGTTTTTTTTTTGTCATGGTTTTTGAAGTCAAGTTTTTCAATAGGGGAAGGCAAACGTTTCGGTCACAAATGGGGGCACTCTTCAGTGCCAGATAAATTTAAATTCACATTAGAATATTAAAAACTAAATACTAATAGCTAAAACATGCAGATTCTATAATTATTTTGTTTTTTTTTGTTTTGTCCTCTTACTAATTAATTAAATATGAATATACAGTACAGGAACATGTACAGGAAAATGTCACTATATAATAATGTTTTATATCTTGCCTGATCGGAATTACTCTTTTCTGTTTTAGATGGTGCGAAGTGGAAAATTAGGTTGAAGCAATGAGCAACAGAATGTGGAAATAGAAAATTTGAAAAGATGTCTAAGATCGGCGCATAAATGTTGGGTAAAGCTAGGTCGAAATAGGAGGTGGAATAGTGGAAGGAATGGGTGCTGGTATGGGCAGAACTGGCACGAGCGGCGGTGGTTTCCTCGAGGCTCTTCCTACAGGAACACCATTTCACGTTGCTATGTTGGGTTTGGATAGCGCCGGTAAAACGACGGCACTGTATCGTCTCAAGTTCGATCAGTACCTCAATACCGTGCCTACGATTGGTTTCAATTGCGAGAGGGTTCGTGGTATCATCGGTAAAGCCAAAGGTGAGGATCTATTCGAGGGGTAAAAGAAATCTTTCTACACGGAAAAATATAGTTCAGTAAAGTTTATAGAACTATTCACAAGTTGGGGATACAGAAATTTACGAAACAGAATTCTAAAGAATTTACAGAACTCTGTTCCATAAATTCCTGATGCCCAACTCATGATCAATTCTATAAACTTTATTAAACTATTTTTTTCCGTATAAAAAAGGGAATTTACTGGATTCTTGGGGATTTGGTCGATATTTTCAGGAAATCAATAGAACTATAATTTATTCAAATAAAATTTAAGGCGCCACAGTTGAACTAAAGTGTTTGATTGTTGGTTAAATTGTGGCACTGCTAATTTAAATGGCTTCTACCTTTGAAGAAAGTAAAGACGCATGCTATAGATTCAATAGCATTTTTTTCAGTAATAATTTTAGATACGTGATTTTTTGAAATTTTTCTTTAAATTATTAATTTTTTGAATGGTGAAATTCTTTGTTACATCCTTTATGGGTTTTAACTTGAGAATATATACTTTATTAAATAATTAGTGTTGTTATCCTCTATAGTTGATATTATGAAACTTAATAAATTAACGATCGATGAGGGTAAAATATAAGAAAGAAAAATCTTTCTAGTTAAAATTTTGCTACGTTTCATTGGCTATGGGTTAGTTTACCTCATCAGGCTTTATTGAATTAAAAAAACACCTGATTAAGACACACATAAAAAATTATACATAGAATTGCAAAAATACATAAAAAAGGTCAAAATTTTAATTATAAAAGTCGATTAAAAACATTTGTATTAATCGCAGGACAATTTTCATAATTAATTTTACAGACAATATTAGTTTGTTAAGTTTGTTCCCATTTTTAGTAGAATCTTTGCCTACTTTTATCAATGAATTTAAATTTTAATTCCTCCTAGTGTAGAAATGTTTTTGAAGTCACTGATAAAAAAATTACCATATTTTTACACATGTATTGCTGTTTTAGTTGCGATCATCATAAAGTTCATTCAAAAAAGTAAAAGTATATTCAAGACGATTCAATTGTTTTCTCTCAAGGCCATGGATCAACCAGATCACGTGACCAAATTCCTGTAAAAGTTCGTGTAAGATAACTTTTTTATTTTACAAAATATTTTCCTGAAAATTTGGAAAATACAATAGAAAACGATAAAGAACGTCTGTCAACTTCGTTCGAGTGAAAATTTTGCAAAAAAAAAAAAAATAATCGATAAGTTTTTGAATTTTTTTCAAAATTTTTACTAAAAAGAAGTCAACAGATATGCTTTATTGTCTTTTGTTACGTTTCCCGAAATTTAAGAAAGATACTTTGTCATTTTTTAAAATTTATTCTGAAATTTCTTGGCAGAATTTTGAATTTAGTGGAATTCATTGAAATTGGATTTTCATTGATGTAATTAAATTATCTTAAGATTTAGTGCGATTTACGTTTAATTTACTGTCATTTATTTCTAATCCAGTTAAATGTCGTAGAATTGGATACAACTGTCTTTGAATTGGATTGTTTTTTTGAAAATTCGATTAAATTGATCTATGTGATTTCAGATTGAATTATTATGTTCAAATTTTGAATTGAATTGGATTCGCTTAAAACACTAAATTCAGTTGAATAATCTGGAAATAATTTTTAGATTGGTTGACTCTACTTAAATGTGTTCTAAATTATATTATAATAATTTATAATCCATCAGCTAAATTCAAAACAATAAATTCGTTTGAGATTCCGCATGGAAAATGTTTTATTATTCATTCGTGAGAGAAAACTTTAATACACTGTTGAAAATTTCTACCGCAATTTCCCAAAACTCGTAGCTAAAATTTTCTACATTTAAAATTTCATAAAATTAACGTGAAATTTGAGGAAATTCAATTCGTTTTTAGTAAATTTAAGAAACAATTTCTCAATTTTCAGTTAGAAATTGCTGAATATCCTGATACTTGTTTCTGGGAATTCTAAAACTTGCCACAGGAAAAATTTTACGTTTTGGGTAATTGAAGTATATATATATATTTTTTTTTTTCATCAGTTGGATAAAATGTTCCAATGTCTGATAAAATTACGTAATAATATTTAGAACGCACCATATCAAAGTTGAAGAGCGACTTAGATAGACGAATAATATGAAAAACTATAATAATCGTTTCAGGCTTGTAATCTGATTTTTTTATGTTTTATTGCTCATTTATACTAACCGTATCAATTTTTCAATTATACTCTTTAGTTTATCGTATTCACGGTGTTTTTTATTGGAATTAATCTTTGCATAATTTAATTCAAAGAATATTATTTTTATCCTGATAGGTATAGTTTTGAAATATATTGAAACAAAAAATCTCTCAGTGTACATGGAAAAAATTAGTTTTTGAAATTTTCTTTGACTGTCATCGACTTTTGGACAGGGCTGAAGTTGTAAAAAATCCATTGATGATTTTAATAATGCAGTATACTTTTCAATGAAAGATTCTAACGAAGTATACGGAATTCTTAAAATTGTTGATAGATTTTTTTACAATTTCAACCCTATCCAAAAGTCGATGAGAGTCAAAGCAAGTTTCGACAATTATTAATTTTTTCCATGTACATGAGACTAAAAAGTTTGTTACAATTGCATAATTTTAAGATAAATTTTATGAAAATTCTATTACAATTTGTGAGTTTTAAGATCGATTTAATGAAAATTCAGTTACTTTTTGTAATATTAAGAAAAATTTCAAAAAGTTTAGTACATTTTTAGCAATACAATTTGATAGATTTCCGAAAATTTCTAAGAGTGTATAATAAGTTAAGAAAAATTAGAAAATAAACTACTAATTTCATTAAAGAATTGACTCTTGATAATGTACATTTGTTTCATTTGGTAAAAAAGAGAAAATTTGTATTTGTCACGTATAGTTTTCTTTACTTTGTATCCAAATGTTGCGGCTGTCATGCCTAATATCATGTGTGGAACAAGATAAGCAGTGAATAGCGATGCGTAAATCGTTTAATGTTTACATCAAGTGATAAGAATTCTGAGTTTCACAAAGTTAAGAAAAATGTTGAAATTTTTTTGGATGATAAACTGTTTCAAGTGTTCTTATTTCATTAGAAGAGTAATTTAGACATCATTTTAATAATTGAGCCGCCACATTGAAGAAGAGCACGTAAAATTATTTGACTTTTCTTGAACGGCCCATAATCATGACAATTTTCAGAATTTCAATCTCCAAAATATATATTCTTAAAAAAAATTCAAGAGCAAAATTTTTCTCCCCAATGAAAAAAAAATTGTAGCTAACGTTATTTTCGAAAAAAATTTGTCTCGAAGCTGTTACGTCGCAAGGTAACGGACAGTGTGATCCGAATAAAAACAACAATAAATTTGTTGTTTGATCCCCGAGCGGAGGAAGGATCAAACAGAGTGGGCTTGTGTCCGTTCGAGGTAAGAAAACCGCCCTCGAACTGGCCAAATCTCGGTGGGACAGGAAAGAGAAAAACGAAATTA
The DNA here is from genome assembly GCA_030998225.1 of Diplolepis rosae. Taxonomy (NCBI): domain Eukaryota; kingdom Metazoa; phylum Arthropoda; class Insecta; order Hymenoptera; family Diplolepididae; genus Diplolepis; species Diplolepis rosae. The sequence continues at coordinate 1,609,870 of JAPYXD010000754.1, read as the reverse complement.
CAAGAGAAAGAAATATATTTTACCACTAACCTTGATTATGTTCCCGTTGGAGTGAGAAGTAGGTGCTCTGGGTTGTAAGATCTGTCTAATTACCGCAGGTGGAACAACACAACTTAGGACTACCGGAGTTTCCGATGGAATTTCCGGGCACGATGGGAATCAACTTGATCCTGAAAGAACGCGAAGTCCCTCGCTGGAGATCCCCTATCCCGGATAGGACGGTGCCGGTTACGCCGTCAGAGGCCCGAATTAGTGGTCGCCGCGACTATTCAAGCTTGACCTTTGGGCACAACCGTTGACCCAAGTCCTGATGCAGGTTGGAAATCTGAACCAGGAGGACTTGGCTGCTCAAAGGTGAAGCTCTGTTTCAACTCAAGATTTAAAGTAGACTGACTCTCTGTCACTCACCTCTCAAGAGCGTACCTGATGATCATCATGAAGAGACGCCACAACAGGGCCGTCCCAACGAGATGTCTTGACCAATTAGGGTTGAGAGGGTGGTTTTTAGCAAATAAGATGCTCCGTAGGGGAGGGGGAATGCTGCCATTAGCAAATTCTCCAGAATCCCGTGAATAGCTGGGGATCTGGGCCCTGAAACAACTGGCGCACAGGCCATATCATAAATCGGAGGTATGGTTTGAATTGAGGTTCAGCTATTAGACTTTATGATGTTTGCCTTAGAACCTCAGTTCGAATTTTTGGGTTAGCTTGATTGCTACCCTCTTCCTTGAATATTATATTCTAAAGCTTTGAACTGTGTGGGCCCATCTCCTCAGTCTAAATAGGAACCCTGGAAACTACGATGACAACGTGTTTATACTAGGTTTGAAGTAAGGAACAATGGCAAGAGTCTCCGAATGACGCCCCAGCACCGCATCCCAAACGATGGTTGCAGGATAATTCAGCGAGAATGTAATAAAAGGTGAATTTTCAAAAGGTAAGATATAAATCGGGTTTTCCCAGAGCAGATGTCTTCTCACTCCATAGAGGACACAATCTAAAAGAACAAAATTTGAATAAGTTGAGATACAAGGTTGCTTCTTTCTTATAACACGTTGTAATAGTAAACTAATGAAAAGATTCGGGAAATTCCTAAAATAATATTAATGACAATAGTTTTAGCTGAAATAATAATAGTAATAATAGTTTCAGGTGGTAACGTAGTGTTTAAACAATTGATTATTGGTAGTAATCTAGTAAGATTGACGATTAATATCTACTTGCGAGTGCCATATACATTTATCTTGTTTAGTTACGACGTGGATCCACGATAATTATTTACTTAACGTACTCGATACAAATAAGTAGTGCATACACACGCTCTCACATATACTTTAAAATATAAGGGACCCTGCTGCATTCTTAATTCAGGCTACCTAGTGTATGATGAAGAGAATATAAAAATATGGTGGTGAAATGCTACATCAGACGTAACATCCCCCTTCTTAAGATGGAAATTCCGCGAACAGTGGATTTTCATCGCGACGAGCGTGTCAAAACTGGCGCGTGGGGCGGGAAGATACAAGTTTGATGAAGCAGAGCACCCCTGGACATTCATGTCGGTCAAGCGATGGTCCCGCTCGGCTCACGGAGGCCAGTGTGCTTTTCATTTACGACCTAATCTAGATAAATCTTGTTCGACAGGGCAGTAACACACTTTCCCTTTGTCTTGATCCAAAATACATCTTTGCTATGTTTATTACAGATTAACTAAAGTATATTATTGTAAGTTCGAGAATGCAGCGGGGGTTTTTTTTTTTGACATAAACTTGAATTCAGAATCTACCCCGTTGGCAGTTTTCCTTATCTTCAAGAATTTATAAATATTTACGCGTATATATACATATATATGTATATATATCTCGTTAATGTTATTATTATTATTATTATTATTATTTTTTTTGTTTTAAAATAGTAAAGTTCACGCGTTAGAGTAGGGAGGAAGAAAGTTTCAATAGTAAGAGAAGTTGAAAGACTGCTGCTGCTACATGCAATAATTTGAGACCTTCCTTTAAGTGTCAAAGTTATTCGATAGGAAGGATATTTAGGCCTATAACATTGAATATTGGAATGTCATGTAAAGGTAAATGCTGAAACAAGTGGTCTTGTGGAAAGTGAGAATAGGTTCTAAAATACGTATTCATGCAAGTGTTGGATATCCTCAACGCGTTGTGCAGCCTTCCTGATGGATCTCCGTTTGCGGCATGAGTACCTAAAACCTAAAGGGGGGAATAAAACATATTCGTTCCTTTTCTTTGGTTGAGCAAGGTTCAGGGTGAGTTACCTGAAAACAGATCATCGATTAGTTGGATATATCGGATTCCGATGTTTCTAACGAATAGTACTTCTTTATTTTATCCATGTGTTTGCGTATCCGACTTCCATCATCCCTCTGTAATACGACATTATTTTTTCCGAGGACCTCTACGACGGTATATGGACCTTCGTACGGATAATCCAGTTTGCCGTCGGTTACCTCTCTCTGTACGAGTACTAGGTCTCCGCTGGCAAACTCTCGCGCGTTTACCTTCTTATCGTAATAATTTTTGGAGCGGAGCTTCGATTGTATTGTATTGTTAATAGCACGCGATCGAATGTCGCTTATATGAGTGATTAATTCCTGTAGGTATGAACCGTAAGTTTCTAGTTCGTCCGTGCTCGGGAAGGAAGATGGCAGCCGCGCGGGCTTGCCGAAGATTAGTTCGTGGGGGGTGAATTTAGTGCTCTCGTGTACTGAGGTGTTATACGAGAGCATAGCAAATGGGATCAGTCGATCCCAGTCCTCATATTCTTTAATGTAATGTTTCAAATAGTCTACCAGCACTTGATGACTTCTTTCGAGACTGCCGTTGCTTTGTGGATGGTACGCGGTTGTAGTCACATGCTGTATCTTAAATATTTTTGCTAAGTTCTTCAACAAATCATTGATAAACTCTCCGCCACGGTCGGTGAGGATTGCTCGAGGGCTGCCAAATGAAGCGATCAGGTGTCGAGCGAAAGCCTCGGCAACCGTCGTTGCACGTTTATTAGGGATAGGTTGTGCGATACAGTATTTTGTCAAGTTATCTTGCATTGTGAGTACGTATTGATTACCATCTGGAGTGATGGGTAACGGGCCCACCAGATCCAAGGCTACCTTATCGAACGCGCTTGCTGGCGTGTCGGTGATTATCATCGGCTGGCGCGTCTTAATACGCACTAATTTGTTTTTTTGGCAACTATGGCACGCCCGAATGAGGTCTTGAATGTCTCTCTTCATTTCCGGCCACACGAAACGGTTTCGAATCCTCAAGTAGGTTTTTGTCACGCCCTTATGGCCACCCACCAGACTAGCGTGGTACTCGCGGATTATTCTTTTCCTATGTTCAGCGGGAGGCACTTGAATTTCTCCAGTGCAAAGTGTGAACGACACGTCACTATCGGAGAATACCGAGCGAATAGTGTTTTTGAGAGTACTCATCGGTAGCCCGTCCAGTCCATCCTCCGACTGCGCAACTCTCACTGTTTTGATGTTCGTTTCCTTTAAGGCGGTCTTTAGACTCAACATAGGCCCGTAGAGGTCTTCCGGAGTTACCGAGTCGAAATGATTGTCTCGAATTACCACGCTGAATATCACGGAACTTCCAACTCGTGAGACGATGACCTGGCCTCTCTTGGGACAGGCCTGAAGCAGACTAGTCGAATCAACATACCCCAAATCGAGGAGAGTACGACCGATAGCTGTGGATAAAACGCAGTCAGCCGCTATAAAATGGGCCCAGTTACTCCTAACCAAGGTTAAGGGATCTCGGGTTATCTGAATTGAAAATCTCGGAAGCGTGGCCGGGCTTGACGTTCCCAAGGGGTCATCAACCCTAAGTGGAGACGAAGGCCGTGAGGCGACCTCAGGCGGGATGGTCTCATAGAGGCCAATGATCTTAGGATTTCTGCTCACAAGCGAGGGGGGTGCCGTGGGCAACTGCATCGGTCGTATCAAAGGCGACTTAGCTGGAGTCGATTGCGCTAGGGGACAACCTGGTGTGGCATCAGACTCGACAGATACCGGGATAACAGTCTCCTCGAGCTCGTGTGAGTAGCCATCAGTTGAGTCGGTATCGGAATGGTGGGGAACCGGTGGTAACAGGATTACAGGGGGCACTGAGTCTTTATCAGCATAAATTTCTCGCTCACAGTTGGTCGGGGTGTCGTTTTCCATTGCAGAATGTACCGCTGGGTAAGAATCCTTGCACGGTGACTCTTGTCTCGAGCGAACCCTACGTTTGTGAAGTGGGTAATTTAGGCCCCGTGGAGAAGGATTTGTGTTGGAGGAGCCACCTTCGGAAGGAAAGAAATCGCTATTTCCGCGAAAATGTACGGAGCGTTTCTTGTGTGAACGATGCCGAGTTTTCCTAGTTGACACATCGCAGAAATCAGCCTCGTCGTCTGATGAATAAGAATAAAGAGGGCAACCCTCAGCCTCCCTGCGTTGTTTTACTCTATTCGCGATACTTTGGTCCACGTCACGATTTTCGTCCGAGATTGTTGGTGTTAAAGCGACTGGCGCCTTTCGCGGCCTACCCCGTTTCTTAGGTTTCATTATCATGGGTAATGACGTCACGTTGGGTATTAATTCAACCGGGTTTCGCGAGAGCGCATCTGCGTTTAAATTAGTTTTTCCTTGGCGGTATTTTATTTCATACTGAAAATCAAGCAAACGCAGACGCCAGCGGAGAAGACGCGAAGACGTGTCGCGCGTGTTATGCAACCAAACCAGGGCTTGATGGTCAGTCACCACCAAAAACTTCCGGCCGTACAGATAGTGCCTAAAGTGCTTGGTAAAAAACACAACCGCCAAACACTCCTTCTCAGTGGCGGTGTAATGAACTTCTGCACGGTTTAATGCGCGCGAGGCGAATGCAACCGGTAGGTCTTCACCGATCTTCCCCTGACTTAAAACCGCGCCGATCGCGATATTAGAGGCATCAGTGGTGAGAATAAAAGGCTGATCGTACTTTGGACACTGTAGGATTGGCTCATTACAGAGCGAGTCACGTAAATCCTGAAATGAAGCCTGCTGTTCCTTTTCCCAAATAAAGGCACGACTCTTCCTCAAGAGATTGGTCAATGGCTTAGCTCTAGCAGCGAGATTCGGGATGAAACGCCGGTAGTATCTAACCAGTCCCAAAAATTCTTTAATGTTCTTTGGGTTCTTTGGAACCGGAAAACTCTTCACCGCCTCGATCTTTTTTGGATTTGGTCGAACTCCAGCAGCCGAAATCACATGGCCCAAATATGCCACCTCAGTCGATAGGAATGAACACTTTTCAGGCTGTAGTCTAAGGCCTGCCTCCAAGAGGCGTTTAAACAGGCAAAAAATTTATTGGTCGTGCTCGTCTAGAGTGGATGCATACACGACGATGTCGTCGATATATACGCAGAGTTCTGATCCCTGTAATCCGACCAAAACACGGTCGATTAACCTTTGAAAGGTCGCCGGCATTCGGTTAAACTCATAATGGCAACTATCGATAGAGAAGGCGGTCTTATGTTTGTCCCCCGACTCCATTGGAATCTGGTGAAACCCAGAGGCCAAATCAAAGACAGAAAAGTATTTCGCTCCACCGAGATGATCCAAAATTTCGTTGATGTTTGAAAAAGGGTACGCGTCTCCATCTGTTTTTTCGTTGAGAGTGCGAAAGTCGATTACGAGTCGCCATCTTTTGTTTCCGTTTTCATCCGCCTTCTTAGGGACAACCCAGACTGGGGAGTTGTAAGGCGAATTCGAAGGTCCGATCACACCGTTTTTTATAAGGTTCAAGACTTGCTTCCTCACTTCCATCTTATGAACTGGTGGGTAACGATACTGTTTGTGGAAAACAGGAACGTTATCCACAGTTGGTATCTAATGGCTAGTACGGTCCGTGCCAGGGAAATAGTCTCCCTCGAGCAAAAAGAGATGAGGAAAGGCTTGCAGATAATTCTGCACTCGCTGCTGTCGATGTGGTCCAAGCTCGTCATAACGAATTTTTTCTCGAATTTGGGCCAACCGTTCGTCGATTGAACGATCAACATTCTTGTCGGCAAGGATGATGTCATCGAGTCCGTCAGATTCGTCGTCAAAGACATCGTACGGCGTCAATTCCTGGGGGGGAACATGTACCTCGACGTCTTTCTCATTAGAGTTTATAGCTAAAGCATAACAAACTCCCTGGTGGACAGACACCGCCGCGTTACCGATAAACACGCCCCCGACCGAGTCGATTAGAGGAAGGTATCCCTCTCCCAAGTTTGCGTTTAATACATCAATGGAAATCACCTTCCGCGTGCGGGCGGGAATTACGTGCGTCTTAATCGGCTCCCGCGGCGGGGGTTGTGCCGAGGCTGACGCCATACTGGCCACGCGATTTGAGGGGCTTTCTTCGATAGAGATTTTACTAATGAATGGGATTGGCTTAATTGGGTTCCTATCTAACACTATCGTATCGTGATGAAACGAGATTTCTGCCTTTTCTTTACGGAGAAATTCCAGACCTAATATACCTTCTCCTGGAAGAGGAAAAGGGTCCCGAAAAATATGAAACTTGGTCTGCGTTCCCATTAGCTCTACATAACATGTACCTATGCTTACGATCCCGTCTGGAGTGATTCCCGTGATCAGGATCCTGTCATCCAAGTGTACGTCTACGTCTCCTGCCAGCGTTAGTAAGTCGGTTAAATTTACAGGGGATCCCGTGTCAACTAAAAGGCAAGCTTGACCTGTGTTGAAATTTTTTGATTTCACTAACACTTCGGGGTACTCGTGGAGGTTAGTATTTCCTTTTGTAGTTGGGACGCTTTCATTATCGTGTATGTAGGAAATGTGGGAGGGGATGGCTGGCTGGTCTTCGTTGCGCTCGCCTCTTGTTTCGTCGGGCGAGCGCTTGTCGAGTTTAAATCACCGGTAGATTTTTCACTCTGTATGAGGGATTGCGCTTGAAGTTTCGTAGGCGAGATCCTTGTCTGGGACAGGTCGCACGGATCTACTGAGTGACGGAGAGTGTTTTCGTCAGATCCGAAAGGCGTATATGGATTCGGCTGTACGTTAGGCTCAGCATACCATGTATTTTCATAGGACGGCGTTGGGCAGAAACCAGGGTAGTCATGTGAAGGATAGTGATCCTGAGGGTAATCACCATAATAATAATTATGAGGTGAAAAAAAAGGGTGTGGATCATAGTAATGCGAGTGCATTTCTGAAGTGGGATACAACGCGTAAGCCGCTGCTTCGCGCCGTGGGTAACGCGGGGCAGACGGCTGGTATGATGGTCTTGGAAAAGCCGAGTTGTTACGAGGAGTCATAAACTGACGATTAGTTTCGGTCAAGCGTATGCTAGGCGTTTGTTCTTGCACTTGTACCTGGTTTCCATGAGAGTAACGCTCTCCATTAGAAAAGGAAGGATGACGCGGCATAGTTGGAGGCGGACGATTAGGTGTCCCGTTAAATGGCCGCGGAAAAGAGGGTGAGTTGGGAAAAAAGGGTGGCACTCGGCCAGGGTGTCGTTCTGTCATTATCTGTTCCTCCGCGCGGGCTACTTCGATAGCCGAGTCAAGACTAGTAGGGTTTTTAATCGTCACGCGCCACTCTAAGTCGGATCTCAGCCCTCTTAAAAAACCCTGAAGAGCAACCTTTTTCGCCAGGTCCATATAACCGTCAATTTTGTCGGCTGTGACCTCGTTGGCAAGGGCAGCTTTAGTTTTGTTAATCAAGTACTGAGCGCGAAGTCCATACTCAGTTACAGTTTCACCAGGATTCATTTTTAGGTGGCTCAACTGAATATGATAGTGGGAGAAGGACAGACCCGTACTTGTAAACGAATCTTTTAGATGCTTCGCGAGTGCGCTAATAGTTACAAATGCACGACCTTCGACGGAGTCTCTCGCCGCGCCACGAAGTTTGGTTATGGTTAATTTGACGAATTTTGCTTCGGTACCTTCCGGGCACATCGCTAATCCCTCCTCGACATCGTAAATAAAATTCCGCAGTGGCATATTGTTACCGTCAAAATGTGGTACCAGTGCAAGTGCCGATTGCAACTGTGTAAATTCTAACAGGGCAGTAGCTGTATCGGGGGCAGACATTTTGTTCTATAGTTTTATGGGGGCGGGGGGAAGAAGTCACTTCCGATAATTAATAACGACTGTTCTCGCGGGTAGCGCGCCTAAATTCCGTTTGAAGTGTAAAAGATTGGTTAATGTAAGAAAGATATTTAAATAATTTTGAACTGTGAATTTTTCCTAACGCGGTCTTCGAACTTCGGCAGACTTCGCGTATTTTAATGCACAATGGATTTAAGTCGTTCACAAGTATTTCCTGTTAAGAATTGTAAGGTGCTTCACGTCGCGGTGTTTGTTGTATTCCTAATTGAAACGTGCTATTATCGAGGCTTGACACTCGCGACCAGAGGGAAGATTAGGTATACGGTTTTTTAACTAACATTGACACAGAGGGTACATGAAATTGCAACACTATTCACATGTATAAATTCTAGCAGACTCATCAATTATTCATAATTAAAATTAACACATTTTTAAATAATATATATATGTATATATAAAGAATAAAAATATATTAATAGATAGAAGATAAGAAAGATCTTGTATTGAAATTATAGATTTATACAGAATCAGTTTCAACGCTTGGCAGAAATGTTTTGAAAATTATTAAGTTAGCAGACAGAAGGTACATGAAGTTCCAACACTATTGGCTTATATAGATTCTGGTAAAACTCATTGATTATTCGCAATTAGAATCAACACATATTTAAATGCTATATAAATATATTAGAAAATAAAGATAAGAAGGATCTTGTATTGAAGTTACAGATTTATACGAAATCAGTTTCAAGACTTGACAGAAATATTTTTTTTTTTTTTATTATTAAATTAGTAGTTTGAATGATATTTTTTTTTTATATCTGTTAACATTAATAAGAGTTGAAATTCTTGATTCTGCTTATTAACGAAGTAAAGTTGTCAACACTTAGAAAGGCCAGATCGGGTTATTGACACACTACCCCACACTTAGCACCAAAAATTTAATCACACTGTTACGTCGCAAGGTAACGGACAGTGTGATCCGAATAAAAACAACAATAAATTTGTTGTTTGATCCCCGAGCGGAGGAAGGATCAAACAGAGTGGGCTTGTGTCCGTTCGAGGTAAGAAAACCGCCCTCGAACTGGCCAAATCTCGGTGGGACAGGAAAGAGAAAAACGAAATTACAAGAGAAAGAAATATATTTTACCACTAACCTTGATTATGTTCCCGTTGGAGTGAGAAGTAGGTGCTCTGGGTTGTAAGATCTGTCTAATTACCGCAGGTGGAACAACACAACTTAGGACTACCGGAGTTTCCGATGGAATTTCCGGGCACGATGGGAATCAACTTGATCCTGAAAGAACGCGAAGTCCCTCGCTGGAGATCCCCTATCCCGGATAGGACGGTGCCGGTTACGCCGTCAGAGGCCCGAATTAGTGGTCGCCGCGACTATTCAAGCTTGACCTTTGGGCACAACCGTTGACCCAAGTCCTGATGCAGGTTGGAAATCTGAACCAGGAGGACTTGGCTGCTCAAAGGTGAAGCTCTGTTTCAACTCAAGATTTAAAGTAGACTAACTCTCTGTCACTCACCTCTCAAGAGCGTACCTGATGATCATCATGAAGAGACGCCACAACAGGGCCGTCCCAACGAGATGTCTTGACCAATTAGGGTTGAGAGGGTGGTTTTTAGCAAATAAGATGCTCCGTAGGGGAGGGGGAATGCTGCCATTAGCAAATTCTCCAGAATCCCGTGAATAGCTGGGGATCTGGGCCCTGAAACAACTGGCGCACAGGCCATATCATAAATCGGAGGTATGGTTTGAATTGAGGTTCAGCTATTAGACTTTATGATGTTTGCCTTAGAACCTCAGTTCGAAATTTTGGGTTAGCTTGATTGCTACCCTCTTCCTTGAATATTATATTCTAAAGCTTTGAACTGTGTGGGCCCATCTCCTCAGTCTAAACAGGAACCCTGGAAACTACGATGACAACGTGTTTATACTAGGTTTGAAGTAAGGAACAATGGCAAGAGTCTCCGAATGACGCCCCAGCACCGCATCCCAAACGATGGTTGCAGGATAATTCAGCGAGAATGTAATAAAAGGTGAATTTTCAAAAGGTAAGATATAAATCGGGTTTTCCCAGAGCAGATGTCTTCTCACTCCATAGAGGACACAATCTAAAAGAACAAAATTTGAATAAGTTGAGATACAAGGTTGCTTCTTTCTTATAACACGTTGTAATAGTAAACTAATGAAAAGATTCGGGAAATTCCTAAAATAATATTAATGACAATAGTTTTAGCTGAAATAATAATAGTAATAATAGTTTCAGGTGGTAACGTAGTGTTTAAACAATTGATTATTGGTAGTAATCTAGTAAGATTGACGATTAATATCTACTTGCGAGTGCCATATACATTTATCTTGTTTAGTTACGACGTGGATCCACGATAATTATTTACTTAACGTACTCGATACAAATAAGTAGTGCATACACACGCTCTCACATATACTTTAAAATATAAGGGACCCTGCTGCATTCTTAATTCAGGCTACCTAGTGTATGATGAAGAGAATATAAAAATATGGTGGTGAAATGCTACATCAGACGTAACAGAAGCAATAAGAAAAACAGTTTGGGCAAAAATAAAATTGATTAATAAAATTATTTTTCTGTTTCAAATTTTTTTATGGGAAATAATCTTTTCTCTTTTAAATGATCCCTTTACTAATAATATTGCTATTCCTAAAAGCAAAATTATCTATTTTTGTGAGTGTACTACCTTAAATTAATTAATTAAATTATAATTTAGTATAACAGAGGGTCGATGCACTTCTGATTATTATTATTATTTTTTTTTAACTAATAATATTTTGTTTTTCTGTTCTAGGTGTTAGTTTTTTAGTATGGGATGTCGGTGGTCAAGAAAAATTACGTCCCCTCTGGAAGTCATATACAAGATGCACAGACGGAATCATTTTTGTAGTAGATTCATGTGACATTGAAAGACTAGAAGAAGCTAAAATGGAACTTACCAGGACAGCGAGGAGCCCCGACAACGCTGGTGTTCCAATTTTGATTCTTGCTAATAAGCAAGATCTGCCTGGTATGTTGATACTCACATTCGTAATAATACTACAATTGCATAATTCAAGAGAAGTATGCTCCCGTACAATGAAAAAACATACGTATTGGTGGCTAATTCGTGTCCATAATATGTTAAAGGTATATTCTCATATGAAATTTGCAAAAAAATTGTCTTTTTAAGGATTCTTTAAACAAAACTGTAGAAGGCATAGTGTAAAGAATCTTTTTGAAATTTATTGATCACTTTTTGAGATACCTAGTTATCTGAAATCAAAAAAGCAAAAACTAATATAGATGGATATCGTATAACGCTCAGTCTTGAAAAAATAATGAAAATTTACTGATTGGTACAAGTTTTTTCAAACAGTTTTAAGAAACGTATTTTTTTTACTAAGAGTAGTTGAATAAAAAATTTGTTCTTCCTTCGAAATTTTCGAGACGCACAGAATTCCGCAAGAATCGCTACTTTAAGGAATTTTGTGAGGTATCCAGAAAAAGTAATATCGTACTGGAATATCCAACGAGAAAAGAGATTGTCATGTAAAAAAAAGTCTTGTGCCAATAAAAAGATTTCTCTACACTCAAAATTTTTATGTTCCAAGCTTTTGTCGATAACAATCCTTTACCGAGATATTTCAATGTCTCACTTTTTTTGGCACACCCAGTATATTACGAACGTATGTGTAATTTGTTTAAATAAAGTTAAGAGCAAAATTGACATGAAGTTGAAAAAGTGACAACTACTTAAATAAAAGAAAACCACGTTGGGTAATATATGAACGACATAAAAATGCTTAACTTACTTTTTAGGTAAACTGTTAAGAAATTTTGTATTTAATTTAATATAAAAATATATGAAGTAATTTGCATATACAGTATATGAAATATAACATACGCTATTATGAATTTCAATATGTATCAAAGTTTCAATAAAGCAGAATATTTTATAGATGTAGTATTATCGTGTACTATATTGACTCTAGGGTCATAAATAAAAAACATTTTTTCATATGAGTTGATAAAGAAACTTTAAAATTGCTTCAGAATAAATATCTCTTTGTTATAAAGCAAATTTGAGAATAAAATACTTAAAAAAACTAATTTCTAGATTCTTTTATAACTCGTAAATTATTAAAACTGGTTGATAATATTTCAAATCAATTTTTTCATCAATATTACTTCATTTCTTCTTTTAATTATATCAAAAATGAAATGCACAGGGATAGACTTGAGCTAAATATTTCTCTTAAGGCCGTATGGTAGGCTCTGACGTCACCAATTCTATACGACCGCTCTATAATTAAAATAATAATTTTAACAAATTTAACATTTTTCTGCATTGCTGCCTTTTCCGGATAATTTTTTAAAATTATTATATTATTAATAAAGCGGTCGTATATAATTGGTGATGAGAGACTTCACCACACGGCCTTAATATGAAAATTCATTATGTGTTTAAATGCTTATGGGTTAAGCTAACTAATTTTTCAAATATCTAGATATATTAAAGAATTTAAAAATGAATTTGTAATATGAAAGAAAATAATCTACTTTATTATTCACATCCTATATTCACTGCAAAAGCAAATTTATAATTGCGTAAAATCAAATTATGTGAGATGTTAATTTTGATATAATAAATTTAATACCTTAGTATATTAAATCCTAATACACGAGTGTATTGTTTCATAAATAATATACAAAGATCTTAAATTTCATATACAAATGCACATGAAATTAAATAATATTCCCAGATGTGTATAAAACACTACAACATACGCAGTCAATCATATAATTATTCAAAACACAAATTCTTGAGTTTTCTTTATATTCTTCATCTTTATAATATTATCCCTAATATAACGTGACATATGATATATAACAAAATTAATTGATATAGATCGTATTCTAAAACTTTATTCATTATGAGATGTTGCCATTGAACTGCTTCATTTTCATTTGTAAGCTATGAAATAAATTATTAATTTTTATGATTTTCATCATTTTTCATTATTTATAGAAATTTTGATATAATCCTTGAATTTATGGGACTGAAGATGATTCCCATATGTGCCCAAAGCGTTTGCTTGCCTTTTTGGTGTTTTTTAAATATACACCTTTGATAATTTAAAAAAAATATGTAGAAACTGATCTCATGCTAAAAGAAAAAAAATTCAACAAATTATCTGTTATATTACTCGAGCATGAATTAATGAGAATCTTAGAATATCAATATACATAATTAGGACTTGTATCGGTCCTCAAAAAATAAATTTCATATGATGTTCTTAATAATTGGCTTTAGGGTCTTAGAAGGTTACATTCTTTCAAACTTTTTGGCTCTGGTCGCACTGGTCGGTGTTCTCATCAGGATTTTTATTTCTAAAATATCAAAAAAAGTAGCTAAAATATTGCACACATGGGCCATATTTTGGAGTAAACTTTGTTAATATTAAAAAATTAAAAAATGAGAACATTCACATCATATTTTCTCATGTATTTTTCACATTACCGAAGATTACTTCTAAATCTATGTCTACAATATTCTGGTTACCTTCTTTTGATATTTTATAAATACAGAACAATTAAAACACTTTTTTTAGGATACATGTTTTTAAAAAAATATTTGAGCACTAGAATACGTTTGAGCAATTCCCACCTATTTTTTCATAAATAATCGTTTTAGGTTTTATACTATCTATGTACAATACTTAGATCTATATTTTTAGTAACATTTATACACAAATATATTCTAGTTCTTTAACTTAGATATTTCTAAATTTATGTGCTATAATTCAATTATTATACCAAAGAATTTTCATGTGTTTTTTATCGGAGTTTTTTCTGTGTTATTTCGTGTAAATTTTCTCATGTTTTTTCACGTTACCAAAGTTTACTTCAAAATAGGACTCCGATCAAAGCCAAAAGGTTTGAAAGAATGCAACCTTCTGAGTTATTATTTCTGGACCCTGAAACCAATTATTTATTAGCAACAACATCGTATGAAATATTGTATTAGAATTTATCCATCTGATCCAGACTGGATTTTACGTATGTTTTTTCATTGTACGACAGTATATTGCACAAATTTTCTTTCAATCTTTTCAGTTTGAATTTATTATATAAAATATCTCTTATCCACAAAATTGACTGTCAGTGGTTAGCTACTCGTCACTTAAGGTGGTACACTCGTGAAAATTAGGCCTCAGGCAAAAAAAGATAAGTTTGCCTTTAAGAATAGCGATAATATTACTGAAGGGATCATCTAAAAGAGAAAAGGTTATTTTCCATAAAAAAAAATTTGAAACAGAAAAATAATTTCACATTAGGTGGTTGAGTTCGAAATTTTTGCCACTACCTACATTATTGGAGGATCCTAACCACATATTAGATAGGATACGTTCCTGTCAGGTGTCCTCGTAGACAATTTCTAACTCTTATATCGCAATAATGCAAATTAAATTTAAAAATAATTTTATTAATAAATTTTATTTTTGCCCGAAATTTTTTTCTTATCACTTCGAGACAAATTTTTCAAAATGATGCGATTCTAATAAATCACGGACCACTTTTTCCGGGTAAAGATTCTCTACAACTTGACCGTTACCAATTTTTGAAAATAAATTCTTTAATAGCTGATACCATTAATAATCAATTTTCCAAAACAAAATTTTAATAAATAAGTTGTTAAATTTTCGTCGAATGGAAACGGTCAAGTTGTAGAGAATCTTTTCCCTGAAAAAATGATCCATGATTTATTAGAATCGCATGATTTTAAAAAATTTGTCTCTAAACGATAAGAAAAAAAAGTTCAAGCAAAAATAAAATTTATTAATGAAATTATTTTTCTGTCTTTTACATTTTTTTTCATGGAAAATAATCTTTTCTCTTATAAATGATCCCTTCAATAATATTATTGCTATTCAAATATTAAAGAATTTGAAAATCTTTCTGTGGAAAAAAGACGCTTTCAATTGCGCTGAGATTCGAGCCCAGGTCTTTCGATTGCCAGTCGAAAGCGTCTTTTTTCCACAGAAAGATTTTCAAATTCTTTAATATTTGAATTAATTGGCATTATTTGTGATATAAGAGTTTGAAATTGTCTACGAGGACACCTGTCGGCAACGTATCCTATCTAATACGCGACTAGTGATTCTCCGATAATGTAGGCAGTGGCAGAAATTTCAAACTCAACTAATTAATTTGAAATATTATTGCTATTATTGAAAGCAAAATTATCTATTTTTGCCTGAGGCCTAATTTTTTCAGATGTACTACCTTAAGGCAATCTTGCTGTAGTCTCTATAAATTGTAAAGTGACATGTTTGATGACATGTCTGCTTTTATATTGACCCAAAATTCATAGAATTTTTGTTAATTTCTCATTTTTTTGGCATTGGGTCGGCCTCTTTTTATTTTCTTCTATTAAAATTATCAATGCTACTTATGATAAAAAACGCAAAAAAAGAGAGAAGGCAAACGTTTCGGCCACATATGGGGGCCCTCTTCAGTGCCATGAATTTAAAGATTAATTCAAAATTTCGTAAAAGATAAGTTGTTTACAAATTTCTAAGTTTTTCGTTCATTTTATCCGGTTTTCTATGTACAGTGATTTCTTCATAATTTTTCCAATTCGTGTTGTTGCTTACTGGACTTCTTCATTTTGAATTGCAAGCGATAAGATAAGTTTTTGAGTTTCATTATTATTCTTATTTTAACTATCTTCCACATTTTTATCTTTTACGAAAATTTTGAATTAATCTTTACATTTATGGCACTGAAGAGGGCCCCCATATGTGGCCGAAACGTTTGCCTTCTCTCTTTTTTTGCGTTTTTTATCGTAAGTAGCATTGATAATTTTAATAGAAGAAAATAAAAAGAGGCTGACCCAATGCCAAAAAAATGAGAAATTAACAAAAAGTCTCTATAAAGTTTTGAAATAGCCGCTAGCAATCTTATTAAGGTAATTCGTTCTCGAAAATTAGACCTCAAACAAAAATAGATAATTTTGCTCTATAAAAATAGCAATATTATTATTGAAGGGCTAATTTGAAAGAGAAAGGATTATTTTTCGTGAAAAAATTTGAAACACAAAAGAATTATTTTATTAATAAATTTTATTTTTGCCCAAACTTACTTTCTTATCGCTTCGAGACAAATTTTTAAAAATTATGCGGTTCTAATGAATCACGGTTCATTTTTTTAGGAAAAAGATTCTCTACAACATGACCGTTTCCTATTTTTGAAAATGAATTCTTTAATGGCTGAAATTATAAAAAAATAATTTTTCAAAACAACATTTTTATAAACAAATTGCTGTATTTGATAATAATTAATTCAATTTCAAAAATAGGAAACGGTCTTGTTGTAGAGAATCTTTTTTCTAAAAAAATGAACCGTAATTTATTAGAAACGCATCATTTTTAAAAATTTGGCTCGAAGCGATAAGAAAATAAGTTTGGGCAAAAATAAAATTTATTAATAAAATTATTTTTTGTGTTTCAAATTTTTTTCATTAAAAATAATCTTTTCTATTTCAAATTAGCCCTTCAATAATAATATTGCTATTCTTGAAAGCAAAATTATCTATTTTTGCCTGAGCTCTAATTTTCGTGAACGAACTACCTTAAATGAAAACATTTTAGAGAAATCTAGAAGATGTTTGAGATTTATGAACTGGTGTGTTGTAAACAGGCGCCAAAGAAGTAGGCGAGTTAGAAAAGCATCTCGGAGTTTTGGAGTTGGCAGGGACGCCAGGGAGTTCGTGTATAAGAGTACAACCTGCATGTGCAATCACAGGCGAAGGTCTTCATGAAGGACTGGACACTCTCTACCAGTTGATTTTGAAACGACGTAAGCTGGCCAAGTTGAATCGAAAGCGAGCCAGGTAGGGTCGGCGTTCAGAGGACTGCACTTGCGTCTTCTGATATTCTTCACAAACGATTTCGCCGTTAACGGATGTCGCGCCGTCCCTAATTTAATCCTCCAGCTTAGATTCTGGCACCAATATTCTATAGATTTTCGACTGATCTTTCCAATCCGATTGAGGTTTCTAGCACTGTTTACATCCCGATGCCTCTCTGTTTGCTGGAATTGGGACCGTAGATTAGACATTCTCAGTCAGTAAAAGACCCAAGGATCAAAGAGTTCCGGTTGTCTTTACAGAGATGAGGAGAATGTTTAATTTATTTAGGAAATATCGCAAATTCCCAATTGGATAAATATACATAAATTTCATGTATATACAAATAAGGACAGATAAATTATATAAGATTGAAAGATTTCTTATAACTAGACCAAGAGACCCGAGTTTTCAATTTTCCAGGGTACGACTATTTTCACATGAAATTTCTTTAATATTTGCAGGTTTTAAAGATTTAGAATTTTCATTTTTCCAGCTTATTTTCGGATATTGTATATAAATGAATGATTAATAGAATTTGAAACATTTATAGATTACATTAGATATTTTCATTGAAAAGCAAAATTATAATTTAATTATCATCTTGATGACAATTTATGATTTATAATTTTATAACTTTATTTATATATTTATATAACTTTATAATATGAAATTAATATATTTCATCTCTTGTGATATATACTTTGAATATTTTTATGAATTTTTAAGCGGTATTTTTGAATAGTAAAAAATGTAATCGATATAATTTTACCAACTTTATATTTTTTCAGAAATTATAATTAATCCCTGACTTTTCCAGGTTTTGAGAATAATTAGCAACCCTGTTTTTAATATACTATTGTTCCAATCTACGGAAAAACGTCTCATACTGGGAATTTTCGGTGGCGAAAATATGAAACTTTTTAAACGATTATAGTCAACTTTAGTACAATTTATTTTAAAGTTTCATATTTTCCATTTCAAAAATTCTCAATATGACGCTTTTTTCCGTAGATTGAAACAATAGTGTATTAAAATTGAAAAGACGGGTCTCAGTCTACAGAAACTTCTTGAACTTATATAATATTTATATACTGGATTTAATATATAAAAAATATAACTGTCCCTGATGCTCAATTATAATAATTAACGTCATAGTAACTATATTACCAGTAAATTAAAGACGTTACATTGTTACGTCGACGTTAATTTAAACCATTCAGGGGCCGTAAGACATTTTCGTATAATAATCATATACAGACTAGTCGGGAAAGATGAAGTTGTTTTGTAGATGTGGACAATGAAATGAAATAAGTATAGAATACTCTTGTCATAAAAAAGTTTTGCTATAGTAAAAAACCATTTGTCAGTCGATCGATGGTATGATATTTCATCATGTAAAATCAAACCCTTTTTCCAGAACAACATTATGTACACGTGCCTCACCACTTTTACACCTTTATACCTTCAGAAACGTGCGAACATGAATTTTCCGACTCGTTCGTTTTTTTAGGAGTGATAATTTGCTGAATATGTATCTTTTGTAAATTTATATGTAATTGCTATCGATACGCTTATTTTCTTACACAGGATTAAAGATAAGTTTTTAAAATTTCAAGATTGTGGCGAATCTTATCTAACTTGTTAAGTCGGAACGCGTTTTTTATTGAAAAAGTTACATTTTTATGCATATCTGATTTTAAAAGAGTTAACTGTACACATATCAAGTTCTTTTGCCTATGAAAATTGTATCATTTGTATTCATCTTTTAGAAAAGCTCGCTTGAAAGTGTCCTCAGTATAAAATTCCGTTTACCAATAAAGAGACACGGTACTTGCAGAGTAGTAATTTAAGATAAGGTCTAAAAGTTAAGTGAGAGTTTCCTATGGGTGGCGCGCATCCTCAATCCATCGCTGCTGCTCCATTCTCAAAGAACATAAAGTCATAAAGTCTCAATGGCCATGCCAGGTTGTTGAATTCATTTAAATTCACAATCCATTTATATTCACTGCTATAAATTCTCACGATTACACGTGATATAAATAATAAACAATTTAAATTAACAGCACTGCCAAATAACAAGACAATTGTAAATTAACTAATTTTTTAATGAAAAATTAATCAACGACATCAAATTCTGGGAACATTTTTTCAATAATTTTTCATTGGTTTGGTTATAAATGGTTATATAAAAGGTCCAAAATTTGAGAAATCTTCCAAGCGAGCTTATTTCTTTGAAATGATAGAAGTTAGCGGTAAATGCAAATCTTGGTTTTTATTTTTTATTTACGTGGATGATTTTTAGAAATGACTGTTATGAGTGGCAATGCTAGTCGACTTAAGAATAATAAATATAGTAATAAGTGTAATTTAAAAAAGGTGTAACGTGGAATTTCTGTAAATATGAAGTATGACAACACGAACCTGCGTTGATCGTAATTTTGAAGGTGCTTTGCCATTATAAATCAGAAAACCGGATGTTAAAACATAAAGTTGTTATTGTTATTGTTCTATTGTAAAAAATATATACCCATTATTCTTGAGGTAATAAAGTGCTCGGAAAGAATTTGGACAAAAAGTGCTTGGAATGAAAGTGTAGATAGTTGCAAGAGAAAACGCGAAAATGTTGAGTGAAATTATAAAAATAAATTCCTTGTGGGCATTGTACTAACAATGATAGCAAACACTGGTTTTCTGCTTTGTAAAAAGGGAAATTTTCGAATTTAAGAATAATAACTAATAAATATGGTTGTTGTTTTTATATTGACCGTCGTTCTAAATTCTATGGTACACTATACATACTTGCCCTTGTTGTGTTTATCATTATTTGATATTTTATCATACGCTTTGATCAATCAATAGATAACATATTTATGTATAAAGGCATATAATAAAAGGTAATTACTAATTAGTGTGATGATAATAATAGGGACATACATTTAATGTCAAGCGCAATGAAACCGAAAAATAAAGTGACGATTACTTGTCTAAAAATGTCTAATGTCGTCTTGAATTCATTGTATCTTTTTATATCTTATTTTCTAGTTGTATAATTTGATCAAAAAATCCAAAATTCGTTCACACAAATCAACTGAAATACGAATAGTGTAAATATTTAACATTGATCTTTTTATTACGGTTGTGCAATTTTTTGCCTGATTATAAGACTTGAAATGACAGAAATTTCGACATTTGTAGCCGAAGGTAATAATGTATTTATACAATGGCTTGTCACTTCTTATCAGTGTACGTTAATAGCTATATGTATACGCAAAAAAATTAACTGCGGCCACGTTGAGATAAACAATCTTTCGTTAACAAACGACGAATTTTAAAAATATATTTACTGACTCTGCTAAATGTTGCATTATACTTTTTTAATTTCTTTCCTTCTTTAGTTTTTTAAATTCTACCTATTTTTGAATAGTTTTCAAGTATTTCCTTTCTTTTACCTTCATATAGGCATTTTGTGTAGAATATGATGGATGGGTTAACTTTATTAAGAATTCCACCATCTTAGATCATCTTTTATGTATTTTTCCTTTCCTCGTTGAATTAGTCAGAATCTTATTCATTCATGCGAGCATCTTTGTGATCCGAGTCTGAAGCATTGAAAGAGGGTTGAAAGGGGCAGGAAATGAAACTAATATGACATGAAGTTGTGTCGTGTAAAAGTACAGGCGTAGACGCACGAATATCAGTATTGTTCTTATATAAAGGGTCATCGCACGCGTCACATTGTCTCATATCTGGAAATCAAATTTGAATAAATTTTTATTCTGCCAAGGAATTCGTCAATAGATCCAAGTTGTTAGAAAGTTTTTTGGAATTCTTACTCATTTTTCAATAGGATGTCTAATTAAAGATTGAAACGATAAAGTATCATAGTTGTCTTATATTTTCAAAAAATTACTAACAATTATTATAGAAAATCAATTAAATTGGTTTCCTCAAATATCAATTTTGAGAAATTTGAATTTTTTCTTTCAAAAACTGTAAATGATTATTACTTTTTTAATTCAAGTTACATTTAAAGTCAATGTCAGTAAATATGACTGAATTTAAAACTAAATCCCACTAAATACTGGATTAAAGATAATCTTTGGAGCTTTAAAAGGATTTAAAGGAGATTCAAGTTGAAATTACTTTAGTTAAAATCTTTGTTTTTAACTGTATTTTATGGAATAAATTTTTGTTAATTTTAATGAATTCTTTTACAAATCAGTTTACTTACACATATTGAAAATTAAATGAGTCATCTTAAAGTTTGTTCCTCTTATTTCAAGTTCATCAAATTATTGATTAGCCTTTTCTAAATTTGTTCTAAATTCCGATAATTGCGACTGAATTCAATTCAATTTTCTATACTTAAGTTTAGTTTGAATTTCGTTGTTAAGTTTTGCTGATATTAATTGAATCTTCTTCGAAAAAATTGAATTGAGACAAATTCAGTTGAATCAATTGTAATGCAGTACAATAGTTAATTCGATTTAGTGCATTTTAGAAATTGTTTATTTTATCAGATTTTTATAAACATATGTAGAAGTTCCTCAAAGTAAATTGAAGTTTAATTCATTTTTGAAAGTTTGAATAATATTTAGAAGTCACTTAAGGCTGTATAGTAGGTTCTGACGTCACCAATTATATACGACCGCTTTATAATTGATATAATAATTTAAACACATTTTCCGGAGAAGTTACATTTTTCTGCATTGCTCTCTTCTCCGGAAAATTGGTTTAAATTATTATTTTATTAATAAAGCGGTCGTATATAATTGGTGATGACAGACCTCACCACACGGCCTTAAGGACATTTTTTAAATAAAAAGTTTGATATCTTCTAATTATGTCTGTGTTGTTTTGAAAATACGAATAAAATGAAAATAAAAACAGTTGCAGTTTTAATTAGTTCAAGAATTAATCGAAGCAAAAATACGCTTGTATAAAATGTAAATTATTTTGACATATTTTGTTATATAATGTATTATATATATTATACATAAAGTTTCACAACATGTTAAGTTTATGGCAAGAAGAGTTTGCGTTAAGAAAGTTTATAAAATTGCATTAAACTATGTACTTACAGTTTTGAACGTTCATTGAACGATGTAAAAATTTTTTTTTTAAACTAAATTATTCGTTTTTGGTCCAGAAATTTAAAAAATATTTTATTTTTCTTCAACGACTGTATATTTGAAGGGCCCTAAATATAAATATAATAATTAATTTTTTTATGGAAAAACAAATTTTTCCATCGTTCAATGAACGTTCAAAACTGTAAGTACATCATTAAACTCATATTTTTTCCCTTACGAAAAAATATAATGAAATCAATATAGGCCTATACCGATTTCCCTATAATTTTTCGCCATTATAGGAATAAAAAAAACATCATAGAAAAATAATTATAAGAATAAATAATGCAAGTACATGAAAATTGTGATTTTAATAACAATTAATCATATATTTTTACATGATTTATTCATTTGATTGCAATCGAAAGACTCGGGCTCGAATCCCGACGAAGTCGAGGGCGTCTCTTTTTTCCACAGAAAGATTTCAAATTCTTAAAATTTTCCTATAATATTTTAAATAATGATTCCTATAATCGCGAAATAATTATTGAAAAAATAAAACCAAAGTGGGAACTGCCTTAATATATATATATATATATTCCTGCATGCTCATCGGTACTTGTCATGTGAGAGAAATATAACAGTGAAAAGTTTCTTTCATCAGTTCGTCAGAATGTGAGACTGTAAATGTACGTGCGAGCTTAGTTAATGAAGCATGAACAAGAACACGAGCTGCGTAAAGGGTTATGAAACTCTGTAAGGTAAAAAATTTCCTTCTCATCATCAATCCAATTTAGAAGCAGTCCCTTATCGGCGTGTGAAGAATATTATATTATATTATTGCTTAATCCTTCATAAAAGAAGTATATTACATGTCGGAATGCGTTTTATATCATAATCCCCCACAATATTTTTATTCGTTCCATGATTTCCCATGTGTGAATTGCCGAAGCTGATAATACGGCACAATATTGGACCAATCTCGGCAGCCAACAGTCGGCTGTTGTTATTGGGCCAATAAGGCTGTTTGCATCGGTCAAGTGCTGGACCGACTGTTTAAATTTACCGACCTTCATCCGAAATTTGGCCCAGTGTCGGTCCTATTTATACCAAGTCAATTGTCACTTTTAGTATGGCATCCAGTTCAAAAGTAGAAGAGCCAGAGTCCGGCCCATGGACGGCACATTACTGGGCTATGTGTCACTTTTACCACGGCAAACCATTCTGGAAGTAAGAAAACCAAAGTTTGGCACAGTATTGGTCCGATATTGGCAACTGATTTTCGGAAACATTTTTGCTGATGCTGGGCCAGTGTTGGGCCGTATTTAACTTCGCATTTGGGTTGTTGGTGAAATTCGAAATTTCGAAAGAGGTAGAATATTCAAAATTGATAATAATATTAGCTGTTTAGGTATTAGTTGAATGTGATTATTTTCCAGATCAAACCAATGTCATTTTCTTTGCCTAGACCTAGAATGTTTATAGAAAAATGTTATTTGGTGGCAGTAGGATATACCGATTTATAATATTCAGTATCGGATTGTATTAATTTGAAATGATTAATTAATAAAAAGCAATTAATTTCACTCGTAAAAAGAAAGTCTATTTAAAAAAAGTTACTTCTAATTTTTACAATGAAAAATAAAATTACATTGCATCACTTGCTTTAATTATTATTGATAAACTTAATCATGAACAAGGGACATTTTTAAAATGTCAAATAAGAAAGATATTTCTAAAGCTTTGAATTAATTGAAAAATCTGTGTTTGAGTAAAATTTCACTTATTCTCTGAATTTTTTTCGTGTGGGTAATTCCATTTTTTCTAAATTTAGCGAGCATAAACATAAAAAAAAACTTGTGCATATTTAAAGAATTTGAAAATCTTTTTGTGGAAAAAAAGACGATTTCGACTGCGCTGGGATTCGAGCCCAGGTCTTTCGATTGCCTTTCGATCCTCCGATATTGTAGGCAGTGACAAAAACTTCAAACTCAACTAATTAATTTGAAAAAATTTGTAAACCCAGAAAAAAAATAGTTTATGTAACCAAACCATTTTGTGCAATGAACCAAGATTTTTGGTTGAATAAACAATATTATTTGTTTGATCCAACCTAATCATATATAGGAAAACAAACCATCTTTGGTTGGATTCAACAGATTCTTTAGTTGGTTCAACTAAAAATTTTGTTGGCCGTATAACAACAAAATTCTATGATTAAACCAACAAACTTTTTTTGGTTAAAGAAATATTTTTCTTAAAGTTATTGGTTTTATATTAACTTCATTATTAGTAAAGATTTGATTGTAATTAAATGGTTAAAGTAATGAGCAAAAACGCATAGAAAAAATGTTAAAAGAATTGAGAAATTTTATAATTTTCTTTTTAATCTTATGATATGTATATCTACGTCTGATCAAATATCTTCAATTAAAATCTACAAATAACCAACCTCGGACTCATTATTAAATAAAATTTATTTTGCTGACGTTTTGAGGACATTATGCTACTTCACCAGATCATACAATTTTGTTTATTTTTTTACATCATTATTTTGGCTTTGTAACATGCAGACTTTTATGGACATTATAATCACATATTAATGATGTAAAAAATATAAAAAATTTGGTAGATCTAAAGAAGAGGCATAAT
The DNA here is from genome assembly GCA_030998225.1 of Diplolepis rosae. Taxonomy (NCBI): domain Eukaryota; kingdom Metazoa; phylum Arthropoda; class Insecta; order Hymenoptera; family Diplolepididae; genus Diplolepis; species Diplolepis rosae. Next base: position 1,585,094 of record JAPYXD010000754.1, on the reverse strand, counting down.
GTCCCCGAAAAGTCATCAAAATAAAGAAGTTAATAGAGAAGTTGATATGGAAAGTTTTTTGGTTTCAGATAAAAATGAAATAGATCAAAAAACTTTGTTAAGTTTTTTAAGCTCTACAGCTAATTCTCAAAAATATGCTAAAAGTTCTGAAAATTCAAATCAGGCAAAATTTTGATTTTATTTAATTACATTAATTACAATTATTTAATTACAAAACTCTGTCAAAATGGAAGATTGTCATTATTGATTCCTTTGTTATAACTAGAATTTTCGGTATTTTTGCCAGGATATACAGTAATTTTTGAAAAATTATAGAAATTACTAGAATAAGTTACTTTAACAAGAATTATAAATTTGGCCTGACCAAAATTTTGGTTGATTTAATTAGACTGTTTTTTTGATTACTTGAGTTTATATGCTACACATGGCATGTACGCATTTATGCATGTTTATATTTAGATGCACTCTCATACGGTTGGAACAGAAAGCTTCTATTTAAGACAAAGTAAAAGACTAGAGTATAGAATAGATAAAAATAAGCTTTTATATCCTGCAAAAACTGCAAGTTTTTTCTAAATCTGAATCAGTCGTAATCAGACAAAATTAAAATCGATGACCTACTTTTGGGAATACATTCAGTTAATTTGACTGAAAATCAATGAGAAATAACTGATCAGCGATTTCAATTCAGTCACATTTTAACTGATTTAGATTTATTTATGAGTAATTGGCCAATTTATTAGCTATTCAGATTATGTGCACTTTCAAAGCATTCAAAAAAATTCACTTGATTTGATTGCATAAAATAATTTTTTTAGTTATATTCACCAAAGATTTGGTAAACCGTGAAATAAGCAAATTCATTGGCCGGTTTAACTAAATTTGTTTGGAATTACATGGAGAAACTTTTTATATCAATTTTTACTATAGTATTTTTCAATTTAGGGAAAAACGTATTACTTTGAGAATTTAGGTTAATAAAAATAATAAACTTTATAATAATGATATGAAAGTTCAGCATAGTTCATAGCAAATTTTACTATAGTTTATACTGAAGTTTCATATCATTATTATAAATTTTAGTATTTTTACTAACAAATATTCTCAAAGTGATACGTTTTTCCCTAAATTGAAAAATACTATAGTAAAAATTGATATAAAAAGTTTCTCCGTGTATCAAATATTTTTCTGAGTGTACGTAAATTTTCATCAATGAGAAATAATGCACTGAATGAAATCAGTAAAAATTTCCTTTGATTTATCAGTTTATTGCGCATCCTCTGAAATGCGCTAATGAATATTGATCTACGATCAGTTGTTTTTGACTAATTGTCCGGTAAGAATGACTGCATGCAAAAAAGTGATTTACTGATCTCAAAACTCTCAAATTTTGACTGATTTTGATTTAGAGAACACTTTTCACTCATATGAGTTTAGAGAGCGAATAGTTATTGGGTAACTAATCCAAAGATAATATGGAGAAAGTTTTTGTAAACGCCACTTTGACTTTGAGCACATGATTAATGTGTCAGGATAAACTTATTGTTGCTTTTGTCCAATGACTGCAAATACGCAGTAAACATTAAATGAAGCACATGACGATATTTGCATATCTTTGTACATGCGAGTATAAATGCCTATACATAATCGTATCCTAGATACTTTTATTATAGGCATTCAATCGACCCCTCAATTTTATGATTCACTTCCGGCCGTTGACTTCCGGCGTTTCCCTGAGGCGGAAACAGTGAACACTGAATTGGAACAGTTTGTGAGTGATGCCTCTTCATTTGACAATTTTTAAGCACAGATTACAGGTTGAGCTGAAGTCGCTCTTCTCTTTCATTGAAAACACGCTTGACTAAGATCTCATCACGTTGACTGATTTTATTTTTACGTTTGTTCAATGCTTTGAAAATAAAAAATAACAGTAAATTCACCTCAGCTTCTTTAAAGTCACTAAGAAATAGAAGACACATTTCTGCAAAAAACAAGAACTTTACTTTTCGGCAATAATTAACCCTTTGCGAATGAATGTCGCCGCACAAGCGACAACGCATTTCTATTCACTAGAATAAAATATTCTATTCGAAAATAATAATAATTATTATTCTTTAATAAAGTCTGAAATTCTATTAAATAAAATATTTTTCAAATCACCTCATATATTTAACGCTTTAGTAGATAATATCGCTTTCTTCAACAAAATTGAGATCAACATCAATTGAGGTATCGAGTTTGAATTTTGATTAATCAAGTAAAAAGCAGTAAAGAACGTTTATCTGGTCCAAAACTTTTATAATAATACACCCAGAAACCAGTTTCTTTGAATTAAAGAAACATTTCTTTGATATACGGTCAAAGAAAAAATTTCTTTGAATTGAAGAAAGTTATGTTGATTCAAAAAAATTTTCTTTAATGTAAAAAAATCTATTTCTTTGGATCATAGACAATTTTTTTGAATTAATAAAACTTTCTTTAATTTCAAGAAATTTGTTCTTTGACCGTATAACAAAGAAATGTTTCTTTGATTCAAAGAAAATGTTTTCTCAGTGTAAAAAAAAAATTGTAGAAAATTGTTTTTCCATAATTATAAATATTTAAAAGCAGATAAAGGTTTCTTAGTGCTTTTTACATAATTACTCAAAGTTTTAACTTGACATCTCAATTAATGTGGAAATTCGAAGGGCAGAAAAAAATGTTGGTAAGGTAGGGATCGGACAAGTAAGACATGGCCTTAAGAAAAGCTGAGAAAAATATTTTTCTCCCACTGCTAAAGGATTATATTCACATTTACAGAATTAAAAAGAGCTTCTACCTCTTTCGCAACGCGAATAATCACAAAAACCGTCATAAATAAAATAAAATAAATAAAGAACCTTATGAATGAGGGTCAAATATTGACCGAAATATGTCGGAAGTGAAGATCTTTTGAGAAAATAATTAAGTTAAAGACCTTAAATTTCTTCATCTTCAATTAATGGTTCTACTATTTAATTCTATATATACAATATTCATATTCTGAACTTGTATACATTGCCGTGCAAAAGTATCCGGGTTTTAACCGGATTAACCGATTTTTTAGCAATCACATTAAAGCTCATAATATTAATAATATATCAAATAAATTACTTTTCTTGGAATCATGTCAATGGTAATGAAATTTTGCATTCGGTGACCTAAAAACAAAGTATTTTTGTGCATTATTAACACAAATATTGCAAAAAAAGTCCAAATTTCATAGTTTTTACTATTTTTTTATAACACCTAAAGTAATGAACTTTTCAAAAATTTTCTTCATCTTTCACAAAGATAGATATACGGAAAATATCCGATGTATAAGAAAGAAACTGTAATAATCTTTACCTGAATGCTGTGAAAGTTAAAACTTAGGGAAACAAAGTTGTAAAAATTCAAAGTATTTTCATACCTAAAAAACGGATCTTACAAATTGTGAAAATTAATTATTAGAAACAAAACAGAAAATATGTAAAATAGAAATACATTGAAAGTATTTTTATATTTTTTATGAATGATTTCACGAATTTGAATTGTTATAACTTTGTTTCCCTTTTCAATTTTCACAGCATCCAGGTAAAATTATTACAGTTTATTTTTTATATATAGTGGATATTTTCCGAAAATCTACTTCTGCGATAGAAGAAGAAAAATTTTAAAAAGTTCATTACTTTAGGTGTTATTCAAAAATGGTAAAAACTATGATATTTGATACTGTTTTTGAAATATTTTTGTTAATACTGCACAAAAACACTTCGTTTTTAGGTCACTGAATGCAAAATTTCATAAACTGAAAAGCATAATCGAAAAATTTATATGACAATGGTATTAACGAGCAATGAAACTGTTAAGAACTTATATAAAAAAATGTCATAACTTATATTTTTATTTTTTAATACTAAATATTTATCATAATTACTTGCTCATAACAATTTCATACATACTCCTTTTTATTTTGTGGAGAATAAAAAGCGACTGATCTGAATCTGTGATACACTGTTAAAAATCTAATTAATTTTAATAGACTTTAATATACAAGTGGTAAATTAAAATTAATAGATTTGTATATTATGAAAAATTAAAAAACATTCATATTAAATTTAATAATTTTTCAATCAAAATATATATTAAAATTAACAAACATTGTTAAAATATATACAAATGTGCATTAAAATTCAAACAAAAGTTTGTATTTTAAAAATTTTTTTTTGAATGAATGTATTTTTAATTTAATTAATATTTTACCGAAAAAAACTTCCATGACATGTAATGGAAGTTTAATACAGACATTTCCAAGAGTGTATAAGTATACCAGCAAATCAGTAAAAATTCATTTCTTAACAGTTAAATTTTACTAATTTACCAGAGTGCATGCACGGATTACATCCGGTGGAATACTTATAATTTATAAATTAGTAAAATTTCACCGATTTTGATTTAGAGCACATAAAGCCTTGAGTTTTTATGAACTTTGGACCTTATCGTCAATCACCAACATTAACATTTATCTTTAATATGTTAATATATAATTAAAATTTTATTAATCTTTATTGATACGGAGCATAAAGCAACTGCATTCAAGTATATATGAACCATATATAAGATTGCGACTTTTTTTGCTGAGTCTCTTGATCAGTTCTTGGAATAAAAGGAATTAATTCTTGAGAGAAACTGCATTTGCTCGAAAGAACATCTCGACCAGATGGACACTTGTTCGGACAACGAACGTTTATTTGAGAAGGCAAAGACCGCCTGTCAGTGACCTCAACTGCGTGACTGGAGCATAAATGTGTCTTCCATTTTCATTCGTTTGATCGACACATTTGTTTCTCGTTTTAATATGCAAATCAGGTTGATTCTTCACTTCATCAGCCACCATCTGCTATAATGTGCAATAATTTAAACTATAGCGCATCACTGTCGATTTAAAGAGAACACATATATATTTCAGCTTCAATCTTGATACACGGAGAAACTTTTCATATCAATTTTTACTATAGTACTTTTCAATTTATGAAAAAACGTATCACTTTGAGAATTTTTGTTAGTAAAAATACTAAACTTTAGAAGAATTATATGAAACTTTAATATAAACTATAGTAGAATTTGCTATGAACTATGCTGAAGTTTCATATCATTATTATGAAGTTTAGTATTTTTAGTAACAAAAATTCTCAAAGTGATACGTTTTTTCCTAAATTGAAAAATACTATAGTAAAAATTGATATAAAAAGTTTCTCCGTGTATCAAAAGTACATTATTGCTTTCGGCGCATAATACACCTGTATTAAACTTTCATTACATGTAATGAAAGTTTTTTTCGGTAACATATATCCCAGCGTAGTCAAAAGCGTCTTTTCTTCGACAGAAAATTTTCAAATTCTTTAAATATTTTAACAATGTTTGTTAATTTTAATATATTTTTATTGAAAAGTTATTAAATTTGGTATGAATGTATATTCATTTCTCATAATATACAAATCTATTAATTTTAATTTATCACTTGTATATTAAAGTCTATTAAAAGTAATAAAATTTTTAACAATGTAAGCTCCTTATACTCGTGTAGTAATTTGATAAATCCACAGGAACTCAAATTTTACATTTTCTAATTTTTATTGGTACATCTGATTTGTCCATTTTCCAAGTACATATACAGAGTTTTAATTTACTGAACCCTTCATATCAGATTTTATTTAATTTTAATTTATTTTTAATAAGAACTTTTTTTATTTTGTCGAGAAAAAATCGTGATTTTTTACCGAATGGAAAAAAACCTCTAATTTTTGGTTTTTTGATTCTTGAGAATTCCGACATTACCAAAATTCAAGATTTTAAATTTCCTAAATTTTGCCAAAATTGTGAAGGTTTTCAAATTTTCCCTACAGTTTTCTACATTTATGATCACAGTATTTATAAATCTCTTCAAATTGTTTGAACATCTTCAAAATATTTTGTAATCTCCGAAATTTCCATCATTTTAGATATTTTTCTCAATTTTGTAATCATGTTTTATCTTTTACAAGAAATTTTCTGAAAAGAATTTAAAGGTATATAGGTTCTTGATAATTATAAAATAACTCGAAGAAATAAGATTGAAATGTTAACAAATTAAATAATCCTATACTATAATAGCTATAAGAAGTAATGAAAAATTATAAAGATATAGAAAAAATATAAACATTAAATTTGATTATAAAATTAGGATATTCAGAAAATAAGAAATTACAGAACATTAAATGAAAAAATTGAAGGAGTTAAGGAATGCGAAATTTGTTCAAAAGAATCATATTTTTAGAAAATTAGACTGATGGAAAATTTTTAAAATCAAAAATACATAAATAGTTTAAAAATTAAGTAACTGTCCGATTAATTTCATCGGGAACTGATTTAGAAATATTTATCTACAGTGAGGGTAATAACAGTTCTAGGTTTTTTATTATTGCCCTTTTACATATCAAGTATCATATTTCTTAATCTTTGAATGTTGAATATCAAGTATTTACGAATATATGTATAATATATATCTATACTGAGAAACACATATATATACATATACTTAACTACGAAATAGAATGGCTTCAAATTACAAATTTCTCTCAACAACCTTTGTCAGAGATCATCTTGTCAACGATCGATTACGTACTTTACGCTACTTATAAGTACTTAGATATCACTTATATAGCACAACTCACAAGAACAAAAATAGAGTAACAACTAATCGGGGACGTAACGGATTTACTACGACCTTCCTCATTGCTCGAGCTTGAAGCTAATCTTGATTATTCTCAGTCTTCATTAATTTTATGCAGATTAACTCAACTTCATCTGATATCTTTATTATTTCTTATAAACTTTCACTTTGACAAATTAAATAATTATTACAGAAAACTTGTAGAAAATTTCTTTGTTAAAAGTAGTTAACACAACTATTCATCTTTAGTGTATTCTCTAAGTCTAAATCAGTGAGGTTCTCACTTCTGGCTAGACCATCAGTGATATTTTACTGAAAATTCAGCCAGAATCTCACTGATTCAGACGTAGAGAGAATTCACAATTGGTTTGTTTTGACAAAAAATTATTCAGAATTAGTCTCTGTATCTGATGAATTAGTATAATGGCTGAATTAAAATTAGTGGACAACTTATCTTTATACAATTAGTGAATTGTTACTAATTTGCAATAAAAAATGATTGATAACTAATGGCTTTAGTAAGGACTTCAACTGATTACTAGTAGTTTTATACTAAATCTCATATAATCTGCTTCTATTATTTCATTTAGTTACGTCTCCATTAACAGATAAATTATCAGAAATTTAACTATTACTAATCAATTTAGTGGCAACTGAATAGATCATTGATATTCGTGGAAGTGCTTACTAAAAAATTGATAAATGATTTCGCACCATTTTAATCAGTATTTTTCTACTTATATAAATTAAAACGGGAAATAATGTACCCTTGGAAAATTAAATAATAAATAATAGAGCATACAAAAAAATATACATAAATATTTCAAAATAGTTTTAAAATAGTTAAAAAAAAGGCCTGATGGCCTCAATCAAGCTCTTTCAATTCAACTACGCACCAAAGAATTTATTAGTAGATTCGGGTTCAAACTTAAGTATATAATTTATGTTTTTTCAAGGAATCCCCATAAACTACTCTAAGAAATGTAGCACATCTATTTAAAATGTTTTAATAGGGCAGATCCAAGTTGTTCAATACAGCTTCACACCAAAGAAATCAATTTAACCCTTTAACCACTGGAATCGAAATACGTACATTTTTTATGAAAATTGTGGTTCTAGCATGATTTTGGACTGAAAAACACGAATTTGATTTCCCTTTGTCTAAAAAAATGTACTCTCTAAATCTGAATCGGTCAAATTTTTACTGATTGAATCAGCGATTTGCCTTTTCACTGATTCACCAGTTAAAAAATATATTTCACTGTTAAATCAGTTGATTATCACTAATTGAATCAGCGGAAAAAATATTTTCACTGTTAAATCAGTTAATTTTCACTGAAACAATCAATGGAATTTGACTGATTTCCAGTAACATCTTTTTAGCTATTTGAATCAGTCAAATCTCACTGGTAATCAGTAGATTTTGACTGATTCATATTTAGAGAGTACATGAAAGCGAGAGGTGGGAAAAATGAAAGAACATTTGTAGACGGTCTTTTAAATATAATTAGATTTTAGTGATGACCTTTTGTGGACGGTCTTAGTGGTTAAATTAAAAACTTATTAATTTAACTTTACATCAAGTACTTGTTTTTTGTATTATACGTTTAAGTACTATAGTTATTCCTAAAAATGTAAAATTAGCGTTACCCTTTTTTGTATTTTCTAGATTTTATTAAATATCACTGATGAGGGCTTCGATCTGAGCCGACACGTCTGATTAAATCGACTCAATCATTTTTGAACCCTAAAGCCAATTTTTTCCAAAAATGTACCATTTTTATTAAAATTGAAATGCGATGAAAACTGAAATCTGTGCAAATCCTCTTTTCTCCGTGTAAAACATTGAAATGCAGTTAATGGAATTTATAACTTACAGACTGCACTGGATAACCTTAACCTACACGGCGCAAATGTGTAAGTGAAGGTACTTTCCATTCCATTCGCGCTTCACTGATCTATAGATTGTAAATCAACCCTCTTTATTATATACACTTACTGAAACTTTGTTGCAGATTTACACATATTTTCTAACGAAGTTCAATACATAATAAGTAATATATTTTATAAATAATTATTAATTAATTGATAGAAAGCAATAATAAATATAGAATAATTAATGAATAATAATTATAAATTAATTATCAGTAATTTATTTGACTGATTTCGCTTAAAAACTGAAATCTAGTCATAAATTAGCTGATTTAAACTGATTTTTCAATCAGAACAACTGATTGTATATCGAAAATTCAGTTACTTATTATCATTAGTAGAAAAAAGTGATTTAAAATTCAAAACAAAGGTTTGTATTTTTGAAGAAGAAAATTTATACATAAACATATTTTATATTTTGCTTACAGTTTTCAAAATTCATCCTGCTATTACTCAATTGTTATTCTTAAGAAGTTTCATATGGTTTATTTATTGGTATAATTTTACGAAAAAAGTATTTCCATTTTTTAGTTGTTGTACATTACCAAAGTTTACATCAAAGTAGGGCTAATATGTGTAATATTTTAGCCAAAATTTTAAAAATATTTTAGAAATAATGATTACTGATCACGACTCCGATTAGAGTAGTTCGTTCACGAAAATTAGACCTCAGGAAAAAATAGATAATTTTGCTTTCAAGAATAGCAATATTATTATTGAAGGGCTAATTTGAAAGAGAAAAGATTATTTTTCATGAAAAAAATTTGAAACACAAAAAAATAATTTTATTAATAAATTTTATTTTTGCCCAAACTTATTTTCTTATCGCTTCAAGCCAAATTTTAAAAAATGATGCGATTCTAATAAATCACGGTTCATTTTTTTAGGAAAAAGATTCTCTACAATATGACGGTTTCTTATTTTTGAAATTGAATTAATTATTATCAAATACAGCAATTTGTTTACAAAAATTTTGATTTCAAAAATTGTTTTTTTTTTATAATTTCAGCCATTAAAGAATTAATTTTCAAAAATTGGAAACAGTCAAGTTGTAGAGAATCTTTTTTCTAAAAAAATGAACCGTGATTTATTAGAATCGCATCGTTTTTAAAAATTTGGCTTGAAGCGATAAGAAAATAAGTTTGGGCAAAAATAAAATTTATTAATAAAATTAGTTTTTAGTGTTTCAAATTTTTTTCATGAAAAATAATCTTTTCTCTTTCAAATTAGCCCTTCAATAATAATATTGCTATTCTTGAAAGCAAAATTATCTATTTTTGCCTGAGGTCTACACTGAGAAAAAAATGCTATTGAATCAATAGCATTTCTTTCCAAAAGCATGTATATCACTGATTTAAATCAATATGCTATAGAATTAGTAACACATTTATTGGTTCTTGTATTATATTTTTATGAATTCATAGTATACATGCTTTTGGAAAGAAATGCTTTTAATTCAATAGCATTTTTTTTCAGTGTAATTTTCGTGATCGAACTACCTTAAAGTCGAAACGTTTAAAGGAAAAAAATGAAACTCTGAGTTACATTATTTTACTTCTAGTCGATAAAAAAGCCAATTTCATGGTTTAGATAGAAATATATCCGTTTCACTCCGGAAATAGATTAAATTTGGACCATAATATAAGCTTTTCCCACATAGAACTCCTTACCACCACCCCGCATATTCCTGCAGCTGTCTTCCGAACTACACGTATTATATCGTGGGAACAGGGGGATCTATAGACTCAGATGTCCGTAAAAAGATCACTCTTAAACAGGAAAAGTTGAATGAAATTGAATGAAGCTTGAAAAATCTGCATTATACCTTAAGGTCTGCAAATTGTGTTGGTTGTATTGTTCGGGGCCATGAGAACTACTCCAAATCTGTGTTGGGGAGTATTAAATAGTAACTAACGGAATTTTCAAAAATTTATGGCTCAAATAACGTTTTTGGGTAGTTTGTTACAATAAAAATATCTGTGACTGTAATATAGTTATGTTCTAATTCATCAGCAACTTCCAATAACTTTAATTGAAGCGCCGAATAAAAGAAGATAATTCAAAAATCCTTTTTAAATTTTTATATTCAAAATATAAGTTTTACTAATTTGCAGAATTTTTCTTTTATTTATTTTTTTATATCTGCTAAATCGTGTTTAAGGTAGTTTTCATCCACGAAAATTAGACCTCAGGCAAAAATAGATAATTTTGCTTTCAAGAATAGCAATATTATTATTGAAGGGCTAATTTGAAAGAGAAAAGATTATTTTTCATGAAAAAAATTTGAAACACAAAAAATAATTTTATTAATAAATTTTATTTTTTCCCAAACTTATTTTCTTATCGATTCGAGACAAATTTTTAAAAATGATGCAATTCTAATAAATCACGGTTCACTTTGTTAGGAAAAAGATTCTCTACAACTTGACTGTTTCCAATTTTTGACAATGAATTCTTTAATGGCTGAAATTATAAAAAAAACAATTTTTCAAAACGAAATTTTTATAAACAAATTGCTGAATTTGATAATAATTTATTCATTTTCGAAAATTGGAAATGATTAAGTTATAGGGAATCTTTTTCTTGAAAAAGTGATTTGTAATTTATTAAAATCGCATAATTTTTTAAAATTTGGTAAGAAGCGATAAAAAAAGAAGTTGGAGCAAAAATAAAATTTATTAATAAAATTATTTTTCGTTATTTCAAATTTGTTCATGGAAATCAATCTTTTCTCTTCCGAAATAGCCCTTCAATAATAATATTGCTATTCTTAAAAGCAAAATTATCTATTTTTCTTGAGGCCTCATTTTCGTGGATCAACTATCTTGAAATATCGTTAAATGCGAACATGTCAACATGAGAATTAAATCTTCTCACTAAATTTGAATTAATGAAACGTCGTTCACTAATTTAAATTGATGAAAATGCTACTAATTATTATTCATTTTATAATCATTCAATTACTCTCTAAATCAGAATCAATTAGAATTTTTAACAATTTCAATAAGTGACTGACTTTATGTTTTTCAATCAGTTAAAAGTGATTGATTTCCACTTAACAATGATTGATTATCAGTCAGATATAACTGATTTCGAGGAATTTAAAACCGAATGAATCCGAACCTCATACGAACCGACTGCCCAAACTGACACAATCCGAAGAAGTTCAATCCGGATTAATCCGAACTCCATCCCAACGAGATATTTTGAATTATTGAAAAATAATTTGAGTTTCGGATTAATTCGATTTAACATTTTCTGTGCTGACTTCGGATTAAGTCGGATTAAGATCGATAGGATTTCCTGAATTTTGAATTGAATTTTGGTTTGGAAACAGATTTCAGAATAGGGCGGAGTGAAACGGATAAAAAAATTTAATCCGGAACATGAACCAGGTTTGTTTATATTTTTTGTTGATCAAAGACTCATTCTTTACTGAATCAAAATAAACTAAAATATCCGGGTAAAATAAATTGACAAAGAATAGGGCACTTCTCGTCCTATGTCAGCACCTGCCTTTCTGCAGGTTCGTTTCTACCTGCCCGTTATCCTAATCTTTCCTTCTTCAAGGTTTCGAACTCCACAAAACTTTCGCTTGTACGACTATTATGAAGCCTCACAGCATTATTTAAACTCCGAGAATATTCTACCTCTTTATAGTGTTACATCTGTTTTCATTTTCCAGTTTTCAGAAAAGTCAATTTGAATTACTTAAGTTTCCGATGCATGGATAACGGAACCAGATTTCGGCCACCAACCAATAGTCGGTCACGCGTCACTAATTTCTCGAGGAATATAGAATAAAGTGTTCAATGTCATATAATTTGTGACACAAATTCTATTTATCTAGCTTTAACTTGATATATTTATTGATAAACATTTATTATCGACTAAGCTAAAATTATCGGTTGATGGCGTGGAATTACAATTTTAATGCAAAGTGATAATAGCAAAATTAAGAAAATGCTACGTTTTTAACGTTTTTGGTATAGGTTCTAAGGTCACATCGGTAGGATTTTTTTGTAATACACGGAGAAAAATATATGTTTAAAATTACCTAATTATTTGGAAACGCATGATAAAATTCTAAAGCGCCGTACCTTTTTTCTAATGATTCACATTTCGATGGTCCCGAGCGACTTTAACTTAACTATTGAGCTGAAGTTTGTGACGTCTCGTGTGACGAATTTTTTTCTTTTTTTGTCGTATGACTTTCAAGACAGTCAAAAATATGCAGAATAGTGGTTTTTGACCAAAAAATATGTTTTACTGCAAAAAAGTTTATTTTTGAAATTTAACAAAAGCAAGCCATTTATGGACAAACTCGTCAAATAATCTCGAAAACCAAAACAGAGGCGTAAAAAAAGACTTCGGTTTCTGATTGCAGTCACATTGTTCTACGTTAAAAAAAATAAATATAAAAATTTGAGCAGTAAAACATGTTTTTTGGTCAAAAATCACTATTCTGCATATTTTTGACTGTCTTGAAGGTCATACTACGAAAAAAGAATAAAAAAAAAATTCGTCACACGAGACGTCACAAATTTCAGCTCAATGACTTAACTCGCAAAAGAGTGAACAAACTGTCCTAACTGAAAATCTCAGTTCCATTTTGACTCAACTGAAAATGTCAATTTTATTTCGACTTAAGTTGAAATCATTCGTGATATTTTGTTGTAACTTTTTTTGTGGTTTTTCGAAATTCGTGATAAAAATGGTAATGAGGCAAAGATCTATCCTACAAGAAAGTGTAAAGAAGCAAATTTCGATTTTTCATTCGGAAAGGGCATGTTCCCTTTTATTGTAATTGAAAATTATCATATTTGTTCCATTCTACTTTGTCTCAACTCGATCGTCGTAGAATGTTTTTTGTCTTGTTTACGAAAAAAAACCAATCAGTGGATTTTGGCAGACATTTTTTTCAAACTTCGAAATGGAGGTAATCGAAGGAAGTGATTTTAGTCCAAATATTTCCAAAGGTACGTATAAATTCGTACTGTCAACAAAAACTTATCTGAAATATCCTTACAATTCCTTTTTCAACAAAGTTTAAAATCTATACTGAAATTTAAATTAATTATAAGTTCTAAAAATGTTTCATTGTAATGTCGCATCACAAAGTAACTTTTTGGTATTTGTTTTTTTTCTGCATTAAAATACACATCAATATTTTAGTTTGACATGATAATCTATTTTTCATTAATAAGGATTACACAAAAAAAAATATAAAATAATTTTGGGTAAGTATTGAAAAAAAATTCAATTTTCACGAATTTTTGTTTTAAATATAAATGACGGATTGGCAATCGATTTTTAATATTTGATTTTTAACTCTTCACTTCTGTCAAATAAAAGTTGCAAAAAAATGTCACAACCGATTTCAGTTAAGTCAAAATAGAACTGAAATTTTCAGTTGAGTCAAAATGGAACGGAGATTTTCAGTTAGGACAGTTTGTTCACTTCTTTGCGAGTTAAGTCAAAGTCGCTCGGGACCATCGATTTGTTAGGATTTCTATTATAGAATATTCTAAATTAGCGATAAAAGTCCCCATCTAAATGGTAAAATTTTCTAATAATTCAATTTATTTTACCATCTAGATGGGAATTTTTATCAGTAATTTAGCGTATTCCATAATAGAAATCCTAATAAATGTGAATTATTGGAAGAAGGTACGAGGCTTTGGGAATTTATCATGCATTTCCAAATAATTTGGTAGTTTTAGACAAATATTTTTCTCTGTTTACTGTCATTCTATATAAGAAATTTATTTAGAAAATAATGATATTATTCTAGATTTAAATTTTATAACTTATATATTTCACCATATGTTGCATTTAATTCCAAATTTCTTTAGGTACCTATCTTTTATTTTGGTCTTCATACTTCAAAAATGACCTTCTTTTTAAAAAAATCATTATTTACCGACAATTTATTTAAATTACCATCATAAAATAGTATATTGTGCAACTAGGAAAAAAGAAATTTATTTCGCGAGTGTGGAGTTTGTTGCCGGAGGAAAGCGAGGGTAACAACCACACGAGTGGAATTAATATTTTCCCGTGTCGCACACGATTTTTTTTCTACGAGGGGGTCAACAATGGATTTGTTTGCCCCGCACGGGGCAATAAAATCCACTTCATGACTCGCTAGTAGAAAAACTATTTTTTCAAACTTCAATAGATGCCGTTAATAAATATATATTAAATAATTGGCAGAAAATTAGTGAATTATTTTAATTTGAAAAATCATACTTGAATAATAAACTCGAAAAATGAAGCAATAATCTTCTTTACTTGCATTGCTCTACATTAAACTATTCTTATTGCATACCGACAAAAATGGATATTAAGGATCAATATCTACGCTTTTAGAAATTTTTACCGTAATTTTCCGAAACTCGTAACTAAATTTTTATTCAGTTACAATTTTGTAAAATATTTGTTTCAATCAAATAAATTTTGCTTCAAAGCAATTTTCTTTGATTCATAGAAAATTCAGTTACTTTTTAATAAATTTAGGGACTAATTTCTTAATTTTCAGTTACAAAGTGTTGAATATCCCGATACTTGTACCTGGAATTTCTGAAACTTGCAAGAGGAAAAATTTAACGTTTTTGGTAACTGAAGTTTTATGCACTTAAAACTAAATTTTAAATTCTTTTACAGTTTGGTAGTTTTAAGATAAATTTTATGAAAATTCAGTTAAGTTTTATAATATCAAGAAAAATTTCAGAAAATTCAGTACAATGTGCACAATTTTAAGATGCCTTTACTCAGAAACATCATAAATATCGTCAAATTTTACCTTGTCTATATAATATATATTCGGTTGTAATATCTACATATTCACATTAATCAATTTATGATGTTTTTGAGAAAAGGCATCTTAAAATTGTGCACATTGTACTGAATTTTCTAAAATTTTTCTTAATATTATAAAACTCAACTGAATTTTCATAAAATTTATCTAAAAATAACAGAATTTTTATAAAATTCATCATAAAATTAGGAAACTGTAACAAAATTTTCAGTTACATGTAACTGCATAAAACTTCAGTTACCCAAAACGTAAAATTATTCCTGTTACAAGTTTTCGAATTTCCAGACACAAGTTTCAGAATATTTAACACTTTCTAACTGAAAATTAAGAAATCGTTTCTTAAAATTACTAAAAAATAACTGAATTTTCTGAAATTCGATCTTAATTTTACGAAACTGTAATTGAATATAACTCCAGTCACGTGTTTCGGGAAATTACGCTAGAAATTTCTAAGTGTATGCTTATTCAATGATAAATTAAATAGGATGAAAAAAAACGGAAAAGTGGATGATAAAGTGCAATGACTGAGAGTTGTGCGTGTCAAGGGCGGGTTGAGGTGTCTGGTATTGAGCCTTGTTGCCATGGGGATAATCACTAGGGCCTCCTCTTAGTACGCAAAATCCGGAATGCAACGCTGATTTCACCGGAGAACATTTTTTTTTTAATTCACCTTCAATGAAAGTTATTTACAAACTTAATAAAACAATATTAAAGTTCGTAACGGCTACACGCAGAAAAATGTACGTAAAATTTACAGGAAGTTTGGTTACTTATTTTTACAACTTGACTGTTTAGTAGATTTTACAAGAAGTTCAGTTGAATCAGAAAATTTCCTGTACGTTTCACTTATCTTCCAGTAAAATCTACAAAATACGAAAAAATCCGAGTTTAGTAGATTTTACTGAAAGATAGATGGCACGTACAGAAAATCAGTTGATTGAACTGAACGATAAAATGCGAGTTCAGTAGATTTTACTGAAAGATAGGTGAAAAATAAAGCAAATCTGTTAATTGAAGTTTTTGTAAAATCTACTGAAAAGTAAAGTTGTAAAAGTAAGTACCAAACTTCCTGTAAATTTCACGAGTCTTTTTTCTGGGTTCAGGAATCTAGATAAAATAAACCATAATAGTGCACTTTTTGCGTATGGCAGTTTTGATTAATTTGAAGTTGCCACGCGATGTTGAAAGTACACCTTCGACTTCGAAATGCTTCCTTGTATAGGCTGCAAAGAAAGTGGGTTAAAATGCCTGATTATTATCGATAGAGCACGAGATCTTTCGTCCTTTCTTTCCCATTCAAATGCAAAACAATTGATGGACTTATACACTTGTACAGATCACGTTTAGATAAGCATATATATACCATAAAATGTACCTATATTACAAACTACAGTTTTAGAAATTTCTTTTCGAATTTTCCGAAAATAAAATAGTGATGACATACAATTTCTGTAAATTTCATAGATACTTTAGTACAATTCACGGCTTTTTTGTAAATAAGATAAAAGATTTGTCGGTAAATATTATACAGAATGTCTGTTAAATTAACATTTTGAAGAAAATTCCTTATTCTGTAAATTTAACAGATGTTTCTGTAATATTCATCAAGAAATCTGTTATGTTCACAAAAAGTGGTAAATTGTACTAAATATCTGTTATATTTACAGAAATGTTATGCTGCCAATATTTTAACTTATAGACTCAGTAAATGTAAGATATTTTCTCATTTTTAATTAAAATCTTGATATTTATGTCAGTTATGGTAATTTTAAAGAAAATCTCTTGAAGTTTCTTAAAAGGTAATTGAGTCTTGCACTCAAGAACGTGCTTTTCAAAAACACAGTTATCGACCTGTTTATCTAAAAAATTTTAATTTAGGTGAACACTGTGAAATTTACCCAAAACTTTACTACGAATTTTATAGATGAAATTTTCTCTCATGAGTATAAAAATTTTATTTCAAATATGTCTAGATTTTTTCCATTGTTTGGGAGGAATATTCGTTATGGAAGCGAGAATTTCGTTGTAAATTCGGGAACATGGAAATTAAGAAATTAGAAAATAATAATTAGGAACATTTAAAAAAGTTTTTTTTGGAAAAATTACCGATCTTTGGATTAGTAGAAAACTATTGATTGGAATACTCTCTAAATTTGAATCAATCAAAATCTACTGATTATCAGTGAAATTTGACTGATTCAAATAGCTAAAAAAAGGTTACTGTAAATCAGTCAAATTTCACTGATTATTTCAGTGAAAATTGACTGATTTGACAGTGAAAAATATTTTTTCACTGATGAATCAGTGAAAATTAACTGATTTAACAGTGAAAATTATTTTTTCACTGATGAATCAGTGAATAGGCAAATCACTGATTCAATCAGTGAAAATTTGACTAATTCAGATTTAGAGAATAGTGTAACATTGTTTACCAATTGTTTCACTAAGCATTTCTGCAAACAGCTAGACATTTTTGCTATTTCATGGTCAATTTCAACCAATACTACTGATTTATTTACTTACTGTTATTTCACACTATTTAAATTAGTACTTTTCTACTGATTCAGATTCAGAGCAAGTCAGTTCACTTTCTAAATGTAAATGAAAAATGGTGCATATCGTTACCGGTTTGCTTTAATGAGCATATTGACTGATAATTATAGTGGTTTTCACTGATTCTTGGTCAATTTTGTACAGTCTTTATTATAATGCTCATTATAAAGTGTACTATAACTTTACATTTCTATAATATATTCTAGACATTGTATTTATTAATATTCTATTAGAAACATAAAATTGCCAAAAGTTATATATATATATATACATGGCGAAAAGTTAGTTAATTATTCAGTTAGTTATTATGTTGACTAATCAATAATTCATCAACAGTCAACTTTACAAATGTCAATTCATAACGAAAAGAGGCTTACTCATTCACTTTCGTGAAATTCGACTACCAATAATTAGTCATTCTTTACTAATAATTAGCTAACATAATGACTAATTATATTGGGGACTAAATTTTTATTTTGTTAAAACGGTACTAACTATTTCATAAAATATCGGTTTTGATCTATTATTTTATTAAAGGGTCGATATAAGTCGTATTTAAAATTTTTTAAAATATCTATACCTATATTGTTAAAATTATTATTAAATTTCATGCACATTTGGAATATCATTAACCACTTTTAATGATTTACGAGTTATTAAAGAACCTAGAAAATATCCTGCTTTATTAACACTTCGATGTATATTAAATTCCTTAATTGCGTATAGTAAATTTCATATACTTCATCTGAAAATGACATCATATACTCTCATATAAAATTTGATACAAAAATTTATATTACTACTTTAGTATTTATAGTTTTCTTCAATTACCTCATCCTTTTATAAAAAGACCATTATGATTTACAGTGGATATTATTCGTACTTCCGTCACGCTACCGGATGAAGTCACTTTTTACTAGAGTTTCTGCAAAGAGAGAGAGAGAAAGTCATTACTCGACAAGCAAAAGAAATTTAGCATCCAATGGTTGAACTTATAGATCCTTAAATCTAAGATGATTTATGTTAGATAAGATTGAACAGAATTAATATTTCAAAAATTCAATTGAAGTGATTTACGTAATTAGTTTAAAAAACACTTATAATATATATATTTAAATCTGTCAACAATAGTTTGTAACTATCTTAATATCAATAAGCAATTTTTATTACTTATTTAAATCAGTAACTGATGTATAGCTCGGTTATTTTGAACCTACTACACGGAAAAAAATGGAGGATCAGCCTGAATATCTATTAGAGGGTCAGGTCGACCAAATATGATGATCGACTATAGGACAGCCTTCTAGATAATCAAACTGATCATCTGTAGAGAGTCAGAAAAAAATAATCGATTTGATCATCCTTGAGGGTCGAAATGAAAATATAAAACAAGATATTCAACTTGATCATCTCAGAGGATCGATTTGATTATCTTGATAGTGTGACTGTTTCTCTGTGGTAATCAAGCTGATCATAAATCGAGAGTCTCCCTAATTATGTCCATAAATCTGTAATATTTATTTTGGCTTGGGGTCAGCTTAGTTTCTAATTATTTATGTCATCGAGGACATAAACATTAGGAAGGCAAACGTTTCGGCCACAGATGGGGGCCCTCTTCAGTGCCAATTAGCTTAATTGTAACCTTTAAATATTTATTAACTAATACATGCAATTAAGAAATATATGGTATTTTTTGTTTTTTTGTTTTTTTTTTCTTTTGCTTATTAATTAAAAATAGAGTAAACATGCAGAAAAACTTATGAGTAAGCGAGTTTCTAGGTGTGAAGAACCAGGCCGTTCCAAAAACTGCTCCAACAAGTAATCCTCTCCCACAGGAACCGTGAAAAATGCGGCCGCGGAACGCACTCCCTCAAGGGCACATATATAAACACAATTATTTCAAACCAGAAAGAAACAACACACGGGAGAATATAACGTGGGTCCTTGGTAAAGCACGCACAGCAAACTACACATATGCACGAGCACCAGAAGTAAAGGACACTGAAGTTAAAACAATCAGAACATCAGAACTTCTGGTGCTCGTGCATATGTGTAGTTTGCTGTGCGTGCTTTACCAAGGACCCACGTTATATTCTCCCGTGTGTTGTTTCTTTCTGGTTTGAAATAATTGTGTTTATATATGTTCCGCGGCCGCATTTTTCACGGTTCCTGTGGGAGAGGATTACTTGTTGGAGCAGTTTTTGGAACGGCCTGGTTCTTCACACCTAGAAACTCGCTTACTCATAAGTTTTTCTGCATGTTTACTCTATTTTTAATTAATAAGCAAAAGAAAAAAAAAACAAAAAAACAAAAAATACCATATATTTCTTAATTGCATGTATTAGTTAATAAATATTTAATTGTTAAAATTAAGCTAATTGGCAATGAATAGGGCCCCCAAATTTGGCCGAAACGTTTGCCTTTCCTAATGTTTATGTCCTCGATGACATAAATAATTAGAAACCTAAGCTGACCCCAAGCCAAAATAAATATTACAGAATTATAACTGTGGGTCAATGTAACAAGGAACATGTACGGAAACATGTCACGACATATGTCCATAAACTTATGGAAGGACTATTTGATAATCTTGAGGGTCGGTCTGACTCTCAAAATTTTGAACCTCTAACTTCGACCCTCCGTTTTTCTCCGTGTACTTCGACAATTTTGTAAAATTCAGATAAATTTAAGAAAATTCAGTTAGAGTTTAGAAAATTTAGGAGAAATTTTTTAAAGTTATAGTTACAAATTAATGAATATTCCGATACTAGTATCTGAAAATTTTGAAACATGAAGAGAAAAAATTCGACGTTCCAGGTAAATGAAGCTTAAGGTAGTTCATCCACAAAAATTAGACCTCAGGCAAAAACAAATAATTCTGCTTTCAAGAATAGCAATATTATTATTAAAGGGCTAATTTGAAAGAGAAAAGATTATTTTCGATGAAACAAATTTGAAATGAAGAAAAGTAATGTACTTAAAAAATTGTATTTTTCCAAACTTTTTTCCTTATCGCTTTATAACAAATTTTACAAAATGATGCGATTCTAATAAATCACAAATCATTTTTTCAGGAAAAAGAATCTTCACAATTTTACCGTTTCCAATTTTTGAAAATAAATTCTTCTATGGCTGAAACCATTAAAAATCAATTTTCCAAAACAAAATTCTTATAAACAAATTGTTGAATTTGGTAATAAATTATTCATTTTGAAAAATTGGAAACGGTTAAGTTGTAGAGAATCATTTTCCTGAAAAAATGATTCGTGATTTATTGGAATCACATCACTTTTTAAAATTTGGTATGAAGCGATAAGAAAAAAATCTGCCCGCTTCGCGGAGCACATTCTCATCGCGCGCTTCGCGCGCAGCTTGCTTCGCGCTCCGTAATTCTCGATCATCGCGCTGCGCGCTCCGGAATTTTTGAACGTCGCGCTTCGCGCTCGGTCATGTGCTCTTCACATACATTCAAGTTTAGTTATTATAATTTGATACTGAAGCTCAAACCAATTTTATAATAATATTACAGATGATGTGAATTACACATTTTCTCAAGGTCACTCAATTTCTTTTTGGATTTAAGTGAAACAGGAAATTCAATTTACTTAAGGCTCTATCGACCTTAAGGAACACATTCTCATCATGACACTCGCGCTTCGCGCTCGATTTTCTGTATGCATTTTTGTAACTTTTTAATAAATTACATGATTATTGATAAATTTATTTTCTTCCAAATATCTCAAAAAGAAAAAACAATCGTAGACTTTATTTAGGGAAACGATTTTGCAGAACAACGCTTATTTCGTATCTCACATATTTTGGTGAAAAAAATCGAATTTTTGTAATATTAAAAATCAAAACATAAAATATACATCCTGTCCCGAAATGTCTTCATGAGAATTTGTAGACCTCATTTAGGCAAACAATTTTCCATCTAAACGTTTTTTTTGTATCTCACATATTTTGTCTAAAAAATGGAATTTTTGAATTTTAATCGTATTTTTTGGAATTGAAACGAAAAATATATGTTTTATCAGAAACTGTTTGAGACAAAATTTGTAGATCTTTTTGAAACGAACAACTTTGTATTCTTACGTTTTTTTGGTATTTACATATTATTGTAAAAAAATTGAATTTTGGATTTTCAATAGTTTTTTTTTTAATTAAAAAGAAAAATATGCATCTTATGAAAAAATGTTACAATTCAAATTTGTAGGTCTTTATGTAAAAAATAATATTGTATCATATCGTTTTTTTGTATCTCGTATAATTTAACTGGAAAATGGAATTTTGATATTGACTTTTTTTGAATTTGAATATGCTGTAACATTTCTAATTTTGATTTAATAAAAAAAATGTTATTATCATTTTCAAAAACACAAAAGTAGTGCTCAATCCCTCAATTTTGATTGTATGTGGCTGGTTAACGAACTTGTCCTTACTTTTTCGGCTCCGATAAAGTGTGCCAAAGCTCAATTCAATCTGGTGATTCTATCGAGAGGTATGCCGCACACGACCTACTACAGACGGACAGACTGACAGACAGACAGACAGACAGACAGACAGACAGACAGGCAGGCAGGCAGACAGGCAGACGGACAGAAAGACAGACAGACAGACAGACACTTTCGTAAAAACCATTTTTTCTGACTCAGGGTGTCTCAAAACGTAAAGATTTGATAAAAATTTCAAAAGTCATTTTTCACATAAAACCAATACCTTCTCATCCATGATGAGAACCCAAGTGCGAAATTAGATACGGCCCAACACTGGCCCAGCATCGCCAAAAATTTGCCGAAGATCGGCTGCCAATATCGTGCCGTTGCTGGAATGATAACTCCGGTATGCACTTGGCGGCCAATGCTGGCCCAAACTCTGGCCGCCAGCACTTGTTTTCGGTACAGCAACGGGCCAATGCTGTGCCGAACTCTGGTTTTCTCACTTCCAGGATGGTTTGCCATGGTAAAAGTGACACATGGCCCAGTAATGTGCCGTCCATGAACCCGACTCTGGCTCTTCTACTTTCAGAACTGGATGCCATAGTAAAAATGAAAATCGGCTTGGTATGGGGCCGATACTGGGCCAAGTTTCGGCTGAAGGTCGGTAAATTTAAACAGTCGAAAAAGGCCGCCGTCGTCGGCCCAGCACTTGACTGATGCAAACAGTGACACTGGCCCAATAACAATGGCCGACTCTTGGCTGCCGATATTGGGCCAATATTGTGCCGTATTATCACCTTCGGTAATTCGCACTTGGGAATGTAAAAAGTTCAGATAAAACTAAAATTTTTTAAATGCATTATTTTTTAATGTTTTAAATTTTTTTCTTGGAAAATAACCTTTTCTCTTTCAAATTACCCATTTAATAATATTATTGTTATTCTTGAAAGCAAAATTATCAATTTTTGCCTGAGGTCTAATTTTCGTGGATTAACTACCTTAATACAGACTCATGTAAATTTTTAGAATCTTTAAAATAGGTTAAAATTTTTGTCGTGCTTTAACCAGGTGCTAAAAATAATTGACGATAACAACGTGGACACAGACATTAATGCATACATACTTTGAAAATAATTGTATTATATCAACTCTTATCTAGTGCACTTATTCAGAGAACGGTGTATGTATCAAAGTAACGAATATCTCAAAATTGAACAGTTAAATTGTTCCTAAAGTATAGTCACTTGCTCCATTCATTAGAATGAAATTCCTTAAACACATAATAATAAGAAGCGTTATCATTGCGATGATATTTTTCTCAATGGCTTCTGGTGAAACTATTGGTAAATAATTATAATTTACTCTTAAAAAATTTGGAAAAAATGTTATAATCGATTACTATTGTCGTTTCATGAATTTTAAATAAGATAAGACTTTGTTACACAAAACTTGATCTGCATTCTATCTGGCAAATAAATTTATGTTTTTGAAAGAAAATTTGATTGCGGCTCAGAATTTAAAGTGTCTAAAAGTTTCTATAACATCTATCTGAAGGTGAAACAGTGGAAAACTTTTATGATCGGAATAGTACAAAATCGGTTGCCAATTGCTTCAGTAAACATTTTTACTAAATAAAAAGTAGTTTTCTAAATCAAACTTCCATTACATGCAATGGAATTTTTTTCCAGTAACGTTTATTAATAGCAGATATATGTTGATGTTTATATTTGGCTATAGAGTCCAAAATTGATAAAAAAAAACTCAAAGTTTCACGTAATCAGACGTTTCAGCTCTGATCAGTAATTTATTTTGGATCTGAAAAATACAAAAAACAACTTTGCTAACTTAGGGTTTCTTTGATGTAGAATTTTGAAAATTTTCTTTTTACATATGAGTTAATGAAAAATTTGGAATTGCTTCAAAATAAAAAATTTGGAAATAAGAGGTGGAAAAAATTCGCCAAATTATTTCACAATGAATCAAAAAACTTTATGATAAATGCGTTTATGCAAGTCCAAATTCAAAATATTTTCATCTTGGAAAATGCAAACTTTGATTTGAATTTTAATACATATGTCTTTTCATTTTGCTAACGTTTATTGATTGCAATATATTTACGATTGAACAGTCCATTTAGATAAATATCGGTCGTAGCGGTTGGCGGGCGGGGGAGGGTGGGGATTTTTGAATTTGTTGTAAACAGTCACTATTGCGAACGTATCAACTGCTTTTGTTAATTCTGTAAAAGATGTTTTTTGAACAAACAAAAAAATTACGTCATCTCGTGATTATCTCAGCTACGAAATAATATGTTTACAGCGAAAGGAATATTTTTGTTGTTATCATAACTATTATTTTGTAACCAATGGTATCGTAGCATGATGAAGCGAATCTTTGATGTGTAAATAATTGTCTACGGCCATTTTAAATAATCAGCAAAATGAGATAATTATGGTTTCTAGATAATAATCAAGAATATTAATTTTTTCCCTAAATGAGAAAATGTTGCCAATTAATAAGCATTGATTGAGTATTGGTTATCTCGAAAATTATTAACTTTCAGAAAAAAGTTCCAGTTTTTCAGATATCAAAAAATATCAGAAGAGAATATTCATATTAAATTTATTAGCCGCCATTATTAAAAATAAGTTTTTAGGAAAAAAAATTTTGTTTAGCGTGAAAAAATCTATCCAAAACACTACAGAAAAAAATTAGCTAAAATTTGCAGTTCAGTATTATTATTACCATTCTCTATAGTATAAGAACAACCATACAAAACTAGGACAATTATATTTTTAAACAAATTTTCTTATCATGTCTTAGTACAAAAAGATCGAAAATTATTTAATTTTTATTTACAATTTCCTGATTAAAAAAAATACAGCTCTTTTTTAAATTTTTGTAAATTTCTTTTTCTAATTGATGTCGTCTATTATAAAAATGTTGTTCTATTGTTTGTAAAAATTGTATTATCTTTTTCTTTTTCTTTAGAATCTAACGCATCACTATCAAATATTGAAACAAAACGAATTGATGAAATAGACTACACACCGTATTTTATTGTATTAAGATCATGTGAAAATTTATTAAAACACTGCAGTGGAAGCTTGATTTCTTGGAATTTTATTTCAACTACAGCTCGATGCTTTTTCTACTGGTTCCATAGGTATTCGATGAAGCTTATATAGTATTATATATATTATTATATTATATTATTATAGATTTTGATGAATAAGTAAATTGAAAAGTGCCAAATTATAATTCTTAATACTCTCTAAATCTGAATCAGTCAAATTTTCACTGATTCATCAGTGAAAAATATTTTTCACTGTAAAATCATTCAATTTTCACTGAAATAATTAGTGAAATTTGATTGATTTACAGTAACCTCTTTTGAGCTATTTGAATCAGTCAAATTTCACTGATAATCGGTAGATTTTGACTGATTCAAATTTAGAGAGTAGATTTCACAGCTGCGCTTGATGCTCTTCGAATTAATTACACAGGGCCAACAAATTTGTTTGTCAATTACTGGAACAAAAATAGATGAATATAGTAGATTCTGGGTCATTTCTGGGTCATTAAATCCAATTTTTTGGCCGAGATATAATAAACCTCTCTAGATTTTATATTCCATATTTTTACTGATATTTTAGCATATCTCAACATCCCAATGTAATTCAGCGATTTGGAATCAGTCAGATTTGGATTTAGTGACCAAAAATCAACAATAATCACCTATTCTTGTTTCAATCTACAATTAAATTTTAAAAAAAATTTAGTTTGAAAGCTGCTTTATTCAAGAATTCTCCAGGCAGTGTTTTTTTTGCCTCTTTTAACTCAATTTTTTCAAAAACCTACGTGTTGGAAAATTGTTATTTTCAGATTCGAATTCAGTATCTCAAAATCAACAATAATCACAAACTTACTATTTCAGTATAATTAAAAGAATTATTTTGTGTTGCTCTGTGCTATCTAAAAATAATTTCCAGCTTCCTTTCTAATAATTATTATATTTTTTGTTTACGAGAAATGGTTTCTATTTTGTTATAAATTCACATCTCATGTGGAGGTACTTAGAAATTAATGAAAATTCTTATTTATGAAACACAGTGTTGATGGTATAATTAAAAGAATACGTGTTGTTACTCAATTATATTTAAACGAAGATGGACAAGGCTTGGAGCATGAAATTGAAAAAGGGTATTATCCTAAAAACTATAGATCCAGTAAATACGGCAGTCCCTATGATCTTGCAATTCTCAAAGTAAGTTACGAAGTTTGAAATCTACTGCTTTGACTATTGAAATCATTACTTTTTTCAGTTCAAGGATGACCTTCGACTCAAACAATATGTACCTCGAATGGAAATACCTTATATGCTTGTTCTGACAAATGATATACCATTGGTAATGGTGGCTTTGAACTCCAAGAGTAGAGTAAAAATGTTTGAAGTTAGATATACATCCCTCGTTAACTGCATTTATGATAAAAGTAAAGAAAATCAATTAAATTATAGTAGGCAGATATGTGCAAGTTTATCAAATAAAGATTATCATCAAATTCAAAAAGATTCTGAGGTTGAAGGAAGGTCTCAGAAAAACATCGATCCTGAAGTAATTATATTTAGAAAAAATCAGTGACTTTTTAAAAATTATGTAACTCTTTTTTACTTTGTCTAAAATTACTTTCAGACTTTGCTTCACTTTTATTCTTAAGGGCTTGAAATGAGTGGGTTTCTTCATTTTTGTTTACAATAGGATAATCGTTTTTGAGTGATTGCTGCAATCTTGACGAGAATTTTCAACAGAATAAATAAAAGAGAACTTAATACAGCAAAATTTGAAAAAAAATTGATCTTATCTTAAATAGTTCGAGCGAATTTAAAAAAATATCAAATAAATTGTTACAAAACTTCATAGAAGGATTTAAAGAAGTTCGTTGGAAAATGTTGGGTAATTCTGATTTATAGTTTAAGCCTAAAAATTAAATAAATATCTTGATGCGCACGTTTCAACGTTTCCAACAGAGACAAAGGCAAAGCAAACAAAAAGCCAAAATTCTGTGAAATATGAGACTTCGGATTCCATAACTGGCGGAGCGCGTGGCCTAGTAGGCAAAAGAGGGGATACTGCAATGCGCGAACTTTTTTTTTCATTTAAATAAAAAAGTCGGAAAAATGATCGAAAAAACGTCGCAGTACATGTTAAATGTCATTCCGCATATTTTTTCTCCCATAAATTTTTGTGTCAGAACTCTAGTTTTTTTTATAATAGAAGAAAACCGTATTTTTTGAATGTACGAAATCAATCGATTTTTTACAATCAACTCGCTGTTTTTCGTACAAATTTGT
Source organism: Diplolepis rosae (assembly GCA_030998225.1). Taxonomy (NCBI): domain Eukaryota; kingdom Metazoa; phylum Arthropoda; class Insecta; order Hymenoptera; family Diplolepididae; genus Diplolepis; species Diplolepis rosae. The sequence continues at coordinate 1,557,285 of JAPYXD010000754.1, read as the reverse complement.
CTGGAATAGTCTGAAATTTTATCAACAGACTCAAAAAACCCTAGAGATTCAGTTAGTTATGTTCAACATAACAAAATTCTCAATTTGTTAATAATTTTTATTATAACAGTTGCGGCTGGCAAAATTCTCATTTTTCATCTTCAAAGAAACAAAGTATGCGAGGAAGTTTAGAGTTGAGAGAACTTTCAGCGAGAAAGTTGTTTAACAGGCTTTCAGGCAGTTTTTCAATATATTTTGAGATTTTTCAATTCAAAACTGCGGTCAGGATGAGAATTTATTTAATTGCGTTCAAGCGCACTGATACCGTCAAGTGATACATCGATCGAACGCGGAGAAAAAGAGATGCATCCATGCCGAGAGCACGCGATTTGACAGAGTGTCAACATCATTTTGGCCAATTCGATTACAATAAACTTCTTTTTCGTCCGTGATTTTTCGGAAAATCGAACTTGAAAAATATATGCGCAACTTTTTTCTGAAACTTCACGATCTATTGGGATTTCAAAAAACCAAGAAAAATTACGTATAATTTTCATTGACAACAATATTTAATTCATAGAAAAATGTTAAAATTTTGTTTATTTGGATACAATATCTTATTTTGCATTGTACAATCGAAATAAATGTTCGTGTTGCCCTTTCGAATTATTATTTCGTATGATCAAAATACATTTACAAGTGTCTTTCAAAAAATACCAACCTACGCCGGAATATACAAAAGAATTGAATATACTATATTAACTTAAATTATAAATTTCGAGTAACAAAAGGTTAGAACTGTTTACCTATTCTTTTTGAAACTTTTTTTTCACGGGAAGTTTGCTTAAATATTCTTCGAAAAATGTTTGTCCTCGCGGACACAACAAATGCATTAAATGTCTCAAATCTCTGCCTTTTTCAGCCGTAATTCCAATCATTTCACGTTCAAGGCGCATTTTCTAAATCCTGGAATGTGGTGTCTCTTTGTATTTTGAATTTTTTTGGTTCCCCTGAATAACTGGAATATGAAAAAATCTCTCCATTCGGATAATACACTAATTTGACTGATTTACTGATTAAAAAGTTTTTATCCTTTTTGTAAATATGTTTTATCTTGTCTTCAAAATTTTTTACAACGTATTTTTCGGATTCAACGACATTGCTCGAAATCTAATGAATCAAGTGTAATAGAATTATGATGCTGATAATGTTATTTAATTGTTATTCGAATATTAATAGGTTTTCGCCAGCTCAATAATAATTTGTACCAAGTGTACCTTGTTTCTGTCTTTCTTCCCGATATGAGAATTTGTTTCTTGGGACATTTTCACGACCAGAGTGATAAATTTGTGAATTTTTTCAACTTATTTAATGTAATAAATTACAGTTTCGGGTGGATTTGAGCATTTTTTTTATTTTAAAAAAATTATGCTATTTCCAAAATTGAAAAGTTGCTCGAAACGTTTTGAAAAAATTCAGACGTATTCTTGGAGTGATTCTAAGAACTTTTCATCCTTAGTAATTTCCTTGGTTTGTTCGTATTTTCTAACAAAAATAATCCTGAATTTATTCGTGAAAATTTTGTAATTCGGGCGCCATTTTGTAAAGACAAAAGTGAAAAATTAATCTCCGAACCACACCTTCTTAAAGTTCAGACATTTATTCCACCGTGTATAAATGTTCCAGGTCGTTGACAGACCGGAAAATCTTTCAAAACTCGCTTTCAAAAAAAAAAGATTGAAAAAATCGCGCTTTTTTTTTTAAACTGAATATTTTTATAATTAATAGTTTTTTAGATCAATTTCGTATTTACCATCGGAAAGAGTACGTCTTGAACTTCACAAATATGTCCCTCTCAATTTTTTCAGTCGCGAATAGCATAAGTTACACGGCCTCAAAGATCGGTGCATCGTTTATGCCATTTTGGCCCTTTAAGGGTTAAAAAGAATAAAAACAAAGAAAAGCTTCAGAATATTTTTCCAGAAATTTTATTTCGAACCGGCGTAAGCACATGGAGAAAATTCATTTGTGAAAATTTAATCAAAAGTTGAGTAAAGCTGGGACAAAGTGGCTTTTTGAGAAAATTCAAATTTTCTCCAAAAGCCACTATGTCCCATCTTTACTCAACTTTGGACTAAATTTTCACAAACGAATTTTCTCGTGCAGAACTGTTCCTAGAACTCTAAACATAGTATGTTTTTAAAGTTCGCTAACGCATTTTGTTACATTATTGCCAATATAAAGTGTATATTTATCATTTCTTTCCATTCGTTTAGCGTGTTTCTAAATAATTTTTACAGAATAGATATAAATAAAGAAAACGAATTGGCCAAAATGATGTTGGAACTCTGTCAAATCGCGTGCTCTCGGCATGGGTGCATCTCGTTTTCTCCGCGTTCGATCGATGTATCACTTGACGGTATCGGTGCGCTTGAACGCAATTAAATAAATTCTCATCCTGACCGCAGTTTTGAATTGAAAAATCTCAAAATATATTGAAAAACTGCCTGAAAGCCTGTTAAACAACTTTCTCGCTGAAAGTTCTCTCAACTCTAAACTTCCTCGCATACTTTGTTTCTTTGAAGATGAAAAATGAGAATTTTGCCAGCCGCAACTGTTATAATAAAAATTATTAACAAATTGAGAATTTTGTTATGTTGAACATAACTAACTGAATCTCTAGGGTTTTTTGAGTCTGTTGATAAAATTTCAGACTATTCCAGACAAATTTGTACGAAAAACAGCGAGTTGATTGTAAAAAATCGATTGATTTCGTACATTCAAAAAATACGGTTTTCTTCTATTATAAAAAAAACTAGAGTTCTGACACAAAAATTTATGGGAGAAAAAATATGCGGAATGACATTTAACATGTACATCCGAAGCCTCAATTATGTAATTGATCCAACACGTTTTCGAAAACATAATTTTTCTTTAAATAATGATAATTATTAATTTAGAGATTACTGTGATTATTAATTCCGATAGAAATGTTAATTTCTCTTACTGCTAATCTATATTATTATCTTACTGTCGCTTCTTACCAATTTATTCCCAATATCTTTTAAATAAGTAAAAAATCTTCAAATATAGTTATTTAAAAAAAAATTAATTATGCATTACGATTACTTGATCACACTGCAAGGTTTTGTAGCTAATCCTTTATATTGTTAGGATAGTTCGTTCACGACAATTAGACCTTAGGCAAAAATAGATAATTTTGCTTTCAAGAATAGCAATATTATTATTGAAGGGCTAATTTGAAAGAGAAAAGATCATTTTTCATGAAAAAAATTTGAAACACAAAAAATAATTTTATTAATAAATTTTATTTTTGCTCAAACTTATTTTCTTATCGATTCGAGACAAATTTTTAAAAATGATGCAATTCTAATAAATCACGGTTCACTTTGTTAGGAAAAAGATTCTCTACAACTTGACTGTTTCCAATTTTTGACAATGAATTCTTTAATGGCTGAAATTATAAAAAAAACAATTTTTCAAAACAAAATTTTTATAAACAAATTGCTGTATTTGATAATAAATAAATAAATAAATCAATTTATTAATTAAATTATTTTTTTGTGTTTCAAATTTTTTTCATGAAAAATAATCTTTTCTCTTTAAAATTAGCCCTTCAATAATAATATTGCTATTCTTGAAAGCAAAATTATTTATTTTTGCCTGAGGTCTAATTTTCGTGAACGAACTACCTTTAGAAAATAAAAAACCACTGATGAGGACTCAGATCAGAGCCAAAACGTCCGATTATGTAAAATTTTTATTAACTTTGGACCCTAAAACTAACTATAAACATCAACATATATTTTGAATTATTAATTAAGAGTCAATACAAATCTAGAATATGAATGTTGGATATTATTTCCCCTCAATTCTAGGGACATTACGTAATTTTTGAACAGTCCTATGTACTATATATCAAAAAGTTTAATATTTCACGCACATTAGAGAGTTAGAAACAAATTATTAAGATTGTATTTTGATAAATAATGTATGCTTTTTGATAGTGGAGCACGGGCAAACCTTTATTTGCGGATGACTACACGGAGAAACTTTTTATATCAATTTTTACTATAGTACTTTTCAATTTAGGGAAAAATGTATCACTTTGAGAATTTTGTTAGTAAAAATACTAAACTTTAGAAGAATGATATGAAACTTTAGTATAAACTATAGTAACATTTGCTATGAGCTATGTTGAAGTTTCATATTATTATTATAAAGTTTAGTATTTTTACTAACAAAAATTCTGAAAGTGACACGTTTTTCCCTAAATTGAAAAATACTATAGTAAAAATTGATATAAAAAGTTTCTCCGTGTATCTGGTGGCAATTGTATCTCGTCATTTACGACAAAATTATACTACAACTCTCCTTTGTACGTTATTTGAGCCCCATATAAGTATATTTAATGATCTAGAATCGTTACTTAAAAAATCGCAACCTGCTTGGGAAACTATTTCGACTGAAAATTAACTGATGGCATATAACTGCTCTAGATGTATATAAACGTCGAATAAATTCAAGCGATTTCCAATAGAATCGTATAAAAGAAATATAAGCATAAAACATGTCTGCATTTTTTCGTTCTTTAATATACCATCAAAAATGATCAATTTTGCTCTATTGAATCTTTCTCTATATTCTTACACTTATACAGGATTTAGCCTCAATAATTTTATCTAAGAAAATTATTTGATGTGTAATTATAAAATAGAATTCAGAATAAAATTATGTTGAGTAAACTAATTCCACTAAATTGATTATGCACTGAAGTCAAATAATAGGGACAATTTCGGGTGTTGTATCCGTAAACTCAGGTAATCTTCAGATCGAAACAATCAAAACCGTACACTGAGAGAAATTTTCGTCAGTTAATATTAACTGAAAATTTCGGGTAAAGTCCTATGCATTAAAAGCAACTGCAGTTTTCAGTTACTCCGGAGAATTTTTTCAATTAATTCAACGGAATATTTGGAGAAAATCATCAATACATTTTTTTTTACTTCATAAATTTTCCAAATGCATGAAATTAATTTGTAATTATTGAGTAATTTATTATTAAAAATTGTGAATTACATTGATTACAAAATTATTATATTATTTGATGACACATCGTAGATACGATCGTCCCGCTTTTTTTTTTTAATAAAGAAATTTCAGTTAATATGATTGCAATTTGCTGACAAGATTTTTTCAGAAGTTATAACTAAAATTTTTTTTTTTTATCTAAAGTCAACTGAAGTACTTCACTTCATATTACGAAATTTTTCTCGCAGTGTAGAATTATTTCAAGACTTGAGATAATTTTTGATAGATCATAAATAAATCTTTGGCTTATTTTTCTCGGGGACAACATTCTCTAAAACTCTACTAATTCCAATTTTTAGAATAAGTAAATAATCTTCAAATGCAATTATTTTTAAAGTGAAATTCCCTTTCAGAAATTCGTTTGATGATTTTAGCCATTGAAATCTTTGTTTTTAAAATTGAAAATAGTAGAGTTGTAGAGAATATTTCCCCCAAAAAAAAAATCAATGTTTACGAAAATCCAATCATTTTTATAAAATTGATAAGAAGGGATATATTAAGGAAAAAATATATTTCAGAAAACATTGTTAAGCCATATATAAAATGTTTACATATTAGAATTTTAGGATTTTTATATAATTTTGTTTCCTATAAAAACAATTCGTTATAATAAAAAAAATCGAATTGTAAGCAATTTTTTTTATATACAAAAAAATTCCTTAAAAATACGTATTTTCCTGCACAACACAGTAGAATACCCCCTAAATGCGAATTGGACCTAATTAACCCAGATAACAATAATGCGTGGCATGATGCCCGCTCGCCATGCGTGTCACGTGTGCGAATGAGAATGTAGAAATCTCGCGCGCACTCGTTTAAAGGTGTGAGAAGCATATCAGTGCGACACATATGCGTCGCAGTACGCGATCACTTATGTAGGCACGTAAGCTGATCAAATGAGACGCACACAAAGTGTGAGATATATTAAATTCAATAATCGTTGATCACGTAACTTATTTAGCAATATTTTTACGGAGCGAAATTTCGGATTTCATACAAAAAATTATTGAATATATCAATAACCTACGAATCTTTTATATTTATTCATAAGAATTTTCCTAACATCAAAAAATGATCAATTTTTTGCAAAATTCGATTTAAGTGATTAGTTTTACATATCCACTAATAAGATTTTGTAAATTTAAAAATTTTTGATGAGATAAATTTTGAGATATTTATAAAACGGTAAGAGATACACAAAAACGAATATAATTCTGAGGTTGTACTAAAAGTAGAGGTCCACAGACTACTTAAAAAGTTTTAAATTAAAAAAATTTTTGTTTTAAAAGTTTTGAGATTATTAAAACGGCATTCAAAGGGATTGAATTCTGCTCATTCTCGGTTGCTATATACTTCATAGATTTGAAAGAAATGGATTTCATAGGGATTGAAACTTTTTAATACTCATTTCAATTCTGACTGACTTTCTTCATGAGAATTAATTTTGGAATATGTAGAAATTTTCATGTAAAATATGAATAAATTAATTAGGTGAATTAGAAATTTTTTTCACTGCCTATATTATCGAAGGATCACAAGTCGCGTATCAGATAGGATACGTTGTCGGCAGGTGTCCTCGTAGACAATTTAAAACTCTTATATCGCAAATAAATATAAATGAATTAATCAATATTTAAAGAATTTGAAAATCTTTCTGTGGAAAAAAAGACGCTTTCGACTGTGTTGGGATTCGAGCCCAGATCTCAAATTCTTTAAATACGAATAAATTAAATTCGAATGTTTCATTTTATTCAAAAGATGTTGGTCATTGATATAATCTTATAGTTTAATTGATGTTCATTCAATGTGTGTCTAACAATTGTCATTACTCATCAAAATTTTTTTCGAAATAAAAAAATTGTTCGAATTATTTATTTTTCCATCATTTTCTCTGATGAAATTGATAATATTTAAATAAATATATATATTTTTTGGAATCGCGCATTCTCGATGCACGCGTGCGAACCATGACGTGCGAGACATATGGGTGGCAATTTCACGGGCAACTGTGTGACCTTCTGAGTTCACCCGTGCGGATTAATCCTCACGCGTGCATGCGTCATGCCCTGCATTACGCAGACACTTTGTATTCTGGGAAATTTAACCTACTTCATTTTTTATCTGTTCAAATAAAGATGTTTACAATATAGATATGTACTTTCAAGATAGAGAATTATTCCGGCAAAAGACATACACAACAGGAAAGAACTTGTATATATTATATGTTCTTCAATCCGGTTCCCCATGTTTGTCAGTAAACGTTATCTATAATACTTGGGCAACGAATCTTTCAATATCTACCAGTGGTATATATTGTTCTTACAACATTGCTCCTTACACTAAAGATGACGAGGAAAATTATAATTGTGTTGCTGTGTGCCTTAATGGCTACTGCTGAAATTAATAGTAAATATAATTTTAATTTAAAAAATGCTCCATACTTCAAAGATTTTTACAATGGATTGTTGTGTCTAAAAAAGTCTAAATAAAATGACTCAAATATCGGTTCTTGACTTGATTAACTTAGAATAAAATTTTAACTAATTTATACAGTCTTAGAAATGTTTGGATATTTACAAAAATTTTATGTTACAAAGGTAATGTAAAATTTGACAATATTTATAGTGTTTTTGAGTAAAAGTATCTTGAGATTGTATACGAGTTTTTATGCGTACATTCGAATCTAATCTAGTATTGTAGTTGTTTGCGGCGCTAGTAATTACACTTGATATTTCGCGACTAGTCCCGGCCATTTTGATTTTATCGATCTTGTGTAGTAGTAATGGATTTTAATAGACGCATGCGCAGTTCAAATGTACAAGGCTTTGTCAGTAGAGTACTAACGCTTTACGAAGAAGAAGAAGAATAAGAAGAAGATTGTGTTCCGCTGTATGGCTATAGGCACATGCGCAGTTCAATTTTTACATTCCGTTCCTTTGTAGCGCTATACACAACATTGCGCTACTCTTAACTGTAGCGAAAAAACGAGTTTAATTACATATGTAACTGCACAAAACTTCAGTTACCCAAAACGTAAAATTTTTCCTATTGCAAGTTTAAGAAATTTTTTCTTAAATTGATTGAAAAGTAACTGATTTTTCTGAAATTTTATCTTAACCCTCATTTCCTATACCGGGTATTTAATACCCAGTCATTTTTTTCGGTGCGCTGTATTCCACAAAATGAGTTAGAACACGCATTTGAATTACTGTTGAATCGCTGTAACAAGTGTATTGAAACTGGAGGAGAATAATTTGAATGAAAAATCGAAAAATATTCAGATATCTTGTTTCAATGATGTTTTCCACGGCCAGTCTCGAAACTTATTTGTCGTACTGTGTAACTTGAAATTTCGAAGGAGTAGGTACTGAGGGTTAATTTTGCAAAATTGTAACTAAATAAAACTCCGCTTACAAGTTTCGGGAAATTACGGTAGAAATTGCTAACAGTGTGGTCAAGAAGAATGAGAAAATACCGGTATATTATCGGTATTTTTTCGGATGATTCAAGGAAACTCACCTTGTTTAAAGAACTCAACGTTCTTTAACGATAGTTGGCGAAAAAATCACAAAAAAATCGCTTTTTAGAAAAAACTTGTTTAATAAACTACATTATATTGGGACAAGATATTCTACTTGACAAGGTAGAAACAGTAAAACTTGAGAAGTGACGTCATCTCATGATTACAGTTCATTTTCGGAAAATCGCGTTTCCTGAAATCCACGTTTTTCGCCACATATGCCCCTGTTTACTCGACATCGTTGGACATGTTTCGTCAATTTTTCTTTTATATGATCGTGAACTCCAGACACAACTTTTAGACCATGTGTTTTGTGTTTTTTCAATCACAGCCGCAAGGAGACAGAATTCTTCCCAGTGTTCAAAAATGGCATTTTTCAACAATTTTCCATTCAAAATTCCAAGGACTCGAAACCGCTCGAATCCTTTAAAAAACGACCAAATTTGGTCCAAATACAAATTTGATCGTTTTTTTTGAGGATTTGAGCGGTTTTGAGTCATTGGAATTTTGAATTGAACTTTTGTTTGGACGTTAAAGGGAATTTGAGTTTGTAGTGATACGGGTTCGAATTCAATTTGAAATAATTTTTCAGATCGGCTGTATTTCTCCCAAGTTTGTATAAAAAAATTTCCATGGTCAAAGTTGTTCATCACTCAATTCTTATAAAATAAAAAAAAAAGTTAATAGGTGTAGTAGACTCCAATATTTAGGGGCATGAAAATGACCAAATTTCATCAGGCGCGGAAAATTGCCAACTACCGTTAAGTAAAACAGTATGAAATTTTGTTCTACTGTGTAAAATTTATTTCACCCTTTTTTTCTCTTTTACAGAATCTAATTCTTTGTTGTCACATATGGAAACGAAAATGGTGAACACTGTTTGTTATAAAATGTACATGGCAATATTAAGAATAAACCAAGATTCGATGCAACACTGTACTGGAAGCTTAATTTCCGAAAAATATTTTACAACTACAGCTAATTGTTTTTTTAATTTGTTTTCTGGGTAATGTATAACATTACTAATAAATCTTGAAAATTTTTAAACTTGGTTTTTAGTAAAAAATTTTAAGATTAAATGAATTATCTAACAATATTTCCGAACTTTGTTTCTGGAAAATTTTTACATCCTGTGTTTATAAGTAGTAATTCCTATTCTATCATAATTTTTTGGTGTAAGGATACTTAGAAAATAATGAAAACTTTTATTTATGAAATACAGAGTTGGACAAGAACTTCAAAGAGTACGTGTTATTACTCAATTTGCTGTAAACGAAGATGGCAAATCCTTCTTGAAGTTTGATATAAAAAAAGCGTATTATTCTAAATTCTATCATTCGTCAAAAGAAGATGATCTTACAATTGTCGAAGTAAATTACAAAACTTGAAATTAAGGGCATGTGATTCTGGAGGAAAGTGGCAAGTTCATGTGAATAATTTGTTCCAATTTCTACATGTTTGTGTCCAAAATATAGACAATTTTTTTCTCAAAATTTGGCAAATGGTAGAGAAGATAAGAACGGACGTAGATAGACTAATTTTGGTTTTGGAAATGAAAAAAAAATTCCGATATATTTCGATAAAATTGAACTTTTTTCAATTTAGAAACCAAAAGTAGTATATCTACGTCCGTTTTTATGTTCTTAACCATTTTCAAAATTTTTCAAAAAAAATTATATGTGCTATAGTCACAAACATTTAGAAACCTAAAATCAATAAAATTTGCTAATTTCCTAAGTATCACATGCCCTTAAATGGCTTAGATAAGGTGGATGAGTTAAAAATTTTTAATTCTTTAAATTAAAATGGTTCAGATTGATTGAAATTATTAATTTTTTATTTTAGCTCGAAACTAATGATAACGCGAAGAAAATTGAATTACATAGATTGAACATACAAGATTATGTTAAATTCCCTGATAAAACACCATTAAAAATGTTGGCATTGACCTATGCTTCTGATGTAAAAGAGTTTAATGTTGTAACAACGGATTTCGAAGACTGTCTCTATGATAAAAGAGAAACGAAAGAAGGAAACAAGAGCAAGATGAACTATAAAACATTATGTTTATTGTTACCCGTTGATGAATTTGATGAAATTGAAAGTAATTTCGGGAGTAAACAAAGTTCTTCTCTCCATAATGTTAATTCTGAAGTAAGCATATCTCAAGTTTTTGGTTCCGTTAAAAAAATACTTTTGCCCCTTCATATTTCATTTAAACGGCTACTTTTTATTTACATATATTACATATAAATGTTTATTGACTAATTTATCCCTTGCAAATTAAAATTAAAATTAAAATTAATAAAATTTTAAAAAGTCTATTCAAATTTATTTAATAAAATACGTTTTCTTTCAGCGTGGCATAGGAAGTCCTATATTTATGGGCGATGTGTTGGTAGCAATCGTATCTGGTCACCGATACCATAGTAATGATAATCTACACGTATATCTTCATTGCATCTTTCTTGCTGGCTTTAAATCTTACTTAGAGTATCCACAGCAAATAGATCTTCCATTCTATGGAGGTGATTGGATCTCTTTTCAATAGAGTAAATACTTTGATCATGTTATCCTCGTTCTATCAACCATTTATCATACTTATATAATATTGTATTATGGGGGTTCATCAAAAACCCAGTTCTGATTGTACCAGTTATGCTTTGCAATTGACATCATAGATGTACGAATTATTGTTGTACCAATATATGTATTTTGATTTTTTCCATTAACATTGAGATCTATATTGTAGGTGTTGCATGTGTATTAACTCTATAATATGGAGGAAATTCAGATTTAACGTTTTGTGTATGAACCTGAGGATAATTTATTTTGAGCTTAAAGTCAATAACTATTTATATTAATTATACAGGGTGTACCAGAAAGATCGGTACACCTGAATATTTGGTAAACCGTTAACTTTGACAAAAAATGATTCTAACAAAAGTTTTAGAGTTCTTTGAGAAGTATGTGACGGCGACCTTGATTTTTACCATAACTAAATTATTTGATGCTCATTTTTTGTCAAACTTAGTGGTTTCCAAAATATTCAGGTGTCCCGATCTTTCTGGTAAACCCTGTATATTAATATATATCCGCGCTTAAGTATTAAATTTGCATATTATTACATTTTTAAATATATCAACATGAGAAATATAATTAATAAATTAAAATAATTTCAAAAAATGTAATATTTTTTATCTTAAATGGCTTAATGCGAAAAATAAAATGAAGGATTACATAACTTCCATGTTATATATACAGAATATATATGTGTGTCTATATAGAATCTTAAGATTTTATAAATATATTTTTTTAAACCCATCAAGCATTATGAAACGATATCATTTTTTGTATCACTTATTTTTCTTTTATATACGTCATATTATCTCCAGATAATAGCAAGGTTAATTTATTCAGTAAGATTTTACTAGATAATATTATTGCTCCATAAAAAAATGTGTGCGTATGTCTTACTGTATTGTTGAAAAAAAGTTTGAATCAAGGTCTGAAAATCGATTAACTTTATGACAAAACCAAAAACAGAACATCAGAATAGAACAGACTTAACGGCCTATACCATGTTGGCTATCTTTAAAAAACTATCTTGGACCAAGCCAGACTTCCTTTGAATTAAAAATTGAGTTTAAATACAAATTTGTTGTTGTTATTCGAAACCAAAAACTAATTTAAAGATTATTTATTTAGTTTTGGTAGAATATTTTGTAGTTGCGAAAATTCTATGTGCACATAGAAAAAAGTTCACTTAAAACAACCGAAATTTCGGTTAGGCCATATTTAACATTATTTTCTAATTATTTCAAATAGATTTTCTAGTAATTCCTAAAAAAACTCGTAAAAATAACCTGAATTTCTAGTTATACTAACCAGAAAATAATGTTAAATATGGCCTAACCGGAATTCTGGTTGTTTTAACCGGAATTTTTTTTGAATGTGGGTTTCTGGCAATTTCTACATCCTTTCTTTATGAGCAATGGTTTCCATAATGTCAATTCGGTTTGTTTTCATCAGATTCTTTTAAAATAACCGGGGAATCGGGTTGATCACTAGAAAAGAATGTTGAATTCTGGTTGTTAATTAGACTTTCTTTGAGCGTTAACTAAAAAGATTTTGTATTTAGTAGATATATATTTTGATTTAATTTTGAATGTGGATTGAAAATCTTATCAATTAAAATTAAACAAGCGTGCATATCTGTAATTCCCGATACAATAACACCCCATAAAACAAAGTGTTTACGTGATGCGGAGCATGACGCACGCACGCATGAGGATTAATCCGCACGGGTGAACTCAGGAGGTCACACAGTTGCGCGTGACATTGCCACGCATATGTCTCGCACGTCGTGGTTCGCACGCGTGTTTCCAGAATGCGCGATTTCAAAAAATATATATATTTATTTTAATATTAATTTTATCAGAGAAAATGATGGAAAAATAAATAATTCGAACAATTTTTTTATTCCGCAAAAAATTTTGAAGAGCAATAACAATAGTTAGACACACATTCAATGAACATCAATTGAACTATAACTTTATATCAATGATCAATATTTTTTGAATGAAATGAAACTTTCGAAATTAATTTATAGTTTACATGAAAAATGTAATTCTGCATGTAATATTTTTGTACTCAAATTATATTTTAATACGACAGCCTTATTTCATGGAACTTTCAACACGATCATCATCAATTATAACTTAATTGTAAAGTCCATTTCTTGACTTAAATTTTTACATATTCAAAATTAATTCTCATGAAAAAAGTCAGTCAGAATTAAAATGAGTATTAAAAAGTTTCAATCCTTATGAATTCCATTTTTTTCAAATCCATGAAGTATAGCAACCGTGAATGATCAGAATTAAATCCCTTTGAATGCCGCTTTAAAAATCCCAAAACTTTTTAAACAAAAAATTTTCCAATTTGAAACATTTTAAGTAGTCTGTGGACCTCTACTTTTAGTACAAGCTCAGAATTATATTATTTTTTGTGCATCTCTTACCGTTTTATAAATATCTCAAAATTTATGACATCAAAAATTTTTTAATTTACAAAATATATATAAGTATATGAATTTATGAATTTATAATATATCTCAACTTTCTGTGCGTCTCATTTGATCAGCTTGCGTGCCTGCATGAGTGATCGCGTACTGAGACGCATATGCATCGCACTGATATGCCTCTCACGCCTTTAAACCAGTGCGCGCGAGATTGCTGCATTCTCGTCCGCACACGTGACCCGCATGGCGTGCAGGTGTCGTGCCGCGCACGATTGCTATTTGGGACAGTCCTGCGAAATTTGGGGTTTTGTCAGTTGCAGAAATGACAGAGGGTGAATCTTATAGATTTTTTGATGCTCAAAACGAATATGGCTGAAGAAATTGTCTAACACTTCAGGTTAAATGGCCAAAAAATGTCCATTTTGGCCAAATTTATAAGTTTATTGTGGTAAAACGGAATTTTTTTTTATTTAAGAAAACGTCACCGTGTAGTACTAGTTTTCAGCTTTGAAATCCATTTTTGATTACCGCTAAACAATTTTTTTAAGCTGACTCTTGTCACGTTTTACATTTTCATCAGCAATGAGAGGTTATAATTCTTATTAAATTATACCAAAATGGCGGACCTAATATAACAAAATTATCATCCAGTCCTTCGTTTAAAATTAAATGATTAAAAGTGTGGATGCGAACTTTCAAGCTGGAGTTTTAGTTGACATAAAGATTAAGCATAATTCTAAATTTTAATTTACGATCTTGTTTTCTCAAGCTTTGTGTCTCATTTTTGTCAGAGAGTAGGGTCCATATTTAAGCAACAAGTCGTTCACAATCTGTTATACTGTTTCAAAATACTAGTAATTACTTGTTCTATTCATTACAATCTAACCGCTTAAACGAATGATAATGAAGAACATTATCATTATACTGCTATGTGCCTCGATGGCTGTAGCTGAGACTAATGGTAAATATAATTACATTTTATATAATGCTAAATAAATTTCATGATTGATTTTCATATATTTGGAAAATTATAAACAAGACCCTCTAACTAAATATTTTGCTTGAATGCTGTCTCTTACCACTAAGAAAAAAGTTTGATTTAAAGAAATGATTTGTTTGATTCAATCAAAATATCTTTGAACCAAATAAATATTTGTTTGAATCAAATTAATTTTTCTTCAAAGCAAAGAAATTAATTTGATTCGAATAAATATTTATTTGGTTCAAAGATATTTTGTTTGAACGAAACAAATTTTGTTTCATTAAAACAAAACATTTCTTTACATCAAAGAAAGTGTTTCAAACAAATAATTTTTTTGATTCAATCAAATATTTTTTCTGAGTGTAACTTCAAGATGTAAAATAAATTAGACTAGACGATATGTGATGCCGGCCTTATGCCTGCACTATGCCAGTAAAACGCCAGTACTACACTGCAAAAAGAAGTGTCTTAATTTAAGATACTTGTGTAGTCATATCTAAGATGTTTCGGTAGTCACTTTTAAGTTGCTTAAAACATCTTATTTGAATACACGTAAAATATCTTAAGTTGAGCCATCGGTAACACAGATTACTTAAGTTACCGACAGTTTATTGTTCCTATAACCTCTACACTGTGAGAAAAAGCTTACAGCATACCGGTGTCTGCTATACATGTGATGGCTTACATGGCTGTACGCACTTCTTAAAACAATTAATTCAAGTAAATGCTCTATTGGAAAAGGAGACAAGGGACTAACCAAACGTATCCAATACGTTAAAACAGAAGGTATACCTGATATCGAGTCACGTGTTGTTGATACGATTTACACTTTTTACATGTAGCTCCACATCCGTCATATGTAAAGTTTGAATAAAGAATCGTGTCGATGAAAATGAACAATATATTCCTCTAAATGAGTTGATATTACACCACAGAAGAAAAACATGGAACAGTGAAAACGCTCCATTTCTTGAGGTTATGAACAGTAACTATAACCCTATGAGAGCTAGATTCTATCTTTCGACCAGTACTTCTTTGACACTTTACGCGTCTTAGTTTTTGCTAACTTATTGACCTGCTATATCTTACAATTCAGAAACATCTTATGCCAGAACCATCTTATGACATTCTAAACATCTTAAACTAAAACACATTATCTAACTCAATCAAGTATCTTATTTTGTAAGACGGAAATTACATCTTTATTCGTATCAAAATACGTAAGTCGTCTTAATTTTGAATAAGATACTTCGTGAAACATCTTATTTCAAGACAGAAGATGGCAAATTCCCATCTTATATCTTACAGTAAGATACCAGGTAGATCTACCAGCACTTTATATATATATGTATCTCTTTCATTTATTTGATTTTTATTATTTATTTCATTTTTATTGATCTATTCATTCATCCTGACTGATCTCGTACAAATATCGATGATTCGAACAATATGTGCAATTTTTATAAAACAATTTAAAATTAGAATCAATTGAGGGACAGCGACACACATAATATATGTTTTAGATGCTCTTCTCATTGTATTTGAAAGAATATATTAGTTCGTTTGTAAAAAATAAATAGTAATAATAAGTAATAAATATAATGTTTTAGCAGTATTTCATTCAAGAAAACTACCATCATAAACTTATATTCCCGTATAATTATGAAAAATAGTTTACTTTTTTACTTTCCACGTTTTTATTTATTTATTTTGAAGAAGAAAAAAGGTATTTAAAGATTTAAAGATAGGAATTATAAACATACATATAATGGGCACTTACAAGAAGGAATATCTTCTTGCTTATGAACTGATTCAACCTGCTCTAAAAAAACGGAGATAAGAGTTAATATGCCAACATGACACACGTGTATTTACGAAATCCACCCGAATCTGATCGAAAACATCTGTGGTGCTTAAATTTGTCTAACAAATAAAGTTATGAGTACAGCTAAGTACTCGCACTGTTTTTGAGTTTAAAAAAATAATATATCGAAAAAGATTTCTCAAATTTAAATAATATAAAAAATCATGAGACATCAATGTTTATCAAATTTGCATCAGGTAAATAATCCTGAAAATTCCATGCATTTATGAATGTTTTTGTTTTAGATAAATTTAATTATTTCAGAGCTATATGTATTCAAAATAAACTTGATTAAAAAAATCTGCCCGCTTATATTCTTGGCATATATTTAAGTTTATTTCTTGCAATTTGATACTGAAGCTCATGTCAGTTTTATAATATTGCAGATGTGAATTACATTTTCTCAAAGTCACTAGATTTGTTTTTGATTTCAAATGAAATAGGAAATTCAATTTACTTAAGGCTCTATCAGCTTCAAGGAATTATATGATTTCGATCGCCTGTCGAGTGCTCTAACAAACTGAGTTACACGGGCGTCCGACATCTTTTAAAAAAATTTAGTGATTCAAATTTATAGATCTTTTTGTAATTAACAATTTTGCATAATAACTTTTTTTCGTATCGCATAATTTAACGTGGAAATGGAATTTAGATATTGACTTTTTTGAAGTTTTAACATACTGTAACTTTCCTAATTTTAGTTTAATCAAAAAGCGGTATTAGGATAATTAGTAGAGATTTATGAGCACTATCAAAAACCGGTATTGGAATTTTAGATTTTTTTAAAAATACAAAAAATCCTCTTATTTTAACAATTTTGGTCAGATGTGGCTGGTTAACGGAGTTGTCATTGCTTTTTAGGCTCCGATAAAGTATGCCAAAGCTCAATTTAATCAGATAATTCGATCGAGAGTTATCGAGTATACGACCTAACTACTACAAACAGACATATCTTCTCATATGATGAGAACATAAAAAGTATAACGTTTCAAAAACCACTGACGAATATTATGTTTATTCTTATTATTATTCTTATGAGAATAGAAATAGTTCTGGAATTTTAGCCATTCGGTTGTACACACAGAAAAAAATCTAACTATTATATGTAGTAAGCTGAGCTCTTCCTATTAAAGCACCGAACTTAATATGCGAAACTGGTATACGAGGTCTGTTAAAAAAATAAGGTGAATTTTCAAATTTCTCGGGCTATGTATTGGATATATAACTTAATTCGTGCGGTTTGCTAAGAGATGGCGTAACTTGATTATTATTTCATAGCTCCAATATTCCGAATATGCGTTGGAAAGCTACTGTCATTGTGCGTCTTTTCCCTGAAGAAAGCCAATCTAAAAATTTAGAATTTCCAAATTAATATATTTTGAATTTGCCGCTTATGTGGGACTGCGCGGTGCGGGGCATAGCAACGCCCTCGGGCTCCCGCGCCCTCCAGCCGTGCACCGACGCAATGTCGGAGCGCAGCGCAGGCCGTGTTCGCGAGCATAGGCGATAGCGGCCACTATACTTTGATCCTGTTTTGAGCTTACGCCAGATGGCGCCGAAGTATAATTTCTGTAACGAGCGACGCTAATTCGCTCGTATCTACGCAAGATGGCAACACCTCTCGAGTTAAGTTTGCGGGAAATTATAAATTTAGTTACTCCTATCTTTAATCATTTTATTCATTTAATTAATATTTTAATACTAATAAAGATTTATTGTTGGACTTCTGGTGCAAGATATAGAATAGTTTTCAATTCACGTTTTGTCCTGGATCAGCTATCTAAAGAAAGATTATAAAAGTAATTAAATTAGAGATAGAGTTACTAACTCTTGAAAGTTAAACTGAGTTTTCTCACGTTTTTTAAATATTTAGTTTATAGTTAAAAGGAGTCGGTGCGATGAGAGGGCTTCAGAGAACCCTGCATGCGCACGTTAGAGTATAAGGACCTTTGTAAGTCTATTATAAATATTTTGTGCAATAGTTCTAAGTTTACATTAGAGGCAAGTCCGGATATTAGGTTCGAAATAAGCGGCATGTAATAAAAAGCGCTAAGAAATGAAATCATTATCCATAATTTATCCGAATAGTTTACAGATCTGTCACACTAGGGCTGATAGCGGCGACACATAGACCTAAATGTTTAGGTGACATTAAATACGAAACGCGAGTTTCGAATAAAGGGTGAGATATGAAGCATTAAGTATTTTTCCTAGAACATATTAGTATACATGAGTACAGGGAGCGAGTCTACCCTTTTTCGAATCTGAAACCTTCTGGCCAGCGAGCCTCAATAAGGTATGAGTGGGAGAACATGTGAGCGCGTAGTTTTGTAAATCGTGTGTGAGTTGAATAATCTCAATCCTGATCTCAGTCTTGATTTTACTCGTCAGAGTTGATAATCTCGCCGTCTTGAACTCAGACGTAACTTTGTCAATCCGGACTTAGCCGATGTTTATTGAATATAAATAATATTGATTAAAGTCAATTTTGAACGAGCCGATAGTTTTCTTTATTTAAAAACATTCATATCTCCCGGTTTATTTCAATAATTTGACCGACGCGAACCCACCTATCAACTCCTATCTATTCTGTCGCACCTGCGCGGCACGTATCATTTCTTAAACCTCACCCCGCTGACCACCGCACCGAAGTTGCATCACCAATGGTCACTAAGATGTGCTAAGATGCTAACGGATAGGAATAAACTTCGAGGTTTAATAAAACTATTTAAGTAATTATTATTAAGTAAGTATTCGAATCGCATTGATAAACTTGCTTTTTGTGGTTGTAGTTTTCTGATTAGTGCATCCTTACATACGTGGAGTATTATTATTTCAATGTATATATTTGTAATTTTGGGAAGCTTGGGTGATCATCTCTATTTGTGTTTAGCCTGACAGCACTTTGCGATACACAATTAAAACTCCGCATGTATGTGAGGATGCACTCATCAGGAAACTGTAATCAGAAAAAGCAAGATTATCAATACGATTCGAATAATTACTTGATAATAATTACTTGAATAATTTTATTTAACCTCAAAGTTTATTCCGATTTCATTATTTCTTGAATTATCTGAACATGATCTGAACATGATCTGAAGAGTCATCTATTATCTTCTTTTAGGGTTTTGAGCTTACGTCGGATGGCTCTGATGAATTCTATGTTGGGCCACCACTAAAGCCCGGCTGGGCGAGTCAATTGATATGTTACAGGTCGTTCATTATTGAAAAAGGATGGAATCACTCTACACCAGATCATGGCGAAATATACAAGACTGCTGGAGTCAGTATAAAGCCAACGTATGCGCACTCTAGTGGGCATAAATGAAGAAGACGATGTGCGTCTTTTACAGTATATGTCATTCATTTGAAGCGTAAACAACAATAATTTTTTTTCACTCAAATATGTCGAACTTTGTGCCTGAAAAAGTGTTTATGTGCCACCGGCGCGCAAACTCGTTTTTTCGCTACAGTTAACAGTAGCGCAATGTAGTATATTGCTCTACAGAGGAGTGAAATGTAAAAATTGAACTGCGCATGCGTCTATCAAAATCCATTACTACTACACAAGATCGATAAAATCAAAATGGCCGGGACTAGTCGTGACATATCAAGTGTAATGACTAGCGCCGCAAACAACAACAATACTAGATTAGATTCGAGTGTACGCATAAAAACTCGTATACGCACCGAAGTCACATAAAATAGAATACGTGCCAATGCACACAATTCGGGAAATTATGAGACTCGCGACAATGCTCGCAGGACTGATCGCGCCTCGGCTTCGTATCGGCTTTGCCTCAGCTACGTTTCGGCTACGCCTCGACTACGCATCGGCTACACCTCGACTACGCCTCACCTACGCCTCGAATACGCCTTGGCTTCGATCTCCTGCGAGCATTGATTCTCGCCACGCAATAACCCTCATTGTGCGCCTAGGCACGTAATATACTATTTTGCGGAGAGTTCTTCTTCTTTACATTAATATGAAGAAAACTGCTGGCGAAAGTCATCGTATTTTGGTGGAAATTTATGGTGAACATGCTCTAGCTGAGCGAACGTGCCAAAAGTGGTTTGCACGATTTAAAAGTAGTGATTTTGGCTTGGAAGACGAAGAATGTCCTGGGCAGCATAAAAAATTTGAAGATGAAGAACTGGAAGCATTACTCGATAAAGATTGTTGCCAAACACAAGAAGAGCTCGCAGAAAGAAAAAGAAAAGTCAACAAAAAGAAGTCATTTTTGCATCGGATTGTCACTGATGATGAAAAATGGATCCATTACGACAACCCCAAGCGCAAAAAATCATATGTGAAACGCGACTAACCAGCCAAATCAACGGCAAAGCCGAATATCCATGGCGCGAAGGTAATGCTCTGTATTTGGTGGGATCAGAAGGGTGTGCTGTGTTATCATGACAACGCTCGGCCCCATATTGCTATTCCGGTTAAGAACCATTTGGAAAACAGTGGATGGGAAGTTTTACCCCACCCGCCTTATAGCCCAGACCTTGCCCCTTCTGACTACCATTTGTTCCGGTCGATGCAGAACGCCCTCACTGGAATACGATTTTTTTGTTTCCTATGTTGGCACACTTGTCTCGAATGTATGCTCACAGTTTCAGCAATATAGTATTTTTTGTTTGTTTGTGAGAGGCATAAAGGTAAGAAGTATTCTGCGTGTGTTGGCGATTTTCTGCTGTCGGGAAAAATGGATCCAAGAATATGCATCAAATTTAGTGTAAAAAATGGAATTAAGTGTTCAAAAACACTTGAAATGTTGAAAGTGGCATACGGTGAGTGTACCGTAAGTCAAAAAAGTGTTTATAAGTGATGCAAGCTCGTCACAGAAGGTCGAGAAGAGGTGAATGACGAGGCTCGCCCTGGACGGCCCAGCACGTCAACAACCAATGAAAACACTGAAGCAGTGAAGAAAATTGTTATGGAGAATCGTCGAATCACTATTAGAGAAGTTGCTGAGCATGTCGGCACATCGGTTGGCTCATGCATTGCAATTTTTTCGGATATCTTGGATCTGAAGCGTGTAGCAGCGAAGTTCGTTCCAAGGTTGCGATAACGCACATGCTCACTCGTTATTTCTTGTTCGTAATTTTTTGGCCAAAAACAACACCGTAATCATGCCTCAGACACCGTATTCACCAGATTTAGCCCCCTGTGACTTTTTCCTGTTCCCAAGATTGAAGAAACCCATGAAAGGACGGCGTTTTGCCACGATTGAGGAGATAAAAACCGAATCGCTGAGAGAGCTTAAGGGCGTACCAAAAAGTGCATATCAGAAGTGCTTCGAGGACTGGAAAAAGCGCTGGCACAAGTGTATTATATCTGAGGGGGATTACTTTGAAGGGGACAACATAGAAATTCATGAATAAATTAATATTTTTTGAAAAAATGAAAATTCACCGTATTTTTTTAACATACCTCGTATGAGCTTCTACCAATATTGGCATCAACTTATGCATTTTTAGCGAATCAAGTGCATGCCATTATTGCTAGTGTCATATACTGTCAGAGCAATGTTCCTTGCGAAAATACCTCGACTTTCGCCTTGCTATGGTTGCAAGAAAACTCATTCTATTTCAGCAAGAGTTCTCTTTCAATCGAGATAACACGTGAGCTGCTACGTTCGAAAGTAGGCGTGGCCTAACATCTCGGTTGTAAGAGAACTCATCCTGAAATAGGATGAGTTACTTGCAATCATAGCAAGGCGGATTTCGAGTTACAGTCAAGACTCTTTCGTTGCAAGGCGCGAGACTTATCTATTGCAAGACCTGGGCGTTCCCCTAGCCCCCACTTTTGCCGAATATGTAACACTGGTTGGGGCGACAACTAATCCACTGCTTGCCCTGAAAACCAACCTTGCCGATAGTTGCGGTGGTGGGAACCCCTTTTTGTCTTGCAATAAACGAGTCTTGACTGTATAAATTCCCAACCTACACGGTTGTTCTTGCTATCTTGGTGAAAAATTCATACATTTTAAGCAGAGATTTCATGATAAACAAGTACTAAGTTTCATGCTTTTAGAGCAGTTGTGTCTTGCAAAAATAACTCGAAATCCGCCTTACTATGGTTGCTTATTCTATTTCAGCATAAGCTCTCTAACAACCGGGATGTCACGTGTTTACTTGCTTGGAAGAAAACTCTTGCTGAAATAGGATGAGTTTTCTTGCAACTATAGCAAGGCGAAGGTCGAGCTACAGTCAAGACTCGCTTATTGCAAGGCCTGAGCGTTCCCTTAACCCTCACCTTTGACGTATATGTAACACTGTGGTTGGGGCGACAACCAATCCACTGCTTGCTGTGAAAACTAACCTTAACGATACACACCCCGTATTGCTTTATCTATATGCCAGCAATAAAGAAAAGTTTACACGGAGAAACTTTTTATATCAATTTTTACTATAGTATTTTTCACTTTAGGGAAAAACGTATCGCTTTGAGAATTTTTGTCAGTAAAACTACTAAACTTTCTAATAATGTTATGAAACTTCAGCATAGTTCATAGCAAATTTTACTATAGTTTATACTGAAGTTTCATATCATTCTTCTAAACTTTAGTATTTTTATTGACAAAAATTCTCAAAGTGATACGTTTTTCCCTAAATTGAAAAATACTATAGTAAAAATTGATATAAAAAGTTTCTCCGTGTATTTAATGATAAACATAAACATTTTGTTCCACCGTTTGTAAAATTAGTTATATCTTTATCTTTTTAAAAGACTCTAATTCGTCATCTCTAATTATGGAAGCGAAAATGTTGCCACCCATGTACGATGATCCTGATATTAATCACTATGGAATGTTAAGAACAAATGAAAGTACCATACATTACTGCAGTGGAGCCATGCTTACAGACCAATTTTTCTCAACTACAGCAACTTGTTTTTTTTTTTTGCGTGAAAGGTATTGTATGAAATTAGCATAACTGTTAATGATTAACTTAAAGGATTTCCACATATAATTTTCAACTGAAATTTTCCAAAATTAAATTAATTATCATACAATATTCTCTATGATTTTTCCTGAAAATTTCTACATCTTTCATTTGGGAGCAATGCACGAAAAAAATAAGTTTTATAAATTACATAAAACATTATTATTTTGAAACAATTACAGAAAGTTGTGCAATTTTCAAAGAAAGTTTTAGAGTATGCACAAAATTTTGTTCAGTAATAGCTTATATCCAAGACTTTAAAACAGTTCTGTAAAATTTATTTTTTCCATGTATTTCTCATTACGTTATTGTATGCCATGTAAGAAGGACAGATATAAAATATTTAAAATTTATATAAAACAGAGTTCGAGAACGCTTGTGGGAGTTATATCTTTTTGGTAAATTGAGATTTAATATGTATTTGTCGGAAGCACTTTATAAAGTTGAACGAGTATATTATCCTAAAGACTATAAGACTAGTGGAGGCAATATTGCATTATGTGAAGTAAGTAACAAAACTTTTTATCAAAAGGTTTTGATTATTAAAATTATTCCTTTTTTTAGATGAATGTTGATGAGGATAAAAAATTACGTCCCTTGACACCACTGAAGGTAATGTCAGAAGGTCCAATTCCTAATGATATAACCTTTACAATGATAGTTTGGGACGTAGAGAACGAAATAGATAAGTTGTGTGTTACAACGACGTCTATCGAAAAGTGCTTCGATCATGAAGAAGGAACGAATGAAGAAGTTATAAAAGCAAGAAAGCGTCATAATATATGTTTAATATTACCAATGACTTATTATAATGTACTTAAAAGAAATTCTGGTGTTGGAAAAATTTCTTCTGGTGGTCAAGGAACTTCTTCTCCAGGAATTATCAATCCTGAAGTAAGTATAACTTCGAAATTTTCGGACTATGAATATAATGATAATGAATATGATTTCTTTCAGCGAGGAGAAGGTAATCCTGTATTCGCCAACAAACTTTTGGTGGGATTCATATCTGGCCATCGAACCTATGAAAATGATACAGATGTATATCTTAAATGCACGCTTGCAACACCTTATAAACCTTTCTTAATGTTGCCGGAGGCAATAAGGACACCTTCGAATAAGGACAAATGGTCCTTAATCTGGTAAAATAAATTTCACATGGCATTATACGAATTATTGCTGTACCGATATACATAGAGAAACCCAAGTTAACAATTTTTCTAAACTACGTTTCGATTTAGGGAAAAACTTGTAATGGTAAGAATTTTTTGCAGCGAAATCAAACTTTACTACAATATAAATTATACAATTATACATATGCGAATATAATTAAAACATACGTAATTAAAAATACAAGTATAGGCACTTAGATGTTCTCTGTAATCTGTAATGGATGTATAAACTGTTTTTAAATAATTTTTAGGTAACAGTTCTGTCAAAATATCACTTATATCATATACGTAAAATTTTCTAAAAAATGAAAATTTCGCAATTTTCAAATCTGATTTTAGCTAAAAATTTAGATTTTATTGTAAACATGGGGGAAAGGTTTAGAAATTCGGGACTTGGGATCTCATGAAAAAGAATAATTGATTGTAACAAATTTCGAACCAATAATAATTCATTATTATTCAAAATTTTCAATTCTCCTACTTATAATTTATAAATATTTTATAAATTCTTAATAATCTATGCATTGATCGTCAATCTATATAATGAAATTTTACCAGTTTTCAATATTCAAAAAATTTTAATATGAGAATTTTTTAGTTCATTTGACTTTTTAATTTCAATTTGATTAATTCTGTGATTTCAAAAAATTAGATCTTTATGTAACGTATAATTATAAATAAAAAATAAAACGTTTTACTGAAGTTGAAAACGTAAAAACTGAAAAATCATTTATTGATGAATTTTTTTAATTCTATTATGCGTAAGCCCTGGTCTGATCTACAAGATTATAATTTATAGAGTATTAGCATAATCTCTCAATTGTCACGTTATTCGGACAAGTTTGTCATATTGAAATTTGATTTCAAGTTAATAAAGACTGCATATTAAAATATCAACTGAGATAAGGACACTTTTCTTCATTTTTGTATCCTTTAGCCTTATCCGCGTTTTCAGATGATCCGTTTTTGAGAAGGAGATCAAAATCCTCAGGGATTTGAGAGAGGAATACCTTATGATCATCTTGTGGGCAGTAATTGGTGAAAAATTGCAAATACTGCAGCTCTTTATCCGTGGGTGGTAGCGACTTGACAACAGCTTTCGGTTTTGGTTTTTTAGGCACTGATCTCCACATTAGTTGCCTTTTTTTAGGCTTTGGTGGTTCCATAACTCGTTTCAAGGCTGTTAATAATCGGTGCATGAGCTCAAACTAAATTGGACAGAAATGGGGCGACAGTATTATTATCAAGAGTCAGGGTCAGGTTGCGACGAAATTAAATCCACTTAATTCTACTAACGCTCACGCTTTTAAGAGTCAAAACAGTTTTTATACTGCGATTACAGTAACCGATTGGTAAAGAGCTTATTTTTCTATTAAAAATAATTGCAGAGTATTTAACTACAATTGTTTAACGCTCTGCCTACCTAAATGACGGTTATCGTCAATAATCGTCAAATGAGGCATACGGAGAGGGAATAGCCAATGGCATCAGTCATTTAAATGAATAGCTGTGCATTGATGCAATTCAAATGAGTTCGAACTTATTAGTGCTGTAGCACAAAATTATATGAACTGCATAAAATCCCTCTTTATTGAAATTTTTGAAATAATAACTTTATTACTCTTTTTATACTTTTAAAATCATTTATTGGGAGTGAAATGAATTACTGGAACTCAATTGAGCGCTAATCCCATGAAAAATATGAATTATGTGGTAAGAAAATCAGTATGTGCATCATAACCTAAAAATGGAATGTCATATTGGATAAAATTGACTTAAGAAGAAAATATTTGAATACATTACTGAAAATATACATTAGATGAAGAATACTACTTTATTGAGCACTTGTGGAAGAATTAGAGTCACTTTTTAAGTTAAAAAATTGTAAAAGTCATTCACACATATAGGTTAGATTTTCGTAAGTGACACAATAGCCACAGCAAGTAAACAAATACTGTTTTACAGTAAAACCTTATTTATCGGGACGCCCTTGAAATGTAAACATCTCGTTTATCGGGATTTTGAGGGGCTCCCCACTACCACCTTCAGTCTCATGGTGGGAGTCCCACCACGCTTTCACTTTACCCCACTTCATGTCACTATGTACAAGGAGAGGTGGCTGGAGGAGAAACAAAATGTCCCGATAAATGAGGTTGCGAGATCTCGATAAATGAGTGTCCCGATAAATGAGGTTTTACTGTATTTGACATCAATTTTATAGCTTCTACTTAATAAAAAGTTTTTAAGAGTCATTTTTTAAACATAAAACAAAAAAATTCAATTATTAGCATTCATAAATGAAAATTGTATTTCCAGGAATTGAATTCATTCATCCTGACGAATTTGAATTACTCATTATTGTATATTCTATATTTGGACATATTTATCGAATTTTATTACCTTTCTTGTGGCATCTTGAGCTTCCTTCATAATTTTAATTTCCTGTCGGAAACCCTTTTTCTCGCATTCGGAAACTATTTCATTTGGTAATTTATCTAGCTCCATATTCTGATCTTCATACATTTTCTCGATTGATTGCATCATAGAAAAAGTATCGAGATTAGCATCGTTAGGTGCCACACAAGCTTCATATGTGTCTTCAATGAACACCCGCAAATACAAGACTTGCTTCGAGCATACCAGCTCTCGGAATACACCATGCAAAAGGGAATTTGCATATTTTTCTAAACTGCTCGCTCGTTCCTCAGCACCACAAATAGCTTGCTATGAGTAGATTTTTCATCAAATTATGTAAATTAAATTAGATTTTGATAAATTATTCTTCTTATAAAATGCGTTAGTATAATATCATATTCGAATTATAAGAGAGGAAAAAGTCTATTTATTGTTTTAAAATAACTGTTACAAACACTGTTAAAAATATTCTAAAATTTACGAATTTTCAAGTTAGAAAAGTAACGGAAAATTATATATAATTTACTATAATTTTTTAAAAACGTATCTTAAATTTGCTGAAGATTGACTGAGATTTCCTAAATTTATTATAAAATTACGAATTTCTAACAGAATTTTCAGCTACATGCAACTGTATAAAGTTTTAGTTGTTGAAAATATTTTCCCTGTAAAAATGTATTATTTATGAAATCCAATAATTTTTTAAAAATTGGTAAAAAGCATCTGCACGGGCAAATTCTATCACAAAAACATTTCTAAAAGTAAAGTGTGATCAAATTGGAGGTACTTTTTCCAATAGGTTTTTATTGACATGTCACGCGTGACTACTGTCAAACTAAATACACAATTTTATTAAGTTTTTATTGACATTTCATCATGGAAAGACTTACGCCTCAACAATGTTTACAAATCGTACAATTATATTACGAAAATGGACGCTCTGTGAAAAGTGTTTATCGCGCGCTCAGGCCAATTTATGGTGTACATAATCGTCCTACCGAACGCACTATTCGGCATACCATCGGCAAACTCGAGAATAATTTAACATTATTGGATGATACTCGACCGATTAGACCACGTACAGCCCGAACTGTAGAGAATATTGCGGCTGTAAATGAGAGTTTTGCCGAAGACCCAGAAGAATCGATTCGGCGCCGATCTCAACAACTTGGCCTATCTTATGGCACTACTTGGGCGATTTTTGATGCTGGAAATTGAAGCCCGTAATCTCCACGACATTTGGTTCCAACAAGACGGCGCTACATGTCATACAGCCCGTGAAACAATGTATTTACTGCGTAGTCGTTTCAGTGAGCAATTTATCTCTCGTCTCGAACCGGTGGATTGGCCTCCAAGATCGTGTGATATCACACCTTTGGACTTTTATTTTGGGGATATGTAAAGTCTAAATGTTTTGTGGATAAACCAGCTACTATTGAGGCATTGGAAGCCAACATTGCTGAAGTTATTAGCGAGATACCGACCGAAGTCTTCGAGCGAGTCATTCAAAATTGGTGTTCACGGATGCAAATTCACCCTTTATTATTTTTCGCAAGTTAAAATTTTTTTTAAAGATAACATTTTTTTCTTCAAAAGTTTCGGAATTATCAGACACAAGTGTCGGAATGTTCAGCAACTAAAACTTAATTGAATTTTTTTAATTTTACGAAATTTGTTATGAAATAATTGAAATTTGTAAAATAAAATAATAAAAGTAGAATGACTTTAATTTTGAAGATATTAAATCGGGTTATAAGAATTCAGAAAAAAAATCTATTTAAGAAAAATTGAAAAGCATTCACTACGAACGTTCATGAATCTCGTTTTTTTTTACAACAGATACGAATTAGACTAGGCTGATAATTTAATGACAATCTGATCGAGTGAGTTGTATACCCTAATTTTCTATTCGTATGAATTGATATATAATTTTGATACAGCCAAATCGTTTTTAATTCGTGAGTACGAATTCATTTATTGCGCCCGTTTATTTAATTAAGGGGCACAACTAGTTTGAAATTTTAAAAATATCGATTTTTTTTTTTACATTTTTTAACAGCCAAGAAGAGGAAAGTGAATTGTATGGGCCTGAAATAGCAGATTAGCTCTAGGTATGATACTTAAAAATTTATAACAATGAAATCAATATTTTTATCTTTAAACGCGTTTTTCTCAAAACTACATTTTTAAAATTTGCTGCAGCTGTAACTCGATAACAAATCATCCGATCGACTTGCGTCTTTTTTTAGCTTATTGTGTATTTGTTTTTCCATACAATGACCCTCCAGTTTTATAATCGGATGAAAAATATTATTTTGCCACGCCAAAAACCATCAGATTTTTAAGCAAAATTTTAATTTTTTTTTCAAAACTCCGCCATTTTGTTGCATTTTAATTTTTTTTTACAATCGAGGGTAATTGTATAGGAAATATATTCCAGTTTAATTAAATTTTTGGTTTTTTTTATTTCAGGCACTGTGAAGGCGACAATCGCTGCAGCAGTAGCAGAACTTTTTTTTTTTTAAGACTCAGGAGATGGTGGATAACTTGCTGAAAATCGAATATTTTCATTTGAAAACATTACTGTGTATTCATTATTTATGCACAAATATACCTGCAAAATTTTAAAACATTCAATGCAATACTTTTTTTTTAAATTCACAAAAATCACCTGTTTTTCAGGCGGTCAAACTAGTTGTGACCCTTAAGGACGTTCTCTTGAAAATCACTTTTCTTTAGATTTCTTTCAAACTTCGTAAATAAGTACTTTTTACCATGATCTACAAAGCGGTAAAAAGATTAGCATCAAGACCGGTACTTAAAATCGAGAAATGAAACTCTAAAGTTGAATCTCTTAACACGTGTTAGATAGGCGTAGTTCAGTTTTGCGATACCTTTCTTTACATTAAAAGCACAATTTTCTTTAGATTTTTTTTTTGGAAAACTAGTATATTATACTAGAGATTATAAGGAATCGTATGCCATAAAAAATACGTGTACCGGCACTACTTTTAAAGATATACGTTGTTGAAACTCGCAGTTGCACAAATTCTTAGCCGGCTTCTGAAGCAAATATGGTGACTTGGCAACACAGTATCAACAGCGCGCGCGTACGCTTACATTTGACATTGCTTCCAGAGCTTTGTTTTTACGAGCAGCTGATTTTTGTGAAATAAAAAATCCATTTTTGTTGCGAAATTTATTATAAATCTTAATTAGTATTTACAAACTGTCAATAAACTCATAATATAACCTCTCTCACACCATATGCTTTCGACTCGATATGAGAAAGACAGGAAAGCGGTGTTGCTAAATCCACAAATCGACGCAGAAGACACATTTTGTTACTTTTGCGCATAAACGGTGCTCAACTCATTCGGTTAGAAAGCTTAACAGTAATCCCACTACCTATAATAGAGTAGGATGAGCACATCTACGGGCAAGAGAACGTCCTTAAGCTTACCATTCATTTGTTTAAATTCAATTGTGTAAATAACGAAATTTACGTGAAATTCAATTCATAGGAATATATGTTTTCTATATAACAATTCCAAAAAATATTATTATTATATATATATTATAATTGCTGACTAGTAGACTGAAAAATGCAGCCAAAATACTAAAATTTCAAAGTTATACATGCAAATTACTTAATTATAATATAATTATCATAACTTATCGTAAAATTTGTCTAAAGTTTAGTATTTTGCTACGAAAATTTTTCACTATGACGTGTTCTTTCCGAAATTAAAACGTACCCTGACGGACCCAGTCCAGTGAACGGTCAGCGAATTTGCTGACCATTCGCTGACCTTGTAATAATATGAATAAGAAGAGCATAAAAGACATTTAAATTGTTTAATTATGATTCTGCGGTACATTTTGAGTTTGAAGGTATCGAAATTAATACAATACTAAGGCAGTGCAGTCGTTCACCATTTGCGAAGCGTCTCCACCGTTAGAGTTGACCATTGGTTGAAGTGAGACCCAACTACTTTCGTCTCACTCTAACAAATAGTCAATCCTGACGGTGGAGACTTGGAAATTCCTAAACCACTGCACTGCCTTCAATGACAAGTATTATGTTCTTTTAGTTTTTAACGCTGAAAAATAAAATTATGGTATTAACTTTGATACCTTTAAACTCAAAATGTACCGCAGAATCATAATAGCAACAATTTAAATGCTTTTTATGCTCTTCTTATTCATGTTATTACAAGGTCAGCGAGCGGTTAGTGAACAGTCAACGAATTCGCTGATCGTTCACTGGAGTAGGTCCGCCAAGGTAGTTTTGGTAAAAATTATTCTAAACTTGTAGTTACTCTTTCATTGTTGTATCATTATTATTATTATTGTACTAGTGTTTTTATTACTTGTATTACTATTCCGTTTTACCTCTAGATCCTTAATGCCTTGCAAAATTTCACTGATCTCAGCCTGAATTTGTTTCTCAGTTACCGATAAGGTCATAGTCATATCGGCCATCGGACCAGCTAATGATTCCAGATGAATCATTGCATTCAGGTTTTGTAACTCGATTGTTCTGAACACTTGAATTAGTTCAAAAGGATCTTCAAAGTACAGTTCAGGAGTTCCTGCATCTTTTACATCTATCTCAAACATACCTGAAAATTGACCGAATATAAGATGCAAAAATATTTTATGCGTGCTTAATTTTTTAAGGATATGTGCCATTTATCAATTCCTATTTTACCAACACTTTTTGTCTGTAAATTCATGTGTAATATATGTAATATGGTTTTCGTAAATAGAAAATGTGGTTATTGGAACCAGAAAAAAAAGAATCATTTAACGTTTTGACTAACTCACAGGTCACTGTGATTAATAATTCTGGTTCCTGTAACCAGAAAAATTGGACACCAGTACAACTCTTCCAAACTCAGTTCTTACATCTATCTCAAACATACCTGAAAATTGACCGAATATAAGATGCAAAAATATTTTATGCGTGCTTAATTTTTTAAGGATATGTGCCATTTATCAATTCCTATTTTACCAACACTTTTTGTCTGTAAATTCATGTGTCGGTATTGTAGGAATTAATATTTGATGTATGGCCTTAAGGGGTTTCATAACCTTTGAGCCTCCAAAAACAGTGTCATTTTTATGATTTTCTTTCAGGCAGATAACAAAACCTAAAACAATTAAAATTTATAGAGTTTATTAATTATAGTATATTAACTTTATAAAAAAACATTTTTTTCAAGAAATACAAAATCTCAGATGAGTATTGTCGTGTTAAAAAAAATTTCGGAGGTCGTCCGCGGCAAGAAATTCTAAAAATAGAGATTTCCACCTGGATAAAAAAAACACATTTTTTCTTAATGTTTATATTCTGTGAAATTACAATTGATGAATACAGTATACACTGTAATTAAATTCAATTAATTTAAATATTTCAGGAGAATTACAAAAAGCAGTTCTAAATGTATAAAGCGATTGTAAAAGTACACAGAGAGAAATAAGTCGTGGTTACATTAACCAGAAAAATCTGGTTGAATTGAATATGGTCACTAGTACTACAAAGCACAGTCTGGGTGACAAACGATCCCGTAACAATAACCTGAAAACTGGTTACAATAACCAGATTCAATACGATTTCCTATTTCTGGTTACAGTAACCACACGTCGCAGTTAAAAATGTCTTTAAGCACAATTTCAAGTTATATCTGTTAAAGATTTCTGGTTACAGGAACCTGAAAATTGTAGTGGCTTCGAGGCTGTAAGGTTCGATTTATCTCGATTTATCACGCACTAGTCTGCAGCTAACTTCATATTAAGTTCAGTTGTCAATGGTTGTTTTGTATCAATGTAAAATCATACTGCTTATTTCACTACATTTTCTACAACGGGAGAGAATAATTCTGACACAAAAAAAATACTATGAAGCATGTATCATCACCTTTTCAAGAATTTTTTCAATTTCTTCTTTCATCTCTAAATCTACGTTGTATTATGTTGGCACCGCACAATTATTCTTTTCCGTTGTAAAACATATAGTGAAATAAGCAGTATGAGTTTCTTGAATAAAAAAATAAGTATTTTAAACTACATTTATTCTATAAAAATTATTATACAAAATTTAATGAAATATTTATTTATTTAATAATCTATAAGACACACGAACAAGCTAATTTAAGGTTATTGAAACCAGAAAATATGGTTTTCGTAAATAGAAAATGTGGTTATTGGAACCAGAAAAAAAAGAATCATTTAACGTTTTGACTAACTCACAGGTCACTGTGATTAATAATTCTGGTTCCTGTAACCAGAAAAATTGGACACCAGTACAACTCTTCCAAACTCAGTTCTGACCTGAAAATGTGGTCAAAGACAAATTTAACAGTATTCATCAGGTTACTGTAACCAGGAATTTCTCTCTGTGTACTACGTTGCACGTTATAAAATTATTTATATTCTGTGAAATTACAATTGACGAATAATTATGCTACGTAACATGTACTAATATATTAACTTTATAAAAAAAAATGTTTTTGTCTAAAAAATCATAAATGCTCCACTGGATAATTAAATAATCTTTTATTTAAAACAAGATTCGTGTCAATCGGTTGAAAATGGTTGAAATGGCATGTCTTGCCGATTTGAAAAAATCAGTTTCGAGAAAAACGCGTTTAAAGTGTTAATAACGTAAAAAAGTACTGTAATTTTGATATAACTCTAATCTGCTATGCCTGTTCCATACCTATACCTACCTATTGGGAATTATTCTTAGGACCCTAAGTGACCTTTTTATGCAAAAAAAAAAAAATTATTTTTTGAAAATGCAAAGGCGATGAAACCCCTTAAGGATATGAAGGTCAAGTGACTTCATCAGTTTTTGTAACTTTTTTTCGAAGATAATGATTATTTCTTGCTGGAATTTTGGGCAATTTAATTAAATTAAAATATAAAAGACCTGTTGATATTTTTCGATTAATCAATTATTCTACAATCAGAGTTATGGGACCTGCCTCAACAAGTCCTTTATCATTTTCCGAAATTTCAGCAAGAAATAATGATTATTTTCGAAAAAAAGTTGCTGAAACAACTCAGTATTTACTTAGTCGATGTGGTACATGACTTTAATGAATTTTTTAAGCTGTGATTTTTCCATATATTATTTACCTATGAGAGACATTAGCGAAGCTGCATCTTCAACCGTTCGAGTAGAACTAAACAAATCTGAGGATTTTTCAAAAGTGAGATTTGAATCAGACTCATCTTTAAAAATCTGTAGGTGATGTTTCTCGCGCCAAGAAGCTGGCGATACTTGATAAAGAAACTTTTGACATGTCTTCACCATTCTCCAAGCTTCTTCCCAAAAATAGACTTCTAATCTGACTTGCCCGTATTCTTTTGAAAGTTGATTTCGTCTGGCAGTAATTAGAGAAGTTTTTTTTTCCTCTTCGCTAGCTTCATTTAAAAGTCTCATACTCTCTTCATGATCCTTGGCCAAAAATTCTTCGAAGTATTTTACGTAGAGAAGATACTTTTTCTTTTCATCAAAAATTGAAAGTTAAAATGCACCTTTAAAAATTTTTATCATAATTTCCCGAAACACGTGACTGGAGTTTTATTCAGTAACAGTTTCGTAAAATTAAGATAGAATTTCAGAAAATTCAGTTATTTTTTAGTAAATTTAAGAAACGATTTCTTAATTTTCAGTTAAAAAGTGTTGAATATTCTGATACTTGTATCTGGAAATTCTGAAACTTGTAACAGGAATAATTTAACGTTTTGGGTAACTGAAGTTTTATGCAATTACATACAACTGAAAATTTTGATATATTTCCTTAAGTTTATGATAAATGTTATTTATAACTGTGGAAAAAGTAATTTTCCGACAGTGGATGTACAAGGTCTATCCAGTGTCTATTCAGCCTCGGTAGTCGAATGTACCAGGTCTAGAAGTATGAAACCGGAATTTCCCTATAGATGGTGCTTGCCATCAGTTTAGGGACCGTACGACCGCTTCTGCAGCGCCATCTTCTCCCTCTAGCAGCTGAGAAAGATTTTCAGTAGACAACAACCCAAGTTCAATATACCAGTGTATTTACTACAAGCATCAACATGTCGAGTTTTATGCCTACGAACTACGATTTGCGGACAGCACTGGTTTTTTGTTATCACTTGAAGAAAACTGCTGCAGAATCGCATCGAATTCTGTCGAAGCATACGGTGAACATGCTCTTGGCAAAACACAGTGTTTCGAGTGGTTTAAAAAATCCAAAAGTGGTAATTTTGATGTGAGAAACGAAGATCGTGGAAAACTGTCAACACGAATCTCTACCAACAGCAAATGATCGATTTAAATCGAGCATTACAAGAAAAACGACCGGATTATCGAAGAAGGCAACATAAAGTCATTTTTCTTCACGATAATGCACCATCACACACAGCGAAACGGGTCAAGGAAACGATCGAGACGTTCAGTTGGGAAATACTGACGCATGCCACTTATTCTCCAGACTTGGCTCCGTCGGATTACCATCTGTTCGCATCACTGGGCCATGCTCTCGCTGAACAACGCTTCACTTCGTACGAAAATGTACGAGAATGGCTGGATAACTGGTTTGATTTAAAAGACGAACAGTTTTATTGGCGTGGCATTCATCACCTTCTGGAGAGGTGCGAAAAATGTGTAAATAGCAATGGAGATTACTTTTAATAAAATATTTTTGATCATTTTCATGCAACAGACGTGTAACTTTTGCAAAAAAATTCCGGTTTCATACTTCTAGACCTGGTAAAATACCAGCGTCTGTACAACGTTGGATGCAAAACAGGCCCAACCTTATTCCGACTGTGGAAAAAATAATTTTCCGACAGTGGATGTGCAAGGTCTATCCTGTGTCTATTCAGCCTCGGTAGTCGAATGTAAAATACCAGCGTTTGTACAACGTTGGGTGTAAAACAGGCCCAACCTTATTCCGACTGTGGAAAAAGTAATTTACCGACAGTGGAAGTACAAGGTCTATCCAGTGTCTATTCAGCCTCGGTAGTCGAATGTAAAATTCCAGCGTTTGTATAACGTTGGGTGTAAAACAGGCCCAACCTTATTCCGACTGTGGAAAAAGTAATTTACCGACAGTGGAAGTACAAGGTCTATCCAGTGTCTATTCAGCCTCGGTAGTCGAATGTAAAATTCCAGCGTTTGTATAACGTTGGGTGTAAAACAGGCCCAACCTTATTCCGACTGTGGAAAAAGTAATTTACCGACAGTGGAAGTACAAGGTCTATCCAGTGTCTATTCAGCCTCGGTAGTCGAATGTAAAATTCCAGCGTTTGTATAACGTTGGGTGTAAAACAGGCCCAACCTTATTCCGACTGTGGAAAAAGTAATTTACCGACAGTGAAAGTACAAGGTCTATCCAGTGTCTATTCAGCCTCGGTAGTCGAATGTAAAATACCAGCGTTTGTACAACTTTGGGCGTAAAACAGGCCCAACCGTATTCCGACTGTGGAAAAAGTAATTTTCCGACAGTAGATGTACAAGGTCTATTCAGCCCACAGTACTAGTATTGGTATAACGTTGGAAGCCGGTGTTGTACGAACGCAGTACATCGTTGTCATTTCGATCGTCCGTCGACAGTCGGAAGTTGGTATCCAGCATTGGATCGACGTTGGCCCGATTGTTAATTTCTGCTTGGGAAATATGTAACCTCCGTTTGCAACGTTTATAGCCAAAAAGATAAAATTTGTTTTCAATTATGATTTGTTGGTTTTTAAATGGTTGACTGATTAATACTTCTATCGTCATTTTGAACATTTATACACGAAAATATAAACTATTTGAAATTATTTTAAATTTTATTTGCAGATGATGGAATTTTGGTTTTGTATTTTTTTTTATAAACGTTGCAAAGGGCGGTTACATTGGGAAATATCGTCAAATTTTATGTTACCTTTGTAACATAAAAATTGTATAAATTGCTGAACATTTGTAACAGTATGTATGTCAAAATACAGATTTGGTATTAATTTCCAATTTATGATTAATGAACCTGCCTTTATCATATCTAATGTTTTTCGCTCTTGATCAAATTGTTGATCGATTTTAATGCACTCATCACGTTCTTGACCAGTTAAAAGTCGAGTGCTCAAAACCTCTCTCATATCTTGAACGTATTGGTGGGTGGAAAATTTTTCCTTCAAGATGTGATTACTAAATTCTTTGAAGTAATTTGGATCTATATCTGTAATGGTAGTTGATTTTGCTTCTTCCTCCAATTCCACGTCAACCTATCGGTTCATTTTTTGTATTAATTAACATTATTTTGAAATTATATTTCCATTGTGGAATACTTTATTGTGTGATAAATTTAAAGAATATAGTATAAATAAATATTAATTAATCGACAGTTACAAAGCTGTATCTAAATGTATAATGAAATTACAATAGAGCCGTACATGGAGTCTGTCCAAGATATTTGGAGACTTTAATAAGCTTTTGAGGCCAGGTTTCCGTCTTTTGTGAGCTGTGAGTGATTTTGTAGACTTGAGATGAATATAATGTGCCAGCAGAAGTTTTTTTGGAGGCAAGGTGTATGCCGATTTTTCATCGGAAGCCGGTTTTTTCGAGTGTTTATGGCCGCTCGTAAAGTAGTAAACAGATCTAAATTTGCAAGAAAATGTTTGTTTAGCTTTTGAATTTTTTTAATTTTTAACTCACTAATTCTGTTCTTTAACTAAATTCTTCAGTATTTATATTTTAAAAATTTAAAATTCACAAAATTCAGGCATTTAGAAAAAATAAATTAAAATGAACATTTCAAGCTTTAGGTTGTACAATAGAATCGTAATTATTGATTGTAATCTATTATTACAATTGGAAAATTTAAAAACAAAGGGTTAAAAAATTTTAAATTCTTTTAAAACTAGAAACACTTACCTCGGTACATTACGTCGATGGAAAATAATGTCGAGATAACTCGGACGTTTCATAAAAGGTTTTTTGCGTCTAGAAGATTCAATTTCCCGATCCTTCCAATTTTTACTGGAATAGCTAACTTGAAATGTCATGTCTCGCATTTCTTCTTATCGCACGACAGATTTTCAATCCCAAACTCCACCTTTGTATAAAAAACAATTCATCATTTTTAGTAACATTTTCTAAAAATATCTATTAATAATGTCGATAAAAGTACACTAGTAAATAAAAATTATTAAATTTGTTATACAAAGGTAAATAGTTTTTAATGTAGATTCTCTACTGACTAAATTAAGATCAATGGTCCCATTTTGGATATGGAAGTAGTCGTTTTCACTGATTTTAAGTTCTCTCTAAATCTAAATTAGTGAAGATTTAACTGGATTTGAATCGGTAACCTAATTATTTCTCGGGAATCAGTAATTTTGTACTGATTTTCAATGACCAAGTCAGAATTGGGTCACTGCTTTAAATTTAGTAAGGTTTTTACTGATTCAGATTCAGAGCGTAACAAATAGCTGATTGCATAGCCAGAAACGAGTCACTGATTTCAATTCGATTTAATTTTCACCTATTCAGATTCAGAGAGGATTTTTATATATTTAATAAACTTGTATATTAGCTAAGATGTAAGTTGTATATAATTTTTCTACATTTCAATGCAGTTTTTTCTAACAATGCTATATGTAATTAAAATTCATAAAGTAAAAAAATAGAAAAATGTATTCGCATTATTTCAATTAGTAATCTCCTACTAATTAATATTCAGATAACAATAGTTGCAATTGCCATTGAAATTAAGAGTTCAGTTTTGCTTTCTAGAATTTATATTCAGTTCATACTTTGACTGAAAAAATATACAAATAATGGCTATAAATGGCTGAGTCTGTGCAAGCCGTCAGATTCGTTCAGAGGACTAATTTAGACGGAGTTTCCCCGTTAGTAATTCGAATCTCCGACGTCTTCTTTTGTCTGTTGCGTATCGTCTTCTATGCAATGAACGCATTCAGTATCTTGATAATACTTTGTATTTAGTCTGAAGAATAAAAATGGATGTAATTGAAGATGTCATTAATACGTGATTTTTTTGCAAAGAAAAAAACTATATTAAAATTAATTAATTAAATTTAAAAAATATATTAAATATATCTCAAGAAATATGCAGCTTAAGAAAAAAATGTCCACACTAAAAACTTTATATTTTCGAGGGGGAAAGCAACTCCGCAAAAATTTACCCCAAACCTTAGGGGACTTTGCAATTCCAAATAGGAACCTCTATTTTTTATTGCAGATTCGAATTTTCCATTCAAAAATACGTGTTTTATTCGAAAATTTCTTTTTGATTTGCGATAGAAATTGAAATTTGGAATTTCAGTTCCCTAGGGTGTGGGGTAAATTTTTACGGAATCACTGTTGCTTCTCAAAAATATAAGTTATTACTGTTATAATTATTATTTATTAACTTATTAACTTATTAAAATAAGTTATTATTTTTTTGTACGATGCGTATTCCTTGAGATATTTTGGTGCCTTAAGGTAGTTGATCCACGAAAATTAGACCTCAGGCAAAAATAGATAATTTTGCTTTCAAGAATAGCAATATTATTATTGAAGGACTAGTTTGGAAGAGAAAATAATTATTTCCACGAAAAAAAAAATTGAAATACAGAAAAATAATTTTATTAATAAATTTTATTTTTGCCCCAACTTTTTTTCTTATTACTTCTTACCAAATTTTAAAAAACTATACGAATCTAATAAATTACAAATCAATTTTTCAAGAAAAAGATTTCCTACAGCTTAACAATTTCCAATTTTCTAACGTGAATAAATTATTATCAAATTCAGCAATTTGTTTATAAAAATGTTGTTTTGGGAAATGTTTTTTTAATGGTTTCAGCCATTAAAGAATTCATTTTTAAAAATCAGAAACGGTGAAGTTGTGGGAAATATTTTCTCTGAAAAACTGATTCATTATTTATTAGATTCGCATAATTTTTTAAAATTCGATAAGAAGTGATAAGAAAAAAAGTTTGGTCAAAAATAAAATTTATTAATCAAATTATTTTTCTGTGTTTCAAATTCTTTTCTTGTAAAATAATCTTTTCTCTTTTAAAATAACCCTTTCATAATAATATTGCTATTCTTGAAAGCAAAATTATCTATTTTTGCCTGAGGTCTAATTTTCGTGGATGAAAACTACCTTAAGATAAAAAACTCACCTTATATATTATATTTCTAAAGCGAAGAATAAAATTTTTCTATATTATTAAAAGTGCAAGTTGTATTGACTCTTAATTTTTTTTAAACAACTTCATCAATAATTATGGACCCTAAAGCCAATTTTCCAACAACGTACAAATATTTTTATATTACGTGAGAAAAAAAGGATTGTTACCAATAAGGAGTGAAATCAAATGAAAAAAAACCCGATGATTGAAATTTTAACGGCCGTATGTGGAAAAATGAGTAGTTTCTTGAGTTTAAATTATCATTTTATTCACTCGAGATACAACTTTTTGCTCTGTTTCAAATGTATGTTCGCCTTAAATGTCTCAAAAGTTCTTCTCACGGTCATACGAAGTGGAATAGAAAATTATCAAGTGATCTAAACATTTGTCTATACGTCTTTATTGTGATTCCCAGCAGTCACTGTATATACGAATATCGGCCAATGTGAAAGGAATTTATGGATAAGCATATATATATATATATATACGTACGTATATAAAGAACAGGTACTACATATATGATTACGGAGATAGCATTTCCCCGCCTCGAGCCATTATTATATTGTATGTACGATTTTATTGTTGAAGGAAATAGAATTCCTATAACTTCAAATTCAAATCAATTACTTCAACTTGTCTCCAAATTTTGATTTACTCTCAGAAGAATTAGAAAATGTTATAGATTTTAAGATTCAACATGTTCATGTCCAAAATTTCAAGACGGAAAAGCATCTGTTTTTTATAGTAATATTTTTTAAGTGATTCATACTGTGTATTTAGATCAATTATAAGATATTTGATTTGAAAGGAAAAAGCAGAAAATTATTTCATTAATAGAATTTCATATTTTAAGAGACTAAAAGTATATTCGAGTTATTCAAGAAGATCCCTGGTGAAAGTTTCGACTTGGAATTCAATTCGAGCACATCGGTACCATTCCAAAATCTGTTTTCGAGCCATTTTGAACCTATCCGAAAAACATTTTGAATCTCATTCGATGGAAATCAATTTAAAATCAATTTGAACTAAGTTTGTAATCCGAATCAAACCGAGTTAATTTGAATTCGGGTTGATCTAAACCGAATTTCCTATCTCGGATTCATTCGAACTGATTCGGATTGATTTTCAGCCGATTTGCACCGAACGAGATTCAAAATATTTTTTGGACAGGTTCGAAATTTGCTCGGATAAAATTACTCTGCAAAACTTTCGGATTTCAAAAGGTTGAAAATTATTTCTTCGAGTTTTGAATTTGTAAAGTTATCTGTTAAAATACTGATGCAGAAATTATTGGGAAAATCAAGGAGAATTGAATAAATCTTCGGGAATATTAACGAGGATAAATCAATCCTGGGGAATTTCCTCTTGTACACTCCGTTCCAAATCTAAGCGAGAAATACTACGTTGCACGTTGTAATTTTATTTATATTCTGTGAAATTACAATCGAATCGTATTTATGCTATGCGACACGTTGTTTAAATCAAAGCATAATTTTTTTTTATTGCATAAAAAGGTCCCTTAGGGTCCTAAGAATGATGCCCAATAGGTAGGTATATTGTTAAAAATGTTATTAATTTTAATAGACTTTAATATACAAGTAGTAAATAAAAATTAAGACTTTTGTATATTATGGAAAATTAATATACATTCATATTAAATTTAACAAATAAAAATAAATATAAATAAAAACGGACGTAGATAGACTAGTTTTGGTTTCAAAAATGAAAAAAGTTCAATTTTAGCAAAATATACCGAATTTTTTTTTTCATTATTAAAACTAAAAGTAGTCCATCTATGTTCGTTTTTAAGATCTCTAACATTTCCCAAATTTTAAAAACAATATTTTATATATTTTGGACACAAACATGTAGAAACTGGACTAAATTGTTCACATGAACTTTCTATTAAGATGAAAGTATTTTAAATTTAATATACGTTACTGAAAAAAAAACTTCCATTACAGAAATTTCTAACAGTGTAGGTATAGAGCAGGCATAGCAGATTAGAGGTATATCAAAATTATAGTACTTTTTTACGTTATTAAAACTTTAAACGCGTTTTTCTCGAAACTGACTTTTTGAAATCGGCAAGACACGCCATTTCAACAATTTTTAACCGATCGACACGAATCTTGTTTTAAATAAAAGATTATTTAATTATCCAGTGGAGCATCTATGATTTTTAAGACAAAAACATTTTTTTTATAAAGTTAATATATTAGTACGTGTCACGTAACATAATTATTCGTCAATTGTAATTTCACAGAATATAAATAATTTTATAACGTGCAACGTAGTACTTTTACAATCGCTTTATACATTTACAACTGCTTTTTGTAATTCTACTGAAATATTTAAATTAATTTAATTCAATTACAGTGTATACTATACTGGGAATTTGAACAGAAATTTAAATAGACACTAAAAATTTTGTAATGGTCCAATCATAACAATTGTTTTTTTTTAATAAATGAATAAAAATTCTTACTAATATAAATGGACAGAAAAAAGTAGTTTTTTTAGTGCATTTGAGAACTAATGTTTTTTTTAAATTATTACACCTTTATATCAATATAACGTAACACCTATTGTACTAAACAAATACTAAATTGTTGTTTCAGTAAAATTCGTTGGCCAACTTTTTTTAGGCATCAAATAAAAACAGAGATGTAAACTATTTTTAACCTCCTTAATAGTGAATAGGGGACGAATAAAAAGCACGTTACATAGCGCGTTCTGTTAACTTACCCTAATGTCAACCTGGAGATTTTCTTTTCCGGAAATCGTTTTCCGATGAGGGATGACAGGTCTGACTTTTTCCGATTTACGTGGATTTCCGGCTGAAAATCTGCCATGGGAAAAACAAGATAAGTCTATACAACCAAGACTGTTGCAGTCAATCATTCCTTTCTCCCATGAATATTGACTTTTTGTTAATAATTATAGTGATCTAATACTAGTATTTATTTATGTACTCAATTTTTTTCAGAATTTTAAGTTTAACTACAATTTGATAGTGGAACTTTTCACTTATTGCTAGTTTGTTTTGAAAAAGTTGTTTTTCTCATGCATCTTAATGCTTAAACTGAAGTTTGTTATAAATAATAATCGATATTATGAAATTAAAGAAGCACGAGAAAGAAAACCAGAAATATATTTTAACGATCAATGAACTCGTTTATTTTAGGCAAAACGATACTAAAACGAAATTACGTAATTATTATTATTTTTAAGGGACGATAAATCAGTAAAGTGTAGATGAAAGTTTTGAATTCGCGTCGAATTCAAAAGTTATGTTCACGTGACGCGTTCACTGATTCCTCAGTGAAATCAAAGCAGGGCACTGATTCATCAGTTGATATATTTTCACTAATATAATCAGTGACTATTCCGCTGATTCAGGTTTAGAGAGCACAATCAGTTAAAATTGTACGAAAAGATGATTAGTAAATTTTTAATAATATTCAGATTTGGAGAGTTTGTTTTTGTTTTATTAATAACATAAACAACTTCCTCTATTACTTTTTGCTTTAAATAATTGATCAGAATAAATATTTTGTTTAACACGTAGATTTTTAGAAGGATTGTACACTTCCAAACACCATTTTCTTCAATTTACTAACAACGTTGTATAGTCTGCGAGACACATAGAAACGTCAGCGGTTGTTTGACTTGCGCAAAATATTGTGGCTGTTAGGTAATAATGCATATAGGTGAGAAAGTTAGATTTAGGATTTTTAAGAGTCTAGAAATAACACTTAATAACATTATGCTTGTATTATACAACTACAAAATCATAAACATTTAGTCAAAAATTACACGCGCCTGTACATTGATAATTCTGGTATGAAAACCTTTGCTGATGAATTGGTTGCCATCTGCCAGGGGTTAATATTACCAACAACATCAATGAATTTTCTTATAAGTTTTTCGGAAATATATAAATATATATATATATATATATATAGACACATAACTTTGACAGAAATAAGCCGACATTCATTTTAATTCAAATAATTTTTCAGACTGAAATAATTTGCAGAAAACTAGAGTTTGTAAAGGACATGAATCAGGTGGTGCCACCTGTATTCAATTTGTGTTCGAATTTTAAATTAAAAGAAATAAAAACCATTATAGAAACTAAAAAATATAATAAAAATAAACTCTTAAGCATACATTAATCGAAACCATTATAATATATTTGATTTGTCAAATAAAAATTTACCTTAGTGTCAAATTTCTTTAGTTTGCAGATAAATAAAGAAGTAGTGAACTTTTCAGATTATTTAAAAGTATTTGAAGATTAAAAAAAAAAATCTGGGATAAATAAAATAGGGGAAACTTTATATACTTAAGCAAGAATTGTTAGTTTTTTCAATTTTTTTTTATTTTGCATAAATAGACCAATGAAAAAAAAATCTTTCTGCCTAATTGTCAAAATAGGAGTATTTTTTGTGTTTTTGAAAAAATCCATAATTCCAATACTATTTTCTGATAGTTCTCATAAATCTCTACCAATTATATGCAAATAACATTTTTGATTAAACTAAAATTAAGAAAATTACAATATGCTACAACTTGAAAAAAGTCTAAATTCCATTTCCCAGTTATTTTTTGATAAAACCTATATTTTTCATTTTAAT
This sequence comes from Diplolepis rosae, assembly GCA_030998225.1. Lineage (NCBI taxonomy): Eukaryota > Metazoa > Arthropoda > Insecta > Hymenoptera > Diplolepididae > Diplolepis > Diplolepis rosae. The sequence goes on along the minus strand of JAPYXD010000754.1, from coordinate 1,512,439 downwards.
TTTAAAAAATACTCTTGTAAATCCAAAATTCAATTTTTAACCAATAATATGTGAAATACGTAAAAAAAGGAAGTTTGCATAATTGTTGGTTTCAATAATATTTACAAATTTTGACTGAAATAGTTTCTGATAAAACGTATATTTTTCATTTTAATTCCAAAAAATACGATTAAAATTAAAAAATTCCAATTTTTTAAAACGAAATATGTGACATACGAAAAAAACGTATAAATTTGAAAAATTTTTTGTTTCAATAAGATCTATAAATTTTGACTGAAATAGTTTCTGATAAAACGTATATTTTTCATTTTAATTTTAAAAAATAAGATTAAAATTAAAAAATTCCATTATTTAAAAAAAATATGTGACATACGAAAAAAACTTTGAAATTGAAAATCATTTGCCTAAATGAGGTCTACAAATTCTCAGTAAGACATTTTTTTGACAAGTAGTATATTTTATGTTTTGGTTTTTAAAAAACACTACTCTCTAAATCTGAATTAGTCAAATTTTCACAGATTGAATCAGTGATATGCCTTTTCACTGATTCACCAGCGAAAAATATATTTCACTGTTAAATCAGTTGATTATCACTGACTGAGTCAGTGGAAAAATATTTTAACTGTTAAATCTGTGAATTTTCACTGAAGGAATCAGTGAAATTTGACTGATTTACAGTAACCTCTCTTTAGCTATTTGAATCGGTCGAATTCCACTGATAATCAGTAGATTTTGACTGATTCATATTTAGAGAGTATTGGAAATCAAAAATTCAATTTTTAACCAACATATTTAAGATACAAAATAAGCTTTAAAATAAAAAATCGTTTGCTTAAAAACAGTCTATGAATTTTCTTCCTTTTTGAGATATTAGGAAAAAGATACATTTTTTTAATCATGTAAATTATTAGAAAGTTACAGATATGTATACAAAAAATCGAGCGCGAAGCGCGAGTGTCGTAACTTTGTGAAAATGTAATTCACATCTAAAATATTAAAAAATTGACTTGAGCTTCAGTATTAAATTACAAGAAATAAACTTATATGTATGCGAAGAATATAAAACCGAAAACCGAGCGAAGCGGCCTTTGCGCAAAGCGCGCGATGAGAATCTGCCCGCCTCGCCTTTTAAACACATTTGTAAAAAACGCAACTATTTTGTTAATTTATAATATAAATCAACAATTGCAGTACTCTTTGAGAGAAAATTCTTAAAAAATGCTCAACTTTTTCGGTCGTCACAGTAGAATACCCCCTTGAACAGTACTGTTATCTAGAAAATTTTGAAGCGAGAAAGTTTTACGAAAAGAAGTACATAGTAAGTAGGAGTTTTATACGTATAGGTATGTATATTGAAATACAATATTACGTTATGGTAGAATTTTAGGAACTCTGCTATCCGGTTCCATTCTACTGCCAGTGCTCCAGATTCATTCTGATCAGAATCGTAAAGGCTCTTTCTAGCGGGTTCCATGCAATCACAGAAGGAAAGGAAGACAGTTTGGTATGGCTTCTTTCAAGAACCATAGAGCTCAACTTGCCACTTTCATTGTTCTTTGATCTCTTGAGTCTGAAAGGTGCGAGTAAAATAGTGGTACCCACTGAAAATCAGTAATTTTTCTAGTCTGACCATTTTATGCTACTTATTTATTTATAAGAACTGATTTTGTGCTTATACATTTCACAGGTTTAAAAAAAATTTTAATTGTGAATTAAATCAATTGGAAAAACTTTTATACTAAAAAAATATAAGTGAAGGTTCTGTTAAGAACTACATACGAGTATACGAACTAAAATATATATCTAGTGCAAGTTTGGCAAGTGAGTAAAACAATTATGGATGTTTTTATTGCACTCACTAGTGAATATAAAATGATATACATTATCATTGTTTACAATTTTTAATCACTGTTTCTTATTCATCTTTTAGTAGTTCTTGAAGACATAGTAAAAAAATGTTTTTAAAAAGTTTTTTATGAAAACTTGTTTAAATATTTTTGATGATTTAACTTTTACACTTTCTCACTTTCTCTATACGAATCCATCTATTCGTGAGACAATACTTCTTAAGGTCTCGATCATTAAACATGAATCTTCACCTTATTACTTGGGTTAATATTTCCTGTTTTCAAAGAGAAAATAATTTAGAGAATACAAGGCTTAATTCAATTTTCTTAATTACTTTCCGCATTTAGGTATGATAATTGTTCAAGTAATAATTCGTAAATAGGAAAACGCTCTTTTGTCTCTATTTCTAAATCCAAATTAGTCGAAAGTACCTAAGGAAAATAATTAGTTAATAATATGCAGAAAATCTTTTAGCACTTAGTTCAATTTTATTCGAAAACCAACAATTTTTAGTTCAAAATTCATTCATTAAATCTAAACTAATCAATTTTTAAGTTTTCAATAATTTTTATAGAACAAACATGTTTAACTGATGGATTAATAATTTTTGAATAAAATTTTGTAACAATTTATATTGATTAAAAGTAGAAGAGTTTTTGAAACTTTATAAGTTGAAATTTTAAATATAAATTAATAAGTTTCTAATGAAATATCGCAGTCGTTTACTAATTGCTTTAGTAAGCATTTCTACTATTTATTAGTTGAAACACTTGCGTTTATTACTACTTATAACCAGTATATAATCTCTAAACCTGAATCAGTGAAATAGTCACTGAATCAGTGCCCTGCTTTGATTTCACTGAGGAATCAGTGAGCGCGTCACGTGAACATAACTTTTGAATTCGCGACTTCAAAACTTTCATTTACACTTTACTGATTTATCGTCCCTTAAAAACAATAATAATTACGCAATTTCGTTTTAGTGTTGTTTAGCCTAAAATAAACGAGTTCATCGATCGTTAAAATATATTGCTGGTTTTATTACTCCCACCTGAAGATTTCACTGATTCAATAAGTGAGTTCAATCTATTTCACTGATTCTCAGTGAAAGACTTATAGCTGCTGCCATCAGTGAATAGTCACTGCGAATCAGTGGCTGTTCACTGATTCAGATTTAGAGAGTATTTTTTACTGAAAATCAATAGTTACCTACTGATGATTAGCAAAAACCCTCACTAAAGCAATTAGTAAATGACTTGACTCTATTTTATTCGTAACTTTTTCTGATTCAGATTGACGGAGAGATTAGAATAATTGATTTAGTAGATGATTATAGCTTCCATAGAGAAAGAAAAAAATGAAAGAACCCTATAATTAAGAATTTTTCAGGTAGTATTTTGACTTTAAAAATATTTCTTCTGTTCAAGGAAAAATTATTGGATAAACAATCAGAAAAAAGTTAATCAGTTTCACTAGTTTCTCAGTTTTTTTCATTTGGAATATTTTTTATCGAATTTTTTTAGTGAAACTGTGGAAAATTTTATCTTGAATAAAATAAATCATGAAAAGTTTCAATCGGATAAAAATTATAGATTTTTTATGGTCGGAATAAATAGACAAATTTTAATTGGCTTTAAATGTTTTCGGATAAGATTCCACCAATAAAAAGTATATTATTTTTATCTGATTCAAACTTTTTATGGCTCATTTCATTCAAGATAAAATTTTCCACACTTTCACTAAAAAAAAGAAATAACTCGATGCACTGAGAAAAAAATTTAGCCAACAAAACTTTTTTTGTTATCCTGACAAAATATTTTGTTTAACCAACAAAATTTGTTTGATATAGCAAAATGTTTTGTTGGCACAACAAAAGATTTTTGTTAGCTAAATACTAACCAAATATTTTTGTTGATTTGACAAAACTGTTTTCTCAGTGTGAATGAAAATTATGAATGAAAAAGTAAGGAAATAGTTTATTGTACTAACTTCTTTTCTGACTGTCCATTCAATTCTTCATTAAAAAATCTGAACTTTAATGATAATTGTAAATCATGAAAAATATAAACTTAAAAATCAAAAATGATCTTTTCCTATAGAGTTGAGTAAAAATCGCTTTCAAGTTTTCTAAATATATTTAGAAAAGTGTTTGGAATAAATATGTGTTCCTAATTTTCAAAATTTTGATTTCGGCAAGGGTTAGAATTTCTCAAGTTATTGATAAAATTTTTTTTCGTCTTATTCAAAATGATATTTATCAATTATTATATATGTTATAATTATTAATTGCAAAAATTATTTAATAACATTTAATTTCTCACATTAGAAGATTCATTGTCAATTCTTACTTTATTTTGAAAATACAGCCAAAAAAAGTTTAAAAGAAATCTATCAGTTTGAAATAATTTCCGATGCTATTGAAAAATCAGGGATAAATTTAATTTGATTTATCATCATCAAATTTTCAAAATCTAAATAGTTTTACGTGTTTCTTTTCTTAAAAATACAAAATGATGAAAATATTTCTGAGACTGTTTGAATTTGAAATGGCCTCTGCTTCAAAAAGAAAAATGTAAAATATGATTTGAACAAAATTTTGGATTTCTGGTTTGCGGCCTTTGGTTATTTTAGGGACCTGCTATTTTTTGAAACAATTAGCCAAGTTAAAAATACATTTGAGTGGCGTCATCAGAGCGCAAAAAAATCTTTACAGACTCTTATTGGACCTATTAGCATACAAGAACGCGTCGCGTTCTGCTCTCGAACTAGTTAAGTATAAAATTTGCATTTGTGCACAGGCGTGTCAAAGCGATAAGTTTTTGCAAAACCTTTGAATCCTAAAGTCAATGGCAATCTAATCTCGATCACGTATAGGAAATTAGCAAATCATCGATTTTAGCACACAACCGGCTTGTTTCAAAACAATCTTAAAAGGAGATTCGGAGTTTAAATTTCAATTATTCTATACTAACTAGAGGCTGTTTGAAAATTACATAAGATTATGTAGATTATTTTTTATTCCTCCTTTTAATAATTGCTTCTATGTAAATCATTTTTCTTCATTCGAAAGAAACATTATCGGATCAAGTTTCTTGAATGAAGTATATTTTTTTTAAAAATAGAGAAATAGAAATAATAGAAATAGATAAAATCTGAATCAGTCAAATTTTCACTGATTGAATCAGTAATTTGCATTTTCACTGTCAAATCAGTCAATTGTCACTGAAAGAATCAGTTGATTTTGACTGATTTACAGTAACCTCTTTTTAGCTATTTGAATCAGTCAAATTTCACTGATAATCAGTAGATTTTGACTGATTCAAATTTAAAGAGTAAAAATTTTAAAAATAATGTATATTTTCTCTATCTAAGTTAACATAGTACCAACTTGAACTCTCAAAATTTGAACTAGTGTGATTTCACTGATTAAATGAATAAAAATGAGTTACTTTTTAACTTCAGTGGAAATTTCACTGAATCAGTGGTATTTTTAGGAGAAAAACCGATTTTGCCTTTTAATTATATGTTACACGGAAAAATATTATAAATATTAAAAAATAACAAAATATTTTTTTTGAGTGAAATTAACTGAGAAATTAGTCAACATCAACTGATTTAATATTCAGAAATAATTATCAGTTTTACTCAAATGTATTTATACTTTTCAAAAGTAATTTCACCCAATTATCTCCATCCAAGAAATAATTAATTTTCTTAGCTCACAAAATTAAGAGCTTACGTGAATTAAATTCCTAAAAGAAATTTGTTAGTAAAAAATAACAAATTCCCATTTGAACATCACTGAAGTCAATTCTAGACTTTTTATTTTATCAACTTGATTTATCGAGATTTTTTCGGCAAATAATTTTAATGTATAAAACAGACACAATCATTTTGCAACAAAAATTAATCTTTAAATTTGAATTAGTGAAACGTGCTTCTAAATCGGTGAACTATTAGTAAGCTTTTACTGATTAATCAGTAAAATACACTTATACAGCATAGAAAATCCTTCCTGATTAAATTCATTTGTCTAACTTTTACCAATTAAAATTTATAGGCTTATTTTACATTAAAATTTTTTTTAAATGTCGTGATTCGTTAAAAAATTATTTTAAAGGCGGGAAAGTGCTGATATACCAATTGCATGTCATCATTATCATGTTGTCTCAATTGTCTTGCAACTGTCGAAATAGCATTCAACATCAGTATCTCCCGCGTTCATCAACGTAACGCACAACGTAATATCCTTCTAAGCCACGCGACTGTTTTTCTTTTCCAATTAGAAGAAAAATCCAATGTTTCATACTTTACTTGTCAAATGTATAACGCGTCAACATAAACGTTATTTTGTATTCAAATTTGAACCGCGTTACCTTTACTGAAGAAAGTAACGTATTACCTTACAGTTACAGACTGAAAATGATATTTATATTAAAACATTACAGGCACGTACCAAATTTTGTGCAAATACTAAAAAAAGTAAATGCAGAAATTTTTTTTAAAAATATTATAAACCTTTAGTTTCTTTTTTAGTAATTTTAGACAACCATGTTTGTCCAACATTATGTTTATTCAAATTTAAAGAATTTTAAATCTCTCTGTGGAAAAAAAGACACTTTCGACTGCGCTGGGATTCGAGCCCAGGACTTTCGATTGCACATGTAACAAATTTATGAAGTTTTATTTACGAAAACTAATTGTACAAAATTACTGAAAAATAATGTAAAAGTGCCCAAAATTTATTTTGCAGTATATAAAATAAGACATTATTCATTAAAATATTATTTATCTCTCATACAATAGATTATAAACTGCTCAGGAATTCTAAAGTATTGATGAACATTTGCTAAATTTTTCCTGATCTATTAAAATATCTGAACAGTTAACTTTTTTTTTACAAAAGTTTTCTGAAGCTTCAAAATTATGAAAATTTTGTCCAAAAGTGAAGAACAGTTTATGAATTTTTAATTGAATTATTTTTCCCATGTAGATATTGTGAAATTCTGTTTTATTTATTTCATTTAGTAACTCATTTGTAACAATTAAATCAGTTTAATGAGTCAAGTCCACTGAGAAATCAGTCAAAATAAACTGATAAAATAGTTAGAAATAATTAATTGAATAGTTTTACTTAAAAAACTACTAGTTTAAAGAGTTTCTTGAGATGCTAATCTGCTCTAGTTAATAAAATTACAGATATTTAGATTTATGGAAAATTGAGGTCTATAGAAAGAGAGCAAAATTTTCAAATCAGTTGATCTTGTATTGCTTTCGTTTTAAGGCTTATATCAAACGATCTAGAGAACACTTATGATATGAAAAGTGTGTAAGATGTCCAACCAGTGCTCATCTGAAATTGTATATTGCCTGCTATCCAAATTGTGCTTCCTAGTTTCACTAGTTTGTCGCTGAAGGAAGGAAGACAGGTTCATGCTCTGTTTCAGAGAGCTAGAATTTACCGAGTTTCTACAGGATATGCCTGCGGAGATATTTTAATGACGCGGACATGTCAGGTTCGTAGGATAACTTTACATGGATGCAAAAAAAATGTCAACGCATTATTATTCCTATAGAAACTCGAAATTGGCAATTTTTCCCTCTTTCTATATGAAAGGACATAAGTGTCTTGCTGAAACTGGGATCTGTGAATAGATCCCATTTTCCGATGTGGGATTCTAAATACAAAGGTAGATGAGTAAACACTAAGAATCTCAAGTTCAGTAGATTCTTTCCGCACCTGGAGCTGGGCTGCATTTTTCATTAACTTAGTTCCTTATCTCTTCTTTAGAAGTAATTTGAGACTGAATCCCACATAAGATCCTGCATAGAGACAAGTAGAAATCTACATTGAAACTCTCGTTTTCATATCTTCTTTCTTATACAAATTTATGTCTCAAATTCTCATAGGCGTTAAGATCAGGTCTTATATAGGTTCTCATATATAGGAACATAGGTTCTCACATGGGTTCCTATATGGGAGTTTACATATTATCAGTTGGAGTAAAAGACACCTATGTTTAATTTCGTCCTATAGGAAATGTTTCGCCGATTGACAGTGATGTTCTTGCTGACGATGTCGCCGATAATTTCGGCGAGTTCACTTAGCGGAAGTTCCGATGGATGTGGAGGAAGATTGGAGCGTGCTTTAGATGCTCTTCATAGAGAGTCGATCAGAAGAAATAGGCTTGAAGATGATGACAATAGCATCGCTTATCACCAACAGCTTCAAACGGCACCTTTGGAGATGACAGTTACTCGTGTTGCTGTAAAGGTATAATAAGTTTTTATTTACAGTTCATTTTATTTTGAGAAATTTCTCAGCAATTTTTTTTTCAGCTTCCACAGGATCTAAATACACGTGGTGGGCCATGGGCCCATGTCGAAAAGTGTACATATCAGCCAAATGATAATTCTATTCAAACTCGAGTAGTCTTTAACGACTTGTCAGTTTCCGGCCTGGTTTCCTTGATTCCACGTGACTATCCAGCTAATTTTCCGGCAGAATCCTGCAGAATGACTCTGAGACTACGCCGTGCTGGTATTGAATTTCACACCAGCCCCATAGCTCGAGGTCGAGGAACAATGCGTATTCGAACTGAATCTAGTTTTATGGAGCCGAGATTTGCTTCAATTTACGCGTATGGATGTCGTCCCACTAGACTCGATAAGCAAATTAAAAGACAAGATAAATGGCCACCGTATCAGAAACCGGATGACGAGGTTGATTATTTTTCCCAATATATAATATTAAAAATCTGAAGTTTTGGTGTACGTAGACTCTCATCAGAGAAAATTACCAATTCAGATTTTCAATATATTGCTTCTTTTTGAATTAAAATTAATAATTTTTACAAACGGTTGTCATTATTCTCTTTATATAAATTTGAATATTTGGACTAAAATAGTTTAAAAAGTTAAAAAATAAACTTGCATTTAATTAAATACAATTAACTTTTATTGAGAATTTTCTTGAAAAATAATGAATATTATAAATAATTCTGAAGCCTGCATAAAATCCAAATTATCTTTTTAGATCAAGGTGATTCCAGTATCTCCTCACATACAAGAGACAGCAGAACCACGAGAGTTGGTAGGCATCGCAAACGAAGAAGATGTTGCTACAGTTAATGAAAGTCGTCAATCTCGAGCACTATATGCACCTGATGCTCGGTTAGGAATATGGCGGAAGAGTAATTGGATCACGAGGTCAAAAAATCATAAAAGGAGATCATTGGACAACATTCTTTCTCGTAACATAGAATTACCCGACTGTAAAATTAATAACACCAGTATTAACAATCAGAGTGAAAAATTATTGCAAACAAGAAGACTCCAAAATACAAATACACTCCAAAATACTTCGTTGTTGAATCGCACAAAACTTCATCAACATGTAGATTCTAGAATTGAAACATCAGCAGAAGTGATCACCCCTAAGGATTTTGCTATGGCCTTAGCTAAATGGGTTGGTAAACTAAGAATAGAACCTTTTAATTCAACAACAAAAAATTTGACTCGAGTACCTAGATGGGAATCAAATCCATCAGAACATGTCAGCACCAAAGATAATTTTAAGATGGAGAAATCCAACGTTTCACAAAAGGAAACACCTCGAGAAACGAGGGAAATTCTTTTGGATGAAAAACTATCTGATGATTTTAAAGAGCTTGGTATAGATTGGCAATCTAGAGAGAATGTGGCTAGAGAAATGGAGGATGTATTTCTGCGAGGAGCTAGTCAAGCACTAACTCAATACATTGAAAAACAATTACACCCAGCTATCAAAGAAACCCTTATGCTTTCTATGGGTTATACCATAAGCTACGGATAGGTATAGGATAGCTTAGGATATATTAAAAAATGTTATAGCAATAATTTAATATTAACTGTCGTTGTGGACACAGCAAAAAAGAAATATATCAGCAACTGTTACATATAAATATTTAGTATGTATGTAAGAGTCAAAAAAGTAATGCACAAATATTAATACTAATCAGTTTTCAATTTATTTTTAATGCATGAAATAAAAAATGGCGAAACTTGGGCATTCTTAGTCATAAATTAAAATGTGAATAATAAACAAAACCATTTTTTCCTGCTTAGAAGACGTATCTAATCTGTTTTTGAATTTTTTTTCTGTTATTTTGAAGCCACACGACTTTGTACAAATAAACAAACTAAATATTTTTTGAAAAAAATGACTGCATTCTTGACAAAATAAATGTTTATTTCAGTAAGAAATCTTAAGGAATTATGTTTTATTCTAATTATATAGATAAACAATAAGTTATAGGCTTTTATTGATTGTAGTATTACTGAGAAGAAAAGCATAGGCGAGACTAAAATGACAATTATAGACATTGAATAGAATGATATATATAGCGATTTCTTTACTGATCTTTTTGTTTTAAAAATTGGAATAAAATTAAAGTCTGTTCGTAGATAGTAAAATGTAAGGCTGTGGTTGCTGTAGCTTTAACTTGACTTGGTACTAAACCTTTAAAAAGTCCATTCACGCCTTCTCGTTGAACTGTTAGCAAAAGACAGTCTAGCATTCCAGTGCAATAAAAAAATATACCAAATCCTTTTCTACCATGTTCAAATCCTTGAATCTGTAATCGTTTCCTCACCAAGTCTAATGGATATACTAATGTTTTGGCAGTCAGTCCTGCAAAGCTACCAGCGATCATTGCACCTGTTACGCTGGTGGTTGAGTCATCCGCAATTTTCACGTACATATCCTTGAATATTCCAAAGAAATAAAATTGCAGAGCAGTATGAGGAGCAATCTGTAGAACTGCTGGTAATAAACCGCGAAAGAACACTCTAGGAGATTCATCTTGCATCATCCTTCTAAGGGTGAAGAAATATATCACAAAAATAGTTCTTGTGGATGGAAATACTATTAATGAAAGTATTTTGATATTTACAAACAAGAGTGAAAAAATCCGTCATAAACTTTGTGTTTTGTAGACTGGGCAATCAATCTTGTTCTCAATGTGTCAAATGGAAAAGATAGTGTAGTACTAACGGCACCAGCAATTGCACCCCCCGTAAAATGTAATGTATTCTTCCATTCACTGACATTTGGAAATTCACTAGCACGTTTTACAATGAAATTATATGAATAAAACTGCAATAGAATATTAATTGTAAAAATCAGTTAGCACCATAGAATTGAAAAAAAAAATAATAATAATAAATACCTGGCTCATACCATAAACAATTGATAGTATTTGAGCTGGTATGTGACCTTTCCATAATGCAGGTATGCCTTCTTCTTTCGCAATTAATAAAAATGCTTGCACCATTGAACGATACTTACTCCTAGAATTTTTTTTTATAGGTTCTACTTGTAACTAAAAAACAAGAATTAAATGAAGACAAATATAAGACGAAATATCACAAAAATAGTTTTACTTTTTTCCACCTGAAATCTTGTCTTGACTACATCTAAAGGTTGAAATAAAAGCCTTGTTATAAATCCACTCACAGCCCCAGCACTTGCTGCAGATAGTGGATCAGCAGTCTTCAAAGAATTTTCCATATTTTAATCCACCTTAGTAGCTTTAACATTAAAAGCTTTGTCCTGGAAAGATAAATTATTGTTCAAATGCACTGTTAGAAATTTTCTGAAATTCACGAAATTTTTAAGTCACAAATGTAACGAAAAATTATATGAGATTTAAAATAATTTCAAGAAAATGTGACTTAAATTTGCTAAAGATTGACTGGAATTTCAGAAATTTTTCTTCAAGTTACGAGACTGTGATAGAATTTTCAGTTACATTTAACTGTATTAACTCAGGTATTAACAGGATTAACAGGTAACTCAGTTACTTGGAACTAAAATGTCTTTGCTGGAACGAAACATTTTATCCATTCAAGTTTCAGAATTTTCAAATACAAGTATTGGAATGTTCAGTAATTTATAACTGAAAATTGAAAAATTTTCCGTTCAACTTACTAAAATATAACTATATTTTCTTAAATTTATTTTAATTTGATATAATGTTAACTATATTAAGCTTAAGGGTATGTGTTACTTAGGAAATTTATTAATTTTAAGTTTCTACATGTTTACGTTCAAAATAAATAAAATTTTATTTTCAAAATTTGGAAAATGGCAAAGAAAGTAAAAATGGACGTAGATAGATTACTCTTGGTTTAAAGAATGAAAAAAATCTCAATTTTAGTAAAATCTATCGAAGAAATATTGTTCATTCTTAAAACCAAAAGTAGTCTACGTCCGTTTTTATTTTTTCTATCAATTTCCAAATTTTAAAAACAAAATGTTATTTTATTTTGGACATAAACATTTAGAAACTGGACCAAGTTGTTCACAGAAACTGCTTACTTTTCTTGAGTATGACATGCCCTTTTAAGTTACGTGTTTCAGAAAATGCCGGCAGGAATTTCTAACAGTGCGGAAGTAAAACCAATTTTCACTATTCAATAAAAACAAACAAGGATAACAAAGAATAAGTAATAAACATATGAATATGAATATAAGAACTATTCACGCAAATTGACTTTTAATCAACTTTGTAATGTATTTCTCATTGTAAAATAGAAGATATTAAGTATTGCAACACATTCTAACCTGTGTTTGTTACTTGACCAGCTACAGTTAACATTTGTCACACATACAATTTGCTGAAGTATAAAAGGCTTTTTATTTAAGTATCGAAAATCACATAATTAAAGCTCCAAAATATAATATTAAGAAAATGTAAACAAGTCTAAGATCAGCTGTAGTTACTAATGTTTGCAAAGCGCATTTCAGCGCATTTACTGGAACATGGGATGGAACCAGAGTTGTGTACGTAATTATACGCAATGTACATAGCCGTCAAATATTAAACTACGTAAAATTACGTATTTACGTCCATAGATTTTTAACGTATATAATGTACGTTTTAAATATGATAGTAGTTATACATTTTAAATATACTTACAATAATTACTCTTGATTTCCTTATTTCTATTTTGCTGCTGTCAGTGAAATTAATTGAAAAAAAAACCAGTACCTTCTCATATTATGAGAATATAAAAACATTTGGTTTTTTTATATATTTTCCTACAAATTTAGAAAAGGATATATGCAAATCAATAAAATAAAACATTATACTTGCTAACGCTAGATGTTGTTAAAGTATAGATAATTTAATGTTTAGGTTTGTTTCTTATTGCTTGACATATTTTCATACTGTACTTCCCTTTCACGAGACTCGATATGTATAAATTAAGAGCTAACAGTTTTAGAGCAGTAGTAGATAGAAACAACTCAAGTACTTCAGATCTTAAATTTTAAAATAATACAATTATTAATTATAAAAAGAATATAAATACTTAAAAGGTCCACAATTATATCGAAAGTCATGTTAATTTCTTTATGTGCATTAACTTTTTGCTATCCTGTGATAGGTCTTCCACAGGATTACTTTCAATTCGAAGTGTTAGACGAAGTCCATCCTGTTGTTCCAGATATAGGTAGAATATTTCTAAAGGGATTGTGCATTTGTTCTAAAAATATCAGATTTTGTCAGAAAATCTATACCCATTTGATTTAAAAAATTTAAATTCTGAATAATCACAGTAAAAGCCTCTTCTGAAGATATGATCGCTCTTCAAAAATCTAATCAGGATCCTGAAGTGCGTCCAGGACTTTTTGAAGGTGATATAGCTATGACTAATGAAGTAAGTGTTTTCCAAATATAATTTTTACACTTATAAGTTTCACAAAATGAAGTAAGTATTCAATTGTAAATATATAAGTAATTATTTTGCAGTATTATAATTACTGGCGTATAGGATTACGATGGGATGTTTTTCCTGATAAAATCTGGGAAAACAAAACAGTTCCTTATGTAATAAGTCCTCTTTATAGTACGTATTTAAAACAAAATTATCTAATACTTACTTATATTATAAAATTACGACTGTCTTCGTAAAAACAACCATCAATATAAACGAAAAATTATTAATTTTTAGAACTTGCTGATTTCGTCACTATATACAAAGCTTTAACGTATTTGAATTATATGACGTGTGTCAAATTTGTTCCATGGAATGGAAAAGCCAAAGACTTCGTAGTAATTTGGCCAATTAAATATCCACAAGGGTATGTGTTAAAATATTATTACATTTATTTTTTTCCAATTTTAAACCAATTTTGCACTTTCTGGAGACTTAAAAATGAAAGCAATACAAGGATCACAGTAGTTTGATTTTCGAGAAACAGATTTTTTTTTCTCATAGCAATGAATATATTGAATATTTTTATACTTTTATATTTAAAAAAAACTAAAATTCTATCGATAGATGTTAAACTTTCTTGATGTTTAATAAGAAAAAAAAACAAATATCTTTGTTGATTAATCAGTAAGAGCTGATTATAATCCCTGCAAATATTCCATTTATAGATGCTGGTCATTTGTTGGCAAATTTGGAGGTGCACAAATTTTATCTCTACAACCACCTGATAAAAATGGTCCCAATTGTTTAGGAACTGAAGGAAAAGCCATTCATGAACTAATGCATGCTTTAGGAATTTTTCACGAACAAAGCAGATCTGACAGAGATAATTTTGTAAAAGTTCACTATGAAAATATTATCCCAGGTAAGTTTGTTTTCTACTCTTAAAGAAATTATAATCTCAAATTCTACTATAGTCACAAGTATCATCCCTTCGTAATATGTATACTAGATTTCGAAGTAAACTTCAGAAAGCATAGCTTAGAGAATACGACCTACAATTATGAATACGATTATCAAAGCATCATGCACTATGGAAGGCATTATTTTAGTATGAATAATAAACCAACACTTGAACCACTGTTACCTGGTGCAAAATTAATGGGTCAACGTAAAGCCTTGACTAAAACCGATTGCCTTAAAGTAAATGAATTATATGGCTGTTTATCAAAACCCGCTTTAGCACGAAGATATAATTCGATTTGTCAAACCTTAGGCATATAATTATTATCAGTAAATTAAATAGTTTTAAAGTATACGCAATTAGTTTTTCATAAAATTTCAAATCTTTAGTTTTGGATTCCATTTGAATTCTTACATTCAAATACAAATTCGTAAAAATTATAATTCAAAAGCCTACTTTATTAACTGTTGATTTAGAAATCCAAATTAAAAATACCATATTAAAAACATTGTTGAATTATCGTAGAATTAGTTTTAATTTGATAAAAATGGAATAGTTTTAGAATAAGAAAATTTAAAAATATAATTTTTAAATTACAAAAAAAAAATTTCAGACAGGAAAATATTAATAAATCAAAAATGTATTTGATATCATTTATTTCATACTTAAAACATGACATTGACGTGCAATACTAGTTTATTGCAAAGATTTTGTTGCAGTACAGTACTCTGTATCCGAATATTGACATACATATGTATGTTGAAAAAGTTAAACTTCGTGTTATGACAGGACACTAGGTTTAATAAGTTTCTTTTTTTTTGGTAAAAACAAAAAAAAAAAAAAAAAATGAAAAAAAAAAGACTCAATGAGTGTTTTTATAAACTAACACCCTTGGATATTGGAATGAATACTGTAGTTTCCGTTCTAAGCCATAATTTAATCTGTCACTGATTGAACAATGTACGTCAATAATAGTTTAAGAAAATTTATCATTTTTGGAATGCTTCTCTTAAATTTGACTCCAAGACTTGTAACAATCTAAAACTTGTCAGTGAAAGGATAGTATGAATGACTACTTCAAATTGTTATAAATTCATCCGAGAATTTCCCCCAAATTGTTAATTGGAACATTAATTAAGATCTGGCTTAGAACTCAGTTCTAAGAGTAAGACTAAACGAAAAATACAAGTAAAAAAGTTAATCACATTCAAAAACACTTAATGTTTTCAAAACAGAATTCTAATATTAATCTGTAACCGCTGTCGCTCTCGGGAAAAATATTCATTGAAAGTTCTGCAAAATAACTGCATACTCAATTTTTTTTAATACTTAGAGTTCAAAATGAAACTGTTGGTACATTTACTTTCTTCCAGCCAAATTTGTACTTCTCAGGATAAGATATTTTTTATCATTTTCACTTCGGAAGATACTTTTTCAAAGCAAAGTTTTACATTGAACGTAAAGCAAATACTAGGCTAAGTACAGACATCACCGTGGAGCAGAAGTCCATACTACCATTCTACTTGCAATAAATTCGATGCAAGTTTCATTGTGCCATGAAAATAAATCTAACGCTGACATTTAAAACTCGAGATTGTCATGAATCATCATTATAGCGAATATTAGAAAAAGTTGCGAACTTTCAATGAACATTGTACAGATTAAGTATATATATATAAAAAAAAGTTTCAAATCACTTCCTTTCCACATACATTAAAAGTTTAGATGTTGCTTTGAGAACTCATTCCGTTCTAGTAGTAACATAAACTAAGATGTATAAATAAAATAGGTTTAAAGTTCAGCCAAATAGTTAACTGGTAAACTGAAGGACGACCATATTGGAGATGTTTATTTATCGATTACTATACCGACGAGATAAAGTAAAGTAAATCCTTAGATGGTCGCCTTATGCTCCATTTTAAAACCAGTAAAAAGGCTTACAACTCAACTGTAATTGAAGTTGCTGTTTCTTCCTGAGTCAAAACGCTTGTGTACACCAGAGAATGTATTTTCTCTTCCTCGTCCACCTCCATATCCCCAACGATCTGCATAAAACATATAAATTAATCCCGAGAACTTTCAAAAGAAAAAGAAAATTTTTAGAACTGAGATCTAGAATACGCACTTTTGCCTCCATAACCTCCTCCACCTCCTCCTCTGGTAGCGAGATCAGAGAGTTTGGGGTTGATGATTTGATTAGCTTCTTGAAGCACATTTATGAGATCTTTCGCTTGTCTGCTGTTTTGGGGCGTGAAAAATGCGTAACTCGTACCCGTGCTTTGAGAACGACCTGTTCTTCCTATTCGGTGGATGTAATCTTCGGATGATGATGGGTAATCGAAGTTTATAACGTACTTGACGTCATCAACGTCTATAGAAAATGTTTTTATTAGAATAAACATGTAAAATATGTTTTAAAGAATGTAAAAATTGTATTACAAATTTTGAAACAATTATTTTCTCCACTTCGAATATTTACGTTAGTCCCATAATAAAAACAAAAAAACTATTCGAACACATGAAAATTATTTTTCAAGTTCATTAAAAATGAGATTATTGTTGTAATCTCTTTAAAACTATATTTTTCTCACTTTTTCGATAAAATTTTAATGAGCAGCTAGTCATAACATACACTTGCAGACATTACTATTTATTTACCACTTCTCAAAATATTGATCAAGACTGTTTAGAAGTTAATATTAATAAAATAAATAAAAGTGCATTTACTTTCATGGTAATACCTGTATAGATGAAATACTCCAAGAAGATATTCCGTACTATTTATCGTTACAAGGATTGTAATACTTTTATTTATGACAAGGCTCAAGGTTGTACGCATGTATGTTAGCTGCACCATAATAATACAAACCCTGTATGCTGCATTGAATTTAGCATTCTGTGATCACGTACCAGGATGTGCTATTCTTGAATGCAAGTTCAGGGTTCGCAATGTCCTGTCCTATACATCCCCATCGAGTAGCGATAGTAGCAAAATCAATAGATTGTTGTCTCGCACGGGTTGAATGTCGGTAACGAAGTGTGATGGTTGTAACGTTACAAAAATTTAGCCAGCAGCCAACCAGCGCGAACATATACCCGCGCACCACCATATTACTTGCGTGGTACACAGGCAAAACACAGAGGCACATTGAGTACACATTTCACGCCAACTAAAGGCGCATGTATAACTTCTATATATCACTTGCATATATAGCTTTTCTAGAGCACAGACACTGAGTGAGCCATGGGTTGCATTTCTTTGCTCATCGCACACTCAACGCATTCTGTGCACCATGTGCCTCTGAAACAAAGGACAACCAGACTGATTAAAATAAATTACAAGATGCCCACTTATTTACTAAGTAAAAGTAGCTTCTATATTTTAAACTCCTTCTCAAGTCTCTTGACACAAGCCTTTCGATAAATATCTCACACCAAAATCAGGAATCACGAAGAAAACTCGAGTACTTGATCCTTAATCCAATAACTCTAAATCCACATTGTTATTCATCATTCCGGGGTCAGATATCAGTCGAGAACTATTTATGACGTTTTATTTTCTAAACGTCGAATAGATTGCATTAGGAACACCCCTACTAACAAAAAAAAACTTGTGCGAAATATAAAATTCTTATGTATAAATGAAATAAAAAAGAACATATTGATTTCGATATTTAAACTCTGTATTATTGAAATGATAATCATGAAAAAACCCAACACTAAAATTTAAATTTAAGTGATAATAAAATAAAAAAAATAAACCAGAATACATTTTTGAACCAACTAATGCCTTCTATCACTATCATAAGCTTATGTAAAGTTTGAGAAATTGATATAAAAACTATTTCAGCAAAGGAATGAATTTAGCGTAATTTAGAAATTTGATCTCTCCTAGTGTTTCAAGCAATAGAATGTAAACGACTCGACAAAATTAGAATTCCCATTGAAAATTATCTAATACCGAAAAATACCTCAAAGTTTCACGAGTTAGGCATCACTTCATATAACCAGTCTGTGCTACATCGCCACCTCCCTAATTCTCCTCGACGTAAATGTTTTAAACGCGAAACCGACTTTCTAAAATAACCTTTATGTAGGAAAGTAACTACAAGATAGCTTACCCAGTCCACGGGCAGCAACGTCAGTTGCTACAAGAATTCCGCCTTTCTTACTCCTAAATTCTGAAAAAAAAAAAAGAAAAAAAATTATTAGTATGAAGAATATTATCATTGAGCTTTAGAAAAATTGTGAAAGAAAAGTTAACATACCTCTAAGAACATAGTCTCGTTCTTGTTGGGACTTATCTCCGTGCATACAAACTGCTGGCCACCCATAGCGACGGATACTCCTAGTTATATTTTCAACCTTCTTTTTAGTTTCTACGAAGATAATGGTTTTTCCTCCATCCTCATTAACATTGCCAATCTCTTGGAGAAGGGTTCCCAATCTGAAATAAATTAATAATTTCTTATAATATTTAACATGAAACAATAATAATTTATTTTTAATTTTATTATATAATCAGTTCTTCTTAGAGGTAAAATGTGCAAATAGAATCACAGAGTCTCATAATTTTGTATCATCATGCTAAGATGTTCTAAAACCTTTTGATCAATATTCAGATAAAATTATTAAATTCATTTTAAAACCGATATTGCTAATGCACAAAAACAAGTGAAACTCACTTTGCTTCCTTTTCATGTTCCTGGCAAACATCAACGATTTGAAGAATGTTATGGTTAGCTGCCAAGGTCAATGAACCAATGTTGAGTTGTGTATAGTCTGTGAGATATTCTTCAGCCAGGTTACGAACTTCTTTAGGCCACGTAGCAGACCACATTAGAACTTGTCTGTCCGGCCTGATCTGCTCAATAATTTTTCTAATTTGTGGTTCAAAGCCCATGTCCAACATTCGATCGGCTTCATCAAGGACCAAGTAAGTACATCTACGAAGGTTGGTGGTACCACGTTCCAAAAAGTCGATGAGTCGTCCAGGTGTTGCAATGCAGATTTCAACTCCACGCTCCAAATCACGAGCTTGCGATCCCTTTGGTGCTCCACCAAAGATGCATGTATTTCTTACATAAGACAAAGAACCGAATTCATTTGCAACGGTCTGAATTTGCTGAGCTAATTCCCGAGTAGGTGCAAGAATTAAAGCAATAGGCCCATCTCCTCGATTCAATGGCTGTTGGCTATTGATATGAACAATTGCTGGCAGAATGTAACCAAGAGTCTTGCCTGATCCTGTTTGGGCGATACCAACCATGTTTTGTCCAGACATAGCGATTGGCCAGCCTTGAGCTTGAACTGCAGTGGGTTCAGAGAAACCTTGCTTCCTGATTCCTTGCATTACGTAATCTGGGAAATTACCTTCTTCGAAAAACTGAATAGGGTTGGGAACTTTGAGTCCCTTTAAGGTAATTTTGTGCTCTTCCCTGAAGACATCAATTTCACGGGGATGACGGGATTGAACATTGGGATGTGGAACGTAGAAGTCTTTCTTGAAAGGCTTGAGGCTTTCGTAATCCCAATTAGGTTTTCTCAAGTTGTTTCCGGAGATGTTTCCATTGTTACCCCCACTTCGTGCTCCTCCACCACCACGTCCAGCATTTCCTCCATAGTTGCCGCCACCACCGCCGCGATTTCCGAATCGAGCTCCACCGCCACCGCCTCCTCCGCCGCCATATCCATTCCTTTGTCCTCCTCCTCCCATTCGGTTATTAGCATTTCCGCCATTGCGATAACCCCCACCAGCTGATGAACCTCCGTACGTCCTGTAAAACGAATTTTTTTTCCAAATCAGACAAAATATTAGGTTTTTTTCTGATTTGAGTTAATCAGTCAAAACATAATGGGGGTAAATAAAATAAAAACTGTAGTGAACATTGAGAAACGGTTCCAGACTTTAAATGTGTGGACTCCGAAGGCATAGCTCACACCTCTGCTCTTCCTTCCACAAGCATTCATGCTCCATTGAGTTTGCAAAATGGAGGCATGCCAAAATGGAAGGTTATTACTAAGTATTTGTTAGTAAAATTTATAAGATTCCACGGTTCAAGTAAACAAATACATACAACCCTTTTATTTGTAAAAAATAATATTAAAAATTACAGAACTGATTTTTATGGCTATTTTCACAAAATAGACCAAACATTTCGACGTTAGATAAAAATTCTTTCTATGCCTGCAACTCTTTCGTATCCTGATAAAATCTCAGGTTATAAACAGTGACTGCAATCTAAATAATGCAATTAACTTAAAAATTATTGAAAGTACTAACCGGCGAAATATTCCAAGCACACCACTAAACGTGCGTATCCTTGAAAACAGAAAAGTACTAGCATCAGTTTTGATCTTGAAAAATAAAACAAGACCGTTTTATCCTAAGACAGGCAGATCACATTTTTTCACTGTAATTCAAGTTGACAGGAATTCATTTTCTTTCATATTTAACAAAATCGAAATTAGTCTAATTTAATTTGATAAAACTGAAATTAAAAAATATGCGATAATCTAGCTGGAAAAATATTCCTGAGATCATGTTTTTTAATTACAAAGTTGTGCGGACGAACAAAAATTGATTAGTTGGTCACGTGATTCAAGTAAGACATGGCCTTCGAGAACATTCTCGTTCTTTAGTCAATAACTAAGATGAAATATTTTCGAGAATAATCTCGATCTAGAATCCTCAATCAAATAATTTTTAGTTGTACGCGATATCAGAGAAGTTGTATTTGTGTACGTTGCTAAAGGGCTGAACTTATTTCTTAAGTGCAACAGCTCCGAGATTATAAGGGTAAGAACAAATATTTATTAAAATAAAGCTAACTATAGAAAATACCTATTAATTTTGCGATAAATAATATTTTATAAGATTTTTATTGTACGATGTGACTTTTCTCGTAATTTCTTGTATCAAATTCGAGAACAAACGCTCATTTTAATTTCCAGAATATTGCGGCAAATGAAAACTTTTCTAGAATCCAAAATGGCTGCCGAAGCCTCAACGAGAATAAAGAACTTCAACTCTCCTTGAGCGGCCATTATTGACTTTCACAAATACTTCTATACCTTACATTATGAAAAAATATCGGTCTATATACTACATGTACTAATAAAATGAAGCCAAATTTTAATTCTTAAAATCTATATGATTTGAAAATGATAAATAAGGTTGAATAAAATAAAAACGTTTCAAGACTTAAAATGAAAGCGTGGCATCAACGTCACCTCAACGTAATTATAATATACAAAGTTCTGCAAATATTGAAAATATTTAATGTTTTTACTCACATGATTGATGTTTCGGTTCTTTGCTTTCTAGGTCCACGAAAAAAATTAGGTTGAACTATGTTAACGAGCGGCAAGATTTCTGGAACAGATCAGAAAATAATGAAAAATTGATTGTTGAAATGAACAATAACAAACGAAGTTGATTTAGAACAACAATTGAAAACTATTTAGTTCTTTTACTTAATTATTTTATTAAAAAACTCCAAATTTAATGGACGAGATCTTACCCGTGCCGCTTATAGGGACAGAAAGAACGACTCGTCAAGGAACAGGAAGTGACTCAGTTTAGCTGTGGGAGGGGAATGCTCAGCTGTGCGCTAACCTCTTAAAAATCTGTTCTGCGCATCTGTATTGCAGATCTGTAAATGGAATCCGGTCGATATTCTGGCGAGGTACTACAAGGTACTACTACTTGCGTCAAATGGATACTGAGGTAGCTGTAACTCAATCTTTATTCCTTTCGTATTGATTCTTTGAAGTAAAAATAACAATATAAAAAAAATTTGTTATTTATTGCTTAACGTTATAAAAGTTAGAATGTTACGGATTCTAAATCAGACTTATTGCCGTTAAAACTTGATTTCTTAGTAGTCAGACATTCCTGACCTTTACAAAGTGCGCAGACGCTGAGATATTCATTTTCCAGGGACGTAGAATATATTGGGTGTCGAGGAAGGGGGCATCAAATTATAATTTAATTATTGATATTACTCATTTATTGGAAATAGTTCAGAATTGAGGTTTTAAAGTAATTATTTAGCAGCTAATGAATTTTTATGTTTCAGTATTGTGAAAATAGAGATGTTTCTATACATTACATGTACACAAAATATAATGATTTTTGAAGTAAATGATTTCTATTTCAAAGCAAGAAAAAAAGTATATTTTTCCAGAAATTTTATTTGCAGTGGAGTTGTGCAATCTAAACAATATTTTTATTCTGTCATAAGTAATTAATTTTCCAGATTTGTCTTTATTTAGCAATTTTTTATGGGAAAATGTTTTGTTCTGCCCAATTTAGTGTCTGAATTTTAGCAATAAAATTTCTAATGTTCTCTAATAGACATACTGGTTCTTTGAATAAAAAATTAGTCATTCTTTTTAGCGGTGGCCACAACTTTATTAGCTGTAATATATTTTTGAATTAATCTTATTTGTTCGCTTAGTAAAAAAAAAATGCCATTTTACGTACAAGGATGATATAAGTTTTTTTAAAATTGCAAATAATAAATTATATTACAAACTATTTACTTTTAGATTGTTAAAAATCAATCATTCGAAATTTTATCTAGAAAAAATTTGAGTAAATTGACTTTCTTTCTTTTAAGGACGTGTAATACTAAAAAAATTAGTCAACGTAAAAAAAAATTGTTTACAAATTTTGCAAATGGCGATGATAAAATCTAGGAGTAAACCACTCTAAAATCATGATTTTTAAAAATTAAAAATCAACGGTTAAGGAAAGAAATTACAAGTGTAGCTAATACGCAACGCGCCGCGAAGAGAAATACTAAAACGTTCATATATATATGAACGTTCTCTCGCTGATTTTAGAGTGGTTTACCCCTCGGATAAAATCGTACGTAAATAGACTACTTTTGAATTCAAAAATGAAAAAAAGTTCAATTTTAACAAAATATACCGGAAACTTTTTTTTCATTATCATAACCAAAAGTAATATATCTACGTCTGTTCTTATCTTTTCTACCATTTCGCAAATTTTGGACACAAAGATGTAGAAACTTGACCAAATTGTTTACATGAACTTTCTACTTTTCTCACGTAACACGCCATTAAAAATGACAAGATTGAATAGGGAGTAAGGATTTAAAGAAATCACACAAGTTTTGTAATTGCAATGTGTTTATTACTTTATTTTCTATCATAATACTGTATAACATACAAGAAATGCACTTTAGTGAAACCTACAGAAGAGAATCTGAATGTAGAGCAGTATCATAAATTTTTTATTTCTTATCGTTTTTGTCGAACTGTCTTTCTTCCTGCGGTCTTAAAATCGAGTTTGTCTCCGCCTTTTTAGTTCAAAAATAATAATGTTTACGAACACTGTAGAGAGATTTTGGTGCTTCGTTTAATTTATATTTAGAGGACGTTACTTTTATTATTTTTTCAGCAAGATTCGTAGTAATATATTCGTATTCATACGTGCACTACTAATTATCACTTTGCTCCCCCAAATTATGTCATGGTCGAAAAATAAATACGCCTCTTCACAATAATTATCTCTTTCTCTCTTGTAAAAACTAACGTCAAGGGAATAATCATTCGGCTAACGTCCAGGGAACAGTTTCTTAGTATTCTCTTTCCTTTTTTTTTTTACTATCATAAACTAGTATCAAATATAAAAACTTATATATGCCCGTCAAGTTCGCTCAATTTACACGATATAATACCTCTTTTTATATTTATAATATCACTTCGTAACAGTTTGATTGTATTGAGCAAAAAGTGGTTGCTCAAAATATAATGAAGGCCTCCACAAAAACACCCTTCATCCTTTTAATGAAAACTTCATTACTGAATTAAGCTTAATAAACACTGAGGTTGCCGTGAGAAATGCATTTAGTATTGTAATGATAAAGATTTTGACATACAAAATTCAATAATACGATTAGTTTAACTTCATATGACTTAAGTGATATTATAACAATTTTGACTAGATTCTGGTATGTAGTTTAGTTCTCTGTAACATGTAAACACGTTCGGAGAAATTTGAAAATATAGATAAAAATACGTCCCCAACAGGCCTTGCGAATGATTTTTATATAACTCTTATGGGTACCAGAGTTTATCCCGAAGGAATTTGACTGAATGATGTACCCGAAAAGACCATTTATGAAAAATTGAATTTTATACAGAATGACTTTTAATTATTATTAAAAAAAAAAGTCATAATGTTGTTATCAACTTTCTAAACGGGGCAGCATCAGTCATAGAGATTTATTAACGAGAGACGATACAAAAAAAAGTAGACAATTAACACTAACGCAGAGACGAAATAGATCGACTATTTTTCAAGAGCATTAGTTCAATTAACAGGGCCGATGTGTTGTGCACCCGGTAGTGCATAATTATATTGTGCCACACGTACGAGAAAGGTAGGAGTTAAGCAATACCATTTTATCGTCGTTCACAATCAGCACACTGCAATATTCCTGCCTGAGAATTCGACGCTATAAATTGTAAAATACAGACGACACCGAAAATATATTTCTTCCAGACGACTGATTTGTGGGTTCTTTTTCAATCGAAAGCACGAATCAATGCCATTATTTAAACAATCAAAGTTAAAACGTAGCTTGGAATAATATAAAAAATTCTATGTACAAATTTTGAATTCCTTGAAAATATTATTTTCAACTAGAGGTTGCTCATGCAAAAGAAACGCTTTTTTTTATCTAAGTGTTAGGCGCATAAATAGGGCAGTACAAAAGAGATTCTTCTACATTGCAATTGATTTAACGTAGAAAATACTGATATAACATTGAACCCACAAGATAATTGCGCTGACACAATTGCAGAATTATGCAAGATGTACGATTACGTACATCCACCCGCTATCGAACTAACATAATAGTTACAGCCGCGTCCAACGAGGACGGCGTCATCCAATTATATAAAATATAGTAATAATATACAAATAGGTATTTATAGCGTACAGTAAGTGAACGTGTACTTGCGGCTGTTAAACTCGTATATAAATTGGCGAGAGATTCAGTCTTCGTATTAAAGGAGATAATATTCGTTAACATTACAATATGCGTATTTATCTTTATTTAATAATAAAAAGTTTATGTACGTGATATCACAGCGCTCAGCATTAGTTACGAAGGTACTTTTTTTTTATTTCCTCAGCAATTGTCAATCTCTCTTTTTTTTTTAAATATGAGACAACTATCACCGGCGTACTGAGGCGCGACATCCACGCATACTAGTTATGTTTCGTTTACGAATGGAATAATACAGAAAAAAAATATATACTTTTGAGCAACGCAAGATCAAAAATCTCGATTGCGATAAATTGAATATATAAAAAAGAGAAACGAATAAACCTCTTAGGTTTCCTTGCGTTTTAATCTTCAGAATAGAAGATAAATTTAATTAAATTACCAAGGAAAAACAGAAATTTCCATGAAAGTGAATCAATACATCAGACCTTCACGACTTTTGATCTCACGTATGTATTCGTTGAATGGGGGGGGTCTTTTTTTTAAAAAAAAAGAGCACGCCTATCTTTCTCATCAGTTGGCGACACAGCATTTGAGAGTGTGGGGGGCGATCACAGACGGCTGCAATCAACGCTTTTTTTCGGATTATAATTTTTAGAAAATAATTTTAGACAACTGCTGTTATATATACTTAACAGTCGGTGATACGAGAAAAGTACAAGTTGTGTCGTACCCATAGCTCCGTTATTACAACCTTGTTTCTTATTATTTCCCTCGATACCAACCTATTCTTGGGAGACTCGCAAAAAGACTGCCTTTTTATCTTTTGACTTTTTATATAAGTCGATAGCACATTTCGCAATTACCATCGAGATTAATATGATATGACATACCACATATAAAACTGATGAGATACGTTTCCTATTTTAATCATGATGCATAATAGAACAGTGGGTCTATTAATACGCTACATCATACATATCACAGAACTACGCGTACACCCACTATCAATTTTGAAATTTTTACATTTTTTACCGAATCAAAAACAACAAAAAAGTTTACGAGACTGAAATCATAAAAAAATCATTTAAATTTATAAGTTTTTAGTTATTTTGGTGGCGTTAAGCAGGTTTCAAGTGGAGATTATTCGATATAGGGCGTACGCAATGTGCGTGAGCCTCCAGTTTTATAGACTCTCGATATCTGCAATTACTTTTTACTTTACCTACTTGTTACATTTAAAATATTAGAATAAGAAGTTACTTTAGGTCTTTCATTAGCTTTGACTCTAAGGAAACACTAAATGTTGCAATACAAATTTCGTTTTACAAGTCGATTAGCGTTGTGAAATGCATCATGCTGGATAGAAATTTGATCTCAACTCTGAATATCACGATAAGTTGCAGTCGCAAGTGATATTATCATAAATAAAAAAAAACGTACCAAGCAGCTGTTTCCTTTGAAGAAAAAGTTATATATTTTAGGTTGCAGAGTAAAAACGACTTTGGTTCCGAGGTTCTGGAGGCTCGCAAAATGTCACACGGAGCTGGTAGATCGTTGTCACGATCCACAATACCATAAAAACATGTTTTATCGCGTTTAGCATTAATACGCGTATGGAACATGGCTGTTAGCCTCACGTGTAAATAGCGCAGTATAATATTTTATGCAGCCTATTAAACATTTATGTATTATATAACAAGCTAGACTCTTACTGTTCGCTAAATTAAAATGTGGTCAGAATTTTGACGCGAGAAACTAATAAAAGAACACAGGTACGATTTAAGTTTTTTAAGCTCGCGACTAGCCTGAACGTCTCGGTCGCACTCTGGGATGTAAAGCAAGGCCACTCGGTGGCCAATTGCATAAACATCAAACGATACTGTTTCTGCTATATCGTTATTCGTTCTAATAACAAATTACTTTCAATACAAAAATAAGATACAAAGAGCTTTGCTCCGAGATGCACAGCCATGTGACTACGCGCCCGAATTTCTATTTAGCCTCTTTTCTACCTCCGGTTCGACCAAACGTTCTCTTATTTTTCTTTATCTGACAGCTTGGAAGATCGTATTTGTATTTATTTCGCGCAAAATTATTTAAAAACTTTCCCCGTATACGAAGGAGATCTCTCCAATCGGACTGCGGCTTTTTTCTATCGGAAAGAAACCTTATATTTATAAGACGTGCATTGGTCTCATCGCGGATTTCTCTAGAACATGGTCGTTTCAATTGGGCGCACAGCTCAATTTTTATGCAAAAGGCCTTCGTGTTTCCTTTGTAAAGCGTCTCCTGTCCACATCCCTGATATAAATAAATGATAAATTATTAATCCTAACCCACCCCCCCTTCTATATGTTTCGTGCATTTCAGAAAAGCATACAGGTAGTTTACATAGTTATCGCAAAAAGATTACTATTCAATTACCCTAGGGTCGACCATCTTAACTATAGCGTGGTTCCGACCAATATTCAATATTAATATATCGATTACCATTTCTACTAGCTATAGCTACACCAACTAGCCTGGAATGTGCCGCAAGTTGATAAATTTCAGGAGCATAAAAGACAATCGATGTTAGTAAATAATTAATTGTGGAGTAGGCTTTTCTTCGATGGCCCATACTTTTTTCATCGACGAATTCTGGCTTCCCCGTTAATATCTATTCGTTGTCCAAAGCTCTGCTTTAGATTGAATTAAGCTCGACGTCAGCAAATTAATAGCACCATTCCAGAAAAGTATGAATAAAGAAAAATTAAACAAATTACGAAGTATTACATTAAGAACATAGTGAAAAAACCTACTATTCCACGCAAATCACAAAAACTTTCATCTGTACGAGAGAATAGGGCAGATTTCGAGTAAAAGCTTAATTAACTCGAATTTCTGAAGTGTTACCTCGTGAAAGGCGTCACTGTTGAACTGGTGTAGGTGGGTATGGGTATCCATAAGGTGGCACTGCCTGAAACTGTCCATAGCCCATTGACTGATAGGCACAAGCATTGGGTCCAGGAGGTGGTCGGTTGGTTTGGAAGAATTTGTTGTTAACAAGGCTCTGGATACTACTGTCGGTATGTCCACCAGAAGGCATCATGAAAGGCGGAGGCATGGAGTACATGCTCTGCCCATTTTGTCCTCCGTTGAAACTATTTTGTCGACTGCTGAAACGATTACCTTGATACCCAACCCCTCTATTCTGGTACCTAGGAGCAGAAGAAGATTGATAGGTATTTTGAATTCCGTTGCCGTTGGCCTGGTATCCTCCGGTGTGATAGCCGTTTGACTGACGTTGTTGCTGTGTTTGCTGCTGTGCTTGTTGTTGTGACTGATGTTGCTGTGAAGGATGTTGTTGTTGTTGTTGTTGTTGTCGCTGTTGCTTCTGCGCTTGCTGTTGATGAAAGATTGTTGATAGATAGTTGTTCGGGTAGACATTTTGTCTGTTATTTTGATAACCGTTTTGCTGGCGCATAGTCTGTCTTTCATTGGTGCCATTCATTTGGCTGTGGTTTTGTTGAACTAAACCGTTGTTCTGATTTTGCCAGCCGTTCGAAGTTGGACTGTGATTGTTTCTTGGGCTACCCACAGAATTGCTGTCCTTGCCGTTTCGACTGTTACTCCAACGTTGCCTTCCTTTCCCATATTGGTGTCGCTGTGAGTTTGCAAGTTCTGATAGTTGGGGGTTGATAACTTGACCAGCCTCTTCAAGGACAGAAATTAATTCTTTAGCTTGACGAGCATTGTTAGGCGTAAAGTATGCATAAGCAGTACCAGCACTTTGACAGCGACCAGTTCTTCCTATCCTGTGAATATAGTCTTCGGAACTATTGGGATAATCGAAATTAACGACATATTTGACATCTTCTACATCTAAACCACGAGCAGCTACGTCAGTAGCAACCAAAATCGAAGTTTTTCCATTCCTGAACTCAGATAAAACGTAATCTCGTTCGGGTTGTGATTTGTCGCCATGAATAGCGATTGCAGACCATCCTTCCCTTTTTATAACTTTGGTAATATCATCCACCTTTTTCTTTGTTTCAACAAAAATAATAGCTTTATTTCCACGCTCACAACCGATCTCTCGCAGTAACTTGGTTAACTTGCCCTCTTTCTCGTGCTCTTGACAAACTTCAATTATTTGACGAATATTGTGATTAGCGGTCAACATCAAAGAACCAATGTTGATTTGAATATAATCGGTGAGGAAATCTTCAGCTAGAGCTTGTACTTCTTTTGGCCAAGTGGCAGACCACATAAGTACTTGACGATCTGGTCTAATTTGCTCAATGATTTTCCTAATTTGAGGTTCAAATCCCATATCTAACATTCGATCAGCTTCATCCAAAACAAGATACGTACATTTACGAAGGTTAGTGGTGCCTTTTTCTAAAAAGTCAATAAGCCTGCCTGGAGTGGCGATGCATATCTCGACACCTCGTTCTAAGTCACGTGCTTGGGGACCTTTTGGAGAGCCACCAAAAATGCAGGTGCTGCGAATGTAAGAAGATGCACCAAAATCTCGTGCTACTGATTGAATTTGTTGCGCGAGTTCTCTAGTAGGTGCAAGAACCAATACTATTGGGCCTTCTCCTCGTTGTGGCCGTTCTTGACTGTTAATGTGCAAAGTTGCTGGTAAGATGTACTGAAAGCATATTAACCCTATGAAATTTCAATATTTCCAAAAAATCAAATATTTTATTTAACGACCACTTTGAAAATCGATAATAAAATTAAGCGTCACTTACAGCTAATGTCTTTCCAGATCCAGTTTGTGCGATTCCAACCATGTCTCTGCCACTAGCTGCAATAGGCCAGCCTTGTGCTTGAATAGCTGTTGGTTCCTGAAAGCCCAGCTTCCTGATTTCGTCCATTAAGTAGGGTGGGAAAGTGACTTCCTCAAACGCCTGTATCGGAAAGGGTGGATTGTTGCCTTTGACGGTAATTTCTTTTTCTAAGTGGTATTTCCTAACTTCATCAGGCGTACGTTTAAGTATATTTGTGTGAGGAAAGTACAATTCCTTTTGTATCGAAGGTAAAGAATTCATATCCCAATTTGGCTTCTTCAATAAATCACCAGGAATTTTTTTTAAATTTGACTTCTTTGATCCGTACTCGTTTTGTGTCTGTTGCTGGTTGTTCCAGTAGGTTCCACCTCCTTCCCGGTTGCCAAGGTCTCTGCTCTCTCTGGGTCTGAAAATTATACGTTGCACATTTCATATACTTTGTTAAATAGATAAATGATGTCAAGTCAAGAAAGAATTGGACAGATAAACGTATACAAAAGTTAGTCAAAGTGACTATTTCCTCAGTTTTTTCATCTAGAATATGTCTTTATCAAGTTTTTTTTATAGTGAAAGTATGTAAATTTTATCTCAAATAAAATGGACTATTAAAAGTTTTAATCAGATAAAAAATGTAAATTTTTTATGATTGGAATCAATAGACAAATTTTAGTTTTTTTTTAGATATGATTATACCAATAAAAAATATATAATTTTTATCTGATGCAAACTTTTAATGACTTATTTAATTTTTATTATTTTAAATAAATTTAAAATTATTTGCGTCTTTTTGCAGTATTATTAGTAATAATAAAACAGTCTTACTCGATAAATAGTGGCAAAAAAATACTTAAAACTCTAATGATTTGATATATTCAGAATTTTCAATAAACAATAAATATTACTATCAGTAATAAAATTATGGTATTAAGTCATAACTCATAAAGAAAAAGCAATATTCAGACGGTATCTGAGAATGTGAAGGGTGTTTTAAAGAAATCAATGACCTTAAATAACAATAGTAAACTTAACTTAATTTTAATCAACTTTTAAAAATGGGTAAACTTTGTTTATGGTTACAAGTGAATCAATAGAATTACTTTTCAGCCTTAAAATGACTCCAAATTGTTACATGTAAAGTGTAAATTCTTGTCAAATATATAAAGTCTAAAATTGTAACTTTTCAAATACTTGGAAAATTTTTATAAGAATTAAAAAAATTCTTTAATTCTGAAGTATTAACTAAAATCCATGTCAAGTAAAAGATTTAATAGATGTTACAATGTATAAAAACTCGCATTGAAAAGTATTAGAAATTTGCAACTAATATTTGAAACATTTTAAGATGAATTAAGCAATTCAATATGCAAGAGAACTCCAATTAGGTCCTTCTTAATATGAGCCGTAAAATAAGATGGACTTTTCTGATTATTTATATATATATATATATATTAAAAATAAAAAGTTAAAATAATGTGCCAACTATCGACCATACCAATTAATCAATGTGCTCCGTTTAAATAACAAATAAAAGTAAATAATTTTAAAAGTGGTATTGTAATCATAGTCCTAATATTCTCCAGAAATTATGTCACAAATTAACAAATCAAAATATTTTTTGCCCTTATGCAAATAATGCCTTTCTTCGAATAAATTTCAATGGAAATTCGCTAAGTACATATTGACGTATACACAAAATGGCCGCAGTTATCACGAATGCGGATCCGACATGTTAGCTACCTAGCCATTATCGATTTTGCTAAGAATCATCAATTATCGCGAAGAGACAATAAAGTTCAAATATTATATACTTTTCGACGTTACTTACGAAGTTTGATTACTATTTTTGTTGCGATAGAACATTCTTGGGAACATTCTTTGTAGAACGGCTCCTCAAAATGTCGAGGGCTCACGAACTACCTTTTCTTGATCGCTCTAGAAAATGGTGTTAGACCGTACCAATCAAACCTGTGAACAACGAAATCTTTATGAGTGAAATTTACAGTTTGAAGTAACGCCCTTTAGGAATTTCTTATATTAACAATTTCTGAAAATTGTGTTGCGTAATACTAGCATATATTTGAAGAGAATCGTGCTGTATAAGGGTGAAAAACGATGATTAAACTTACCCAAGACCCGGCGAACAGACCGTCAATGGCTGACAGGCGCTGGGAAGACGGAAACGGGCAACTGGGCAAGGCTTGACAAGGCTCCTCGCTCGTCCAGCAACTTCTATCACGTGAGCTTTCGCTGACTTCACGTGATCGCGCATATCCAATCACCGCTTTCTTTCAGATGACACAGTTTCTCTCGACCAATCACGAGCCATCGTGCAAAATCAATTTTTTTTACTTTCTTTCAACGTCAGGGCTTCTTCCAGTTTTCTGTTTCTCCCTTCCATTTTAATCATAAAGAGCTACAGCTACAGCTTGTTGAAAATGGCATTCATTCCATAATTTCAGCACCAGAAGAATTAAGCATGCGCTAAGAAAAATTAATTAGCTCTTCAAATAATGAAACTTTTTGATATTTTTACATATGATTGCAGCTATTTAAAACTTTCATTGATTCACGTAGTTCAGCTCGGTTTTTTTATTCAACAATTCAACATAGAATAACTTGAAGGTGTTGCACTTCTAGAAATTTCTCGCAGTTTCTAGGCATTTCTAGGGTAATAAACAATCAAAATATACAGAACAATACAGAATAAACCAGTAAAATAAAGAACAGATCTGAAGTCTATTGAAAAAATGAACATCTTTTCAAGAGATGAGAAAGTAGATTATAAAAAACACGAAAGGGATATTATATGAATTGTTTAATTAGAAAAATGATTTTTGTGTTCAAAATTAATAAATCTTTTATAAAATGTACACGTATCCATCTTAATATTTTATTAACGAGTTGTAATTATTTCCCCTAAAATAGCATGAAAGCTAATTAAATTTTGCATCTAATGAACCTAAAATGAAGGCAAAATGTAAATTTCATAAAAATATATTGCACAAAACGTCAAATTTTGATCTTTTTGAAAAATATTAATAAGTCTGAAAATAATTAACATTTTAAACAGTTTTTGGTCTCATTTTAAATATCATTTATTTTTATTGAAAACAATGAAGTTTTCATGGTAATTTCATAACTAATCAAGATATTTTTGGGTTGTTTTACCTGGACCTTGCCCTGGATTCAAATATGATACAAAAGTTGTGAAATCTAAAAAATCTTTACCTCTTTACAAGAATTTTTAAAATGTCGATGTATATCATTTTTTAATAAAATTTAGAAATAAATATATTAATATTTTGTTTTTTTAAAATAAATGTATAGAGGACAGTCTTTATTTGAAATTTCACGATTTTTTGTACCATGTTTGACCACAGGAAGAATTCAAGAAAAAAATTCTTAAAATATCTTGATTAGTTAGTGAAATACTACGAAGACAAATTTAAAATGAAACCATTTTGACATTACCTGAAAATTAATAATCCTAAACTAGTGTTAAAGTCGGTAGATATGGATAGGATGGCAATAAATAAAATTTCTAAAAGAATTACATGAGATTATTTTATTCAGACAAGAGACTAAAATTTCAAGAAACACTGATTTTCATTTTTCTTATTTATTTATACATTTAATCATAAAATATTTGTAGACAAATAATGATATAAAATTAAACTAATAATATTAATTAAAATAATAAGTTCCAGGTTAGAGAATTCACAAAAACTGTTTTTGTCATTTTATACAATCCATTCTTCATTAACGCAAATGGTAATTACTGTACAATAATGCGTTTTGTCAAAAAATCTAAATACAAAGCCATATCTACCTACAAAAAGAGGAATGAATTGAAAGTTAACGCACAATATAATTTGTGTATACTGCTATACACACATTTTTTACATTCCAAAAATTGCAATGTACTTATGCAGAATGAATAAAAATACATTTATATACCTATTATGATTCTAGATGTTAAGATTTGAACAAGCGACGTGTATTTGATGAAAAATTACAATTTGTTACGTATAGATTTTGGGTCTTTCGATATTTCGTCGACACTATTCGTATTGAGTTAATTTGTCACAATTTTTTCACCACAGGGTAGATGATGATCATCTTTCACTGCTCCAGTAGTTTTTGCCAATGATTTCTGCAAAAGTAAAATTTGAATTATGCATTTGAGAAAAAAATAGTGCAAATCTTTAAGCTTCTGATCAAATCATATGTATCAATGTTCCACTTCTGGAACAGTGAGATTTTTGAAAATACGATGGAAATCATTACAGAGTGGCTACTAAAATAGTAAAAGATATTTCTCGTAATATTACAACTGCCATTCATATCAAAATAATAGATACTGAGTGACAATTACTGCCTTTTTTTGTTTCTCCTCACTCTTTCTCAATCGTATAAGATATACATTTGTAAGTTTCGTTTATTAATTTATAAATAATAAAATATATCCTGTTAATTTAAAGCTGACGAAACGTAGAGGGATATCATTTAGAAGCATTTTATCTTCAATTGAAACATCTTTGAATTTTTCTAAATTTTCCTAAATTTCAAATTAAGCGATTATATCGTATTCAAGTCTTCATATTTTTTATAAGTTTGAGATATGACACAATTATTCAACTTTTTAATTTCTAAATTAAAAGGAAATTTGAATTGTAAAGCTAAGTAATTTAGAAGAATTCTGAAGATTCGAAAAATTTAACTATTTGGTCATCGGAAAGTAAACAATTTAAACATTGATAATTTCAAAAATTTTAAATAACAAGTTAAATGATTTGAAGAATTTATAATTGAGGGATGAAAAAATATGGAAATTATTAGAACAATTGGGAATTCGAAAGCTTGAAAAAGAAAAGATATTGAATAAAACCTTTTGGTTTTGCCAATTAAGTGGCCACTCTGAATTAATTTTCTGTCAAAATGCTTGATTCATTCTTATTTTGAGACAGCGTAATTAAATGTAAAATCGTGAAAAACATATGGTAAAAACCTTATTTTATAAATATTATATTAAAATGATTCATGAATAATTAAATATTGATAACATAAATGGAAGTGCTGTCCAAAACTTATTCTTAAAAGAAGACGAATAAATAAAGTGGACTTAAATGGAACACGCGCCTGTAAAAAAAAATCCGTGTTTATTCATACTTATTTATTATTTTTTGTAATTTATTCATGCAAAAAATTGTACATGCGAGAGAATTATTGAGTAAAAAAATTATAGAATTTGAAAGGATCTCAATACAGGACGTCATAGAATGGAATGGAATAACAAGATGTATGAAGAAACTTAAATTTTTTGTGCGTTTCAAATACGTCAAAAATGGACAATAAGGGTATCTTATCTTGTAAACGACTCCAACTATTTGCTATTATTTTTTGCTTATATATAATTTAAGATACCATCTGCGAAGTGCTGTAACAAAATTTTACAATCGTGCAGAACATTTAAACGTCCCGCGATTTTAGTTGCTTTGAGGACATTAAGATCCCTTCATGAAACATTTAGGAAAATTTGAAGTCATACTTCCCATATTGGTTAATTTTTAGATTGAATATACTAATAAATAAACAGTAAGAAAGTTTTATTAAATTCTCCTTCTTTTAAGGATACAACAAGCTTTACATCATATATCTTATTGCATCTTTGACTTAAACATGGCCCCCCTCCCATTATTCGATTCAAATCGTCAAGTCAATCTCGACATATGTATAAAGAATATATTAGGAATTAAACGACGTTATGTATTTTTCCAATGTACTTTATAATATACTGAAATATAAAATGAAAGCAGTCGTTTAAAATAAAGTTGAAAAAGTAAAAGAAAAATTCGTGTACTGTGAATTACATTGCTAAGTCCAAAGAGACTTGACGAAAAGAATCGGGAAAATCTAAACAAACCTTGAAACCATACGGTAGAGCAGGTGTAGCGCTGCTAATGATGAATGCCATTGATGGGGTGCATGGGTGGCGGAGGCGGCTGGAAGTACGGCGAGGAAGGCAGCGCGTTCTGGTAGCCACCCCCGCCTATGGGAGGCGGAGAGGCCATGTTCATATTAGGCGGTGGCCCAACCCCAAGATGACGATAAGGTCCACCCAAGTTCATTGAGTTCACCCTCGGCAGAGGAGGAAGTCCTCCTCCGATCCCCGTTACCGAGGTAAAATTCGAGTGAGGAGCCGGAGGACATCCCAAAATATTGTAAGGAGCATGGGAGAGATTTTGCAGTGAACCAGGTGCCGAGTTTACTGAAGGAGGAAGAGGAGGTGGAGGATGCTGGGGAAGAGGTGGGTGTGGAGCTTGAGTATACCCAGGTAAAGGTGGTGGTTGTCGAAGATTTGGTGGAAGTTGAGAGAAAGATGGTTGTATTAAATTTGGGACAATTCTATTTTTTTCAGCTGGGGGAGGAGGTGGTGGTGGAGGAGGAGGGAGAGAAGGAGGAAGAGGAGGTTGAATATTTATGTGAAGATTTTGGGGAACTGGAGTAGGAGCAGGAGTAGGTAGCGGATTTGTAGAAATAGGGAGAGGGTTGGTTGGAACATGGTGTGGATTAGATGGAATAGAGTGAGAATTATTTGGCACGGGCTGAGGTTTAGTTGGAATAGAGAGAGTAGCCGTAGCTCGAGTAGGTATAGGAGACGGAGTCTGAACTGAAGAGCTTTCACCACGAGGACTGTCAGACGACTTGCCTGTGCGATTAACAGGGCTGCGACTGCGGGAATAACTGCGACTGTAACTTCGACGACTTCCTCTTCCATTACGTTCTCTACTGTAACTGCGACTTGTACTTCTTGAATAACTACGATCTCTTTCGCCTCGACCACTTTTCGTACGCCATCTATTTCTGCCCCCTGAAAATATCGTTATTTATTTGATAAAAATAATTAACTTGAATTTTTTATAATGTCATGCCGCAAACTGATCTGAAATTTTGAAAATAGTATCAGTAGTGAAATAAAATTTGAAAGATCATGTAATGTTAAATAATTGCAGGAAATCTGGAAAATATACATAAGTCTAATTAAAGGTAATTTTTAACAAAAACTTAATTAGTGCTATATGGAATGATTAATATTATTTTTTATACACTTTTCCTTAACCAGGAATAGTTCAAATCAATTGTCAAGATAGTAACAGAAAATGTTACTGATTCACTTTAATTATTTTAATTATCATTACTGTTCTGAGTAAAGTTTAACTGCCGAATCAGTAATTTTTCATTTTCACTAAGATAACTAATATTTCAGAAATAATTATTTTTATATTCTTCACTTAAATAACTTAGAATAGAAAATAGTTTCTCGGGTTTCCGAAATAATCTCTTAATTATATATTATAATAATTAAGAATAGTCTATGTGTAGTCTATGTAAAGTAGAAGTAAAATAATTTACCTCTGTGTCTTCCAAAACCACCACCTCTTCCATCTGCGAGTTCTAAAAGCTTTGGATTTATAACTTGATTTGCTTCTTTTAATACTTGGATTAAATCATTTGCCTTGTTTGAATTATTGGGCGTAAAGAATGTATAAGCAGTTCCCGTTTTCTGACGTCGGCCAGTACGGCCTATTCGATGAACGTAATCTTCAGAACAAGATGGATAGTCGAAGTTGATTACAAACTTGACATCTTCAACGTCTGAAATCAACGTTAAATATTAATAAAAGAAGCATTTATAACTAAATTATTTCTTCTTAATCGTTCAAGATATGGAAAAAATGTACCAATTGGAAGAACAAACGCACATTTTGTAAATTAATCTTGATCTAAAATAACAGAAAAAACCATGTGTTATATTTACCTGAATACCGGTGCAGAATGTACATTTTACTCCAAAACTCGGGTAAACATAACACCGGATTCTAGTGTAGACTTTAGATTTCACACCATAATTCGGGTAAATATAAAACATGGTTTATTCTGTGGTTTTATTTGAGTACCAATCCTCTCAAAGAAAATTTCTTGACTACATGATTATTGATACGTTAATGCATTTTTTTTATATTTGGATAAATAAGGACATTTATGGCAAAGAAAATTATCTGAACACTTGAAATCCAGGAAATTTTCTTAGAGAAATTTTGAATCTACATCTACAAAGTTGTGATAAAAAGACAAATCACTGCGCATAAAATGATTGTAGTTCCTTTTTATTTTAAACTCTACTTACTTTTCTTACGAAATTTACGAGAATTAAGGAAATGTCAAATGTAATGTGAAAATAAAAAATAATATAACAGATAACAAGTTTGGTTATCATGAAAACAGGCAACAGTATAGAATTTAAGATAAAAAGAAACTAAAGTCAAATGTAGTAATGTTTATTCAAATTGAAAATTAGTTAAATGAGATGGATTTGGAATGGTTAATTTACTTGGATAAAAGGGAACAGGAAACGACATAATTAAAAACAGAGTTTCATGAATGAATGTTGAATGATGAGTAGTTCAAAAATATACATTTTTAATATTTTAATCGTTGATTCAAAAAAATCAGTTTTTTGTTAAAGCACCATCAAAAAACAAAATTTGGACTTTATTGAGTATTCATTTTACCAATCTTTGAACTTTGTAAGTTACACATTTTAAATATTAGAAACTATTGAAAACGTGGAAATTAGATTGTTACAAAATTCAATATCTTGAAGGAAAAGATAACGCGATTCAGGAATTACAGTACCGGTCAGAATTGTCCGGCCACCTGTTTTTCGATAATTGCTTAAATTATCCTAATTTGAATTATGTAAGTGAAAAAATTTGTTCTCATTAAATTTATAGCTATCAAAATTGTTTATAAAATGAGCCCAGCATGAATTCGTTTTGTTAAATTTTGAAGAAGTTATTGCAGAAATAGTCAAGATTTCAATGCTTTCTTAAGTTTTAAATAACTTTCAAAGTAATTAACATTTTTTAATGTTCTTCGACTAATTTTAAAGCTAAATTTCTACAAAATCGATCAAAACTCTTGGAATTGATGTGCAATTTTTTTCTTACATACTGCACGAGGTTAAAGTTCAAATAAAAAAGTTGGAAAAATTCCAATATTGCTTTTGCTTAGAAAAACATTTTTATAAGATATATAAAACATATAATCATGAATTTTGTATCGAATCTTCTTAAAATATATATTCATATGATCTTTATTATGATTTACCTACAGATGAAATGTTTTCGAAATTTCCCTACTTTTTTGTTACAATTTTAACTCCTTGCATTATGCAAGAAAAAATTTATAGATAATGATAATTTAATGCGATTCTGTAGAATTTTAGCTCTAAAATGAACCCAAGAACATTAAAAAATGTTGATTACTTCGAAAGTTATTTAAAATTTAAGAAAGCATTGAAATTTTGAATATTTCTGCAATAACTTCTTCAAAATTTAACAAAACGAATTCATGCTCGGTTCATTTTATAAAGAATTTTAATAGCTTTACATTTAATCAAGAGAACAAATTTTTTCACTTATATAATTCAAATTAGGATAATTTAAGCAATTATCGAAAAACAGGTGGCCGGACAATTCTGACCGGTACTGTATGTATAAAAGATATAAATTTGAAAACTTAAAACTGAAACGATTTTGTAATGAAATTTTTTTTTCATGTTAAGGTTATTTGCCAGTCCTTTAAAGTCTTAGATTTCAAAATTAATAGTATACTTTGGAAATACAGCTATTTGTTCTTGAAATTTATTTCAAGTCTTCAAAAATCATTTAGTGAAGAAAATGAATTCCCATTCAATAAAATCCGATCATTTTTAAAAAGACTACTTAGCAAACATATTGAATAACAGTACTAAAAAATTATAATGTGGTAATTAAGGCCAGAAACCACATCGGACAAGAGACTATCAAGAAAGAGTTTTCTGAGTTTAGTTTTTGACCTGCTGATTCAGGTCCAGTGATTTTCCTTTAGTGCGCTCGATTAAAAAAATTGTGCACTGTAATTTCATCAAAAAATTATTATTTTCGAATAAAAGTTGCGAAAACTAAATTTTTTTCTATATAGCCATATGCTTTTAATGATGTTTCTCCATTGATTCCCCAGCTGCATTCGACTATCTTTAAAAAGATTACGATCAACTGAGATTTGATGAAATCGCTGGTTGAAATATCGAAAATGTATAGTTTTAAACAACTCTAGTACATGTGATAAATCGATTAACTTGATATTGACTATCATACTAAAATTAAGCAGTGGGCGAGTGTCGCTAGCAACGTACGGGCTGGGCCTGGCTGTTTGCCCTCGCTCCAGCTACAGCCTCCGCCTCTCTGTTGCTAAAGGCTCGCAAGAGGCTCTGGCATCTGCTATCATGCCACCGCCTCATTGAACCGATGTCAGGTCTGATTAGCTCGAGTGGCCAGTGGAAAGGACTCTATTCTGGCAACACCGACTTGGCCAGACCAGGTGGCGATTGGCGTAGTGTGGGACCAACGTCCGGTACGTAGGTAGATAAAGTAGGGCCCGATTAGGCCCAGGTTGGCCCGTCACGTATTTGACGATTAGAGGCACGCGCAGCAGCCAGCGCAGACAATGCAAACCAGTGCACCACCGAACAAAGAGGCGGCGGGGCACCTCCATAAGCTTTGCATTACCCGGCGTGGGCCTGCGCGCAATGTGCCTCTGCAACCCAAACAAACATGCAGCCACTTAGTTAGCTTCATATTGATTTATTTACACTTTCTTTATCTCTATGTTAAAAATATATTTATCCTACAATACACTGTTTTTTATCTATCTTTTGTTTCTCCAGTTTACTATGAGCGTACACACTCGCTGGAAATTATCAGTACGTTTACTTTTCAGCAGTTGCTCTAGCTTTTTTTATTTATTTATATTTTATGAAATTTAAAATTTTTTCGTGTATAGCGTTGTTTTAAGAAATATCATAAGAGTTTTTTTAATGATAGTTCCTGAAAATTGAAAAGAAAGTTGTAAAAAAAAATGCGGAAAAAGCGATAAATCTATTTAAAAAATGGTGGATCTTGATCTCTGCGACAATTAAATTTAAGTTAAAGGCAATACGTTCATTTTATAAAAAGATATAGATAATTCACCATTTTTCTCGATTTCAAAGAAACATTTTCTTTTTCTCATTATAAAAGAAAAAATTTCCATTCAATATTATAAACCTAAAAAATTTATGTAACCGCTGAAAAGCAAGTGTACCGATAATCTCCTGCGGTGGTGCAAGTCTATGGATCTGATCTTATTTTGAATTCAGTCACACTGCCAGACAAAAGTATTTATACAATTTCTTTTTGAACATTAGTTTTCTTATCCATATTCAATATCAAAGTTTTGATAAAATCTGATCCTTATGACCGTTTAATAAGTTAAACAATTTTATGTTATGCAAACCTAAGTTAAAAGGGTTTGGTTAATTCTAAAGAAAAGCATATTCTAAAAGTTGATAATCATACTGTTTCCTTAATTGTTCATAACTTCAATAATATTCATAATAAAGTTTTATTTCATTTATAAAAATAAAGTTTGAAATTTTTGTTGATTCCATTATTCATTGCAAGTGCCTTTGCTTTTAAAATATTTTTTAAATCTTTGAGACATTATTTTTAGCAATTTAGAAATGATCTATCGTTGTAGAAAACAGTGTAATTAGCTCATCTTAGAAACATAGAATATAGCTTTATAGAATTAACAAGAC
Source organism: Diplolepis rosae (assembly GCA_030998225.1). Taxonomy (NCBI): domain Eukaryota; kingdom Metazoa; phylum Arthropoda; class Insecta; order Hymenoptera; family Diplolepididae; genus Diplolepis; species Diplolepis rosae. The sequence continues at coordinate 1,470,475 of JAPYXD010000754.1, read as the reverse complement.
AATTCCAACTTAAACTCAGATAATGTGAAATGGAATTACTTATTGTGCGGTCATAACGAGCATTTTTTTCATTTTTTTATCATCAGTGTATAAATTTATCAATATTGACGCAAAATGTATTTTAAGCACGACATGGTGTTTAAATAAATTTTATATCAAAATTATATCATGCTGTTTTCACTAAAACTTGTTTATCTTTTAAACAATTTATGATTTTAATTTTTAAATTACTAACACTAAATATCTTTTTTTTTCTTATAAATCAGTCATAAAACACCATGATACAGAACCTAACGTGTATTGTAGTTATAGACAAGGTTTGTTAACTTAATTCTTAATCTCGCCAATAATAAAGAAATAAATATACTAAGAAGAAAGTCATTTCTTTCAGTAACCAGATCAAAATGAAATTAACATTTGGCAAATTGTTCTTTTGATATAAAAATAACTAAGTTAACAAAACCGTTCAATAAAATTATTGTTGAAAACTTTTGCAAACAAGGATCTGTATTTGACAGACTATATGTGATTTTTTCAATATCAAAATTTATATACAAACAATTATATCCAAGTCTTCTATTAAAAATTTTTATCAAACCATAACAATTATTTAAAACTTTAAAATTATTTGTTTTTGGATACGATTTGAAAATTTACGATGCAAATAGATATATTTGAAATTGCAATTAATTTTTTATTATGGAATTATTTTCACTCACCTAGACCACGAGCTGCAACGTCCGTAGCTACAAGAATAGGTGCCTTGCTGGACCTAAAATCTATATCAAGAAACTTACGATTAATATTTGTTTCGAGTAAATTAGAAAATTAACAAGTCATTTAAATTCTGAAATTTACCTTGCAAAACCCAATCTCTTTCTTGCTGTGTTTTGTCGCCATGAATACAAACTGCTGGCCATCCTTCCCTTTTCATTTTTCTAGTAATTTCATCTACTCTACGTTTTGTTTCAATAAATACTATAGTTTTGTTCTCTCTTTCTGCCATGATTTCTTTCAAAAGTGTACTCAACCTGAAAGAAATCTAGTATACAAATTCTGCACTCGACATTAATATAAATGAATTACTGTTAGAAATTAATTTTCGAGCAAACTTACTTAGACTCTTTTTCATAATCCTGACAAACGTCAATAATTTGTAAAATATTGTGATTGGCTGCAAGCTGCAGAGACCCGACATTGATTTGAGCATAGTCCTTGAGGAAGTCCTCAGCCAAATTTTTGACTTCCTTAGGCCATGTAGCGGACCACATTAAAGTTTGCCTGTCAGGTCTAATTTGTTCTATTATCTTTCTAATTTGGGGTTCAAATCCCATGTCTAACATTCTATCTGCCTCATCCAGAACTAGATAAGTGCACCGTTTTAAATTTGTTTTTCCCGATTCCAGGAAGTCCAGAAGCCTGCCTGGAGTTGCAATTACTATTTCTACACCTCCATCTAGATCTCTAATTTGGGCATTTTTCGGAGCACCACCATATAAACACGTATTTCTAATGCCAGACGAATGTCCAAAGTCGTCTGCAACTTGTTGAATTTGTTGAGCTAATTCCCGAGTGGGAGCTAAAACTAGAGCTATAGGCCCATCTTTGCGACAGAGCTTTGGCTGGCTATTAATGTGAACGATAGCAGGAAGCACATATGATAGAGTTTTTCCTGAACCCGTAGATGCTATTCCTACCATATCTCGACCACTTAAAGCTATCGGCCATCCTTGAGCCTGAATAGAAGTCGGTTCCTTAAACCCTTGCCTCCTAAAAAAAGAAAAAGAAAATCTGTAATTTCTCAAGTAAATTATCTTTTAAGAAAACAGAAGCAGGTATACATGCAAAATATGAATTTTGGAGTAACAAATAATGATTGACATACCTGATTTCTTTGAGTACATAATCGGGGAATCCTGCCTCTTCGAATGAAAACACAGGATTAGGTATATTGCGTCCTTTTAACGTTATTTCTTTATCGCTTCTATACTGCTCTACGGCACGAGGATCTCTATCTTGAACTACGTCACTTGGAACGTAAAAGTCTTTTTTGAAAGGTTCAAGGCGACTGAGATCCCATCGAGGCCTCTTCAAATTTGCTCCTGGTTGGTTTCGTCCTCCACGACTATTTCCTCCGCGATCCCGACCCCCACCCCCACCTCCACCCCAGTTCCTTCTATCTCGTGGTGATCGACTTCTGGAACGGCTACGCGATCTGCGCCGCCTGTCTCTGTCTCGACTACGACTAAAATAAATTTTAATGACTTGATTCAAAACAGTCAAAATTTTAAATAACAGTTAAGAAATCAACCAACCATTGTTGAGAAGTCTTGTGTGACATTTGACACAACTTTAGTATTGATTCTTTTGTTAGTTGTTTCAAGAATCGTATAATGAGAGGGAAAAGCTTGTTAAGCATTCTAATTACATAAAGAGCTTAGAGATAAAATGCATGACTTTAGTGTGGTGAAAATAAGGACTAAAATTCTATAGCTGCTAAAATATAACCTCTGAAGTTTAATATATTATTTCACATTACAAAAAAAAACTTATTAGGATGGTTGTATTGTAATGATTACTTAATTGGGAAACAAAAATGTAAAAAAATGTTAAGTACAATCTGTGGAAAAATTAAGCAAGAACATTCGAACCAAATTTAAAATTTTATATATAGAGGTTATTTTGTACTTAAAATAATTTTTAGAAAAAGTTCTAATCGTGAGTTGAGTAATTTTGACATTATAGATATAAAAAACAGTAAAAAAAATAGAAAATATATTTGAGGTTAGATAATATTGTCATTTTATAAAAGTTCTTATAAAATATGCTCATTTCATTAATAAATAAAATAGTTCTGACATTTTAATGGGGAGGCTAGGTTATTAAAATATATGTATAGTCCATTCGTGGATAGTTCTTACACGTCAAATGACTGACCCGTTCAACGATGGAATCTCTGGTTAGAGGACAGCTACCCATGCATTGATTTTCTTTGACCCGACGAGTGATCAACTTACCTTCTATAACGTCCCATCCTGTATTTTTTATGTAGTTGCCTTTATACGTAATATTTAAGGATAATTTTAAATTTTGAAAGATTTATTCTAAAAAAGAAGAGCTACCCTCTTAAAACGGCATTCTAAGCGAATGACGCAAATGGAAAGGGTCCGACTTTTACAGACTCCACACTAATCCAACCAACTCCAACTCTACTAGTGTACACACTCAGCCTTTCGCATCAACTTCGGCGCTGTGTGTGGCTGTGTGCGAACTGCGACTATCTGTATTCCTCAGTTTCACCGCGACGCCGCTGAAGCTTGGCATGGCGCAGTCGATGCTATGGGGATGACGCCAACTACACATACATTACACAACGTGTACACAACAATACATTTTCAATTTAATTACCTACATAGTATATAGTTGGCGTAATATAATTGATTTGTATATAATTAAGTGTAACCTAATAAATAGAACAAGCAATCATAAAATGATGAATCAGCTTGATTGATTTATGGTTTCAACGTACATTACATTTTTACGTAATATGCGTAAAACACGTGTCAAAAATGTAATGTAGTAAACGTAACCTTATTTTTTACTTCTTTTTAGATTTGTATTTGTGCTGTTTGTGTTTGGTTGATGATTGGTATAATAATCAGTTGTAAAAAACTTTTCAAACAAAGAAATGAAAAAAGAAATTACACATCCAAGACAAAATGCCACACTTTTACCATTCTCTTTTTTTAAAACAAATGACCATTCTTCCTAAACTTCATTTTAGGGCCTACCGTCTCTATTCGTTTTTATTTTTGTTCAGCAATGTTGCAACTAATGGTGCATTCCCATAGAAGCGTAAAACCGGAAGCATAAAGCAGGAAACCATAAGAGTGAAAGGGACACACAGATACCTCTATGTTTTCTCTCTTATGTTTTTCTGCTTCGTGCTTTCGGTTTAACTAAAGCCATTAAACAGAAATGCAGCCATGGAGACTAGATATAAGGAGACCAATCTCTTATGGCTGTACTTTACAAAACACGAAATGGAGTTCTGCCAAGTACTTAGTTAGGAAACTTCCCGATGGGGGCACGTGTGATCCCTGGGTGCAAAATGGCGGCATCCATTGTTTTTTAATAATCTCATGGAGACTAGATATAAGGAGACCAATCTCCATATATCCATTCCCGAAGTGAAGTTCTGCCAAGTAAATAGTTACAAAACTTCCCGATGAGGGCATATGTGTTCCCTGGGTGCAAAATGGCGACGTCTAATACACGATGCTTATAAACCGTGGATGCCGCCATTTTGCACCCAGGGAACACACGTGCCCTCATCGGGAAGTTTCCTAACTAAGTACTTGGCAGAACTTCATTTCGTGTTTTGTGAAGTACGGCCATAAGAGATTGGTCTCCTTATATCTAGTCTCCATGAATAATCTAATAAATATATGGGATAAATATTTTGACATCATGTATTCGGCGTCACCATTTTGCACCCAGGGAACACATATGCCCTCATCGGGAAGTTTTGTAACTATGTACTTGGCGGAACTTCATTTCGGGAATGGATATATGGAGATTGGTCTCCTTATATCTAATCTCCATGGATGCAGCATAGGATTAGTTCCGCCACACACTAGTAAGGCGGCGCTACGGGCAATTTTGTGATCGGGAAACTCGATTGAATTCGGTAAGCTTCGTGTCTTTCGATTGCCGATGCAATAAAAAAGACCTGGGCTCGAATCCCAGCGCAGTCGACAGCGTCTTTTTTTCCATAGAAAGATTTCAAATTCTTAAATTTAAATTTAAATTTGAATTTAATTTGCAATTATTTATGATATAAGAGTTTGAAATTGTTTACGAGGACACCTGTCGGCAACGTATCCTATCTGATACGCGACTAGTGATTCTCCGATAATGTAGGCAGTGGCAGAAATTTCAAAACTCAACTAATTAATTTGAAATAAAATTAACATTGTGAAAGAATGGTGACTGAATATAACAACAAAATTATACATATTCTGAAAAAGTTTAAACTTACTCTTTAAATTTGAATCAGTCAAAATCTACTGATTATCAGTGAAATTTGACTGGTCCAAATAGCTAAAAAAAGGTTACTGTAAATCAGTCAAATTTCACTGATTATTTCAGTGAAAATTGACTGATTTACATTTAGAGAGTAGAACAAAAAAGGCGTAAAAATTAAAACTCGCAAAATTATTTATAAAAAAATACTAATAATAATTATATTTGATTTTTCAAAAAAATTAAATTATTTCTTGTGGGTTATCACTTTTATATATTTTTAAAATCCTTTTTTTATAGTATTAGAATTTTTTCAATTTGCATGCCTTTATTGTTCTAAGTTTAGATTTTAATTCAAATTTTATTTCAAATATATATTTATTATTGAAAAGGAAAGTTTATAATTAAATGAAATATCCAAGAAATTGTTTCTGGGGCGTGAGCTCTGCGCCACATTATTTTATTGAAACTACCATTTGCATGTAAATTTTTCAATGCTATGTATACATGATTTATAGAAGCTTACTTCGTATCGTAAGTAAAAAAAAGAAGTTTACAATCATTATTTCATGGTTGTGATTGCAATTTAATTACGCAAATATGGACTAAATTTCTATACATCAGCAGTGATTATTGTTAAAACTCATTTAATTAACACTTTAGCCTACAGTTATTGCTTACTTGCATTATTATTATTATATTATACTTATTCTTACTTGCTTATATATTTATAATTGCAATTACTGAGATTGTCCAGTGGAATACACGCATGTAGCATACATGTCATGTTATTATAGAGTATTTCATTTACCACTTACGTGTATGTAAATTAGGGTATATTCTATTTTTTGAATTAAAATATTTTTCTTCTCACCCACAAAATTTGTTTTAATGAAAAACATGCGCAAAAATGCAAAATCCGTATAACTTTCTCAGTTTTCGTAAAAATCTTCAAAGATGATAGGAATAGTGTACCTAATGTGAAAATTCAAGTTTTTAAAATTTTAAAAATAGCGAATTATGAAAAATATCATTTGAAATTTTTTGATTTTATATCACATTAATTCTTTTGACAGTGGAACAGGGTTTCGTTTTTTGTGAATAAACATTACGACGAAATTTGAGAAAGTTTTACCCAAGTAACAAAAAGTACAGAATCTCTGCACGATGCAGAATGGACAGCAAAATTTTTTAAATTATCATGTCGAAAGTATTCTACATAGTAGAATTTATGCATAGTGAAGTTAGGAGGCAATAAATCTGCAAAAAAAGAGATAGAACAATTGTGCAGAGTGCACACTGTAGAAATTCTGCATTTATTTTTTACTTGGGTAGCTACATTTTTAATTTTTTCCATGTTAATCAAATGGAAAACTTGAAGTGATTTGTGGAAATTAATTTTCTTACGATAGAGCCAAGGGTCACTCACGTTAATGTTAATACAGATTTGTAATATTCCGGAAAATCTTGAGAAGAAAATTCCTATAAAAGAAGCAAAACTCCTGTGAATCGGTATATATCTTCCAGAAAAAATTGTAATCTTTTGCAACTGATGTTTTCCATAACAGACAGTAATTGATATTTCGATTTAAAGGGATGCACCACATTATTTTTCAATTGCACAATTTCAGGCACTATCATTAAAACATATCAAGGGTATCTGAAATTGTCGACACTTGTCAAATCTAAATCAGAATTTTGTATTTTAAATATTAAAATTTATTATTTTTCCAAAACTTTTCAGCACATTTTAAGTCCGAAAAAATGTTCACTGGAAAAATTTTCAAAGTGTACTTTTGTGAGGGTTATTTGATTTGTCATTTTGATTACGTTTTTATATTTTTTCAATTTCCATGCTGAAAAGAAGAGTATATGAAAAAAATTGAAAGATTTGTTACATCTATACTGATCAAAGTTATAAAGTAAAGTGGTTCCTTTCCTTAAGATTTTTTGTAATTCGTTGAGTATTAATACTTATATCCATAGCGTACAGAACATGTTAGATATGTCAATTTAAACGTTTTTACGTGATTAGGCCAGCTTTACCGGATACCTTTAATCGATGTTATGCAAATCAATAAAAATGTATTTGTTTTTTTTAAATCGTGTAAAGTTTTACTGAAGAAAGGGAAAGTTGAAAGTGTTGCATTAATAATTGACCTAATTATATATACACCCATACGTATGTATATATTGTATTATATATTTATATTTGTATGGGATTCAAATTATTATTGCTTGGTATCTGTTTTCGTTTACATTACTTGCCGATACGCTCGAGCTCTTTCTACATCATTTATTATATTATTATCATATATTATGTACGTGCGTATCATACGTCTTTTTTACATTTGGTTCCTATTTTAATATTAACTTTATGTACAATATATGCATACATTTATATATAATACTGAAGAATTGATCTTGAACTGAAAAAAATGCTTAGTTGATCCAACTACTTTAATTTTAAAAATATTCGCATTATTATTCAAAAAACAGGTACGAAAGGCATCCCGAAAAGTAATTGTGATACACATTGAAATTTGTCCCTAAAAATAACATAAAAGATGCCAAAATTATGCATAAAACGACCTCAAGATGAAGTGTTTTTGTTAATGTTTGAGCATGATATTGTGAAAAAAGTCCAAACTTTAAACTTTTCGTAAATTACAAATAACTCCCAGAATAATTAATGTTTTTAGATGTTCTTTGATTCACTTTAAAGGTAAATTTGCGTAAAATGTAAAAAACACGCCAACAGAATTATACTTATTTTCCCCTAGATTCTGAAAAAGTTAAAACTTAGAACAAAAAAGGCGTTAAAATTCAAATGATAAAAAAGATACTAATAATAATTATATTTGATTTTTAAAAAAAATTTAATTAATTTATCACTTTTATATATTTTTAAAATCCTTTTCTTTTAATATTAGAATTTCTCCAATTTTCATGCCTTTTTTGTTCTAAGTTTAGACTTTTAGAATCTAGGAATAAATTAGTATAATTTTCAGGCATATTTTTTACATTTTACGTAAATTTACCTTTAAAATGAGCAAAAGAGCATCTAAAATCATTAATTATTTCAGAAGTTATTCATAATTTGAGAAAAGTTTGAAATTTTGATTTTTTCACAATGCACTCGAGATTCCCTGTAACGAGAAGCTCGAGCATCGGAGACCTCTCTGTAACGAGCGCGAGAGGGATCCCCTCCATATCCTACTTGTTGCTACGTGCTATTATGCGCATTATATAATGCGCGCAGTCAGTCTGTCAGTGAGGCTATGTGAATAATTTATTTACATAGTTAAAAGCGTATAAAAAAGATTTCTGTGAGTATTAAACATGGAATTAACTTATTTGACGGTATGTACTCAAAATACTAAAAATTTGTGATTAATTCATTAATTTGTGATAAAAGCCATCAAACTCATTGATTACTTTTTCAAATTCGAGCGCGCTTCATTCCGTAGTAGTGGGGGAAGAGCGGTCGATCGTCCGCTCGTTATAGGGAGGCGTGACGCGCTCGTTAAAGAGAGGTTTCGTTACAGGAAATCTCGTTATAGGGAATCTCGAGTGTATCTTCCTCAGAAATATACAAAAACAAATATTAGAAGATTTTATATGACTAACAAAAACAAAGTAGGTATAATAATTCGCTAACCCACTGTAGCCAATAAAGTAACACTCGCAAATTTCACAAGTCAAAGTATTAGCCTCAGCTTACTATATTTTTCAGTATATGAATCAAGTATTGAATAAAATATTGTTAAATCAATATTTATCAATTTCTTGTAACTTATTGTTTCCGAACGTTTTTGCTTTATATATTTTATAAGTATTGGCCTGAAATTAATATTGGATCTACCAATACTTTATATCCAATACTTTTTTCATAAGGTATTTTATTCGAATGCGCAAGTGTGAATGGCGCGAAGTTTAATCCATCGTAGATACAATAAAATTAATTTGAGTATGTACAAAAGAAGGTAAAAAACATGTTTGTGTTGAAAAGATCAAATATAATTTTAATCCTGCAAGTTGAATACATTAATTTAAAATATCTATATCTTCTAACAAACAATTGGGCGCGTAGAGAACCATAATACTGTTTTATCACATAAAACTTATTTGTGGATTGTATAAAGATACTTAAAATGATTGTTACATTCTCTTCTGTAACATTACAATTCTGATGTACAAAGATAATAATTGTGCACTCGTAAAAAATATATTTACCAGTCATTAATGCATTTCATATAATACTTTTGTTTTACAAAAGTATTGTATTTCGTAGAATGTAATATTGAAAAATGATTTCGATTAAGTTACTTTAGTTATTTTGCAAAATGAATGGGAAATTAACTATACCTACTCAATTATTTATGTATTTCCAGGAAGTTTTTTCGTATGAGATTGTGCTAAGTTTCTGTGGCCTGTGTTATTATTAATTTTTAATAGACAGAAAACTGCAGGGCCAAACCGACAGGGGCTCTGGGACGGTTAAGTTCCCAAACAGTGTCATCCTCTATTTTTTCTTTGTAAATATATTTCCACATTTCATACATCAAACATTTGTCTAAACGCACGCATTTATGTCTGTACACTAACATTTACAAAATTATTTCATCGCGATTAACATAAATTAATTTATTTTCACACAAGAATTCAGTTTCATGCATTTTTGATCCTAACTGCGTCACTCACAATAATTTTTTACTTAACATTTTTAATGTGTGTAATTTATTTGTATTTAAATTGAATCTTAAGGGTATGGACTAGGCTCAGATCACGTAATGAAACGAAAATTATAGTTTCCTTCAAAATTTTTCTATAATAATTTACATTTTTGGCTGAAACTTTGAGACACGATAAAGAAAATATTAATGGAGGGTTATTTATATACATTAATTTAATTGGCAAAAATAGATAATTTTGCTTTCAAGAATAGCAATATTTCTATTGAAGAGCTAATTAGAAAGAGAACAGATTAAATTCCATGAAAAAAATTTCAAATGCAGAAAAATAATGCATTTAACAAATTTTATTTTTACCCAAACTTTTTTTCTTATTGTTTCATACCAAATTTTAAAAAATGATGAGATTTTAATTTATTACGGATCATTTTTTTAAGAAAAAGATTCCCTACAACTTAATCATTTCCAATTTTCGAAAATGAATAAATTATTATCAAATTCAGCAATTTGTTTATAAAAATTTTGTTTTGGAAAATTGATTTTTAATGGTTTTAGCAATTAAAGAATTTATTTACAAAAAATGGGAACGGTAAAGTTGTAACGATTATTTTTCCTGAAGAAATGAACCGTGATTCAATAAAATCACATCATTTATTAAAATTTAGTATGAAGCGATAAGGAAAAATGTTCGGCAAAAATAAAAATTTGCTAAATACACTATTTTTCTGTATTTCCAATTTTTTTCATGGAAATTAATCTTTTCACTATTAAATGATCCCTTTAATAATAATGTTGCTATTCTTGAAAGCAAAATTATCTATTTTAGAACTTTTGATCATTGTGGTTTAATTTTATGAGATTTGCGAAATTCTTAATAACGTATTTCAATTTTGTAAAAAATTTCACATCATATTAATTCTGCCTATAACATTGAAAATTATTTTATTTGAGCAATTTATGTACTCTTTAAATCTAAAATAGTAGAAAACTACAGAATGAAAAAGCTAAAATCTTTTACCGATAAGTTTAGTAAGCATTTTAAACAATAACTAGTTGTTTTCTACTAATTCATTTGTTAATCAAGTGGTGAGTAAATTAATTAGAACATTGAGAAAGAATTGCTATTGAATCTATATGTTGTAACATTTCTGCCAAAAACATGTATATTACTGATTCAGAAAAATATGCTACAAGAATTATTAAATATTATACAAATTCTGTAGCATATTGATTTGAATCATTGATATACATGATTTTGGCAGAAATGCTACATACATTCAATGGCATTTTTTTTAGTGTACTGATTTAATTAATAGGAAAATTCTACTCTCTAAATCTGAATCAGTGAGATTCTCACTGAAATGAAAGTGTTTTTTTTCACTGAAAATCAATGAAAAATCACTGATTGAGAAGTCAGAAGTGGGTCACTGATTTCAATTCAGTGAGAATCTCACTAATTCAGATTTAGAGAGTAGTTATTATTAGAAATGCTGGTTATAGCAATATCGATAGTAAATGGTTTCGAATTTTTTCAATTACTAGCCTTCCACAAATTCATGTTTAAAAATAAAATAATTGATCTAAAACAATAAAAAATTGTTACGCAAAAATTTGAGATGTCTGTTATGATAATTAAAGTGAAGTGCAGTAGGATCTTTTATTATTCACATTCAATCATTTCACTTTGTGTCTTTAGCGGCAAACAACACATCGAGTGTTTTTTATTTATTTAATTTATATTTGTATCTAATAATGCTCTAAATACTCTGAAGTGTCTCAGGAAGATTCGAGAAGCGTTTTCACTGATGTACAATATTATTTCCAATCTATCCTTACAACAAATGGCATTCACTACATATTATCTCAATTTTATCTACTTAATCTAAAGATTCAACGATGCTTCATATGTATTTTTATGATTTCATTTTGGAGAGTCTGATTTTGTATATCTTCTTTTTTATCAAGAAGAAAACGCGATGCACTCAAGGAAGAATGTGGAGGATTTATTAATAACTTTTTGTGGCAACAAAATAAATGCAATGATATACATTCAACTTAATGTTTCGTTCTTTTAACCAAATTTTTATATTTATTTCGGAATAAGATATATTTTTGTTTGCTTCAAACGAACTATTCTCTCAGTACATCGTTTTTTTATTTTCACTTTTATAGGCCCGTGTTTTATGTTTCTATATGAATAAAAATTTACCAGAGATTGTTTACATCAGCTCGTTGTTTTTTAAAAATGCTTTCAGATGGTTAGATTGATCAATAAATAATAAGATTTGGTATATCGTATGTGTATTAGATCATTTTATTTTGAAAAATTGTACACGCAGAAAAAAAAACTGTATAATCAACAGATGTCATCTGCTGGAATAGGGACAGCAGATTTTTTTTGTAATATTTACAGATTTTTCCGTTGGATTTACAGATTCTTTGTAAACTCAATAGATGAACTTGTAAAATTTACAGAAATGTCTGTTAGAATTATGGATTTCTCTTTTTTCTTGAAATCCGCAATTCTAACAGACATGTCTGTAGATTTTACAGGTTCATCTGTTGAGTTTACAAACAATCTGTGAATCCAACAGAAAAATCTCTAAATATTAAAAAAAAAATCTGCTGTCCCTATTCCAGCATATGACATCTGTTGATTCTACAGTTTCTTTTTCTGCGTGTAAAACAATTCCGACTGTTGTAGATCATTTGAAATTTTGAAAAGGTTCACTTTTTATTATTTTAGTACTCGTACGTCTATAATACGTACAATCTCTTTTAATTCTTCAAAAGGATAAATGAAATAAAATATATTGAAAGAAATAGATAATACACTCAAGAAAAAGTCCAGTTAAAACAATCGGAATTCCGGTTAGGCCATATTTAACATTATTTTCTGGTTAAAATAACTAGAAATTCAGGTTATATTTAATAGATATTTTAGGAATTACTAGAAAATCTGTTTGAAATATCCAGAAAATAAAGTTAAATATGGCCTAACCGGAATTCCGGTTGTTTTAAATGGACTTTTTTTAGTTTCATGTAGCAAGGAATTAATCTCTTATTAATTCATTGTTTATATTAATAATAATATCGACTATTCTTTTTATAATTGATAGGGCGGTTGAAAAGAAATATTCTCGTCTTGATCTATTAGTAATTATTGTTTTTTTTTCATTTTTTGCATTAAATAATAATTTTGTAAATATTTCATATAATCAAGAAAGTGACTTTAGAGTTATTAAGGGAGTTACTCACCTACCCACCTAGTCAAAACAGGGTTAAACACGCAGGTTGACTACAGTAGTACTTGATCTGGCAACGTCGCATTTTGTTTGTTCGTGTGCTATGGTTATCGATGCATACAAAGAACATGATTTTGATGGATTATCTCGTTTGTTTGGTGCTGATAAAAACGGGAAAATTCGTGTGACAAATAATAGGAAAGTTAAAAATAAAATCTGTGATTATCTGAAAACAAAATACTAATTTACTTTAGTTTAGTTGGCATATATTTATTGTATATGTATCAAATATTCTAAATAATAATTAATGAACGATTGTGATGATAATAGATATGTATTGAAAAATTGTTATATCGGTTGAAGACTGTGAAAATAAGACTTTAGTATGTCATTGAGAGAAATTTTACGTACTGCGTATTATGATATGTATGTAAATAAAGTTGTTTGTATGTACTTAATTCGTTTATTTATTATACGGATAATAATTATGTTATATCTCATCTATTAAAAACATGATTTTCATAACAAATTTTAATCACCAGTTAGTACAAGCTGCTGATCAGATATAACGCATACATGCCAAATTTTACGCACATAACCTACGAATGCGACGTTGCCACATACTTAACCAAAGACCAAAATCACAGCAATTTCCCATCTTCATCGTATTTGTTATTACTTTTAGAATCCACCTTTGAAAGTTATTAAAGTTGATAACTATTCCTGAACATCTTATCTTTCTACTGTTCAAATCCCGTTATAATCTGTTCGTCAGTTAAAAAGATATCAATGATAATGCACGGTAAACGACGCGATTTCTCATAAGAGCCCATGTTGAATCAACTAGAGAGGCGCAAAATAGAAATACGAATATCTCACTAAAAAACCCACCTCCGACCTTGAAATTTCGTACGGATAATTTTTTTTTGTATTCTAACGCTCTGCAAAGTTTGAGATTTTTCTATTCGTTAATTCTTCATCCTGAGTAACTCCCTTAAGGATTAAATAATACGATTTACAACTTGAAAATTATATTTCAAGCTAATTAATGTTTAAGCTTTGAAAAATGTATAATTAATGTTTAATAGAAGCCCGAATAAAAAGAGTTTTTATTTTTTTAACGCAACTTCTGCATTTTTTTGCTTTCCATAAGGAAATAATATTAAAGTTTTGTAAATTGTTCCAAAAATTTGTTAAGGGTCCCTCTAGGTTGTTTTTGCCTGAAAAATAGTTGTTTTAACGTTTTAGTTGTGACGAATCATACGCTTTTCAAGGTTTTTATTTGGGTTTAGAGTTCGAATTTAATAAGTTAAAAATTTATTGATAAAATTGGCGTTATTTTGACACGTTCAAAAAAATTGAAGTTTTGTCCAATCTGAAGTAGAAATAACCCATTATTTTAATTTTAAAAAATACATACTTTAGCAATTTTGTTATAAAAGTTTAATTTCTACTCATTCCTGTTTTAAAATGTTCATATTTACCAAAAGCGTATATTTGAGAAAAAAGTGTAGCCTTTTGTTAAGGAAATCTTAAGATAAAAGCAAGATAAATGTTTTATGTGGGAATTTCTTTTCATAAACTTTTTTTACATGATGGGATAGTATAATGAATGACTGCATATTTTGTTGACTAAAGAGCTTTCATTAAAATACTTTTTTCTATTACCTTATCTTTCGTGAGCATAAGAATCCAAATACCACGAACAGGAATTTTACCTCTCTACCCTAATATTCACCAAAATTGCAGAAATATCAAAATTCCATTTAAGGGCATGTGATAATTAGGAAATTAGCAAATTTTATTGATTTTAGGTATCTACATGTTTGCGTCCAAAATACATAAACTTTTTGAAATAGTAGAGAAGATAAAAAAATTTCCCAAATTTTGAAAACAAAATTTTATATATTTTGGACACAAACATGTAAAAACTGGACTAAATTGTTAGAAATTTCTATTTTTCTCAAGTATCACATGTCCTTAAATGTCTGCAATTTTTCGGAGGTGGAAGATCTTACTCAGAAAGTCTGCTATTCATTAAAAACATTCTACCCCTATAACTATCGATATCTATTTTTCTTTGCACAATATCTATTCATTTATTTACACAAGAACTACAAGAATCGCTGTTTTCTTTCACATTGACAACGATTTATTTCTCGAACCATGACAGTGATTTATTCGGACAGGATCTTATTTAATTTTTGCTTATTGTATAATTTTACGTCATGTGCAAGTCTCCTTTAAGGATTCTTGTAAATGTTTTTTTGAACTGCTGATTCGCAAGAGCATAGCAAAACGGATTCATGGGACTGTTTGCATAGCAGAGAAAATAAGCAAACATAAAGACGTGCTTATTAGTACATGGAGGCATAGAGCAAAATCCTTCGACCAATGCTAATATATGGTATGGTGTCCAACAAGCCACAAATGCACCAAGAATAAAAGATATTGTTCTAAAAGCTTTACGTGCCCTATTTTCTGTTCTAGATTTTTGTCGTCCCATCCCAGGATCTCTCTTTTGCGTTTTGGTTTTAATCCGTTTCCCAATACTTTTAACAAAATCTTTCTTGGATCCCTCTTCATCATCTCGTTCCTTAGATTTTTTCGATTGTCTTTTTGGCTCATTTCCACTTGTGGTTCCAGAGATCGTTGGTAGCATGCTGCTAGAAGATGAATTTTGAAGAGGAATGTTGGGCTTGGTGAGTTGATCTGAAAATCTCTCAGTTGTACTGTTGGAGGATTCGACTGGAGTAGCACAAATAATGGTCGTTACAGGCTGTGGTTTTGTATCTTCTGCCTTAACAGAGACTTCTGTATGAACTTTACTAACAACAGGTGATGTTTGTGAAGCAGCGTTTACTTGATGTGTGACAAAAACACGAGGAGGATGAGTTTGGCAAGCAGCATTTGATGTCAAAGGACAATTGGTTGGTGTTGCAGATTGTGAATTTCCAGTTTGTTGAGTTGTTGCTCTGATTAAAGCTGCTTGGAGAAGACTAGTATTTGCAACTGACATTCCTGTATTAGCTAGGATTGGGGATGATGGTGCTGTAGACAAAGGATTCGCAAGACTGCACGAGAAGGATGAAGGAGGGCTTTCGTAAGAAGGACTCGGAACGATTACTGAACTTTCATCCATATAACGTAAATCTGCTCCATCTAGACCAGTCAAGATGTCAAAAGTAGCTTGAGCATGTACAGAAATTGTTAAAGATTTCTGTCTGTCAGTTGAGGATGATGATGAAGTGCTTTCCGAGACGTTAGGACTACTTTGGAACTGGGATGGTGGAGGGATGATGTTTTGAGATGAAATTGTTCCGTGTTTAGTTTGAGCAGAAGGTGTATTCTCAGTGGAATGGGATGGAATGAGAACAGCATCATTTGATCTCAAAGACTGTTCTGGAGTTAAAGTTTGACTACTAGACTTATCAGGCTCAACGGGATTATCTGTGTCCAGAAGACTGAGTTCCTGGATCTTGGGCAGTGTTTGTGTTTTTTGGAGGGTATCACGCATAGGGCTGGTTGGTGAGAGCTTTTTCATTGGTACATTCATTTCAACTTTGACGGGAAGGATGCCATTCAGTCTAGCATTGGGAGCAAGTACCTGAAGGGCACCAGACTGAGCAACCAAACCAGCCAAAGATGATCTCTTTCTGATGCTAGCTTGTTGGGTGGGTCCAACTGTACTGTCTTCATCTGAGTCGAAAGCAGGACTACTGGACCTTTCAGACTTTTCCATTTCTGTGGGCATTGTACCTGATTGTTTGAATGAGGATTCATCAGAGGCTGCTGGTTTCTTCCACGTTTTGTTTTCGTTTTCGCTTGTAGTTCTATCGTTTGTTGAATCTTGAGAATAGGTGGTGCCTGTTCCAGTACCTCCTTTTGGTTTATCTTGGCTTAAAAGGGTGCTCTGAGTCTTTGAAATGCCAATACCTGCTGCTCGACCAGCCATCCCAGACATGGCACCAGCACTAAGTGCCACCATAGATTGCATTTTTCTTTGCTTTGCCTCGCTTTTCTTCTGCATGTCGTAGGCAGTTTTGTAGATCCCACCGTAAAGAATAAAAAGAACAATTAAGGTTGTCCAGTAGTAACCGATTATCAGTGCAGTGTTGAAAACAGGATCCTTTAGGAATTGAACAACGCACTCGTTTGGTGCCAGATCTCTATAACCAATAAAATGTTCCCATCCAAATATACTGATAAAAAATAGCAAAGCTGGGATGATCCAGGTAATGGTGACCATCCAGATAACTCGATTTTTTGTACGCCAACTTCGATACTGTGCAGCGATTTTTACCGAACAAAACCGATCTATTGTTATTAACAATACTGTGTACTGAGATACTAAGCATACTGTGTAATCTACAGAAAGCCATAAGTCACACAGCAATGGTCCCAAATCCCAGGATCCCATGAGAACGTATACAGTGTAAAAAGGCATGGATACGGTACCTGGAATCAAAATTTACTATTGACAACAATTTATTCCATTTTCTATTAGTTTTTTGGAATTTATTTTAATTCTTTACCGATAAGCATATCTGTAGCAGCTAAAGATGCAATGAAGTAGTTGCTCGGTTGTCTGATAGTTCTATCCACAATGAAAGCCAGAAGAACAAGAATATTGCCTCCAATGGTCAGCACTATGCAGATCGCTAGACAAATGGCAATCAAGATTGTTTGCCAGAGCTCAAAAGGTGGTTGTACTGTTTCAAAAATAAAGCAGAAACATTTAGATATGTCACATGAAAAATATAAATTCATTTTATAAACAGATGGTTTAAATAAAATACCAACCTTCGTCTGCTAAGATGGTTGAGTTTTCGTAAAATGTATTATTGGTGCCATTTATCGAGTACCTGTCTTGAAATAGATCTGGATATTCTCCACCATTCCAGGAAGAACTATCGAGTCCCGGCCAACTTCCATTCAGTTGAGTACACTCTGCTGTCAAAACTTGATTGTAGACGTATCGACAGAACCTCTCCTTTTGCTTTTTTAGCTTCCTGAAATTTAAAAAACAAATGGCATATAATTAATTTTTTTTTTGTAAGAACAATCCTTGTTCTTGTATGGTCTTTCTACACATTCGAGTTTGTTCCTCGTGATTCAATATTATAACTAGAGTAACCATTCTAAATGTGAATTTCATTTTCTCAAGATTACTTTGATTTTGAGAAATATAATTGAGGTTTTCTGTCATTTAAATGAGTTCTACATAACGAGTTGTAGCTTCTTTAAACTAATTCTTGCCATTTCGAAATGAAAATAATTTTTGTAATTGAAAGATTCAAAAATCAAGATTCAGACAGGACAAAATTAAGTAAATGTTTTCATTTATTTTGTAAATAATTTGTTCAATTTTTAGCCGCTATAACTTTGTTAATTTTCATCAAATCAGAAAATGCTATTGAGTTAATTTATAGAGCTTATTGAAGGGCTATTTTGAAAAAGAAAAGATTATTTTACATGAAAAAAATTTTAAACACAGAAAAATAATTTTATTAATAAATTTTATTTTTGACCAAACTTTTTTTCTTATCGCTTCTTACCAAATTTAAAAAAATTATGCGATTCTAATAAATCATGAATCATTTTTTCAGAGAAAAGATTTCCCACAACTTCACCGCTTCTGATTTTTAAAAATAAATTCTTTAATGGCTGAAACCATTGAAAAAACATTTTCCAAAACGAAATTTTTATAAACAAATTGCTGAATTTGATAATAATTTATTCATTTTCGAAAATTGGAAATAGTTAAGTTGTAGGGAATCTTTTTCTTGAATAAGTGATTTGTAATTTATTAAGATCGCATAAATTTTTGAAATTTGGTAAAAAGCGATAAGAAAAAAAGTTGGGGCAAAAATAAAATTTATTAATAAAATTATTTTTCTGTATTTCAAATTTTTTTCATTGAAATTAATCTTTTCTCTTCCAAAATAGCCCTTCAATAATAATATTGCTATTCTTGAAAGCAAAATTATCTATTTTTGACTGAGGTCTAATTTTCGTGGATCAACTACCTTAAAAAAAGAATATTTGCACTGCTATTTTTTTAACGAAGAGAAATAGATATTCAGTATTAATATCAAAGATATTAATTTCTTTATATTTCAATATCTTAGATATGAGAACTGAATATATAAGATATCGACCATGTTAGTCTATCTCTATCAAATTATCACCAGTTATCAATAAATAATATAAGTAATTGTAGTTGTTACCAGTGCAATATCAATAATATTGGATAAAATGGCTTTTCTGGTATTTTTTTAAAGATCTTTATCGAAATAAAGAATTCTTTTACATAAAATGTAAAAGAAATGTAAAAATGTAAAAGATTGTTACCTTTAAAAATCGTGGAATCGATAAATTAAAAGTGGAGACATCATGTTTTGTACATTTATATTATATTTTGTATGTATTAAAACATAATTGTGAAAGTTGCCAAATGATGAAATTTTTTATAGAATTTTCCATTATTATTTCATAAAGCAATATATATCTATCAAGATAGACGCTTTATAAAATAATAATGGAAAACTCTATAACAAAAAGAAGAAATTTTTAAAAGAATTATTTATTTCGAAAAAGATCTTTAAAAAAAATACCGAAAAAGCCATTTTATCCAATATAATTAATTAATAAATAATGATTTAAAATTAGAACTTATTATAATGTCATTATTACTATTAGTTAATGTTGTTATTGGTAAGAAATCTTGATTAGGGAGTGCTTATTCAGATTTAAGAAAATTAAGTGAAAATAATTATAATATTATTTGTTTTCTATTTTGTAACAATTTTTATTTGCATCGACCCTCCGAAAAAAGAACATGTCAATAAACACGTATTATTATCAATTAAAATGTACATTGATTTTCAAAACTATACACAATTTATTTCCTGATTGAAGTTTAACATGCCAAAAATAAAGAAGAAAAGAAAAAAAATTAAATGCTCTTTAAAAATTTGATTTTTAAAAATTTTGTAAATACTGTAACGTTGTTAATTTTTATCAGATTAAAAAACTTTATGATACAATTCGTAAATCTCTTTAAGTACCAATAGAAACCGCGAGATTATAGAATTTGAATGAGCCAAGAAATAATTCCAAAAAATATGGAGATTTTGAAGGGAATCGAGGTAAAATGATAATTATCTCAGTGGACTGAACATTTTTCACATCAGAAATATTAAAATTTTGTACAATTATATGAAACTTTACTATAAGCTATAGTAAAGTTTTCTAGAACATATAATAAAGTCTCTCTGAGTCACAAATAAACTCGAATTTTATTCTTTTATTCTAAAAACGCATACAAAGACTCAAATTAAAATTGATAATTGAGCTGAGTGCGTCTACGGCACATACCAATACAAAAACCTACTTTTCGAGTTGAAGAGCTCGCAAAACATGATAATTTGATGGAAATGAGCGAGAGGCGAAGAGAAACTCTCATATATAATGAGAATATAAAAAATTAAAAATCTTGTGACATCAATAGTTAATAAATGATTAAAAAGTAGGTTGATTCATCCCTTTAATAAGATAATAACATATTATATGGGGCGGTGAACTTATTCTTTTTATAACACGCAGTTGTAATAGAACATGTCTCTTTAGTGGAAGAATATATGTCCATTTTTATGCTCCAGAGGCAATGCGAGACGCAAGTCAAAAGCTGAATACACCGAGGGTACAATGAGCTTGAAATAAGCATGAATGGAACCACATCCCTTCCACTCGAGTCACGGCCCCATCACAGACAAGCTGGAAATAGCAAAAAGCTCAAGCTTTAAAGAGGGAAAGCTGCTTTTTGAATAATTTAGTCTGTCGATCACGTATCTACATTGCCACAATTTCGGTCATACGTCATTTTCAATTAATCAGATATTGTTAAGCCAGTATTATGAATACAAAATTGTAATTTCCAGTCAATGCAAAATTGATAGGCAATCAAAAACCTTGAATAGATATATTTAATGCAATAAAGGATGTGGCTAAATGCCAATCTGTGTCTGACTTTTTGTTGTGTATGGATTTAAGGTACTTGTCGTGCCAAAAAATAGGTCTCTGAAAAAAAGTTCCTCTATGATTTTATGACTTGAAACTACATTAACAGTCGTGTCTTATGAAAGAAAAAACATTATTTTGTATGAAAAAAAATTTAGAACTTACGAAAAATAATACTTTTAATAATGTTTTTTGTAATAGGATTTTTTTTTACTGTCGCTTCTTAGAGCTTTTATAAAAAAAACCACTGAATTTTCATAAATAATGGCTGAATCATTCGGGGAAAGTATTCTTCACAATTCTACTGTTTCCAATTTCGAAAAATAAGTTTTCAGTTTCTGAAATCGTCGAAAGAATGTTTTTAAAAAAATTACTATACTTGAAGATTATTTACTTATTTTCAAAACTGAAAATAGTAGAGTTGAGAATATTTTCCCCGAAAAATTAAGAGATAATTTATGAAAATCGAGTCATTTTTGAAAAAAGTTGTAAGAAGCAGTAGCAGAAAAAATGTTATTACAAAATATATTATTAAAAGTATTATTTTTCGAAAATTATCATTTTTTGAAGACTTTATTTAGCGTGATCGACGTCTGGAATTTATGATATTTTAAATTAAGAAATGAACAGTTCTTCCATACGAATAATTGAAGAAAGAGAAAAAATCTGCCTTGGCCCGGATTCGCCAACCAAATATAATATGGGGACTGTGGTTCGAATCCAGGCCAAGATAGATTTTGTTCCGTTCTTCAATTATTTTTATAGAAGAAATGTCCATTTCTTAGTTAAAAATATTATCAATTCCAGACATTAACCCATTAACGCCCAAAATCACAGACTTTTTAACTCATTTTTAGCCCATGTCGACAAAACGAACAAGGGAATATATATATATATATATAATATCATGGCCAAACCTTGTATACATAATGTTTTTGGGTCTCCTCTTTCGATTTATGATTATTATTGAAGTTGGAAGATGGATTTAGTAAATGAGTAGATTGAATCAATATGATCTATTTTAGCAAATTAGAAAAATTCTTATTTTGCTTGTAATAAATATCAATTCATTTGGTTAAAAAATTATATACTTTTTTTTGTCACATCAGTCATACCAGTAGTGGAATTTTGAAGCGTGAAACTTCTGTATGAGATTGAATTCGTTAAGTAGATCAAATAATTACTTTTGACCATTACCTTATGAAAACTAAGCCAAGTAGAAGTCGAATAACTTCATTTAGCCACATACATCAAGCGTTGGAGAACATGCAGATCGTGAAATATAAATTCAGAACTTTACGAATTTTTTACGCTGAATTAGCGATCTCAATCAAAAAATGTCCAGAGACATTTTTGATCACATATTTTACATAAAATACGAAAATATTTTTTTCATTAGCATATTATTAAATCTTCAATATTCGGACCGCCATATTTGATCCGCCATTTTGAATTTGTTAACACTGTTACCGGATTTTCATATAATGTGCCAAGAAACATAGGAAAATTGAATTTAATAAAGGTTCAGGAATTTTCATGAACGATAATCTTGAAAAAACTCGGTATTTCCAAAGTTCTCCAAGCGCCATATTGAATCCGCCATTAATTAGGTCATTACATATACTAGAAGAGATCGATCTGTACATAATTAATCAATCAAACTTTGACAGTTTGATCAATAAAATTCCGTGTATTATCCAATTATCTTAGAAATGTCACGAAAAATGCGTATTTTTCCAAATTTCCATAGTTTTCCGCCATTTTGGAAAAGATAAAACATAGGGAGCTGGACCAAAAAATATTTTTCATAAACTACAACTATTTTGTCCACCTTTTTCCATAGTTTGAAGTAGATCAATATGCTTTATCCATTTAAAAAAAAAATTCAAATTTTCGGTACTTTTTGAATAAAATCCGCCATATTGGTTTTCCAGTGCACGATAATGTAATTTTGACTTCCCTTTTTCGTTTTGGCAACAAGGGCCAATAATGAGTTAAAAAGTCTGTGATTTTGGGTGTTAATGGGTTAAACGCGGTAAATAAAATCTTCAAAAAATGATAATTCAAGAAAAATAATATTTCCAATAATGTTTTTTGTCATAGAATTTTTTTCTACTACTGCTTCTTATATCTTTTATAAAAAAAACTGAATTTTCATAAATTAAGGCTTAATAATTCGGGAAAATATTCTCTACAGCTCTACTCTTTGCAATTTTGAAAATAAGCAAATAATTTCCAAATATAGTTATTTTTTAAAAAACTGTTTCCTTTACAAAAATTCTTCTGACGATTTCAGGACCTGAAAACTTAATTTTCAAAATTGGAAACATCAGAATTGTGGAGAATATTTACCCTGAAAAAGTAAGCCATGATTTTTTAAAATTCAATAATTTTTCAAAAATTGGTAAGAAGCGACAATATGGAAAAATTCTATTACAAATAAAATTATTAAAAGTATTAATTTTTCGTAGGTTTTAATTTTTTTTCATTAAAATAATATTTTTTCTCTCATAAAACACGACTGATAATATAATTTCAAGTCTTAAAATTATAGGGGAATTTTTTTTCTAGAAACCTATTTTTTGGCACAACTACCTTAATATAGAAACTGCGCTCAGATTTTATACTTTATTATTAATACTTTTTTCTTATTATTGTAAATTATAATTATATATTTATATGTAATCATAATTAATTTGTTTTAATAAATTATATTGTTATATTATTATAAATTACTTATATCATAAGTATATTATTATTATATACTTTATTCAGCGAAAATGGCACCACTTGTTTTCATTACATAAGTCTTAAAGGTCAATGGATGTCATTCAAACGTTATCATAGGAGAAGATAGATTGACATTGGAATAAGCGATACGAATAAAGCAGAGAAATTAAATAAAAACTATTGCCTTAAGGTAGTTTTCATCCACAAAAATTAGACCTCAGGCAAAAATAGATAATTTTGCTTTCAAGAATAGCAATATTATTATTACAGGGCTATTTTGAAAGAGAAAAGATTATTTTACATGAAAAAAATTTTAAACACAGAAAAATAATTTTATTAATAAATTTTATTTTTGACCCAACGTTTTTTCTTATTGCTTCTTACCAAATTTAAAAAAATTATGCGATTCTAATAAATCATGAATCATTTTTTCAAAGAAAAGATTTCCCACAACTTCACCGCTTCTGATTTTTAAAAGTAAATTCTTTAATGGCTGAAACCATTAAAAAAACATTTTCCAAAACGAAATTTTTATAAACAAATTGCTGAATTTGATAATAATTTATTCATTTTCGAAAATTGGAAATAGTTAAGTTTTAGGGAATCTTTTTCTTGAATAAGTGATTTGTAATTTATTAAGATCGCATAACTTTTTGAAATTTGGTAAAAAGCGATAAGAAAAAAAGTTGGGGCAAAAATAAAATTTATTAATAACATTATTTTTCTGTCTTTCAAATTTTTTTCATGGAAATTAATCTTTTCCCTTCAAAAATCGCCCTTCAATAATAATATTGCTATTCTTGAAAGCAAAATTATCTATTTTTGTCTGAGGTCTAATTTTCGTGGATCAACTACCTTAAAGATCTAAAGGATAAATACAGAGTTTCGTATGTGCTATCTTGTGGGTTATAATGTAGATATTCTCTTTTTGTGAAATATTGTATCTTTATATATCTTTAAACTAATGAAAGCAATCTATCTTGATTAAGTTTACAAAATTCTTAGTGGAAAAATTGTCTTGAGTCAGAGACAAATACATTACGTTAATAAAATATACTTTTTGATAGACGGAATCCGCATTATTTTCCTTTGGTCGCATTGAAAGAATATTTTGCAATTTCTTGGAAGAGTCAAAACCAGAGACTTCTATAGCTTTATTCCGTGATTTCTTGTTAGCTTCCACCTTAATATCAGATTAACTTCATGTTCCGTCACAATAAAAAGTAAGCAGAGCTGTTGACAAGACGTTAATTGAGGCGGTCGAAAGAACATCGATTGAGAGACTTGGTCGCTTCTGACCTGAAACTTTATTTATGGGGGAAGAAAATTTTTCGAAAAAGTAAATAAAATGTGGGTTATAAGTCCTTGTGATTCCAAGTGACGCTTTTCCCGATATTGGGACTTTGAATTGCCATAAGAGATTTTAGGTTATAATCGGCTGTAATTAAATTTAATTAAAAATATCAATTGCCCGTGCAGAAGTCGCCAGGAATGTCCGAGACTGATGATAAAATACACGGCCTGGTCAGGCCCAAGCAGACCCCAATACAGCCCGACCTGCCCTCGATCAGGCTGTGTGTTTTATCCCATATTTGGAAATCTTAATCTGCGCCCGGCCAGGGCCACAACGAAAGTGCTATCATCTCAATTGTAGGTTTATGTTCTTAGTAATTAAATGAAGTAAACGTATATCAATTTTGAGAATAATCAGTCCATTAGTTTTAAAGTTATGTTTCCCACAAAGAGAAAAAATGTTGTTTCGAGAAAAACGCGTTTAAAGTTTCGAAAACGAAAAACTCAAATTAATAAGTGGTTAGTTTTAGTTCGCATAGCATAGGAAAAAATTTGAATTTCGTTCTAAAATTTTGAGAGTATATTTTTGAGATGTTTCGCTAATAATTTAAGCAATTTAAGAAAAATCGATTTTTTAAACCGTCTAGTGTGGTTTCCCCCCTTAAAGGGATCCGCCACCTTTAATATTTTTATTTTTGAATTTAGACCTTCCATAACAATTTTTAATGTTCAGTACCATTGTTTAGAAAGGTTTTGGGTTTTTTTAAAAATTCTAGCACTTTTATTTATTTTCAAACTAAATACGTTGAGTTTTTTGGGCATTTTTTGACATTTTTTAACTTTGAATAACTTTATTGTTTTTTAACCAATTGTCATGATTCATTTTTTATTTTATCATGTTACCTTAATTTACATCCCCAAAAAGTTGGTACACATTGTAAGGAATAAAACAAAAAAAGAATTATGACAATTGGTTAAAAAACAGAAAAGTGATTCAAAGTAAAAAAATGTCAGAAAAAACCCAAACAACTCAACGTTTTTAGTTTAAAAATAAATAAAGGTGCTAGAATTTTTAAAAAACCTTTAAAACCTTTCTAAAAATGGTACTAAACACAAAAAATATTTATGGAAGGTCTAAATTCAAAAAATAAAAATATTAATGGTGGTGGATCCCCTTAAAGGAAATGAATTCATTAATTGTGAAAACGATAAATGTTAAAAAAAGTAGAGTATAGAAAAATGTGTCTAATGTCTAATTTTGAATCTGTCAAGCTTTCACTGATTCAGATTTAAATAATTAATGACATAAATATTATGAACTTTTTTCGGTGTTTGATATTGGTACCTTCTTGATGAGATTCTATATTCAAAAACCTCTCTTTTGAATATAGTTGCGTTATGAAATCTGTGTTTTCACAAACTACCAATTAACTTAAGCACTTAATTATAAAGAAGAATGACTAAAACAAGAAAAGCAAGAGCGTCGTGCGTCGTGAAGTAGAGAAAGTGTCATGTAGTCAGACGTAGTAGAAAATGTTATAAAAGATCAGTCAATTCATTATACTATTTTAATTCTTGCGTTATTTCTTCAATTCTGTAATGAAACCTACGCGGAGAAACTATTTATAGCAATAAATGTTTTATTTTATATTTATAATTCTAAAAAATATTAGGAATCTAGAGAAAATCGAGGTGCAATATTAATTATTCTTAGCCAACTGGAAATTTTTCACAGTCAAAATACTAAAGATTAGAAAAATTATATGAAACTTTAGTATAAATTATAGTAAAGTTAATTTACTTAGTTAAATTTTAATATTTCGCTACGAAAAATTATCAATATAACATGTTTTTCCTTAAATTGAAGCATAGTTTAGCAAAAATTGTAAACTTGTGTTTCTCCGTGTAATTTCCAAATTGATTGTGGCATTCATTTTCAAAATTACTGCAAACTGCATATAACATTTATTTAGTTTACCTGTTTTCAAAACATTGAAACTGTTGCAAAAGTAATAATGTAGGTGAACTAAATGCATTGAAAGGAGAATTACAATTCAACTTCTAGATGTCGATGACAGTATTATAAAGAGTTTTTTCAATTGGAAATATCATCGATTTTTCTAAAGCTTATACATCATTGTACCTTCTAAAGCAATAAGTAGAGTGAATGCAAAGGACAGATATTAGATTTCGTTGTGTGAATGCTTTAATTTATTTCCAAGAGAGAGTATTCGAATTGCTACTTAGATAAAACAGGTAAAGTAGTAGGTAAAGTACATCTAGACTCGATGAAAACTTCGAGTTTAAAATCTATATTCTCCATTGAGAGTGAAAGAGAAAAAAAAGGCGGAATCAATTTTGTTTAATGAGTTGTAATGCTAGTTCTCAACGAGGTTCTTCAACCATGATTGGATTCTCTGTTCACTAAACTGTTCATCGCATAGTAAACTTTGATACTCACTCTTCGTATATTAGCCATAATATTGTTAACTTTTCCATATTTTAGTATACTTAGAAAGGTTCAATTTAAGAATTAATAAAAATACGGCTACCTTTTTCGTACTGAAAAATATAGTGAATTCAATTATACTCGTATGGTGTGCCATTTGTTTTTCAAAACTTTAAGAATTTTTCAGTAGTAAATTTATATTTATTTTTTATGGTCAATTGAATTTTGACTTGTTTAGTTTGATTCATCTGAGGTAATTGCCGTGCCAAAAACAGGTTTCTGGAAAAAAAGTTTTTCCATGATTGTAAGACTTGAAATGATATTATCAGTCGTGACTTATGAAAGAAAAAAATTTAAAACTTACGAAAAAAGATACTCTTAATATTGTTTTTTGTAATTAATTTAAGGCACAAATTTTTGTTAAAAAAAGGAAGTTTTGATTTTCAATAGTGTTTTTTAAAATCAAAACAAAATATACATCTTGCAAAAAATGTCTTGATGAGAATTTGTAAACTTTATTCAGGCAAATAATTTTTCATCTCAACGTTTTTTCATCACATATTTTATTTAAAAAATGAAATTTTTGAATTTTAAACGTATTTTTCTAAATTGAAACGAAAAATATACATTTTATCAGAAACTATGAAAGACAAAATTTGTTTTTTCTTTGATATGGCACGGTAGATAATATAACTTCAAGTCTTAGAATCATAGAAAAACTTTTTTTTCCAGAGACCTGATTTTCGGCACGACAACTACCTTAATCCATTTTTACGTAGGTTTCATAGCAGACTTTGCACACTTGTAAATACAGAACTTGTAGATGATTATTGGTGAGTGTATTAAATTAGTGTTAGGTTAGATTGGGGTTGCTATGTGCAGAAAGGGTGTATAAGCCTCAATGAACAGAGGATCATCGTCGTGGAATGGCACGATCATACGGATGGAAAAAGGGGCAGAAGGGTAACAGAAGTAGACGGGGTAAGAGGAGGTGGCATGAAAAGAAGAGAAAAATCATCGCGTCTAAGTTGAGGTATGGTGTATAGATCGCCGAGAGGCAACAAGTCTCTATCTTGAACTTACTCCAATCATTATTACGTACATTTTACGCGCAGCTTCTCTTTAGATTGTAAAAGATTAATTGCTACTTGGGAACCTAATTTCATAAGTATAATTCTAAACATGTCATTATTCTTTTTTCCAGTTACTGATTTAAAAGAAAATTTTTAATTACTTAAATAGCTCATATTTAAAGGAGATGCCCCATAGATCAGATGAATGGCTACTCTTACAACAAACAGTTGATTTAAGTAACGATTTTATTTTTAACAATCTCATTTTTTAATATAGCTGCATTAAGAAATCTGTGTTTTTACAAACTACCAACTAACTTTAGCACTTAATTATAAAGAACAATGACTAAAACAGGACAAGCAAGAGCACCGCGAAGTAGAGAAAGTGTCAAGTAGTCAGACATAGTAGAGAATGAAATAAAAGGTCAGACACTTCCTAATGCTATTTTAACTCTTGCGTAATTTCTTCAATTCTGTAATGTAACTTAATCACCGAATTTGAATAAGGCATTTATTATCAAAATTAGTGCAAACTTTAAATAACATTTATTTGGTCTACCTGAGACAAATTAGTAACATTTATTGATAAATCAGTGAAATTGACTGATGTATCAGTGAAAATCGTTACTGATTTGTCTCTGTGACCCACTTTTCACTGATTCTAATTCAGAGAGTATCAAATCGTACACCAACTAATACCAATTAATGATCATATCTACTGTAATTAATCAAAGATCAACCTTATACAAAAATAGGAAATTACTACATCCATTAAGTAAGTTTGTGAAGTCGCTGACTAAATCAAATTTAAGATCACAGCTTGTGAAACTGGTAAATGTCCACGCCTATTGAATGATGTTTAAATCACGCCCACTCAAACGAATTAAAGGTCCCTTCTTATAAAACTAGTAAAAGTAAATTGTCACTAAAGGCGGTTAGGACCATGCCTATTAAAACGAATGAAAGACCATTTCTTGTTATTGTAGCAAATGACCACGTCTACTACAATCAATGAAAGATCATTTCTTCAAAAATGATAAATGACCACATCGACTATGTCAGTTATTGACCACGCCTACTTAATCCATCTTATGGATACAAAATGTGAATCTGGCAAATATCTACGCCTTCTTAAAGAGGTTCGACTGTGGCTAGGAAGCCCTTGGAAAACTTTTTTAATTACTACTTCAAAAACTGTTCAAGTTGTTATTAATTATATATTTTAAGGGGCAAATGTTCATTTAATCAGGAAAAAAATTTAAAATATAAAAAATGTCTTTTTTATAACAATTATTGTAGGTCAAAGTTCAATTCAGTTTTTTCATACCACTCTAGCCGTTTCAAACAATGGATTTGTTTTGCATTTTTCGAAAGTATATGTATTTAAATAGTATATTATGTACTATAATGCGCATGCGCAGTTCAATTTTTATATTGTATTCCTCTGTAACGGAATATACAACATTGCTTTACTCTCAGCTGTAACGGAAAAACGAGTTTCCGCGGCTGAGGCACATAAAATATATATTTTTCCTCCTTGTGCAGAAGAATTTTTTGAAACTACTGAGTCACTCCTCTTGAAATTTTTTAACACATATTCTTCACATCCTTAGCTATATCCTGGACCTCAATCAAGTAAAAATTTTATTTTTGACTATTTTTTGTTGTTGCAAAAAACAGTGAAAACCGGTTTTGTCGAAGAATTTCCACCATTTTAAAATTTTTACATGGATTTAATTGGTTAAGGCTCAGGATATAGCTACTGTCGTACTAAATCTAAAACTTTTCGCTTTATCTATTTCAGATAGTCCTTCATGGAGAAATCATCTGCGCAAGTGATCTACCTACTTTTCGAAGAGTTGTGTTTGCCTGATATTTTTGTATATAAAAACTGTGTAAAATCAATAAAAAAAATGTTTTCATGTATTTTAAGAGTTTATTTAGTTTTACAAGTTTTATATCAATATTTATATTAGCACCCTCTAAAAAAATTCTTAAAACTAGCCTTTTTTGGGGTAAATGAGAAATTAATTCATAAAAGTTGAGACAGTGGAGTTTTAAAACATTTTTCAAGGTAATTGATCCACGATAATTAGACCTTAGGTAAAAATCACTTTTTCAAGAAAAAGATTCCCTACAACTTAACTATTTCCAATTTTCAAAAATGAATAAATTATTATCAAATTCAGCAATTTGTTTATAAAAATTTCGTGTTGGAAAATGTTTTTTTAATGGTTTCAGCCATTAAAGAATTTATTTTTAAAAATCAGAAGCGGTGAAGTTGTGGGAAATCTATTCTCGCATATTTCTAATCGTAAAAAGATATTTGCATGGAACCAGCTTAGTTTGTGAGCTACAGTTCCCCAAAGACGCCTACGCCCGGATTTGCTGCGTGCCGCTCTAAAAATTTAAGCGCGTCGTCAAATGCTTATCAATCATTCAATAACAAAAACTTACAATTTTTCAAAATTGCGTTTTATCCTAGCAATTTTAAATGATGTCTGTGAATTTTCTCATACTTCTGATAGTGTTGATTTTCTTTAATGAATGGTTCAAAGTGAAGGCTTAGAAAATCGTGCCTACTCTCTAAACCTGAATCAGTGAACGGCCACTGATTCGCAGTGACTATTCACTGATGACAGCAGCTATAAGTCTTGCACTGAGAATCAGTGAAATTCGACTGATGAATCAGGGAAATAGATTGACCACAGTTATTGATCAGTGAAATCTCCAGGTGGTAATAATAAAACCAGCAATATATTTTAACGATCGATGAATTCGGTTATTTTATGTTAAACAACACTAAAAAAAATTACGTAATTATTATTATTGTGTATAATTAAAAATTAAAGATCCATCGTTATACTTTAATCGTTTTAATCGAATTCAAAAGTTATGTTCACGTGCCGTGTGATATATTTATATATTTTCACTGATATAATCAGTGTCTATTTCACTAATTCAGATTTAGAGAGTATAAAACCCGGTTTTTCAACCTATTTTGCATTGCAGCTATTGCGAAAATGTTTTCCGTATATTAATCTAGATATTATGTGACGTAGGAGACTTCAAACTCTCATAAACACTTCATCAAAATATTTCATGCTTTTTAGTGAAAAATTTACAGGCATTTAAAGTGAGGGGCGGACACTTTTGAAATCGACATCATATTTCTATAAATAAGCTTGTATTTTCAAAATCCCTCTTTGAGAGATGATCCTTTTTGAGTTGGTTCATAAATGATCATTATACGATATTGACGTCTACCCGCATAACATCAATGGTTATTGATATGCCCTATTAGGACATTTCCCATATCCCCGCTCTTTTATGTTTCCCAAGAGAAGGTGTTTTTTATTTTTGGAGACTGTTACAAGCTGCTTTCAAAAGGTTTCGTCCTGTTTCACTATCGCATGAAATATGTAACCTATAGCTTGAGGCTGATATTCAGGTCGTCCTCTCGTTTTGCAAGTATTCCCCTCGTAGAGAACGCGACGTCACTTCCTTAAACCAGTAGATATCCGTAGGCATATCGGTGTTATATATACGAATATCGAAAAAGCATGCATTTGGGGGAGAATGTTGATAAAATGGTTTCGAACTCCGAAGAAAGCTCTTAGATGATTTTTTATTTTTCTAGTATCTCTAATGTATAGAATTCAAATTCTAAAGTAAAATAGAACTGAGAGAGCCGGATCTCGTGCTTGGCACAATTTTCCAGAGAAATAAAAGAATAGAGCAGTTTTAAAATGTACAAAATATGTTTCTTGATATAGAGAGATAGAAAGCCATTTCAAGAGAATCGTTATGTAGATTTAGAAGCGAAGAAATTCATTGCGTGAATAAATAACAGTGAAAAGTGAACAAATAACAAGTATTTTGATTATTTTATTTTCTCATATTAATTAAATTTTTCGTTTTAATATTTTTTCATTGCTTTACAAAGATTTTTGTTTGATGATTTGAATTTTAAGTTTTCAATACTCAAACTAAAGTCACTTAAACAGATTTCAATTAAAGGCATATCTAATTTCAATTCAGGTTTAACAGCGTTAACTTACTAAACTTTAGAGACTGCGAAATATAGCGAACTTAATTTAATTAATATTGAAGATGTTGCGAATAATTTACCTCTACGAGTAAAACAAGTTTTTCAATCAAATATGGACATTTTTACGGTATAAATGATCTGGCAAAAGTAATTCTAAAAAATTGTATGCTCGAAATATGGAATATTTTACTACACGGAGAAAAATATTTGTCTTAAATTACCAAACTATTCTTCTAAAAATTCTATTAATCTAATTTATTTTACCACCTAGATAGGAATTATTGACGGAAATTCAGCGTATTCTATAATAAAAATCCTAATAAATACAAATTATTAGAAAAAAAGTATGTTGATTCAGAATTTTATTATGCATTTTCAAATAGTTTGGTAATTTTAGACAAATATTTTTCTCCGTGTACGAATATTTGAACTACATGGAATGACACTGTTAGAAATATAATTAAATTTAATATACATATTTGTATATGAAATTTAATATTTCTGTATATTATTTGTGAAACAATACACTAGTATATTAAGGGGATCCGCCATCTTTAATATTTTTATTCTTTGAGTTTAGACCTTCCATATAATTTTTTTCATGTTTAGTACCTTCATTTAGAAAGATTATAGGGGATTTAAAAAATTCTAGCACTTTTATGTATTTTTATACATAAAATTAGGTATAGACTTATTTTTGGAGGGAATTTAGGTTGTCAATAATAAAGTAGATTATTTCCTTTCATATAGATACATATTCAATTTCAAATTATTCGTAATATCTAAGTATATGAAAAATTAGTCAGTTTAACCTATAAGCACTTATATACATGATGAATGTTCATATCTAGAGCAGTTTTTAACCCAAGTTGAATTCGACTGTACGACAAATTCCCAACATGATTAAGATGGTTGTCGTGCCAAAAATCAGGTCTCTGGAAAAGAAGTTTTTCTATGATTTCAAAACTTGTAATTATATTATCAATCGCATCCTATGAAAAAAAAAACATTATTTTTATTAAAAAAATTTAAAACTCACGAAAAATAATGCGTTGGATCTTCTTTTGCAATAAAATTCTTCCTTATGATCGCATCTTATTAATTTTTTAGAAATGATTGACTTTAAATTAGATTAATTTATGAAAAATAATACTTTTAATAACGTTTCTTGTCATAGAATTTTTCCTTATCATCACTTCTTACCAATTTTTTAAAAATGATTAGATTTTAATAAATTGTGGCTTATTTTTTCAGGGAAAATATTCTCTCCAATTCTACTGTTTTCAATTTCGAAAACAAGTAAATAATCTCCAAATATAGTTATTAAAAAAAAAATAATAATTTAAAAAAATTCTTTTAACGATTTTCAGCCACTCTAAACTGGTCTTTTAGAATTGGAAACAATAGAGTTATAGAGAATAGTTTCCCTAAAAGAAATGCAATGATTTATGAAAATCCAATCATTTTTAAAAAATTAGTACAAAATGATAGCAAGGAAAAATGCTATTACGCGAAATATTATTAAAAGTATTATTTTTCGTGAGTTTCAAATACTTTAAATAAAAATAATGTTCTCTCTTTCATAAGACACGACTGATAATATAATTTCAAGTCTTAAAATTATGGAAAAACTTTTTCCAGAGACCTGATTTTTGACACAATTATCTTAACAAGCAAGTTTGGTAATATCGATAATGAAATTGATTCAAAATATCATCTAATAAGATTAATGGTTTACAAGTTATCAAATAATCTAGAAAATATCCTGTTTTATCGACACTTCGATGTACACTCCCGAACGAAAATCTTTACCCACCCAAAGCCAAATTTACATATATTTACATATATATGCCATTAGTAGCATCTTGATAGAAAAATTAATTCCCAAAATCGTACTTGATAGGAATATGTTTTTTTTTCCATTTATTGACATAAACATTTCTTCATCATTCTTTTACATTCTCATCATATGAGAAGGTATTGGTTTTATGTGAAAAGTCACTTTCGGAATTTTCACCAAATCTTTACGTTTTGAGACACCCTGAGTCAGAAAAAACGACCAAAATTGTTAAAATAGGAGCATTTTTTGTGTTTTTGAAAAAACCTTTATGAAAAATTCCAAAATTCCAATACTGGCTTCTAATAGTGTTCATAAAGCTTTACTAATTATCATCATAACATTTTTCAATTAAACTAAAATTAGGAAAGTTACAGTATGTTAAAACATGAAAAAAGTTAATATCTAAATTCTATTTTCCAGATAAATTATGCGAGATACAAAAAAACTTTAAAAATTAAAAAAAATATTATTGGGAATCCAAAATTCAATTTTTTAACAATAATATGTGAAATACGAAAAAAACCTGAGTTTATAAAATTGTTCGTTTCAATAAGATCTTCAAATTTTGTCTTACATAGTTTCTGCTAAAACGTATATTTTTCATTTTAATTAAAAAAAATACGATTAAAATTAAAAAATTCCATTACTTAAACAAAATATGTGAGATACGAAAAAAATGTTGAAATGGAAAATTATTTGCCTAAATGAGGTCTACAAATTCTCAGTAGGATAGTTTTTGACAAGATCTATATTTTATGTTTTGGTTTTAAAAAGACACTATTGAAAATACAAAAATTTCATTTTTCAAACAAAATATGTGAGATAGAAAATAAGCTTTAAAATAAAAAATCGTTTGCATAAAAATAGTCTACGAATTTTTTCCCCTTTTTGAGATATTTGGAACAAGATATATTTATTTAAATCATGTAATATATTAGAAAGTTACAGAAATGTGTACAGAAAATCGACTGCGAAGCGCGAGTATCATGATGAGAATGTGTTCCTTAAGGCCAATAGAGCCTTAAGTGAATTGGATTTCCTTTTTCATTTGAAATCAAAAAATTTAATAACTTTATGAAAATGTAATCCACATCTATAATATTATAAAATTGACTGGAGCTTCAGTATCAAATTACAAGAAATAAACTTATATCTATGCGAAGAATAGAAGATCGAGCGCGAAGCGCGATGTTAAAATATTTCGGAGCGCGAAGCGTGATGGTTAAATTGCGCGCCTTAGGCTAGCTATTGCTTCTGTATTCATAGCTTTAGAAATTTCATCAAATTTGATTCGATAGATTTCGAGATATATTTACTTTAAAAGAAAATAACGAAAAAATGTTTATGTCAATAAGTGAAAAATAATTATTTCTATCAAGTATGATTTCGGGAATTAATTATTCTATCAAAGTACTACCAATTGCACATCCTTACTCTCTAAATCTGAATCAGTCAAATTTTCACAGATTGAATCAGTGATTTGCCTTTTCACTGAATCATTAGTGGAAACAATATTTTTCACTGCTAAATCAGTTAATTTTCACTGTTTAATTAGTGAAAAAAATATTTTCCACTGTTAAATCAGTTACTTTTCACTGAAGTTATCAGTTAAATTTGAATGATTCGCAGTAACCTCTGTTTAGCTATTTGAATCAGTCAAATTTCACTGATAATCAGTAGATTTTGACTGATTCATATTTAGAGAGTACATCAAAAAACAAGAAAACGCGATTTTGGGTGATACGTTTCACAAATTTTGACTAAATAGTACAATTAAATTGAAAATTTAAAAAATTTTAATCTTTTTCTGGAAACCGGTGATAAAACGCCACGCCCGTCTGGGCCCCGATCGGAAGTCGGGCTGACAGATTTGGCCCCGGTCGGGCGTGTGTTTCATCCCCGATTTGGCTCTTCCCGGTCTGGGTCAGGCCAGGGCCACTGTAAAATTTCGACTTGGGAAAAAATTTTAAATTCTTTAAGTATTAAATTTTATATAATGTTAATATAAATATTACTTTTATATTATATTTATATTATACTTGTATATTAAATTTATTACAAAAATGTCTAACAGTAAATAACACTATTTGTAAAAATAGCTGTTCATCGTATAATACGTGCTGCACGTCAACAATATGATACGAGGATATACTATACGAACTAGAAAGAGAGAAGTGAGTCTTTGATGCCTCCAGGGAATTGAAGGAACCCGTTTAATAACTATGGTGCTGCGAAATATCTGAAGGCGGTCCGCTGAAACTATCAATTCGATATTGTCAACAATTCTGATGTTTGGTCAAGAGGCAATATTAATCTTCAAATACATTTTTTCAAATAATTGTAGAAAATATATTTCGTTCTTTATTTTAAAAAAGTATTGATATTTTTAGATTTTAATTGGATTTCAAGAAAAATGAATAAATTATTAAAGTTACTTTTCATAGATTCATATTTCTGAATATTCCAACTTGTATTTGTTGTGTTGTCTTGTTTCCAGTAGCGGACATGAAAAACAAACTGGATAATAAAACCCAGTGCTTGTTGAGTTAACTTCTGAGTAAGTTGAAATTTATTGTCTTCTTTCGAAACATCTCAACGCTAAAAAAGTTTTTTTTTTAAACTTATAAGATTATTTATAAAATATAAAAGGATTTATTGTAAGAGAAATCTTTGAAAATTTAATAATATTTATTGTAAGATGTGATTCATCTCCTTTAAACGTACTGGATTTTAATAATTTAAAATTTCAACTTTTCCAGACAATAATTAAAGAATGAGCAGAAATCTGTCTCAGCCCGGATAAGTTGGTGATTCCGGTTCGAATCCAAGCTGAGGCAGATTTCTACTTATTCTTTAATTATTGTCTGGAAGAGTTGAAGTAATTATAAATTTCAATTCATTGAAAATTAATTTTCATGATTGATTTGAAATAGTTCCTCGTATTGAAAAATTAATATTATTGGTAGGAACACATTCATGAAATGAAGTGGAAAGCATTTGAGACTTTGAAATAAACCCTAATGTAGCGGTTATTAGACGAACTAATCTGGTGCTAATTAAAAGAGCAACATTTTTATGTCACTAAGGATTTTTTTTATCATTATTATTTTATTTAGTATTTTGAATGAAATTAATCTTAAGTAAAAACATTACAATGAACATGTGTTCGTCGTTTTCAGTTAAATTGGTTTTTTTGCTGTCAAAATCAATTTGATAACTCGGATCGATTGCTAATTGTGTCTTTTAACTCGTCTAGAATTACATGCTTCCTTTACATGTTGCGCACAATATTTTTTTATAACAGATGTGCGAAATATGCAACATCCTGTGCATGTAGAGCATGCCGAATGAAATTCATCATTTTGAATTATGATAGTTGTAAAAATCGAATTGATAACTCCAATATGTTTTTAACTGTTTTTGTTAACTAAAGTGACACAAACTTCTGAAGTTTATCATAGGCGTGTGTGGGAAATGTAATATTTTGCTTAAGGTGCGCAACAGCGCTGTGAGAAATATTATTTTCCCACAGCGACCTGAAATCGATAATTTTCCGCACGCTCTACATGCATAAAAAGTGGCACATTTTTTTTATGTGTTATAAAACATGTATTCTCTCCCAGCACGATTTTTCCTGCAGTATTATATTTTATAAATACGTAAAAATACTTAGCCGTATCTTAGAAGAATTTTAAATTAGGAATCAGGGACACGACTGATAGTATCATTTCAAGTCTTAAAATCATAGAAAAACTTTTTATCCAGAGACCGGTTTTTTCGCACAACAACATTTTTGTACCATATCTCAGACTTTTTTCAAGAATCTTTTTTCATAGTAAAATTGATTTATAATTTCAAACTTTTAATACATAAAAGATAAGGTTTTAAAGAAATAGAGACAATTATTTTTTTATGGTAAATCTTTCTGGTACGGTCACCTGAAGTTAACCCTACTTAAATCTGTTTAAAAAAAAATATATGAAAAAAAATGGCGGAATTTTGAAATTTTTGACTTCTTTTTCAACGTAACCCGTGTAGAAATTGCCCTATCTTTCCTTATTTCAAGTTGGGTTCTAGTGGGGCCCGGACTAGAATTTCCTCATCTAGAAAAAACTAGTAGGGGCCCTGTTAGCACCCGATTAGTATTTATAGTCCAGAAAAAACTGATAGGGGCCCTGTCAGGTTCTAGTGAGGAATTCCTTGTTTCGCTTAAGTATGGAAAATCTATTTGTATCTGGCGGGGCCCCGACTAGAGAATCCCTATTTGTAATATTTGTGGTTAAGGTTAGGTCCATTAGATACAACATAACCTTTATTCTTTATTCCCATTAAAATTTGATCTTATCCGAGAAAAATGGAGATTTTATGAACACGGTCTTGGATAAGATCAATACTTAAGAGGAAGCAACAACATTTAAGAAAACTTTTTCATAATTTAACTCGAATTCGCATGTAATTATAATAATCATATGCGAGCACGTATGTGTATGTGTGTGTATCTTATTGTGTCGAGGTAATAACAATAACTAAACATGTAGTTCAATTAACATGGGGTGAATAGTAAAATGAATTGAAGCTTTCATAATAAACATAAGCGATAGAAGTTACTACATGAGAGTAGTTAGAAAAACAAACTATTGATAAGTAAATAAGTGTACTATTTTTTTAAACGTACTTCATTAGTTGGAATTACTTATTGCGAACTTTAATGCATAATTTCGTTATGCGATAATTTTCTTGATTCAAAAGTTTCATCATATTTTTGGAATTGAAAAAATTCAAATTTTTTAGATTCTGAACATACGCTGATTTTACTCTTGAAAACAAAAATTAAAGGAATTATAACTTGTATAAAGTATCACTAATATACAATAATGAAAATTAATACTTCTAAAATGTATATAAATCTTTTTATTATGTAATGTTCTTTAATTCAAAAATTTCATCTGTTTATTTCAAAAATATTTCATTTTATAGAAAATCGATTCAATAATTAAAAATTTTAATCAGAATCATAAATTGGCATAAAATTTAAAAATTCCCGATTACACGGGGCCCATACACTTCTTACACGGCCCTGCAGTAGTTGCAGGTTATAAGCGCTATTTTCTTTCTTGTATACCAAGCGTGCGCAGCCGAGAGGCTTAGTCGTTAGGTTAGTAATGCGTTAATCATAAGTAGAGAGGGTTCGAACCCGCAGCGTTAAGAATAATTGTTAATACCACCTGAACGAGCGTTTGTGTAGTGTAGAGGGAGGGTGTGTGTTTGTAGGTGTGTATATAAAAATAGTAAGTTAGAGTCTACTTGAAAGTAAAATGCAGTTATGAAATGTACTAATAAGAATATTCATCGATTCAACTATTGCTCTTACTTGATTTACCCCTATGTTCCTGCGGTTCACTTAACTTCAAAAATTACACTGGAGCTTTTGTAAACTATGGAAAGTAAGTTAAAAAGTAACGTGTAATGAAAAAGTACTGTCAATTTACTCAGAAAAAAATTTCCTAGCTTGAAAACAGATTTTTTACTGTGAAAACAATAAACTTAACCTTCCAAGCGAATATCCCTCCATTGCCGTTAAAAATGTTAAATATTAGAGTCTTAACTCGAATTTCCCCTGTACTTTTTCTCTCAGTGTGGAAAATCGTTTTTATTTATTATTTTCTCAATGAGATACCTGAACAAAATTGGTCACGCGACTCTGCTAATATATGCCCTTAAATTCAATGCGGAAGTCCAATAGGGCCCTAATGGTGTCCTTTTTTGTAGGTGGGGAAGTGTAAGGGCTGACCTCACTAAACCCCTACTAGAAAGTCTAGTAGGGCCCACCTCGACAAAAGCGTTACGTTACCGACGGGGCCCTGACTAGTTTTCCACGCTAGATCCCGACTACAGATGGGGCAAACTCGTCGGGGCCCCACTAGACCCCTATCAAAATTTCTACACAGGAAATTGTTTAAAAAATGGCTTAAATATTAATAAATATTTATAATGTTGGTTCATACAATAGCTCTACGTGTGCAGAACAAGCCATAAAAATTTCAGCTTGATAGATGCAATAGTTTTTTGTGTAGAATGTCAACTAGGTTAAAAACAATGTTTCGAGAAAAATGCGATTTACTTTTTTTTCTTTACAAAATGCAATATTTCTTAAATTTGCTGAAAAAAAGCCCCTTGCCCTTAATAACAATAGTTTCTACAGCATTTCTACGTATATTTACTACAAAAATCTGTAATTTTTAGAAGATAGATTTTTTGAAAAAAAGATGTGGCATTGACCCCTCAAAACACAATTTTAGAAATTAATTCGCTAAAAAATTGAAATCTAAATTTGCCTTAATTTTTATTTTGAAAATATTGCGGAAAAAAAGTAGAATGTTTCGAGAACAAGAAAATAAATAGATAGAATTTATTTCATGCATTAAAATAAAATATCCGATTCAATCCGAATCACCAATACGAATGAATCCGAGTCAATACAAACCAAGTTTCCAATCTGAATCAATCCAGGTTATTATTTTATATGAAAATTAAAAATGTTTTGTACCGTTTCAGGTTCTGCATCAACTCTTGGAAATTCTTAACTCTGACGCATATATTCAGCTCTTTATATTATACTCCCTTTTGACCTGTACGTCTTCCCTTACACGTTTCTCGTTCTTGATAATAACCAAGTATTAAAGTTCTTATCAGCAGCCTATTATTTCAGTAATGGCCTTCTTTGTTTATCTGCTCAACTAGCGAGCGACAAGACCATAATATAAAGCCCCTAATCGTTAATAGATGCAGCGTAATTATAAATGGCGGCTTTCATTTGCATATTTACTTATGCGCTTAAACAAACCTCAAGATATTAAGCAACAAGTGAAAATAAAAGCACTAGAACCTTCTATATTATTGTATAAGTAGTGAAATTCTCGATGTTTACGACTTTACACGAATAAGTTAGATAACATTGTTTAACCCTTCGTAGGTACACGTATTTTTACTGGCACCGTGGGTACACGTGGCCCAAAAAGTCTAGGCACTTATTTTTTCATGAAAAAGGTCTTCAAAATATCTCTCAATATTCTGAAATACTCTTTGGAGATCCTATCTTATGTTCCAATGGGTTTTGCAGCAATTTGTTAAGGGATTGTTTATTTATATCGATTTATTCCGATGGAAATATTTCACTTGAAAATTTCGTCATGTCCCTTTTGGAACACGTGTACCTACGAAGGGTTAAAACTGTATTTTCATAATATATGTATTGTCACTGATTCTACAATTTCAGTAATCTGTGTATTATATCAAGCATGAGCAGCTGTTTGCAAATTCAATTAGGTTCCAACGAGTTTTGGAGAACTTTTACATGGGAATGTACTCATATATATATAATCAAAATGGATTTTGTGCTTCACAGTTATTAGTGATACTTGTTTATAACATATTCCGGTACTCACGATAACTCTTCAGCAATGCATTAAACTTGATACACGTACAATTTTCGTCATATTTGCCAATTTTAAGGCCATATGGTAGACTCTGACGTCACCAATTATATACGACCGCTTTATAATTAAAATAATAATTTGAACAAATTTTCCGGAGAAGAAAGTAATGCGTTATATTTTCCTGCATTGCTGTCTTCTTTAGAAC
The DNA here is from genome assembly GCA_030998225.1 of Diplolepis rosae. Classification (NCBI taxonomy): domain Eukaryota; kingdom Metazoa; phylum Arthropoda; class Insecta; order Hymenoptera; family Diplolepididae; genus Diplolepis; species Diplolepis rosae. The sequence goes on along the minus strand of JAPYXD010000754.1, from coordinate 1,428,412 downwards.
ATTTTTTAAAATTATTATTTTATTAATGAAGCAATCGTATATAATTGGTAATGACAGAACTTACCACACGGCCTTAACGGAAATTGTCAATTTACGTCTAAGTTTGTGGGAAATCTATAAAATATCCGTTATAGAGATCTATATTCTCTTAATTTGAATCAGTAGTTTTTTCGCTAATTTCAATCAGTAACTGAATACGAGCTATAAAACACTTATTTTTATAACATGCCGTTTTGTGGATCTGACATAAAGTTTAGTCAAATCAACGGATTTTCTGTTCGTTTCACGTAGTTTCCAATAAAATCTACAAATACGAAAAAATCCCACTTCAGTAGATTTTATAGGGAGATATATTAAATAGACGGAAATTCATGAATTCGACTGGACTTCTTGTAAAATCTACTACAAAATCGCACGGAGAAAAATAGTACATGAAACTTTATTCAACTTTTGGCAAAGTTGAGACATGTGGAGACGTTGGAAATTGTTTAATATTATTGTAATTATTCGTGACGTACCAAATGTTAAAGAATGCATTAAAGTTCGGTAAATTTTAATAGTATAGAGTAAAGTTTCAAAATCTACGTCACAAATTATTACAATAATGAAAGATTATCTCAATTTTTCCTAGTCCCAATTTTTCTCGAAAGCTGAGTAATTTTCCTCGAACTATTTTGCCCCGTGCATGTTATAAAAATAAGTACAGGATTTTTTCTGAATCTTACTACACGGAAATCAATAGTTCGGTAAAGTTTAAAGAACTGTTAAAGAGTTAAGGATAAAGGCATTTATGGAACAGAGTTCTGTAGAATTTACAGAAATTGAGAAAGCCTATACTCACTACATGTGAATTGTTAGAAAAATACTAATTGAAATAGTGAGTGATCGAAATTTATTGACAACTCTATTATGATTGCAGGAAATCGGTAAATTTCACTGGAATATTTTCATCTCTACAGAATCAAGTTTCGATAGACTTTTCGAATCAGTTCATCAAATCAAATTCAATGATTTTTTTCTATCAGGTATTATATTGAAAATTATATCTCGAAAATCAAAATTTGAAGTGCTTTTCAGGAATATAGAAGTCAATTTTGTTGGAGAGAAATAATTCTATCTTCGTTACTTTAAACCAGTTTCTCAAATGTATTATAATTTCATAAAACTCTTATTACAAAGGCAATTATACAGGCATTTGTCAACCTGAAGTAAATATAGTTATTTGATTGGATCTTGAACTGATTACAGATCTAGGGGTGACTTCTAACGTGTATTAATTAGTTTCAAAGCTTTGACTGTATCTACTAGCACATGGGGGTTCAGATCAAGCAAATCATCGAAGATTGTAATTATTCGTTTCATATTATGTAATTCCATTACAATAGGATAATTGCTTTCTTTGACAGGGGCCGTTTGTGCAAAAAGCGACCTTAACCATGGAACTGGTAGATCATACTTACATATATAGGTATCGTATATCGACCTACTATATCAATTTCATGATAATTACACGTTTCTGAATAGCTCAGCTGGTTTGCTTATGCATGGTGACACGTGTGTGTCACATGATATTATCTCTCCATAGCTCAATTTCGCACCTCTATATATCATTCTAAGTCAAAGAAATGTAGTTGGAATGTAATAGATGCTTACACGAAAAAGCAATTAGGCAATTTTAGCATCTTGCATGTAAGTCATTTTTATTATGTAATTTTTTTTTGGAGGGTCTATTAAGGTAGTTTTCATCCACAAAAATTAGACCTCAGGCAAAAATAGATAAAATGAAATTTTAAAATGAAGATAATTTTGCTTTTAAGAATAGCACTATTATTATCGAAAGGCTATTTTGAAAGAAAAAATTATTATTTTACATGAAAAAAATTTGAAACATAGAAAAATAATTTTATTCATAAATTTTATTTTTGACCCAACTTTTTTTCTTATCGCTTCTTACCAAATTTTAAAAAATTATGCGATTCTAATAAATCATAAATCATTTTTTCAGAGAAAAGATTTCTCAAAACTTCACCGTTTCTGATTTTTAAAAATAAATTCTCTAATGGCTGAAACCATTAAAAAAGTATTTTCCAAAATTAAATTTTTATAAACAAATTGCTGAATTTGATAATAATTTATTCATTTTCAAAAATTGGGAATGGTTGAGTTGTAGGGAATCTTTTTCTTAAAAAAATGATTTGTAATTTATTAAAATCGCATAATTTTTTAAAATTTGGTAAGAAGCGATAAGAAGAAAAGTTGGGGCAAAAATAAAATTTATTAATAAAATTATATTTTTGTATTTCAAATTTTCAAAAATAAATTCTTTAATGGCTGAAACCATAAAAAACATTTTCCAAAACGAAATTTTAATAAACAAATTGCTGAATTTGATAATAATTTATCCATTTTCGAAAATTGGAAATGTTTAAGTTGTAGGGAATCTTTTTCTTGAAAAAGTGATTTGTAATTTATTAGAATCGCATAATTTTTTAAAATTTGGTAAGAAGCGATAAGAAAAAAAGTTTGGACAAAAATAAAATTTATTAATAAAATTATTTTTCTGTATTTCAAATTTTTTTCATGGAAATTAATCTGTTCTCTTCCAAAATAGCGCTTCAATAATAATATTGCTATTCTTGAAAGCAAAATGATCTATTTTTGCCTGAGGTCTAATTTTCGTGGATCAACTACCTTAAGGGGGTCTCCTCATCAGTGGCTCATAAAAAAGGTGGTTTTTTAGGGTTTTTTTTTAAACATGAAAACAGCAAGAGAAACAAATGATCTTTTGCGTATCTTTGAACATATATTTATTCAACAATAAAAAGTTTTTTAAATGTCAAAATAAATAAAAATGGCGGATTTATAAACAATCTCGCGCAGCAGCTCGCCGCGGACAACTCAAACTCCGTGAAAAATTCAGCCCGTAATTTTTACCTGAAACAAAAAATTAAAATACTTCCTTATTCGGAAGGCTTTTCTGCACAGTATAGTCTATTATGGTGATTAAAAGTTGAAATGTGAATATTTTAGTCATTTTTAAATAAAGTACTCGATTTTTCGGCCTTTTTTTAGCACTAAGTTTTTTTGTAATCGTGCACGGAATTTAAAAAAAAATGGTTTTCATAAAATGGGCTTTAAAGTTTTTCGAAGGAAAAAAATCAAATTAAAGGAAACTTACAGGCATGAGATGTTAATCAGCTATACCCGGTCCGTACATCAATCTTTCTCATATAATAATTCTAACGATTGAAGCAACAAAAAAAAATCGATTTTTTGAAGCTGACTGATGAGGAGACCCTCTTAACATGACGAAGTGGCAGGTTTAGTTCTCAAATGTTTTGAATATATTATGTAACAAGCAATGCATTTTTCATACAATTACATGACGCACACAGTATTTTTTATAAAAAACGTAAGACAATTCTAATTGTCTAAATCTAAAAAATAAAAAAATTCTGCAGAACTCTCTTTTGTAAATGCCTGTATCATTAACTCTTAAACAGTTTTATAAACTTTAATCAACTATTTTTTTCCGTGTAGGTCCTCAAGTTTTTGGTTTTTGGTTTTATTGAAAAATTTTTAGAATTTTCTAAAAACTACCAGTAACTATTATTAAAATATTGGATTTTTTTAAATTTTGAAATACTGTAACTTTTTTATTTTTGGTTCTATTGAAAAATTTTACACGAAAATTTTCTAGAATTTTCTAAAAACTACCAGGGACTATTATTAAAATATTGGTTTTTTGGATTCATAATATTAAAAAAATTTAATTAAAAAATAAATTATATTTTTATTGGTATTGGTTGTATGAAAATCGTTCGTTTTACTCTGTATAATTCCTTCAAATTCTATTTATTAAAAATAAATTATTTTATTTGAAATGAATTGCATAATCAGATAAATAGTTTCGATTTTGAAATTTTCAAAGATTACCAATTTTGAAAATTAATTGAATACTTGATTGAAGCCTTATCCGGCGATAGTTAACAATAAATTGATATTTATGCTATTTTCTATAATGCAGATATATTTCAGAATAGTTTAGTAATATTAAAAATAAAAACGTACAAAGATATAATAGTCGAAATGACTATTTCCACAATGTTTTTTTTCAGAATATTTTTTATCGAGTTATTCAGTAAAAGTGTGAATAATTTCATTCTGTGTAATATGAGCCATGAAAATTTAATGAATCAGATAAAAATTATAGGCTTTTTATGGTTGGAATCGATAAAAAAATAGTTGTTTTTAGATGATATGCTTCTACCTTTGAAAAACTATAATTTTCATCTGATTCAAACTTTTGATGACTCATTTTATTTGGGATGAAAATTTCGACACTTTCACTGAAAAAACTCGATAAAAGAAAATAATAAATGAAAAAACCTAAGGAAATATTCGGTTCGACTAACTTTTTTTCCAAATGTCCATCCAATTCTCCCCCAAGGCTGTCCATTGGCAGTTTTATAAAGCCTCTCTTTTGTAGGTATATAATCTTCATGTAAAAACACCTAAAATCATTTTTAAAAATCCTTCCCAAAATAACCCTAATAATGATTTATTACAATAAAAACGTTTTCTGAACTTTTAACTCTAATTCAAAGTCTATGATTATTTCCATGTTCGACTTAGGTTTCGTGTACCGTCTACTTGAATGTGCAATTAATTTTACGCACTTCCCAAAGAAAGATGAGCTTTTATGACAAAACTGATCCTTTAGGGTGAATAAAACATTTGGGGAATCCCTTGCTTATATGCTTTCTAAGCTTTTTCTCGCCCTTTTTTATGGTGTCAGTTACTACGTCTCCACCGTCTCGATTTATTTAATCTATCACAACTATTTGAGCCCTATTATAACCAACGGTGAAGATTAAATAAATATCGACAATGGAGACGCAGATAATGTCTATAGGATCTTCAAGTGCGAAACAACCTCGAACGACCTAAATTTTTTTTTACCCTATTATTTTTTCTTTTCAAGGACATGAGTTATTTTATAACATTCGTAAGATACATCGAGTGTAAAGGAATTCGAAATTAGATTTTTTTGAATTAAAATAGAATAATAAGTTTACTATATAATTTACAAGTTCGGAAAATGTAATTTTGTCTTTTGATTTTTATCGACTTTATTAATCCATTGGAGAAGAAACTTTTTTCAGTAACTATGTCGAATGTGTGTTGAAGTCACACACAGGAAGAAAGAATTGTGTTTGTGTGAAAGTAAAGGGTGAACTGTTCTCTGAGACTAGCCAAAAAGCTTTGTAGGTGCATCTTTAATCAAGCCTACTGTTCTTCTCAGAGAAGCCCTCTATGTGGCTTTAGACAACTTTAAATTATTCTTAAATCCTTTAACCAACCCAACGTCAGATCCATAAAAAAACTTAAGAAATAGTATCTAATATTTTCCCTATGATATGCAATTACCTAAATTTGAAATAGTAAAAATTGACTAACGACACGAAAAAATTGGTTCAATAAAGTTTATAGAACTGTGCAAGAGTTGGGGATACAGGCATTTACGGAACAGAGTTTTGGAAAATTTAAAAAACTTTTCAGAATAAAATGCGGAACATTCAGGAAAAATTGTTGAATGTTCCACATTTTATTCTGAAAAGTTTTTAAAATTTTCCAAAACTCTGTTCCGTAAATGCCTGTGTCCTCAACTCTTGAATAGTTCTATAAACTTTATTGAACTATTTTCGTCCGTGAATAAACCAAAAAATCAGTCACTAATTTTATTAGTCTATAATTTTACTAATTGTTAGTAAAAAATGACCAAATGGGAGTTCAATTCTACAAAAGTGAATTAGTGAAGAAAAGATGCTTACTATTACATTGTTATGTAATTTAACTATTAATTAGTTATCTTTGGAAGATGATTAGTCGAAATTATAACTAATCAGGCATTTCCACTACCACAATCAGCACACTTCATTTCGTGGAAAACTGGGAAATTTCTTTTCATTAGAAATGTATAGAATGGGATCTTATTTTTAAATTTCTGCGGTAAAAAAGCATTTTTTGAAAAATTTGATTGTCGAAAATATGTTTCATCATACAAAAGAAAATAAATTAGACAATAATTTAATTTTAATTTAATTACTTTTGCATAATAAAACATCTGTTCACTGGTAACATTTTTTCGAAAATTATTTTTTACCGCATAAATTCGAAAATAAGATCCCATTCTGTATATTTCCAATAAAAACAATTCCCTAAGTGTTCGGCGAGGTGAAGTTAGCTGTTAATGAAGTGAAAATACCTAATTGTATTAGTGACTGACTTTTCACTTTATAATTAGTAACTTTCAACTATTTTGGATTTATAAGCACTGTTCAAGGACTAGAAAGTAAACATTTCAGTTCTTAACTAAGCCTCTAAATTTTTTGACCTTCTTATTCAAATGGATACTCTTGACGTGATTACAATCAAAAAGTCTTTCAACTGCAGTTGAAAGTGGAAAAATCAAAGTCATAATTGATCAAAATCCATACTGGTTTTGTAATGCTTAGTCGACTGATTCGCGCTCTTTGTAATCCAAAGAAAGACTAGAAACAACTTTTTCTTTATGCAAATATTCATAGCGCAATTTGATTTCAGAAAACTTTTACGTAAAGTAAAATTGGGAAAGTTTAGATCAAAGTTAAACAAATATGAAAAATACAGTCCTAGTGATCAACTTTCCTCTTTAATCTAGAATCCAATGTAGCGCTGTGGAATAAACAAAAACTGAAAAAAAGCTTCCAAAAAATTTCCAGAAACTGGAACTCTGATTCAGATTTTAGAGACATTTCATTAAAATTTTCCGATTTTTTCTAAATTCTTCTCACTAAACTTCTCACTAAATTTTACAGAAAAGTCTCTTTAATTTACATTTCAGAAAAAATGTCTTATTTCCTAATATTTGGTAATTGGTATATAGTATTAAAATATCTGTAAAATGAACAGAATCATTTTTGCTATCAATATTCCAATATGTGAACTCTGAAGCTAACAGATTTTTCTTGTTTATCTAGTCTTTCTATTCTGTGGATACTTTAATCATATGGTAATTTTTGTCAGTGTTGATGACATGAAGTTTGCACTAGCTTGAGGCATACATAGTTCTCTTCCCTTCGCTTCTAGATAGAAACCACAAACCATCAATCAAGTTCTAGCAAGTGTGATGTTGCTCTGTGAACATGAGTTAATCAATGTACAGATCTTAACTGAGTCTCTAAAGCAGAACGCAGGATTATTAGAATTTTGCCATCCGTGAAATTCCTATCTTTATTGGTGTACTTTTTTCTAATAATTCATCTATTAGGATTTTATTATAAAATACGCAAAATTACCAAACAAAATTCCCATCTAGATCGTATAATAAATTGAATTATTAGAAAAAAGTACGTAGTTTTAGAATTTATCATCCGTTTTCAAATAATTTGGTTACCCGAGTCGAAATCTTGGAAATTTGGAATTTATAACTTGAATTAATCCTTATTTTCTGCTCCTCAAAGCTAAAACCTGATTTAGATATTATATGTTTCGAATGTTGAAAACCTTTTAGACCTAATTTTAACCTTTATCTCTTACATTGCTATTATACTTAGTTTTTTATTTGTAATTAAATTGTTATTTTAATAATTTTAAAGCTAAAAATTTAATATATAAATTATTCGATTACTAGAACTATAATATATATTATATTAAATCATAATATAAATCAATTATACGTATATATATAATAACTAGTGCGGGAAAATTAATTTTATGGATGAGAAACGATACTGACAAGGCTAACTTTCGGTGTAGGGCGGACAAAAACCTTTTTTTGAATGTGCATGAGATTATATTCTACACGGAGTAAAAATATGCTACTGATTTACTATTAAAATTCTTGTTTCTATTGAAGGATAAAGTATTGTACGGTTTACCATCTGTATTGTAACCAGAATAGTATAAATACGTAAATTTGAACCAATTAATTTTTGACTGTTAAAGGTCCGATTTTACCAAAGGCGATTAAACTTTAATCGGCGCTTAAATCCGTTATTATAAATTCTGATTGGTTTATCCGAGGGTTTAACCTGCGATTAATAGTTAATCGTATTTGGTGAAACCGAGCCTTAGTCAAAGAGTAATGAAGAGACATTTTATGTACTTCGCTTTATTATCAAACTACGAGGAATTGACTGAATTGCGCAGATAATCATCTAAGTTGCCTGTTTACTTACCTGATCGGTATTTTTAGTCAAGTACGTCTTTGTTAGGTCAAGGATGTAATTTGGCCCGAAATGTTTTATACAAGTTTTATTTTATTGTCAAGTCGCCGCGATTTTATGTGTACAATGCACGTAGTCACGCGGGGGCTTTCGTGATTTAGATTAGATCTTCTTATTATACAGATAATATGTTTACATTATGCGGCGATCAAAACATTATTACTTATTTTAAAATAGAAAATATTCTTATAGCTTAACTTTTTATTAAAAATTTGTTCGTTTAAGGCCATGGATTAATCGGACCACGTTACTAAATTATACAATAATTCGTTCATGTAAGATATATTTTTTGATTTTCTAACCTTTTTTCTGAAAATTTAGGAAACGTAACAAAAGACAATAAAGCACGTCTGTTAACTTTTTTATTGAAAGTTTTGAAAAAATTGAAAACTTATAGCGATAATTGCAGTTAGATGTACACATTTTTGGAAAATTTTCACTTCAAAGGAGTTGAAAGACCTTGTGACAGACGTTCTTCATCGTCTTCTGTTGTATTTTCCAAAATTTTCAGGGAGATATTTTGTAAAATGAAAAATTTATCTAATAAAATTTTACAGGAATGTGGACTTGAAATAATATCAAATTATTACAACATAACATTATTTTTTTGTGTTTCAAATTTTTTTCATGAAAAATAATCTTTTCTCATTCAAATTGGCCCTTCAATAATAATGTTGCTATTCTTGAAAGCAAAATTATCTATTTTTGTCTGAGGTCTAATTTTCGTGATCGTACTACCTTAAGGAAACGATTTTGCAGAACAACGCTTATTTCGTATTTCACATAATTTGGTGAAAAAAATCGAATTTTTATAATATTAAAAATCAAAACATAAAATATACATCCTGTCGAGAAATTTCTTAATAAGAATGTGTAGACCTCATTTAGGCAAATAATTTTTCATTTGAACTTTTTTTATGTATCTCATATATTTTGTCTAAAAAATGGAATTATTGAATTTTAATCGTATTTTTTGGAATTGAAACGAAAAATATATGTTTTTTCATAAACTGTGTGAGACAAAACTTGTAGATCTTTTTGAAACGAACAACTTTGTATCCTTACGTTTTTTTCGTATTTCACATGTTATTGTTAAAAAATTGAATTTTGGATTTTCAATAGATTATTTTTTAATTAAAAAAAAAATATGCATCTTATGAAAAAATGTTACAATTCAAATTTGTAGGTCTTTATGTAGAAAATAATATTGTATCATAACGTTTTTTCGTATCTCGTATAATTTAACTGGAAAATGGAATTTTGATATTGACTTTCTTCGAATTTGAATATGCTGTAACATTTCTAATTTTGATTTTATCAAAAAACGTTATCGAGATAATTTTTAGAGATTTATGAGCACTATCTAAAACCAGTATTAAAATTTTTGATTTTTTCAAAAAATTATTTTCAGAAACACAAAAGTAGTGCTCAATCCCTCAATTTTGATTGGATGTGGCTGGTTAACGAACTTGTCCTTACTTTTTCGGCTCCGATAAAGTGTACCAAAGCTCAATTCAATCTGATAATTCTATCGAGAGTTATGCCGCACACGACCTACAGACAGACAGACAGACAGACAGACAGACAGACAGACAGACACTTTCGTAAAAACCGTTTTTTCGGACTCAGGGGGTCTCAAAACGTAACGTTTTGATGAAATTTTCTAAAGTCATTTTTCACATAAAACCAATACCTTCTCATGCATGATGAGAATGTAAAAAGTCAATATCAAAATTGCATTTTCCAGTTAAATTATACAAGATACGAAAAAACGTTCGGATACAATATTATTTTCTACATAAAGACCTACAAATTTGAATTGTAACATTTTTTCATAAGATGCATATTTTTCTTATTAATTAAAAAAAAAAAACTATTGAAAATCCAAAATTCAATTTTTTAACAATAATATGTAAAATACGAAAAAAAAGTAAGAATACAAAGTTGTTCGTTTCAAAAAGATCTACAAATTTTGTCTGACGCAGATTCTGATAAAATATATATTTTTCGTTTCAATTCCAAAAATACGATTAAAATTCAAAAATTCCATTTTCTAGACAAAATATGTGAGATACAAAAAAAACGTTTATATGGAAAATTTTTTGCCTAAATGAGGTTTACAAATTCTCATTAAGACATTTCGAGACAGGATGTATATTTTATGTTTTAATTTTTAATATTAAAAAAATTCGATTTTTTTCATCAAAATATGTGAGATACGAAATAAGCGTTGTTCTGCAAAATCGTTTCCTTAAATAAAGTCTACGATTGTTTTTCCTTTTTAGATATGTGGAAGAAAGTAAATTCTTTTAATCATGTAATTTATTAAAAAGTTATACTGAAATGTATACAGAAAATCGAGCGCGAAGCGCGAGTGTCATGATGAGAATGTGTCAAAAATAAAATTTATTAATAGAATTATTTTTCTGTGTATCAAATTTTTTCATGCAAAATAATCTTTTCTCTTTAAAAATAGCCCTTCAATAATAATATTGCTATTCTTGAAAGCAAAATTATCTATTTTTGCCTGAGGTCTAATTTTCGTGGATGAAAACTACCTTAAGTCTGAAATTTATTTGATTTTAGCAAATGTTTATTTCGTTCAAAGATACTTTGGTTGAATCAAACAAATCTTATTTAATTTAAGTAAATCATTTCTTTGAATCAAAGATTCATTTTCAAAAAATCGTTTTTATTCCATTTTCTTAATGTATAATATTACGAAAATATCCTGTGACAATTTCAAGTTGATTCAATGAATAGTTTTTAAGATATTCTATAATAATAGTATACAAGTTTAATATTAATATATATGAAGTGTGAAACTTTAAATGCGTTTTATCAAAACTACGTTTTCAAAGACGATGACCATTATAATTTTTGTTTTATTATATTATTATATTAAATTTATACAGCACATTCTAGGCATTAAAAAGTAAGCTTCATTAAAGGATTTTTTTTTTTGACATTTTTTTTATAAACAATAAACGATGCGCTTTTCTCCCTCAACTTCGTTTAAGGACTAGATAAACTATTAAAATAATAATTTTTTTCTGTTTCATTGATATTAGATAAACCAGTAAGAAATACTGATAGTCACCGCGAGGCACTATTCGAGTGCAAGGGGTCAAAAATCGAGTTAATAACTTGGTTCAGAATTGATATTTCTATTTGAATTTTTAGTGGAAATGACTTAAAATATAATGTGAAAACTTGGTATTATATACTAAATAAAAAACATTATACAACAGTTCAAAAAAATTCCTGAAAATTTCTTTTTTCACGCCTCTGACTACCCGTAACCCTTTAAGCGAACATGAATATTTTATTTGTTTAGGTTTTACTGTAGCTTCTACAGACGATTAAGAATTTAGGATAATAAATTTTGTCTGTCATTTTTAAAGCAATTGTTTGAATCGAAATCAGTTAAATTTTAATCTGGTTTATATTTAGGGAGAAAGTACATTAATTATAGATGTAATTCATTAAATATCCCAAACAGTTCACCGCAATTAAAAGAGCTTGAGAATCATAAATTTTCGGTAATTTTTAGTTTTATTCAGAATCACAGGAATTTTCAACAAGAATTTCTTGGAAACTATTTGGAAGCACTATAAGATTTCTATTTTAGGTTCGCATTTTTAATTATATAGTTTTAAACATTATCTTTTAAATTTTCATTACTTTTGAATTATAAGTAATAATTAATACCCATATGATGTTTTGTTCTTGTTAAAATTGGTATTAAAGAGATTATTAACCTGAAGGAAATTTAAAATGTAGATTTTATTACATACAGAAACTTAAATGCAAGATTGAATTACAAATTCTGCTAACACCATCAAGAAAATAAATACTTGAAGATTCGCGAAATTGCTGAGTTGATGTTCAGCGTTAACGTTAACGATTTGTAAACCTCAATACTACGTAGATTTTATGTTAATGATCCTTTTTCCGCAATTCTGTTCATGCATCGATAAAAGATACTGAAGTATATTCGGAATTCGAGATAAGCATGATCTGCCTGTCAAATTTTCACAATAATATTTCGTTAAGGTAGTTTTCATCCACGAAAATTAATCCTCAAGCAAAAATAGATAATTTTGCTTTCAAGAATAGCAATATTATTATTGAAGGGCTATTTTTAAAGAGAAAATATTATTTTACATGAAAAAATTTGAAACACAGAAAAGTAATTTTATTAATAAACTTTATTTATGACCCAACCTATTTTTACATTCTCATCATGGATGAGAAGGTATTGGTTTTATGTGAAAAATGACTTTTGAAATTTTTATCAAATCTTTACGTTTTGAGACCCCCCCGAGTCATAAAAAACGGTTTTTACGAAAGTGTCTGTCTGTCTGTCTGTCTGTCTGTCTGTAGGTCGTGTGCGGCATAACTCTCGATAGAATTATCAGATTGAATTGTGCTTTGGCACACTTTATCGGATTCGAAAAAGTAAGGACAGGTTCGTTAACCAGTCACATCCAATCAAAATTGAGGGATTGAGCACTACTTTTGTGTTTTTGAAAATAATTTTTTGAAAAAATCAAAAATTTTAATACTGGTTTTAGATAGTGCTCATAAATCTCTAAAAATTATCCTGATAACATTTTTTGATTAAATCAAAATTAGAAATGTTACAGCATATTCAAATTCGAAAAAAGTCAATATCAAAATTCCATTTTCCAGTTAAATTATACGAGATACGAAAAAACGTTATGATACAATATTATTTTCTACATAAAGACCTATAAATTTGAATTGTAACATTTTTTCATAAGATGCATATTTTTTTTTAATTCAAAAATAATCTATTGAAAATCCAAAATTTAATTTTTTAACAATAACATGTGAAATACGAAAAAAACGTAAGGATACAAAGTTGTTCGTTTCAAAAAGATCTACAAGTTTTGTCTTATACACATTATGAAAAAACATATATTTTTCGTTTCAATTCCAAAAAATACGATAAAAATGAAAAAATTCCATTTTTTAGACAAAATATGTGAAATACAAAAAAAACGTTTAAATGGAAAATTGTTTGCCTAAATGAGGTCTACAAATTCTGATAAAGAAATTTCGGGACAGGATGTATATTTTATGTTTTGATTTTTAATATTGAAAAAATTCGATTTTTTTCACCAAAATATGTGAGATACGAAATAAGCGTTGTTCTGCAAAATCGTTTCCTTAAATAAAGTCTACGATTGTTTTTCCTTTTTAGATATGTGGAAGAAAGTAAATTCTTTTAATCATGTAATTTATTAAAAAGTTATACTGAAATGTATACAGAAAATCGAGCGCGAAGCGCGAGTGTCATGATGAGAATGTGTTCCTTAAGGCCGATAGAGCCTTAAGTAAATTGAATTTCCTGTTTAACTTAAATTCAAAAAGAAATAGAGTGACTTTGAGAAAATGTGTAATTCACATCATCTGTAATATAATTATAAAATTAGTTTGAGCTTCAGTATCAAATTATAAGAAATAAACTTAAATGTATGCGGAGAGCACAAGACCGAGCGCGAAGCGCGACGATCGAATTGCGCGCCCTATAGGCGCGCTCAAACTTGTGAGAGAAGCGAGCTGCGCGTGAAGCGCGCGATGGAAATGTGCCCGCGAAGCGGGCACATTTTTCTTATCGCTTCATACCAAATTTTAAAAAATTATGCGATTTTGATAAATCATGAATCATTTTTTCAGAGAAAAGATTTCCCACAATTTAAAATTTAAAAATTTTCCATGTAAATTGATCTTTTCACTTTCAAAATAGCTCTTCAATAATAATATTGCTATTCTTGAAAGCAAAATTATCTATTTTTGTCTGAGGTTTAATTTTCGTGGATCAACTACCTTAATCAATGCCAATGGAAATCGACGAGTTATTCATATTTATAATAAAAATTACTCCAGGATGCAAAATTTGTTTATCTATTCTTTAAACTCAATATAAAAATTCAATTATTGCAATATATAAATATTGCAACGTGAGATTAAATTATCTGATGTTAAGTTTACAGAAAACCATGTCAAATTGTTACTCGATTTTAATGAACCTCGTTGCTGGTGTTTCCTGAATATGAAGACCCTCGAGAAACCGGATACCAAATCGTTGGATTACTGGCTTTAATAATACTACTGTATCGTGTGTCCTTTCAGTTCCCTTTCACTCTATTTCATATGTTCGTGTCATGCCATTTCAGTCTGTATTAGATTATAAATTATTCTCTTAATTTCAATCAGTCATTTTTATTATAGACTGCTGTACAAAAGTCGCCGGGCACCTGTTTGTAGTCATTCACATAAAAGCTTCAAATTCATAAAATACTTAATAATACATTTTTTACTTAGAATAACATGGAAGGTGAAAAAATTCTGCATTCAATGACCCGAAAACGAAGTGTTTTAGACGATTATTGAAGAGGATTTGCGAAAAAGTGAAGATTTCAAAGTTTTCTTGAATTTTGAACAACTCTCGAAGCAATGAACATTTTTGATTTTTTCTCAGCTTATTATAAAGGTAAATTTACATTGACTATTATCAACGTATAAAAATTGAAAAATGGATTTTAAAAATGATGAAAATTGATAATAAGAAAAGAAATACAAGATATCATTAAAAAATACAATAAAATTATATTAAAAATTTCTTTCATAAATAAATATACAAATTTGAAGTTTTATACAACTTTTTCGTTCTGAGCTCAGATTTTGGTTGCATTCTAGGACAAATAATTGCAATTTACTTATTACATTACAGATATTCTAGGTAAATCTCATTTTAAAATGAGTCAAGAAAAGTTAAAAAATATTCATTATTTTAAGAGTTATTTAAAGTTTAAAAAAGCATTGAATTTTTTCATTTTATGGCAATATCTTTGTTGATAATGGACTAAATCATTTTTTTTAGAATCATTAAATGCAGAATTTTATTGCCTTTCAAGTTATTTTAAGGAAAAAATTAATTGTCAGGTATTTTATAAATTAGAAGCTTTTATGTGAATGACAGTCGATGTCGCAGATTTGAACGAAATAATTTTTTTTCGGTTCTTTATCAACAATAAATAGACACGTATTTTTTTGTTTGGCCAAAAAAAAATTTTTTTACAAGTATACGATTTTTCGAATTTTCTATGAAATGATATTTTCGACATAGCAAGCGCACTTTCAAGCCTGTTTATCTTGAAAACAATTGTTTCCAGGAAAATTTTTCCAAATTACGAAAATTAGGGTTTTGACTCTTCTTTACAGAAATTGTTGCGAAAAAATTATTTAAATATCTTTTAACATACAAAAGTAAAGAATTAAGCGCAAAATCGTTTTTTCCAAATTTGTCCCCTTTCGAAATTTTTTTTTTCTTTGAAGTCTGTTATGAAATATGACGATTGAATCAAAATGGCTGGATTATTGATTCGGAAGTTATGGAATTTTGAAGAGCCTCGCTCGGCCTCGCGCGCAATCCGGGCGCTTCCACACGCGATGAGCGTTTACCTTTACTTTTAGCACTAATAACTTACGCCCGGTAAAACGCTCGCCGCGTGTGGAAGCGCCCAGATTGCGCGCGAGGCCGAGCGAGGCTCTTCAAAATTCCATAACTTCCGAATCAATGATCCAGCCATTTTGATTCAATCGTCATATTTTATAACAGACTTCAAAGAATCTAAATTTACGAAAAAAAAAAATTTCGAAACGGGCCAAATTTGGAAAAAAACAATTTTGCGTTTATTTCTTTACTTTTGGTTAAACGATATTTAAACAATTTTTTTTAACCAAAGAAATATTTTCTTTGATATATGGTCAGAGAAAAAAATTGTTTCAATAAAAAAAAAAATTTTTTGATTCACAGAAAATTTCTTTAATGTAAACAAATTTAAAGAAATTTTTTCTTTGGCCGTACGTCAAAGAAATGTTTCTTCATGTAAAAGAAACTCTTATATATTCGGTTGAGAGCGAGAATTTATAAACAGAATTCAAGCAAAAATGATTTTTCACATATGTTAATGCTCATTTTTCTGGTTTGTTAATTGTTCCAAATTTGATTTGCTAATTTTGGTCAGTCAAACTAAATTTGCTATTATGAATCCTAAAAATCTGACATCAGATTCGGATTGAGTGTCGCGAAAAATCTAAATATGGCCAATTATATCATTTTCCAAACTTTTTTGCGAAATGTACCCGCCATATTGTACCCGCTATTTTGAATTTTGAAAATCTGATACCAGATTTCGAATCAGCGAACTCAAAAATCTGGTTAAAACCAATTTCTTCACGTTTTGAGAACTTTTGCCAAATTAGTCCGCCTTATTGGATCCGCCATCTATAATTTTTAAAATCTAACATCAGATTCGGATGCAGCGACCCCAAAAACTTCGGGATACCTGTATGCACAGTCAAATCTGATTATGTTACATTTTTTTTCCATGTGCCTATATATATATATATATATATATATATATATATATATATATATATATATATATATATGTCATGAAGTAAAAGTGGGACGACTTGAAATTGGTAAATAAAACGACTGACACTGGGTTAGAATTGAAGCATTAATTGAAATAGTGAAAAATCGTTTACTAAACTCAGAAAAAAGATTTGATTGAACGAAAGAAAATAATTTGTTTGAAAGGCTTGTTTTGATTTAAATAAAAGATTTTTTGAATTTCATAAAACTTGTTTGATTCAAACAAAGTATTTTTAAACTAAATAAATTTCTGCCTTAAATCAAACAAATTATATCCTTGACCATATATTAATGTATTAATTTCTTTTCTTTTTTTTGAAGAAAACTTTATTTGATATAAACAAAATTTGCTAATTCAATCAGTAGTAGGTAAGGTAAAAGCACCAATAGCCGGACGTCTATGGAAATGTCATTCAATTTTTTGTATTAATCGTTCTAAATGTCATGCGGAATCAAGAATTGCCGCGATTATTTTGATGTATGTGTCTTCCCTACTATAACAAAAAGTCCAGAGTTGTGTTAAATCTGAATAATCCATTTTAATAATTTTTTTCATTAAATAATGCTCTGGAGCCAATTGCCGGACGGGTAAAGTGAATTGATCCAATAGCCGGACAGCGCTGCACCAATACAAGGACAAGAGAATATTATAATTTGATTGATATGGATTTGATATTTCTTAAGCATAATAAACACTGGGAAATATTTACGGAAACATTTTTTAGGTCTGCGCTTATAAAAAAAAAAAAAGTATTGATAAGATTTTACAAATAGAATATATTATATTTAGAGCTTGCAGCAGTAATTGTCAATCGTTTTTGCCTTATATCCTCAATCGCATTAATAATATCCTCTTTGGTATAAAGCTTTTTAATCTTTTTTTTTGATACTTTTTCCATGATCTATAATAAAGACACCAAATACATAAAACCCAGAAAATACATATCTTAAAATGAAAATACTTTCTCAAAATATCAGATTTTCAGCAAATCCATAATTCAAACATTATTTCTTTAAAAAATTATTCATTATCAATCATACTTTATCATTATTATTGAAAATTATCATTCAAAAAGATCAAAAAGTGGAGAAATTTCACTCTGAAATTCATATTTTCATTGTTCTCAATGTAAAATCAACAAGAACACGTATTAAAATGAAAAATGAGGGTAAATGTAAATGTTATTTGCTTAACAAAGACAACGTGTCAGTTAGTTTATAGAGCAGATTTCGCTACATTTCGAACAGCCTTGTGCTTCAGTAGAGAAATTTTGTTTTCTTGGCGAAGTTTTAATTTCTAATTCAACAAATTTTTCACTTTTTTAAAGTGTACGTTTCGAGGTTTGTATACGGTACACCAAAATAGCGATAAGTGATTCGTAAATCTCTAATTTTGAGAAAAATTCATGGCTCTGTCCGGCTATTGGGTACCGTCCGGCTATTGGTGCTTTTACCTTAAACTTTTATTTATTTAGTAAACAATTATTAATTAAATAAATCAGTATAAACTAACTACTAAATTTATCAGTATAATTCGACTATCAATTAGTATACGAATATCAGTTATTAGTAGAAATGCTTATTAAAGCAATTTGTGAATGATTTTACACTATGTCAATCAGTAGTTGTCACTAATTTAGATTTAGAAAATACTATTGTACAAAATACTTAAACCAATTTTACTTTATTATTAAAAATTAAGACTTTTTTTTACTTTTAAAATAATTTACTTTGTGACTTCTATACAATTATTTTTGCTCTCTTTATATTTACCCAATTACTTTACTTAGTTGATTGGCAGGTAGTAAAAAATATAGATTCTTATATTTTCCTTTCTACCTTCATGTGTGTTTCTACTTTTCCAATATTCGACTTTATTATCTTGAATCATAAATTTACAGTGTAGTAATTGAGTGTTTCCTTTAATAGCGTGAATGGAACTCGGTCACTTTGACGAAATTTCCTGAAAATAGGCGCAGATTAAATTCACCCTTGTATTTATTCCACTCGCTCAGCAATAAGCAGCTGAATTACCTCAATTATAAAAAATATTATTAGTATATTTTACGAAGGCATTCTGTCATATATATTAGATAATAACATTTATACGGAAAAATAATTTAAGATATATATAATATATTTGTTAAAATAGTGTCTTTATAAATTTTACAGATATTTTAGTTAAATTCACCAACTTTTTGTGAATATAACAGAATTTTTAGTGAGTATTGCAAAAATGCCGGTTGAGGTAGTTCGTCCACGAAAATTAGATATCAGGCAAAAATAGATAATTTTGCTTTCAAGCATAGCAATATTATTATTTAAGGGCTAATAGAAGGCGAGTCGAGGTTTCTCGTGTCGTCTCAACCCGAGTCGCAACTCGCTCGCGCGTTAAAATACGTTCCGCACGTGATACGAACGACTTTTTTTGTTCGCTATATACCGATAGTTAGCTGAGTCGGTGTCATTTTGCGTGCGCAAAGTGGATTTTTCCGCACTAGTACTAGTACTAGTATGTGGATTTTTCTAGCAAAGTGGATTTTTCCGTACTAGTACTAGTACTGGTGCGGAAAAATCCACTTTGCGTACGCAAAACGACACCGACAACGCTAAATTTCTATGTACGGCGGGCAAAAAAGATTATTTGCCATGACAAAAATTTGAAATGCAAAAAAATAATGTATCTAAAAAATTTTATTTTTGTCGAACTCTTTTCCTTATCGCTTCACGCTAAATTTTACAAAATTATGCGATTCTAGTAAATCACGGATCAATTTTCAGGAAAAAGATTCGCTACAACTTTACAGTTTCCAGTTTTTGAAAATAAATTCTTTATTGGCTAAAATTATTTATTAGCATCACATCATTTTTTTAAATTTGATATCAAGCGATAAGAAAAAAAGTTCAGATAAAACTAAAATTTGTTAAATGCATTATTTTTTGCTTGGAAAGTAATCTCTTTTCTTTCAAATGATCCCTTCAATAATAATATTGCTATTCTTGATAGAAAAATTATCTACTCTTGACTGAGGTCTAATTTTTGCGGACGAACTACCTTAAAAATGTTTTTAGGAAAATTTTGTTTTGTAGACACAACAGACATTTTTGTGTCATTTACTGAAATATCTATAAAAGTTACAGAATTATTTATGATGCCACTGTTTATTCTGCATATCAGATTTTTTGCGTATAATTTAAAATACTTTGATTTCAAGTACTAATTTCTTATTATTTTTGCCTTTTCGAGCTCATTATGAGTTGAAACTCACCATTGTTTGATGTAATCTATATCAACAGTGAAGATAGGTGTAGATGTACGATTCGTATCTGTGCCATTCAGGCTGTCTTCGGTATCGTTCATCTCCATCCCCGCATCTGTGCCCTCCAAATGGTGGAAGCAATCTTCGAAGTTGCTCCACCTTTCTCTTCAACATCCAGTCATCTATGAAACATTCTGAAAAAAAAGATTTACTAAAAAAAAACATTTCTTAGCTAAAAATTTTGAAAAGTTGTCTTAATTATAATTATATCGTGACATGTTTCCGTACATGTTCAATGTTTTATTGACCCAGAATAATAATTTTGTAAAAGTTAATTTGGCATGGGGTCAGTTTTGATACGGATTTATTTTTTTAATTAAGTGATAGAACACATAAAAAATACAAAAGGCAAACGTTTCGGCCACAAATGGGGGCCCTCTTCAGTGCCAATTAGCTTAATAGTAACCTTTAAATATTTATTAACTAAGACATGCAACTTAATAATTATTGTATTTTTTGTTTTTTTCTTTTTTTCTTTGCTTATTGATATTAGAAAAAGATAGAGTAAACATGCGGAAAGACTTATGGGTAACTTAATTAAAAAAATAAATCCGTATCAAAACTGACCCCATGCCAAATTAACTTTTACAAAACTTAATTATAATCTTTTTGAAAAGTTAATAGTTTTTTTCTCTTTTCAGCGCGAGAAAGATTAAATGCTTAAAACTTTTAATAATTTAATTTATGATTAAATGCGGTGATAATTTTAACGTTATATTGTTGAAAAGTGTCATAAAGTGAAAAAATTCTCGAATAGGGCGGAGAAAAGATTTCAAGCAAGAAAGGAAAAAATTAAAAACTTCTTAATTCATACTTTCTGTACAAGTTTTTAATCACTTTTCATATAGTTACTACCCATAAAACATTAGAGGATGTGATTGAAAATCACTAATTGGATTTCTAGTAGTAATAAGAACTACCTAACTTCAACAAATTTTGAATATGATAAGTAGTGGACTATAGAAATATTTCTTTGATTGTTATGTAAATTTAACTGGATCATTAACATATTAAATCTATGAATCCGACCTGCTTTCTTGGAGGGGTAAATATTTTTTTCTTGATCAAACAATGATTCATAACTTGGAGAATTGTTTCCTTGCTTATATCGCATGGCATTTCAGAGTATAATTATTTTCTTGTGTTAAGGTACTTGTGACAAAAATCAGATCTCTGGAAAAATAGGTTTTCCTATGATTTTGAGACTTGAAATGATATTGAGTCGTGTCTTATGAAAGAAAAACCATTATTTTCCAGGAAGAAAATTTAAAACTTACGAAAAATAATACTTTTAATAATGTTTTTTGTAATTAAATTTTTCCTTACTGTCGCTTCTTAGCAATTTTTTAAAAATGATTGGATTTTCATAAATCATGGTTTATATTTTCCTGGAAAATATTCTCTATAACTTTACTGTTTCCAATTTTAAAAATAAGTAAAAAACACAGGCAAACAAAAAAAGTGGTCCGAATTTTACATGTGACTAGGCTACCCTTATGGATTTTGTGCCGCCAAATCTGATCCGGTCTCAGAATTTCCCCCTAGCCTAGGGAAAAAGTGTGAAATCTTGGAAGTTTCAGGCTCCGTTAAAGTGATATTTATCCACGGGAAAGTTAATAAAACAGTGTGGTTTCTACGTATTTCAAGTCGTTAAGTTCGAATCCGACATTAGAGTTTTTCTACACTACCTCAGAATTCCCCTAGCCTAGAGGAAACAGTGTATAATTTTCTGAGGTATTGTAGAAAAATCCTAATGTCGGATTCGAACTTAACGACTCGAAATACGTTTTATTAACTTTCCCGTAGATGAATATCACTTTAACGGAGCCTGAAACTTCCAAGATTTGACACTTTTTCCCTAGGCTAGGGAAATTTTGCGGTACTATAGAAAAATTCTAATATCAGATATGAAGTCAGCAACTCAAAATACGGAAAAATATCAGCTTTTTCGTGTAAAAATAAAACCTCCGTGAAACCTTAAGTTTTGCTTAGTTATATGTAAACATTTTCCCCTAGGCTAGTGGAATTCTGAGGTACTGTAGACAAATTCTGATGTCGGATTCAAACTTAGCAACTCGAAATACGTTTTATTAACTTTCCCGTGGATAAATATCACTTTAACGGAGCCTGAAACTTCCAAGATTTCACACCTTTTCCCTAGGCTAGGGGAATTCTGAGACCGGATTTGGATCCAGCGGCTCAAAGTCCATGAGGATAAGCTAGTCACATGTAAAGTTCAGACCACTTTTTTGTGAGCCTGTGAAATCTTAAAATATTGTTATTTAAAAAAATGTTTCTATTAAAGAAATTTTTTAATGATTTCAGTCGCTGGAAACTTTACACACAAAATTAAAAACAGTAGAGTTGTAGAGAATATTTTGCACGAAAAAATAAGCCATTATTTATGAATATCCAATAATTTTCGAAAAGTTAGTAAAAAGCGACAGTAAGGAAAAATTCTATTAGAAAAAACATCATTAAAAGTATTGTTTTTCGTAAGTTTTAAATTTTAAAAATAATGTTTTTTCTTTCATAAGACACGACTCATAATATAATTTCAAGTCTTAAAATTATGGAAAAACTTTTTTTTCCCGAGACCTGATTTTTGGCACGACAATTACCATAAAGATATATTTTTCTAGGATACACGGCATATTTAAAATAACCATTTCCTGCAGTCCAAGGAAACATTTTTTTCGTGTAAGATTATGAATCAATACTATGAAAAAAGTACCTATTTTACATTTAAACGAAGCTAATAATAATTAATAAGCTTGAAAATCTTAAGGTATCGGCTAATCAGATAAGACAATGAGGTTGCGTGGAAATTGGAAAAAACGATAAAATGAAGGAATACGTCAAGTCCTTCGATAACAGTTAAGAAATCGCGATAAAAATGCATGATGGCTTACAGCTTTAAGTAGCGAGGATCGCAGTTAACCTTGAGAACGATCATGTTGGTAATAATGAAGCTGGTTGCATGAAGGGCGAGAAATCGGTAAATTTACATAAGGGGTTAACACTGTTATGGTAACTACAATACTGACATTAACCTGATACCCTTCTAGAGTCGCCTCTTAAAAAAAAGTTTTGAATTTTTAATATCAAAATTATGAATTGAAAACAATAGTAACTTTTTAGAATTGAAATGTTTAAATTTATTAATTTTTTATAATCATGCTATTTTGATAAATTACAAATCACTTTTTCAAGAAAAAGATTCCCTACAACTTCACCACTTCTGATTTTTAAAAATAAATCCTTTAATAGCTGAAACCATTAAAAAAACGTTTTCCAAAACGACATTTTTATAAACAAATTGCTGAATTTGATAATAATTTATTCATTTTCGAAAATTGGAAATGGTTAAGTTGTAGGTAATCTTTTTCTTGAAAAAGTGATTTTAATTTATTAAAATCACATAATTTTTTAAAATTTGGTAAGAATTGATAAGAAAAAAAGTTGGGGCAAAAATAAAATTTATTAATAAAATTATTTTTCTGTATTTCAAATGTTTTTCATGGAAATTAATCTTTTATCTTCCAAAATAGCCCTTTGATAATAATATTGCTAATCGGATTATTCCGGATTAAAATGTTGACGATTAATACTTTATAGAGGAAATTGAATTAACAGCAACTTTTGGAGTCGTCTCTTATCATTAAGTAGAATCAGACTGATTTTAGTTTCTATCATTCTTAATAGAATTAAAATGTCTTCACTCACTCAAATTAAACAAGATTAAAATGAGATGCAATTCGTTCTACAAAAAAAGGAATTAAAACGCTTTATATAAAAAATATCGACGAATTTAGAACCAGTTGAATTCCTAACCTATCCCGTTCTTAGCAATTTTCGTCTGCATTTTAATTTAGTTTGATTGGAAGTTGTTTACCGGGCGAAATTCGGTTTTTTAACTTAAAGGATTAAATAGCTGAAGTTCAATTTATAGTTATATGTACAGTTATAGTAAGGATTGTTCCTTAGTACAATATACTAAAATCAAAAAAGCTTCATAAGACTTTTTACTATAAGTTATCGCAACACAGAAAAAAACAGATCAGAAGTATATAAACAATTGCTAAAGGATTTTTTTCAAAGTTTAAAAAATTTTTAGTTTTTCATAAGTAATCTATTCGAAAAAAGTGTTAATTTCCAATTTTATTCTTTATAACAAAAAATCCCATTGTGTAATTTCGTGTGTATGTTCAGGTAAAATTGATGTATTTTTAAAATATTCAAACCCTCCATTTACACTTATGTGTTATTTTTCAATTTTCCTCTATACCAAAGAAATCTTAATGTGGGATTTTCTTGTGCAAATTTAAATTTAATTAATGTATTTTTAAATACTGAAATCCTCCATTTACACATGTATCCAAATTTTTATGCATAAAATGTTACGTCTATTAAAAAGTTTTTTCAAAGTACTCTTCCTCCAAAGTTGTAAAATCTTTTATAAGTATTTTTAATTTCTTGCTTCACATCAAATAAAAGACTTAATATCGATACCCACGTTCTAATATGTCGTACGTATCCCACATTTGGAAAATTTTTCAGGAAACGATAAAAACGTCTTGCTAGCACAAATAAATAAATGTAAACAAATTTTTGCTTTATATGTTCATAAAAATGCATAAATAATAATAATTAAAGCAAAAAAAAATTATTTAAATAAATTTTATGATGTTTATGTGGGTTACGCAAGAAGAAAAAATTAAAATGTATTTTAGAAAAGAAATTGATTTAATCATTTTATAATTAAATATTGTTTCATCCCATACATAACATTTTTCTCTCTTATTTTGTATTGTTTAATTCATAATTATTATAATATAACATTATTGATACATTTTATTTTTACTATCTTTAATATTGCTTAAAACATTTTTACATTCTCATCATGGATGAGAAGGTATTGGTTTTATGTGAAAAATGACTCGAAATTTTCATCAAATCTTTACGTTTTGAGACCCCCTGAGTCAGAAAAAATGGTTTTTACGAAAGTGTCTGTCTGTCTGTCTGTCTGTCTGTAGTAGGTCGTGTGCGGCATAACTCTCGATAGAATTATCAGATTGAATTGAGCTTTGGTACACTTTATCGGAGCCGAAAAAGTAAGGACAAGTTCGTTAACCAGCCGCATCCAATCAAAATTGAGGGATGGAGCACTACTTTTGTGTTTCTGAAAATAATTTTTTGAAAAAATCAAAAATTCCAATCCTGGTTTTTGATAGTGCTCATAAATCTCTACAAATTATCCTTATAACATTTTTTGATTAAATCAAAATTAGAAATGTTACAGCATATTCAAATTCGAAAAAAGTCAATATCAAAATTCCATTTTCCAGTTAAATTATACGAGATACGAAAAAACGTTTTGAAACAATATTATTAAATAAATAAAGACCTACAAATTTGAATTGTAACATTTTTTCATAAGATGCATATTTTTCTTTTTAATTAAAAAAAACTATTGAAAATCCAAAATTCAATTTTTTAGCAATAATATTTGAAACACGAAAAAAATGTGAGAATACAAAGTTGTTCGTTTTAAAAAGATCTACAAATTTTATCTGGCGCAGTTTCTGAAAACACATATATTTTTCGTTTCAATTCCAAAAAATACGATAAAAATGAAAAAATTCCATTTTTTAGACAAAATATGTGAAATACAAAAAAAACATTTAAATGGAAAATTGTTTGCCTAAATGAGGTCTACAAATTCTGATAAAGAAATTTCGGGACAGGATGTATATTTTATGTTTTGATTTTTAACATTGAAAAAATTCGATTTTTTTCACCAAAATATGTGAGATACGAAATAAGCGTTGTTCTGCAAAATCGTTTCCTTAAATAAAGTCTACGATTGTTTTTCCTTTTTATATATGTGGAAGAAAGTAAATTCTTTTAATCATGTAATTTATTAAAAAGTTATACTGAAATGTATACAGAAAATCGAGCGCGAAGCGCGAGTGTCATGATGAGAATGTGTTCCTTAAGGCCGATAGAGCCTTAAGTAAATTGAATTTCCTGTTTCACTTAAATTCAAAAAGAAATTCAGTGACTTTGAGAAAATGTGTAATTCACACCATCTGTAATATTATTATAAAATTGGTTTGAGCTTCAGTATCAAAATATAAGAAATAAACTTAAATGTATGCGAAGAGCACAAGACCGAGCGCGAAGCGCGAGGTCCAGAAAGAACGGAGCGCGAAGCGCGACGATCGAATGGCGCGCCCTAGGCGCGCTCAAACTTGCGAGCGAAGCGAGCTGCGCGCGATGAGAATGTGCCCGCAAAGCGGGCAGATTTTTTTTTTTTACTTCAGGTACATTTTCTTGCTGAGATTGTTGAAAATTTCTTGTCCTCTTTCGTCTGGTGTTATCACAATTTTTTTTATAATTAATATCATTATCTTCAGGTTTTATAAATCTATTATTAGTACGCAGTACTTTGCTATTAACACCAAGATTAACTTGATTATAGCTTTTCGTTTCTTACTCTTAGTCTTTTCAGTTACCTTAACTATATTTTTACTCTCGGCTTCGAAATTTTTTATTGATGGAGATTGGTCAGAAGCAGAGTCAGTATCATCAATATATTTTATATTATCATAGAAGCAGTGTGTATCTCTCAGCAACACTTTTTTTAATGCCTGTAATTGTTGCCATTTACTTTTAGTTATTTTTAATCGATCTACAAACAAAGGTTTCAGCGGATGCTCTAGATTTAATTGGAGTTGTAAAAATATTATTTGTAATTAACTTCTTACTCATTTTATTAAATAATTTCTTAAAATAAACTTAAGACTAATCACAAAATAAAAATTGACTGTCACATCGCTAGCGCTGACTTAACCAATGGATGTGGGATACGACATATTAGAATTCGTGAAAATCGGCATGTGGGATACGACATATTAGAATATTTATTTTAAAATATTAAATAAACAATTTGACTCCCAAGATTTTAATACAAGCTGTAAAACATTATTATTAATCCATTTTTCAAAAAAAGTCAATTTCTCAAATTTTGTGGGATACGACATATTAGAACGTGGGTATCGATATGCAAATTTACTTGTGTTTGTTAGCAACTTATTTTTATATTTTTTAGTTTTAAAATAAATGACTCATGAGAACTCCGACGTATGTTAATATTAATATGTTAATATATTTAATATTTTTACTGCAAAAATATTTCGTCTAATAGGAATAATTATCATTGCACATTGCTATTTCCTAATTTTCTAATATTCTTCGAAATTATTATTCAAACTCATTTAAAAAGATTATTTAATAAAAATTTGGAATATACCTTACCTTCCCGTGCAGAAATTGCCCAATTTGTTTCCAAGTTCCGATCCGGGCCCGATCGGATTTTCCACATGTTTCATTATTTTTTATATCGTATATTCAATTTTCCAAAGTAAATTTTTTAGAAAGGAAATGATTAATAATGAAATATATTTTTAGATTCAGAAGTATCGAATAGTTCTACAGACTATGAAAATGGGTTTTAAAATTATACTGTTTTTATACTTTTAATTATACTGCTGCATCACCAATCTGAATTAATGAAATAAATTTTTTTGAACCAACTATTTATTGTTATTAAACGAAAAGCTTTTAAATTTTACTATTTTTAAAAATACAAAATTAGAAGGGGCCATATCTGGACCAGATCGGGCCCCCATTTTACAAGCCCAGATCTGGGCCCGATCGGGTAGGGCGTTTCATTGCTGGTCTGGCGCTAGACAGATTACCCTATCGGGGCCCGATCGGCGCCCCACCAAAATTTCTGCACGGGTTATACTATTCTTAACAAAATGGGTTTTTTGACCGAAAAACTGACTTTCTATCAAGTTTTCTATTCTAAAGTCGATTGCTCAGAATATAAAGAGGTTTGCAGTATTCTGTCTAGAATTTAAAAGAAAACCAGATTTTTTAAAAGGTACTTCATGTATTGATAAATGGAAAATATAATCTGGTAATCGCTGAATAAATAAAAAATTTGTAGAATTGGTTATTGTAGGTTCCAGCTAATGGTCAAAAGCTTTTCATCATATGCATTCTATCATTCTCACATTTTCACACAGATATTGATAACTTTTTTCCGATACAGGCTGTAGACTTCAAAGTGCATTGAATCTATCATATAGTTGGGCAAAATGCGAATTGACATGCAGAATGAAAGATAATGAACGCGAAATCGATTTCGGATGTTAAAACTATATTTCACGTTTCATATGTATAGTGTATCTTAGTTGATTTTAATAATGGATCGTTCAGTGGATCCTTTATTCTTTTCGCTTTATGAAATTTGCAAATGGCAAACATATTTTGTCAAATACTAATTTGAAACACGAAAAATGATTTCTCTTAACGTGAGTTTGCAGTTCCAATAAATTGCGATCCATTTTATAGATAAAAAATTTTTCTGCAATTTGATCTTCTCAATTCTTGGAAAAGAAAGTAATTACATAATATATTTATTTGTTCATAAAAAAATATTGGTGAATTATTTTAAATATGTGCAATCATAAAATACTGTAACTGCTTTAAAAATGTTCGAAAATCAATGCAAAATAAAGTTTACTTGAAATCAATATCTATTTCCAAATAAACCATGTTTAAAAATTTAATATTTTTTTCATGAACTTAAAATTTTTATTATCGAAAGTATAAATAAATCTGGAAAAGTTTCTTTATGACTTTAAGACTTGAAATGATATTATAAGTCGTGTCTTATGAAAGGAAAAACATTATTTTTATGAAAAAAATTTAAAACTCACGAAAACTAATACTTTTAATAATGTTTTTTGTGATAAAATTTCATAAATCATGGCTTATTTTTTCGGGGAAAATATTCTCTATATAACTCTTCTGCTTTTAATTTTGAGAGTAAAGTTTACAGCGGCTGAAATTGTTGAAAGAATTTCTTAATAAAAACATTTTTTTACTTAATAACTATATTTGAGGATTTTTTACTTATTTTTCAAATTGGCAACAGTAAACTCGGTAGAGAATATTTTCCTCCAAAAAATAAGCAATGATTTATGAAAATCCAGTCATTTTTAAAAAATTAATAAGAAGGGATAATAAGGAAGAATTTTATTACAAAAACGTTATTAAAAGTATTATTTTTCGTAAAAATAATGTTTTTCCTTTTATAGGACACAGCTGATAATATCATTTCAATTCTTGAAATTACAGAAAAAAAATTTTTCCCAGGGACTTGATTTTTGGCACCACTGACACAATGCGTTACTTTTGATCGCTAACGTGTTAAACATTGACAAATATTAATCTGAATAATATATTCAGCATTATCATAAATATATTATTAATGTTTTCGAATAAAATGTGAATCGTCAAGTAAACCTAAATTCACTTCAGGACTGAATTCTATGAATCAGTTTCAATCAAACAACATTATTCACCCGAAAATGTGAAGAGACGAAAAACGATTCAAGTTTCATTGAAATACCTGCTGTTTTGTTAATTCGTTCCATACTCTCGGAAATTCCGACAACATGCACTGATTACTGGTAGATGACACTCCCTTTTGTCAGACTTTGTCAGCTATGTTCAATGTTCTTTCCCAAGGGAGATACCGCTCTATTTTATGTACGATTCTATCGGCATTTTTTCTACTTTTAGAGGAAATTGATTCGTATATCTTGTCGTCTTTTATAAGATTCATTTCAGAAATCGAATCAAGGTAATAGTGAGTTAAAGAATACAATTATAATATTTGTTATGATCAATAATTAATCCAAATTAAAATAAGAATAAAATCAATCTAAAAGCTTACATTGATAATGATTCGCTATTTAGTAAAAAAAATTCAGCGCTAAAAATAGTGATATCGACTTTTTCAATGATGGGGTTCAGTATGCACTTAATTTCATATTGAAAATGACGATTTTAATTTAATCAGATCACTTGAATCAATAATATTCATATATATCATTCAGAAAACAATATATAAATATTTATATATTGTTGTTATATAAAAAACTAAATTTTTGGTTAGGCTAATAAAGTATTTGGTCTGTTCGAACAAATTATTTAATTAACTTAACAAAATTTTTTGGTTAGTAAAATTTGGTTTACACTATTAGAAATTTCTTTATTAAACTTCCATTACATGAAATGGAAGTTTTTTTCATTGACGTGAAATTTAAGGGGGGAGATACCTCTAGAACTTTCAAAAAATCAAAAATTTTTTTTTGCTCAAATCGATTGAAAAACTATTCAAAAATATAATTCCAAAGTTCTATTGGTCTACTCCAAATATTTCGGTACATATTTTTTCATGTACAAAAACTTTGAGGCTCGTTTTCTCGAAACTAACTTTTTTTATCCGGCCGTCAAGATTGCGAGCAAACTATTCAACCGATTTACTTGAATGAAACGGTATTTTATAGATAATTCTATATTCAAGTGCGTGGTAGGGCGCTTTTTCGAGAAAAATAGTATTTGTACAGTTGTTTAACTATTTTCACGTCAAAAAACACGGGTAAAAATGGCACTTTTTGACGAAACGCATGAAAATATACCCAATTTTTCGAAATTCTCAAAACCCCCCTGCTATGCACTCGATAAAAGCTTCCCGATTTATAAAAAATTTTCTTTTATCGTTTCAGATGAAAAACCTAGCCAGGAAGTTGACGGCCGCAAAAAATGTTAGCAGCGACGCTATAGACGGGATCCGTCATATTTCCGCCATTTTGTATTTTTCTATCATGAAAAAATTGTTTTTTTGAAGTTAAATAATGCCTTCTAATATATGCAAAAAATCCGGACTTGCTTCTTTTTCATTCTCCCAGAATAAAATTGAAAAAACTGCTTTTTTTAAGGGTTCTAGAGGTATCTTTCCCCTTAAAAAATACAAACTTTTATTTGAATTTTAATAGATATGTGTATATATTTTGATAATTTTTATTAATTGTCATATATTTTTATTGAAAAGTTATTAAATTTAATATGAATCTATATTAATTTTTCATAATATACAAATCTATTAATTTTAATTTACCACTTAAAAAAAATTTAATAAAATTACTGTGTTTTTGATTGAAACGTCTCTTTTCACAATTTATTTAAAAGAGCATTATTTTTTCCTATAATAAATCTTTTCAGAAAAGAATCGTGATATTTGATATTCATCATAATGATTTTTCTTATTATTTTATTAATGACCGGAATGGTGGAATCAGATTTCGATCTTATGATACGAATAATTCAACTTTTCACCCTGATTTCCACACTTTAAAATATAAAATACTAAATTTAGGTATAATTTTGCGATTTATTGAAACAATAAGTCTCTCACTGTCAGTGTAGAAATATAAACGAAAATTTTTCGTCTAGATAACATACACTCGTAATTTATCTTTTTACTGAATAATTTTACGTCATACTAATTGCAAATAATTACTATTCAATCAAACTAGTCACGTGTCGACTTAGCTTTTCGATTTCCGTGTTAGTTTAAATACGGTACCACCCTAGAAGTTAATTATTAAACCTCCGCAGAGTAAACTCGAAGCGGTAACTGAATTTGATCTTCTCCAAGAAATTCTCGTCGATTCTGATCCCCTTTTCCCTTCATTACTACTTTTTCTTCCTAAATAACGCAAACCTTGTACAACTGCATAGTTCCGTTATATAGTCGGCTTCCATAATTGAAAATAATTCGATGTTCATCCAGGAAAGTACTTTTTATTTATTTTCACAGTCGAAGATGCAGGCGTTTCAACACCTTGATCGAATTTTCGATCTAGAGCCTAGATTCAAAAATAAAAGTCTGTTTGCTTTAAATTTCCTAACGTGGAGAAAAAAATTTGTATTTGAGGCATATTATGGAGATAAGACATATATTTGTAAAAAAGGGTTTTATACGACCAATCAATTTCGCATACATACGATGATAAACTGTCATTGCAGTAAATTATTTGCTCACGAAAATTTATTAGTTAGGTTCAAGGATCTTAAATTTATGTACTTTTTCTTTATACAAATTTAAAAATTGTTAATTTGTATTATTTTCAACGGAATATTTTTACTTTTTATTGTTTTAAAACCCAAATCGTTCTAATTTTTGGATTATTACTTATTTTTTATCCTTTCATTCATTAAATAAAGATAAAAGATTTAAAAAATGTTAAAATAAAGAAATATTAAGTTACAAAAAAAGAATTCAACGAATATTATTATTGTTTTATATTAGTTTTTTATAGTTATTAGTTATTAGTTATTAGTTATTAGTTTTATAGTTATTAGTTTATTAGTTTTTTATAGTTTTTTATTAAAACATTTTATTATTTTCTAGGCTTTCTTCAAACTATCCAATTTTTCAAATTAAAGGATTCACTAGTATTTATTTTTTTGATTTCAAGAAATACACTCATAATATTGAAATTATAGCTGATGGGGTACTTTTTATACTAAAAAGTATTCCAAACAATACAAAGCCTTTGGGATCTACAATGTTTTAATTTTTGAAAAAATATATGATTAAAAGAATTCAATTTTTGAAAAATTTGCAAAAACTTAAAAAGTTTGGCACATATAATTTTAAAACATTAAAAATATTAAAGTTCTAAAATTATAACATTAGGAGATTTAAAATTTGATTTATTAAAGTACATATGATTTTCCCTTATATTACTCAGAACTTGTTTTAGCAATTCCAGGTTTTAATGTGAAACGCTAAGTTATTTCCAGATTTTCAAGGCAAACAAAGTTCGAGGTCAATTTCTGGGTTTTGAAGTCCTGAAAGGTCGTTAGATATTCATCCTAATTTATAATTTTTAGTAAAACATTTTAAAACGTTAACTTAACCATAAATTGTTATCAACCTAAAAACTTTTCTGTTTTATAAAATTCTGCTAAATTTGCAACTAAACCACAGTTGAAACAAATCCCTTTTATATTGGAAAAAGATTTTACTTTTTATGTTCTTAAACTAAAGCTCAAACAGGCTTTATACAGTTGCTTGAAGCTTTAGAATGCTGCTTTATGTATCCAGTCGCGGTTTACGCGGTTACCCCTAATGCTTTCAAGTTGAAAGGTTTAGTTTTTAAATTCTGAACGATCATTGAAATACGAAACTCTTTCATAAAATATTAACCAATATTTTCGATCTATATGTTAACGCAAACGAATTTTTTCCACTTCAAGTTTCTTGCAAGTAGACCTACATATGAAAACAATTATAAAAATATATGCACACTTTTCAGATATTAACTAAAAGATTCTGGTCGTATGTAGTTAAATTATAAAACAATTTTCACCATGACCTAGATTTTAGAATCAAAAATAAGTTGAATATTTTCAACTCCATTATCTAATGAGCTCTAAATAAAAAGGATTTTGGTGAAATAATATTTATACGGCAAAAGAAATTTTTATTGTGGAGTATATTTTTAAAAAGTACGAATACAGATAATTCCCAATTCACAGAAGTCACAAAAATTATGCATTGGAAACATAGATTCATGTTTAATAAATTATGATTTTTGAAAGCTTTGGGACCTGAATTGTACAGGATTATTTCTCTCTATCGATCAATAATAAGTAGATGTGAGTGCTAATTAGTAGTGAACAAACATTTGTCAACAGTGATCGATTATTTTTTATTGGCATAGTAGGATGAGTCAAGGACACGCATGGGAATGAAAGGTTCAGTTAATAAATAATTCACACCTTTAAAAAATGACCTAAATCGGAAAAGTCATCTCTTTATTTTCTTTTTCTTTCAATAGATCTGAAGAAATTATTATTTACTTTAAAGAATATTTTGTAAATGTAAATGAATATTCGTTTAATGCAAAAACGTATTTGTGCTGTGCGATGATAAAATATATAAATAGAAAAGGGTGCATGTACATAAAAGTAGGTTTTTTATTTTCCCTCATAAACTGGTTTGCATGTCAAATTGAAAACGTTTATATTTCTTTCAGCTACATTTTCTTCCGTTCAAAGAATAAGAATTAATTTCTGTCAGTAGAATTGTCATTTCTAACGACGATCGATTTCCTTGAAATAGAGACATTACTTTTGCAACAATTAACATTTCTTTCGCTAGAAGAGATGTTTATTAATTATAAAAACGCATTCATTCGGAGAAAAAAATCGCATCTTCTGATCAAAGAAATATGTTTTCTTAAATCATAAATAATTTTTGTACAATAGTAAAAAGTTATATCTTTTCATCATAAACACACAACAAATATTTATTAACAAATTCATTTAAACATAAAAACAATAAGTATTTATTTTGGATAGGCAGGAAGAAATAAAAAACATTTCCAATCCTCGTGCACGCAGAAAAAATTTTAGTTGCTTGAACAAAATCGATTTGTTTCCTACATTTAGTTAATTTCAAATAATATTTTGGTTGGATGAACTAAATTTTTGTTCATTTGACCAAACTCATTTGCTCAAATGAACCAAACCTTCTAATTTAACAGTTTTCTTACAAAATATTTTATTGATCTTACAAAACTTTTTGGTTGCATTAATAAAATAAACTTTTTTTCTTAGATCAAAAAAATTGTTTCAAACACATGTTTGGTAAGATTAAGAAAAACATTTGGTAGAATCAACCAAACATTTTTAATCGAAAAATTGTCTTCTGTCAGCTAAACATTTTGTTGTGTGTATGATAACAAAATGCCAGGGTTAAATCAACCAAAACTTTTTGTGAATGTGCTTTTTGTCTCATCTTCGTCAAGAAAGTCGGTCAAGATTGGTGGACACAATTATTTTTATGAACTTTCAGCAGTGAACATGATTGGGAAAGGCATCTCATCAAACCTAATCGTTGTTTCCAAAACGTATTATTAAAAGCGTGAAGGACTCCTTAAGGGGGGAAATCCATGTAAAAATTTCAAAAAATCAATTTTTTTTTCTATAATCTGAAAAACTGCTCAGTTTTTTAAAGACTCAGAAGAACTATTGCATGGACCTGGGATTGTAGATTAATCGGTAAGTAACTAAAACTGGTCGTTATACTGTATTAAAACTTTAAACGCGATTATCTCGAAACTGTATTTTTAAAAACTGCTCGTGTTGTAACTCAAACAGTTATTGACGGATTTGTCTGAAATTTTGAGAGGCTTTTCTCTACATTATTATCGGAAGGATAAACTTAAAATTTCAGATATTTCGCGTTATTAAAATACTTTTTGGGGGTCAAAAATGTCGCAAAAATAGCCTAAAATTCTAACTTATTTTTCAAAGGCTTATTTTATATTGAATTTTATGTTTTTTTTTTAGTGTTATAGGTTTATCCTTCCCGTTAATATGTTATAAAAAAAAGATTATCCTGAGCCGCCATTTTGGAAGGAAAAAAATTTTATCACCTTCAAAAACATTTTTAAAATATGACTGATTTTAAGGCGTTTACATGGACTTTCCCCCTTAAAGCAGGAACTTTATTAAAGCTTTTTCTAATTTTTGAGATAAGACTCTTAAGTATTTCAGCCTTTCTTAGATTATAAATTCGATCTTGGTACAGTGTTATGGAGTAGTGTTATTCGTCTCCTAAAGCGGAAGGCAAACTTTGAGTAAACCAGACTTGAAACTTTGAGCTTCACTTTGAGTTATTATCAACCTAGAGAGGTTAGCGGATGTCCGCTAAACATTTACCCAGGTAATCTTCTAATTTGTATAATAGAAAAAAATTAATTAATTCAACATTTTACATTACGTTGACCAAAATATTAACTTATTAATGAAGTCACTGGTCCACACTAAAAATCAAACTCATCAATCTATTAGTAGCATTGAAAAGTGGCAAAAATAAAAAATGTGATTGCAGCTCCGTAGATTTGCATTGCATGTCAATTGAAAAGTCTCAAATGAAAGTTTCCGCTATTAATATACGTATTCGAATATTAATGTTCGTACAGACTTCGGAGAAGAAACTTTTAATTACTTTGTTATATCAAAATGCCTTCCTTTTGACAAATGACTTAATTTCAGTTTTAAAACTTTGTTTTTGTAACATAAGTCATACTTAAGTTAAGAGGCGAATACAATGGATTTTTCAACTATTTAAAATGTTGCAAAAAGGCTCCTGATTTTTCAAAACATTTTTCAGGACATAAAACATATTCAAGTCAGGAGAATTTCGTTTTTGGCCAAAAATGATTTGTCTGTTTATTAGATTTTCTCAAAAATTAAATATTTGGCGATAAAACACGATAAGTACCTTTCAATTTAAAAATACTTTATTCTAGTCCTGTCAAAATTTTGAAAAAATGATAAATAAAAGAAAATCATCATATGGATTTTCCTCACAGATTCTTATAACTCGAATCAAAATTGGAGTTGAGAAATTAATTAATAACCTTCTAGCATCGATATTTTATGTACTTGAAAAACACACTGACCTTCTCATTAATGTGCAGTACTGAAATAAAAATGCTGAGTCAATATAGGACTAAAAGTTATTTCAATAATACAAGAAAAAGAGTCTAAAAGTAAAATAAAATTAAAAAGATAATATACTTTAAAATTAACTAAATTTGTTTTTTCTGACACAGAATTTTTAATCCTATATATTATCTCGTTCGATCACTTAATCATAGCAACTAAATAAATTAATAAACAGTAAACTTTGGCTATCATAAAAAGTAGTTTTTTTAATTTTTTATAAATCTACCCGATTAGGTGATTTATATTGTTGAGAAAAATATATTTCCGTGTCATGCAGTCTGAACTTGTGCAAGGAGCTCATGACGTGATAATATGTACACATGCACAATACACGTGTGTTTGAAAAGTATAAACGAATCCATAGTTATCGATCGCTACGTAAAAGGTACGAAGAAGGACGAGTAACAAGATTTTTTATTTTTCTTCTTTACAGTTTGACAGAACCACTGTGTATACTAGTGTTGAGCCTGTAAAAGTTCCGGGCAATTTACTTGGAGTTTCTACCGTAATTTACCATGTATTTTACATAAAAAACCTCCAAATATAGTAGAGAAGTAGGTTCTTTACATAAATTACTGTAATTTATATAATTTAATTTACATGTATTTCACGTAAAAAACCTCGAGTGACAAGTCACTTCTCAATACTGCTCTATACTGATAGGAGCGTAGGCTTCGCAAAAAAACCTTGAATAATAAAATAATTTT
Organism: Diplolepis rosae; assembly: GCA_030998225.1. Lineage (NCBI taxonomy): Eukaryota > Metazoa > Arthropoda > Insecta > Hymenoptera > Diplolepididae > Diplolepis > Diplolepis rosae. Next base: position 1,391,190 of record JAPYXD010000754.1, on the reverse strand, counting down.
TTTTTAAAAGTATAATCCCACTTGTATTATTCTCATTTTTTCTAAAAATTTAATTAAGGTAGTTTTGCTGACGAAACAGGTCTCGAAAACAAAATTTTCTATGATTTCAAAAGTTGGAATGACATTATTAGTTGAAGAACTGGTAGTGTCACCCTCCATATTAATATTATAAAAGATGCTGGTTTGCGATCAATGAGGGTCAAATATAAAGAAGAAAACTCTTTATGATGTCAAAATTGTTGCGACGTTTCGTTGGCTATGGGTTTGCCAACGTCATCAGGCTTTATTAAATTAAAAAAAACACCAAATAGTGAAATTGTCACACACAAGAAAAATAAAAATTAAATTAACCTAATATCAAGAACATACACAAAATTATTAAATTTTACCTTTATAAAAGAAGGTTAACTCATGATGAGTAATGTCGAGAATATAAAATTATAATAAAAGTCATGATTTTACTTGATAAAATGACGTCATGTCATGGAGTCGACGACACAGTGTTCCACAAAAAATTTCTAAACAAGAAGTAATTGATACAATTAAAAATGTAGAATCTTCATTGTTATCCTTAGACATCAATAGTGATCTCAAGAATGAAATAAGAGAAAAAGTAACAATAGTACATTGTGCAACTAGGGAAAAAAAAATTTATTTTGCGAGTGTGAAGTTTGATGCCCGAGCAAAGCGAGGGTAACAACCACACGAGTAAAATAAATGTTTTTCCCGTACACTTCTACTAGCGGGCCATAAAGTGGACTTTATTGCCCCGTGCGGGGCAAACAAATCCACTTTATAGCCCGCTAGTAGAAAAATAATATTATGCACAATTTCAATAAAGACACTCATATTTCCATGGAAGACAGAAATTTCGCCAACAAGTTAAAAGTTACTAAACAATTTCTAAAAAACAATCCTGATATTTTTTTTACTAATGCTGACAAAGGTAACCTTACTGTTTGTCTAAAAAAATCGACTTATAATACAAAAATGACTGACCTTCTCTCAAATACTTCCACCTACATCCCAATAACAAGAAATCCTTTGAAAAAATTACAAAGCAGTACTTCTAACATTTTAAAGAGACTTAATGATAATGAATTTTTAAAATATAAATTCCACAATAATCAACTTACTCTAACAAACACTGTATTAGATAAGTGCTATGGCTTACCTAAAATCCACAAACAAGATACACCTCTTCGTCCCATAATTTCTTTGATCAGTAGTCCCACGCATTTTTTAGCAAAAATACTATATGATGAATTAAAAGACAGTATCAAAGTCCCAAAATCACATTTAAATGACAGTTTAGATCTTAAAAGAAAATTGGAAAATCTCGTTGTAGATGATAATCATGTTCTGCTTTCACTAGATGTCAGTTCATTATTTACAAATGTATCCTGTGATTTGGTCCTAAAGAGTTTAGACCGAAGATGTCAGCTTATTCATAATAACTGTAGAATTCCATTTGATGAAATTATAAATTGTACTAAATTTCTTTTCGAAAACACATATTTTACCTTTAATAATAATATTTATTTGCAAATTTTTGGCACTCCAATGGGTTCACCAATTTCACCTCTATTCGCAGACATTGTCATGGATGATTTGGAAAATGATTGCCTACGAATTTTAAAAGACAAACATAATTGCTCTTCTTTATTTTATTACAGATTTGTAGATGACACTATTCTATGTGTACAAAAGAAATTTATTGACTTGGTTTTAAACATTTTTAAGTCACAAGATAAGAACTTACAATTCTCCTTTCAGGTTCAACAAAACAATCAAATTAACTTTCTGGACTTGTCATTAATTATAAAAGATAATAAAATTATTTCTAATTGGTTTCAAAAACCTACCTCATCAAATAGAACAATTAATTACTTTTCCAATCATCCAATTTGTCAGAAAAAAAATATTGTTTATAACTTAGTTCACCGAGCGATATCTTTATCTCACAAAACGTTTCATAACGCCAATTTAAAGATTGTTAAACAAATATTATTAAACAATGATTATCCAAATAGCTTCATCGATAAAAATATAAAAATCCGTATGAATAAAATTAAATACAGCTCTCCAAATTCTCTAAATAAAAAAAACCGTTCAGACTTATACAGACATCAACCAAAGGTATGTTTGCCATACAACGTAACAAACTTCACTAAATTGTCTAATATTTTTAAAAAATACAATATTTCAACTATTCCAGTCGTCAACAAAACTTTGAAATCAATAATAAAATTAGGTAAAGACTCCACAAACAAATGGGAACAAACTAATATTGTATATACAAATTTAATTGTAAAAATTGCACTGCGACTTATATTGGTGAATCTAAGAAAGCATTAAGAGTTCGTATTAATGAACACAAAAATAAAAAAAACAGTGAATCCGTAGTCTGTGAACATCAATTGGAATTCAACCATGAATTTGATTGGGAAAGTACCAAGATTGTTGATTATGTCTCTTACTATCGAAAAAGATTAACATCAGAGATGATCCATATAAAATTTAATAAATTTAGTATAAATAAAAAAGAAGACATATTTCCTTTGAATAGAATTTATTTTTCATTACTTAATAGATTAAATTCATGATAGCTTTCCAGCTGATGTCTGTTTACATTTCAAATTCTGTGTTTACAATAACTGTTGTCAACATTTTAAGTTAACTGTTTGAATGTAATAATTTAGTAGACAAAGTGTCGTCGACTCTATGACATCACGTCATTTTATTAAGTAAATCATGACTTTTATTATAATTTTATTTTCTCGACATTACTCATCATGAGTTAAACTTCTTTTATAAAGGTAAAATTTTAACAATTTTGTGTATGTTCTTGATATTAAGTTAATTTAATTTTTATTTTTCTTGTGTGTGACAATTTCACTATTTGGTGTTTTTTTTAATTTAATAAAGCCTGATGAGGTTGGCAAACCCATAGCCAACGAAACGTCGCAACAATTTTGACATCATAAAGAGTTTTCTTCTTTATATTTGACCTTCATTGATCGCAAACCAGCATCTTTTATGACATTATTAGTTGTGTCTTATGAATTAAAAAAACATTATTTTTTATGAAAAAGATTTACAATGTACGAAATTTTATAATTTTAATAATGTTTTTTGTAATCGAATTTTTCTTTGCTATCGCTTTTTAAAATTTTTTCAAAAATGATTGGATTTTCATAAATCATTATTTATTTCAACGTGGAAAATATTCTCTACAAATTTATTGAATCCAATTTTGAAAGTGAAATTTTCAGTGGCTGAAATAGTTAAAAGAATTTTTTAAAAAGAAACATTTTTTAAAGAATAACTTCAATTGAAAATTTTTTACTTATTTTTGAAATTGGAGATAGAGTTGTAGAAAATATTTTCCCGAAAATTAAGCAATTATTTAAGAAAATCAAATCATGTTTAAAAAATTAGTAAGAAGCGATGATAAGGAAAAATTATATCACAAAAAACATTATTAAAAGTATTACTTCTTGTAAGTTTTAAATTTTCCTCATAAAAAATAATATATTTTTTTTTATATCACATGACTTATAATATCAATTCAAGTCTTAAAATGATAGAAAAACTTGTTTTCAAGAGACCTGATCTTTGACACAACTATCTTAAAAAATTTGTTTTAATATATGCATATTTTTGAAAGGACACTTAACACTGGTTGTTTTATTAAAAATCTTTGTAATAAAAACGGGTAAGTTGAGTTTCTAAATCACGACTTGAATAAAAATTATAAATAACATTTTCATAAAATTTGGTGAACAGTAAATAGTTTATTGTAGATACAGCAGAGAGCATGTCTTGCCAATACCAACTTTTTTCACTGATACCAAATTATTGAAAAATCTATATAATGACGCTATTCTCTGTTTCAGATTTCATAGTGATGCTAATTATCCAAGTTGATTGACGTCAAATGACCCAAGTAAAAATAATTATAAAGTAATGGAAAAACGATTTTTGAATATAAACTAGGGAGAATATGTGCAAGTAGAAAAAGTATTTTATATAAAAACGACTTAGTTTATTTGTCACTGAATATTGTGAAACTGATGATAATTTGAAAAATGAGGTTATTTTTCTTCTTTTACCGAAAAGTAAATACAGATTTGCAAGAGATATTATACTCTGATGTGTTTTTTTATTTCATAGTAGCATTAGAGTCTTATGTGTCATAACTTGGTTGATAAGATATTATGAAGGTGCAATCAGAAAATAAAGGCCGTGCAGAACGTTAGCCCTAGAGAGATATAACTAGCTGTGAATACTGATGACATTGGATGGATGTCGTGTCTATGTATCATCAGATATTAAACCAGGAATGACTCTCGAGCCCTAGAGAAATCGCACTACTCTGAAGATCTTAATCACGACGATGTGTCGTATATACATATAATACGTTTACAGGTTTATCCTGTAGAAAAGCGATAACATTCTGCAGAAATATATCTCAACCAGGATATATTCTGGATTTACAAAAGTAGAAGTAATTTTGAAACGAGATAGCAAGAATTTTTCTTGTTTGCTTTGATCTTATACCTATATACTCTAAAAACAAGTGTGTTACTTCTACACGTGAAATACGATAGTAACTTTTTAGGCATTTGAAGTGTGTATTTTTAATACACATTACAAACGTAACGTTTAATTTTCAAACACTTTAACGTTTTGTACCCAAAATGTGTGTTAAAAATACACACTTCAAATGCCTAAAAAGTTACTATCGTGATTCATGTGTAAAAGTAACACACTTGTTTTTAGAGTGTATATATGGTTAGAAATTTCTAAAAGAATTTTGTGAAATTGAAATAAATTCAAGAATATTAAGGGACTTTTTTGTAAATTTGGAGTCAATTGTCAACTTTTAGTTGCAAATAACTGAATACTCCGATACTTGTATTTGAAAATGGTGAAAGTTGCAACAGAAAAAATCTTTCGTTTAGAATGACAGAAGCTTTATACTTACACACTATTAGAAATGTTCGGAAATTTACAAAATTTGTATGTTATAAAGGTAACGTAAAATATGACGATATTAATGATGCTTTTGAGAAGAGGTTTCTTAAAATTGCGAAAAATGTACTGAATTTTCTGAAATTTTTCTTAATATTATGAAACTCAACTGAATTTTTATAAAATTTATCTTAAAACTACCAAACTGTAACAGAATTTTTATCAAATTTACCAGAAAATTACAAAACGGTAACAAAATTTTCAATTACATGTAAATGCATGTATCTAAATATAAATTTAATATAAATGATATAATAATCATAAATATAAAACTGATATAAAATTTATTATAAAATTACGAAACTGCATAAAAATTTTTAGTCACATGTAACTGCATAAAACTTCAGTTACCCAAAATGTAAAATTATTCCTGTTACAAGTTTTGAAATTTCCAGATACAAGTGTCAGAATATACTATAAAGTAACTGAATTTTCGGAAATTCTCTCTTAATTTTACGAAACTGTAACTGAATAAAAATCCAGTCACGTGTTTCGGGAAATTACGGTAGAAATTTCTAACAGTGCAGTAACATGTAACAAACAATTCTATTACAATTTCATATTTTCAAGATAAATTTAGAAAATTCCGAACGAATTGTGGATTTCATATCATTTTAGATTACGTCTGTGACATACAAATTTCGTGAATTTCAGAAAATTTCTAACAGTTTATGCATTTAAACATGTATTTATCTAATAAGGACTTGATTGTTTTAATGTCAAGGAGAAAAAAAGCTGTTAAAAGAAATTTAACTATCCCCTAGAAAATATAACTTCTCGATCATAGTAAGTTGGTAATTATAATATATCAGTTTATTACGTAATAAATAAATCTTATATTTTTCGTATACTAAAAAAAAACCTCATTTGATGTTTACTAGCCTAACCTGATCTTCAGATACCTTCGCACCCATCATCGAAACAAAACACCCCCAAACTAATAAATCTGATAAAATCAGATCCAATCGCCTCTACCCTTCCCACTTTTCCACATTAAGAAAATAATAAAATTATGATGACACAGCAAAAACCAAAGTTTCTACAAAGAAAGGTAGTTCCTTTTACCAGCAAACTTTCTTCATCTTAACTCATTGTAAGTATTTAAGATCTCGTAGACTTTTTTCTGCTTAAACACTTATTTGCTCTCTTAATTTTAATGAGATGAATTTTACTATATTTAATCAATGACTGATTTCCATTTGTACAATCAGTTGTTCTGAGTCATATTTATCAAGAAATCGGTTAAAATAAACTGATCATACAGTTAGAATTAAGTTGATTGAAATTAGGAAAGCAATGTGAAAAATCTTACTGCAAAAGTTACCCATACTTTCTAAATCTAAATTTGATGAAAGCCACTGATTGGAATAGTGCGAAATCGTTTACAAATTTCTTTAGTGAGTATTTTTATTAATGATCAAATTCTACTAATTTAATTAGTAGTCAAACGATTTATACTAATTTTATTATTTGACATTTAATTATCAAATTAATATTTTATATATTCAGTGAATATATTTAAATCATATTATATATAAGGATTAAGTATGATTTATTATGATACTCTCGTTGTAGCAGAACTCTTTGTAAAATTAGACAGTTTTTACATTCTAATCACATATTTTAAGCTACTGGTTTTACGTAAAGTTTCACTTTTTGAATTTTCATGAAATCTTAACGTTTTGAGACCCCTGAAATATAATCGGATTTTAATACAATTTTATGTACCATATCAGTGCTCGAAAAAAAAGGACGTCTTTGTTATATACATTTATATATATATTATATTTATAATATATATCTATTATTATTATATAGTTATATATTATTTATATATATTTTATAATTTTCTTCTAATAATACTCAGGATAGTCTACAAAATATTCCCATTACATTTTTATATCAGATCAATATTAACATAGCTAAAGAATTTTGAAACTTGAAAAAATCAATAAATAATCAGTAATTTTACACTTAAAGTGAATATAGTAATAATATGAGTGCACCAACTTATAAAAATTTCAATCAAAATTTCACCTAATCCTGTATATATGCATAAATCATGATCTTTCTATAATTTCGAAATGGCCCAAAAGAATGGACGAGTCCGTTAACTATTCATATCCAAATCTTTAAGGGCATGCGATATTTCCAAAATTAGCAAATTTTATTGATTTTAAGTTTCTACATGTTTATTTGCAAAGCACATAAAATTTTTTTTTCAAAATTTGGGAAATTGTAGAAAATTTAAAACCAAAAGTAGTCTATCTACGTCAGTTTTCATCTTTTCTACAATTTCTCAAATTTTGAAAACAAAATTATATGTATTTTGGACACAAAGGGTATATGGAATTTGACTTCTCTGGGTGTTTGAAAAAAAGAAAGTGCTAAACGAATCGAACGTTTCCCTTACGATTTTGAAAATGTAGGCTAAAATGCAAATTATTTCAGTAATTTTTGCAAATTTATTTGATAATTATGAGCCACAGGATTCCATAACCCTGCATAAAAATTTCCAAGGCGGATCGATATGTTTGAGATGACCTTGTGATGCCTTGAAATTTGTTTCTAGAAAATTAAATTTTGAAACTTACCACTTTGTAGGAAATTTAATTATGAATATTTATCACTTTACTTATATGAAAAAGCAATAGATAATGCGATAACAATTTCTCTTTGTATCGCTAATAATCTAATCGATATTAGAATCGTACTTGTCATCGAAAAAATATTTCTAAATATGCGTAAATATGTATATTGTAACATAAAAATGCTTTACACGATTTTTCCTTAATTAAAATTTTATTATATTTTAGAAAACTTTATCACTTCCTAATAAACATTCCTTCCACTGGAAGTTTGCGCTTACTCGAAATTCCCTCGATAAACAAAGCGTAATAATATTGAGAATGAGCTGAAGTGAAAATATTAACTAAAATTCCTACGAAGTAGTAAGTTTCGAAATTGTTGGGGAAAAAAATGGTTCATCTCAAGAAGATATACAAATTTACCTTAGACCATTTTTTGATCAAGCACGTAATTTTCGTATTATCGTAAAAAATGTTATCAAAAATGAAAAATTCCATTTTGCACCAAATTTATACGGAATATAAAAAAAATATTAAGTAAAAAAATTTTTTGTTCCAAAAAGGTAAACAAATTTTTTATCAACTACTTTTCTTATAGAAGTTATATCTTTTCATTTATTCATCAAAAAAGTTTTCATAAAAATCAAACATTCAATTTTCCCGCCAAAATATACGAGATACGGAAAAAATGTTGACAAACAAAATTATTTAATTCACAAAGATCTACAACTTTGGTATTAATCATTTTTTCGTAGGAGTTATATTTTTTGTTTATTAAAGAAAGAATATTATTTTCAATTGCAAATGTAGCTCTGATGGATATAAAATATAAATCGAGCGCGAAGCGCCAGTATTACGATGATAATCTGTTCCTTAAGATCGATAGACCTTCGAGTAACTGGAATTTCCTTTTTCATTTGAAATCGGAAAAAAATTTAGTAATTTGTTTTTATTGCTAATGGACCATAATATATTACACTAAACATTGCCATTTAAAATTAAAAGTAATTTTGATATTTGTATAAGAAAAAATACTGATACACATTTAGAACCCCGATTCCGATTTAGTTACTTTACCCTATAAAGGGTAGGTTCGTTTGTAAATTGTTGATAATATTCAAATTTACTCGGAAAATTGCCTATTTCAGAAAATACCAAACCTTGGATCATTTTATGTTAGTAGGTTAAAACATTAGTTTCTCTTGTTGTCTGAGAAGCATAAAAGCTCATCTCAGTCTACACTATTCGCTTTGTCCCCTTGTTTCCGTAAGCTACTATGTCGCATAGTCAATATTGTCATTATGTTATCAAAATAATCGATTACTTGAAGCGTCATTGGTTCAATAATTTACGAAAGCTAAACAGAGTAAGAATTTAAGTATAGAAGGAACCACAATAAAAGTGTAGTTACACGTCTGCTGGACATACAATCTTGATTTATGATCTTATAAACAAAGACGCCCTCATATCACTTGATATAAAAAGAACCCATCATCTTAAATATCACGTTTTACTTTGCATTCAAGATTTACTATCATACTCTCTAAATCTGAATCAGTCAAATTTCCACTGATTGAATCAGTGATTTGCCTTTTCACTGATTCATCAGTGAACAAATATTTTTCACTGTTATATCAGTTAATTTTCACTGATTCACCAGTGAAAAAATATTTTTCACTGTCAAATCAGTCAATTTTCACTGAAATAATCAGTGAAATTTGACTGATTTACAGTAACCTCTTTTTAGCTATTTGAATCAGTCAAATTTCACTGATAATCAGTAGATTTTGACTGATTCAAATTTAGAGAGTAGAAACTCCAAATTTGAACCCATGCAATAAATTTATCAAAAAATTAACTTCTCTGATTTATATTATTATTGAAAAATATTATTACATTTTAGTTTTTAATTATAAACTTTGGAGATGGGAGTAAAATTTGAACTCGACTTTGGTTATTTACCTTTTTGTAACTTTATTCATATGTTATTAACTACTTCTGTATTATATTATATTGTACAGGTATATGTAGCTGTCTGACTGAAACTCGACGCTACTACTCAAACTACACTTGCACGCAGAAAAAAACCGTAATATATGTTACGTATAGTTTTCTAGAGGTGTTTTCCAACTTCAGGTTATGGAAATTTCTATATGTGGCTAAGATGTTGCTACACTAATTTAAGTATTAAAATAAAACTCCTGGGATAAAATTTGTTAACACTAGATCTGCCGTCCAAAGTAAAAGAACCGTTAAGGTAGTTGATACAAGAAAACTAGACCTCAGGCAAAAATAAATAATTTTGCTTTCAAGAATAGCAATATTATTATCGAAGGGCTATTTTGGGAAAGAAAAGATTAATTTCCATGAAAAAAATTTGAAATACAGAAAAATAAGCAGTTGACCGGCAATTGAAAGACCTGGGCTCGAATCCCAGCGCAGTCGAAAGAGTCTTTTTTTCCACAGAGAGATTTTCAAATTCTTTAAATATTTATTAATACATTTTATTTTTGCCCCAACTTTTTTTCTTATCGCTTCTTATTAAATTTAAAAAAATTATGCAATTTTAATAAATTACAAATCACTTTTTCAAGAAAAAGATTCCTTATAACTTAACCATTTCCAATTTTCGAAAATGAATAAATTATTATCAAATTCAGCAATTTATTCACAAAAATTTCGTTTTGGAAAATGTTTTTTAATGGTTTTAGTCATTAAAGAATTAATTTTTAAAAATTTGAAACCCAAAAAACTAATTTTATTAATAAATTTTATTTTTGCCCAAACTTATTTTCTTGTCGCTTCAAGCCAAATTTTTAAAAATGATGCGATTCTAATAAATCACGGTTCATTTTTTTAGCAAAAAGTTTCTCTACAACTTGACCGTTTCCAATTTTTAAAAATGAATTCTTTAATGGCTGAAATTATAGAAAAACAATATTTCAAAACAAAATTTTTATAAACATATTGCTGTATTTGATAATAATTAATTCAATTTCAAAAATAGGAAACGGTCAAGTTGTAGAGAAACTTTTTGCTAAAAAAATTATTTTTGTGTGTTTCAAATTTTTTTCATGTAAAATAATCTTTTCCCTTTCAAAATAGCCCTTCAATAATAATATTGCTATTCTTGAAAGCAAAATTATCTATTTTCGCCTGATGTCTAATTTTCGTGGATGAAAACTACCTTAACTGCATTTCGATTGAAATTGAGAAAAAGGCCAAAAACTTTTTTTTATCAAAAAACGTGGCATTTTATTAGGTTCTGCTTAAGTTTTAATCAGTACTTGATAAATGTAGGGGCAGTTTAAACGTGGAAGAAGAAAAAATGCAAAATTTTAATTTTAACTATTGAAAAAGTTAATAGTTTTTGCATCTTGAAAATACTTGGTAAAAGAGCGTTAATGTCACTTAGCCTTTTTTTCCCTGAAACGACGCCCAAAAACTGCCTCCAATACTTTGTGATTAAATAATTAAAAAGTATGGATACGTAGAAACTGTGTTTGAAATAATATGAAAATAGTAAAAGTTGTCGAGTTTACTTGTAAAATTGAAATTTCTTTTACGTATTGCTGAAACAAATGAATTTCCCCGAATGTAGTCGATGATTAACGAAATTAAACAAAATGTACTTAGTCTTCTTTGTCATAGGACGCATAAGGCATAAGGTTTTCCATTTTTGTAAAGTGGCTCACGTCCCGAAGCATTTCCCTTAAAAGAGAGCGTCAATGGACATTGACGCTCTCCAAAATCTCTAACTGTGACGTATTCACAAGCGTTTCCAAAATTTGTATTAATTAACGCTTTTTTCTCAAATACGATTTTTAATTCAGTTGGTTTTTTCGTTCTTTGCATTGCCGTAATAAAAAACTAATGCGTTTTTTTCAAAATTTCAAGCGCAGTTAAATGCAGAATTTCTTCAAGATTCTAATTATATAAAAAAACTCATTTTCGTCAAAAATGCTAGTTAAGGGTTCTTTTACATTGGATGGCAGAGATCCAGGGTTGAAATAACAATTTGTTTTTTCTAGGTAGTCAGATTGAGAAAGTTGTTTTAAAATCTATTCCCATTCAAATTAAATGCAAAAGGGTATTTAACGTTTTCCGAAAAAGGATTTTCTAGTACAAACGTAGTTTGAATAATGGTTCATTGTCTTCTATAGGCAAATACTTTTTTTTTGATAGATTTCTAGGATAGTGAAAGATATCTTTGTTTAATTAGGACAGGTCTCTGGGGTGAAGTAATGGCGGATAATTATCCCTTTTCATAAAGCTTCAGACTCTGTCAAATACGTTCAACTTTGCATACAGCTCCTTTGACCGATTAAACAAAAAATTTAAAGCGTTTAATATTTTTCTGTTGAATATAAAAACGTACCATTGCTTCATATTTTATACGATTATTGAAATACTTTAAGTATTGAATGCGAATAAAACTATAATTAAGTGAATCAATTTGATTTTTGGAGTTTAATTTATATTAGGAGTGTTACATTAATAATTATGATGACGTTTCAATTACATTAGTGTAATATATTTTAATAGCAGAAAATGTATTGGATCAATATAATTTTTTTCTTTATCAATATAAATCATATCAGTCACTATAATACTTATTTTCATGTAGGTTCTATCACATATGATATTTGATAACGCCGAATTGAACTGAAAGGGATAAGGTGCTGTAAAGTGAAATCCTGAAAGTAATATCGGTACCTGGCGTTCAAAATGCCTTCGTAAGTATGTGAGCATATTGAGTTCACGAAAATGTTGAAAAATTCAATTGAACTGGATATAAATGAAATTGAAAAATACTGTAATATAATTCTTATAGACGGAGACTCTTTGTATAGCAATATATGTTTTATTTTATGATGATAATTCTAAAACATCTGCCAGCTTAGCGAGCACATTCTCATCGCTCGAAAGTTTGAGCGCGCCTGGGGCGCGAGATTCGATCGTCGCGCATCGCGCTCGGTCTTATAATCTTCGAATGCATATAAGTTTATTTCTTGTAATTTGATACTGAAGTTCAAGTCAATTTTATAATATTGTAGATGTCAATTACATTTTCACAAAGTTAAGGAACACATTTTCAACATGACACTCGCGCTTTACGCTCGATTTTCGATTAAAAACAATTTATCTTCTTCCAAGTATTTTAAAAAGGAAAAAAATTCGTAGACTGATTTTAAGCAAATGATTTTTTTAACGCTTATTTTATATCTCATATTTTGGTTAAAAAATGGAATTTTTGATTTTCAATAGTTTTTTTTTAAAATTAAAATGAAAGATATACGTTTTATCAGAAACTGCGTAAGACAAAATTTTTAGATCTTATTGAAACGAGCATTTTCGCAAATTTACGTTTTTTTCGTATTTTACATATTATTGTTAAAAAATTGAATTTTGGATTTTCAATAGTATTTTTTTAAATTAAAAAGAAAAATATACATCTTATAAAAAATGGTGCGGTTTGAACTTATAGATCTTTATCTAATAAAAAATTTTGTAACATAACTTTTTTTTCGTATTTCGTATAATTTAACTGAAAAACTGAATTTTAGATATTTACTTTTTCAAGTTTTAACATAATGTAACTTTCCCAATTTTAGTTTAATCGAATAATGTTATCAGGATAATTAATAGAGATTTAAGAGTATTATCAGAAACCAGCATTGTAATTTTGGATTTTTTCATAAAGTTTTCTTCAAAAACATAAAAAATGCTCCTATTTTGACCATTTTTGTCGGATATGGCTGGTTAACAAACTTGTCATTACTTTTTCAGCTCCGATAAAGTATGACAAAGCTCAATTCAATCCGATAATTCTATCGAGAGTTATGGAGTATACGACCTACTACTCCAGACAGACGCACTTTTGTAAAAACCGTTTTTTCTGACTCAGGAGGTCTCAAAACGTAAAGATTTGATGAAAATTCCGAATGTGATTAAAATTGAAAATTTGAATCGAGTGAAAATGTAAAAATTTTAGAAATTTAGGGAAAATCGAGGTGTAATGGTAGTTATTCCAAGCGGACTAGAAATTTTTCGCAGTCAAAATGCTAAAGATTCGAAAAATGAAAACAAAATGAAAAAATTGAAACGTAGTTTAGCAAAAATTGTAAACTTGGGTTTCTCCGTGTAAATGTATGAGATTTTACTTTAGTAGTTTGTTCTAACATTATGTAGAATTATAAATTATATGAAATAATATAGAATTTCGATGCATTTTATTCAGGGCCGAATTTATGGATAAGCAAAATAAGCAGTTGCTTAGGGCCCCGGCCTCAGAGGGGCCCCAATAAGCCAAAAAAAATTAGTGAATGAAAATGCTGCGAAAAAAAATATAGAATAAACTTTTTGAAAATTCAACACAAATAATTCAATCTTTATTTTATCCAATAATATTTGCATTTAGTAGGTTATGTTATTAGGGTCCCCTTTTCGATCGTGCTTAGGGCCCCTTGAAGCAGAAATTCGGCCCTGATTTTATTATAATATATCATAGCTAAAATCATAGACAAAACTGGGTATGGATGGTTTTGTACAGTTATCCCTCTAGAAATAGAATTTGAAGTTTACCTTTGTGATGGAGTATAATGGCGGGTGACTGATGCGGGTAAATATAACACTAGATTTGAGGTAAATATAACACCCAGTTTTTTCTGTGATTTAGTTCATAATGGAAATTAGTAAAGAAACTAGTGATTAAACTGTTGATCAGTTCACTTTAAGTGATTTTCCAATGAATTTGGCTCATAAACTGATTGAATAACTAGGAAAAGTCACTGAGTTAATTCAGTAAAAAGCTACTATTTGCATTATAAATAATTTAAAGAATTTGAAATATTTCTGTGGAAAAAAAGACGCTTTCGACTGCGCTGGGATTCGAGCCCAGGTCTTTCGACTGCCGGTCGACTGTTTCGAACTCAACTAAATAATTTGAAATTATAAATAATATTGTACATTTATAAGTAATTTAAAAAAAAATTGCTTATTAAATATTATTGAAATTTTGTGCCCAACTTTTCAAACGAAAATTTGTTTCATTAATTCATCTATTTTTGAAAAATTTTCAGTCAACTTTATTATGTTATTTTATTTTTAGAATAATTGAATTTAACTCTCTGAACCTGGGTAAGAATTTTCAATAATTTTAATCAGTGGCTGTTTTTTTGCTTTACAATAAGTCAAAATGATTGATTCTCAGTTAACAATGATTGATAATCAGTCAGAAATAATTGATTGTAATGAAAGAAGTCAGTTACTGATTGAAATTACTGAGAATCCTAACTTATTAAAATTCAGAGAGAAGCCTCTTATAATAATAAATTATTCATACAGAGTAGCACAACTTTTTTCACACATCGTAAAATTGAAAAAGAGAGAATCAATTTCTCTCTCTATTTAAGAGCCCTTTTTGCATAATATAAAAATGTTACAAATTTTATGCTAAATTTTGTTCTAAATTGTTCGGAACTTTTTTTCTAGAAAATTGTAAAAGTAAATGAAGTTTTCAAGTTTAAAACAATAATTTTGTAAAAAATGCATTATTATTCTCCAATTCTGAATTAGTTTTCTCATAAAATGTAGCACCTAGAAAACATTTCTTGAAAAATTGACTAGTTGGAAGATCCATCAGAGGAATTGTTTTAAACACTTGAAAAAATTTGTAAAAACCGTCTGTTGATAATATAAATACTTTTAAATAAGCAACTGGATTTAAGGGTATACAAGTGAAAATTTACCTTGTGCGTGCAGCGTGGTTTGTCGAACTTGGTGAAGTAGGCCAGTTGGGTTTCAAACCCGAGGCTTCAATATTTCATTTTGCACGTCAGCGAGTCTGCACTAATTTTCTTTGATTTCACCGATTCAGACACCGAATTAAAGGTCCGTCACTTTTCGGTGCAAAATATCCACAAAAAAAGTAAAATTTAATTATTTGGTAAGCCTTTAAGAAGATAAAGGATGAACTGTGTTAAACAAAAGGGCAAATGTTTTTTCTTAAATTTGCAATTAAGGATAACTGGATCATTGTATCGATTATCAAATTCATTCTTTTTTACTTACTAATGACATCATTTCGGTTCATTACAGATATTCAGTGAGAATTTTGATGTTTGAAATCTGCGCAATCGTGAAGTCAGTCTTGAATTTGATGACAAAACTTCGCATGGTTTCGAGAATTGATATAAAATAAATTCTGAATTTCTCATCGAGACTGAATTAATTAAATCTTCTGTACTTTTGCTTTCTTGCTTGAACCTCATTACCTTTCGTGCAGGAAATGGAGATGTGAAAGATATTGAATAAAGGAGAAAAACTTGTGAATTAATGACAGGAAAGGAAAAAGGTTTAATTAATAAAAGGTTTGAAAAAGTTGTAGTGTTAGTGGAAACGCATTATAAACATTTTTTGCCGTTATTTCGTACTCACTTTCGTCCGAATCCGTCGACGGACACGCGGCGAAGATTGAAGTGAGCGCCGTGATCGTCGCGATGCCGTCAGTCGTCCCTTTTGCAGTCACGCAAGCGCGATAAGCTTATTGGTTTTACGGATCTTCATAATTATAAATTATACAAATCTCTATTCTGTGTAAAATATATAATGAACACTGATCTATGATTTATTAGAGCCCTAAATTTTATTTTAATCCCGTATGTTTCAAATTTAATGGAGGATTCTACTTTGTTGGGTAAAAAAAATCGATTTTTTTTTGTTTTGCTTATCGCATAGATACATGTTTCAAGAATGTACTCCTGGATTTTCAAGTCAAAATCTGTTGAATTACAAAAGTTACAGGCCGTCAGATTTTTTTTTCGGTCTTTTGGTCGTTGATAGGTTAAAAACTTTAAAAGCGTTTATCTCAAAACCACGTTTTTCGACCTAACGGAAGTGATTCAAGACGTTCTAATTGACCAATCGTTACCAAATTTGGCACAAATGTGTATCAGGGTTGCGTGCAAAAAGTGAACCACAATCGTCAAAAAATATTAACAATTGCTCGTTTTACATATTAATTTGTGACAAAAAATTTGAAAAAAATCAAGAATTTTTTTGAAAAATTCATAACTTTAAAGTTTTTCATTATTATTCAATGATCGTGATCTATTATATGCAGAAATCGGTACAGATTAAGAATATGTCAGGTTTTTGTGTTTCAGATCATCGGTTTTGGCTCAATTACTTCCGCTAGTGAGTCATCTCCTCAAGGACATACCGCCATTGTTCAACACCCCCCCCCCTCTCACCCCTCTTTCATGTAGCCAGTCAAAAAAAAAAAAATTTACAGAATAAATGTGTTTTTAAAACCGTACTAAATTGTAGCTTTCCATCTTTAATACTTTCCTAAAAACAAATTCCTAAAAAATCATCGATTTTTTTTATCCAACAAAGTAGAATCCTCCCTTAAGTAATATTACTAATCATAGTCAGCTTTCACTCGAAACTTATTTCACTTTGCTTGGACACTTATTTAAAGTACTACCTTTGAATATTCTATTCATAAAAATGATTATATGAACTAAAAAAGTTAGATAAATGATAAAAAAGCAGGAAATCGGTACTTATGTGTGTATATATGTTTTTATTATTAAAATTAGTAACACACTTTTCTTGTTTTTTATGTCTAACTTTTAACCAACTCAGATCTAGGAAGTAGATATTTTTCAGTACCTCTGAGATAAACTTTGTAGCAATGTTATGAGCTTTCTAAACTTTTGGTTTTTGTATGTAAAGCAGAAAAGATAAATACAATATATTTCTAGTGAGAGACGACTGGTTGAATATGCTCGACGCATTTTTCATTTTCTTAGTATCTGAAGAATGAAAGGAAGGCAAGGAATCTGAAGGAAATATATATATGTATCGCGTTTTACATGTATTTTACTAACCTCAATTGAAAGACGTACGAAGTGAAAGTACAAGAAGCGAGCTTCCGAATGATATTTGCTTTTACGGATTCATTTTATGCTGAAAATTATATTTTACTGCATGAAAGCTTCCTAAAAGAAGTGGTTTTTTTCTAAATCACGAGCAGATATTTATAATAATTATTGAAATTGAAAAAATTTGTATACTATTTTATTTTTTAAGGGGATCCGCCACCTTATATATTTTTATTTTTCGAGTTTAGAACTTCGATATAATTTTTTTTATGTTTATAACCTTTATTTAGAAAGGTTTTGGTTTTTTTCTTAATTCTGGCATCTTAATGTATTTTTAAAGTAAGAATTTTTAGTTTTTGGGCATTTTTTTTGACATTTTTTGAACTTGAATAACTTTTTTTTTTAACCAATTGTCATGATTCTTTTTTTATTCTGTTCCTTAAAATGTGTAGCAACTTTTGGGGTACTCTCTAAATTTGAATCAGTCAAAATCTACTGATTATCAGTGAAATTTGACTGATTCAAATAGCTAAAAAGAGGTTACTGTAAATCAGTCAAATTTCACTGATTATTTCAGTGAAAATTTACTGATTTAACAGTGAAAAATATTTTTTTCACTGATGAATCAGTGAAAAGGCAAATCACTGATTCAATCAGTGAAAATTTGACTGATTCAGATTTAGAGAGTATGGAAAATCAGGTATAATGAATGAAAAACAAGTTATTTTTTTAACTAGAATGCTTTCCATACCTAAAAAGTTGTTACACACTTTTTTGTTTTTTAACCAATTGTTTTTATTTAATTTTATTTTATTTCTACCTTATTTTTCATTCATGTTACCTGATTTTCCAAACCCAAAAAGTTTCTACACATTGTAAGGAACAGAATAAAAAAAATCTGCCCGCTTCGCGGGCACATTCTCATTGCGCGATTCGATCGTCGCGCTTCGCGCTCCGTTCTTTCTGAACCTCGCGCTTCGCGCTCGGTCTTGTACTCTTCACATACGTTTAAGTTTATTTCTTATAATTTAATACTGAAGCTCAAACCAACTTAATGATATTAAAGATGATGTAAATTAGTCATCTTCTCAAATTCACTAAGTTTCTTTTTCAGATTAAGTGAAACAGGAAATTCAATTTACTTAAGGCTCTATCGGCCTTAAGGAATACATTCTCATCATGACACTCGCGCTTCGCGCTCGATTTTCTGTATGCATTTTTGTAACTTTTTAATAAATTACATGATTATTAATAAATTTATTTTCTTCCAAATCTTTTAAAAAGGAAAAACAATCGTAGACTTTATTTAAGGAAATGATTTTGCAGAACAACGCTTATTTCGTATCACATATTTTGGTGAAAAAAATCGAATTTATTTAATATTAAAAATCAAAACATAAAATATACATCCTGTCGAGAAATTTCTCGATAAGAATGTGTAGACCTTATTTAGCCAAACAATTTTCATCTCAAAGTTTTTTTTTAATTGAAACGAAAAATATATGTTTTATCAGAAACTGTGTGAGACAAAGCTTGTAGATCTTTTTGAAACTAACAACTTTGTATTCTTACGTTTTTTTCTTATTTTCATATTATTATTAAAAAATTGAATTTTGGATTTTCAATAGTTTTTTTTTAATTATAAAGAAAAATATGCATCTTATGAAAAAATGTTACAATTCAAATTTGTAGGACTTTATTTATTCAATAATATTGTATCATAACGTTTTTTCGTATCTCGTATAATTTAACTGGAAAATGGAATTTTGATATTGACTTTTTTCGAATTTGAATATGCTGTAACATTTCTAATTTTGATTTAATCAAAAAATGTAATCAGGATAATTTTTAGAGATTTATGAGCACTATCAAAATCCAGTATTGAAATTTTTGATTTTTTCAAAAAATGATTTTCAAAAACACAAAAGTAGTGCTCAATCCCTCAATTTTGATTGGATGTGGCTGGTTAACGAACTTGTCCTTACTTTTTCGCCTCCTATAAAGTGTACCAAAGCTCAATTCAATCTGATAATTCTATCGAGAGTTATGCCGCACACGATCTACTACAGACAGACAGACAGACAGACAGACACTTTCGTAAAAACCATTTTTTCTGACTCAGGGGGTCTCAAAACGTAAAGATTTGATGAAAATTTCGAAAGTCATTTTTCACATAAAACCAATACCTTCTCATCCATGATGAGAATGTAAAAATGCCCAAACAATTCAAAATTTTTAGTTTAAAAATACATAAAGGTGCTAGAATTTTTAAAAAACTTCTATATCTTTCTAAATTAAGGTACTGAACATAAAAAAAATTGGCTAATATTTTTTTCTGAGTTGATCCAATATTGCAGTGAATAGAAGATTCTTTTCAGGAATTGGTGTCTGTAGTCTTTTTTGACATTTTTTTTTCAATTGGCCCAATATGAGAGTCTAAATTAGGAGATGAAAATGATTTGAATTATCTGAACCTGTTTCTTTAACTTTATATTTTTTATTACGATTTGATAAATTTAAATTTTAAATTTAATTGCGGAATCTGCCTAAAAAATAATTCTGTCAGGTAATTGGTTATAGCCGTTTTTTCACGATTTAATGTTACAGGCCAAATATAGACCTTTGATGTCCTAATCGCTGAATGATAACTGCTTTTCATGATAAAATGACTGTAAAAAGATTGGACTGAAACAGAGTAATGGATTAAATGATAAGGGCCATTCGAAAATTAACCAGGCCTTTCTGTACAAAAAGTAATAGTATATACAGAGATGTTGTGATAGAATTTCAATCAAGGCTAATTATAATACTACTCTAGATTAAGCTCTGTTTGATATCATGATATTAATTCATAACGTATTTAATATAAGTACACCTGGCTCTAGTGCGTCTCTCATGCTGTATGTTTCCCCACGGCATGTCACTCCTGCAACAATTTCCTACTTACTCTTAGAAATTTAAGGATAAATTACTTGGATTTTTATCAAGTTTTGTTTACTTGTAATAATAAATTAGTCAATCTAGAGAATTTTCGAAAATGATATCTAATTTGGCCGGATAAAAGTTTTTCTAAAGAGAAATAAGTAGTATTCCCTAATTTCTGAAAAAAGTCTACAATATTTCTGAAACATCTAGGAAGAATTCGAAAACGTTAGAAAATGAACAAATACCAATAAAAGTGGAAAATTTTTCTTAAACTATGGTGGAAATTGCAAAAATCATTCATTTGATTAGAGAATCTTTTGTTTTGATGGAAATAAAAAATAAATTTAAGAAACTTATGTAAAAAATGTCCCCTGGCAAAATGAGCCATTTTGGATTTTTTCTTATTGATTGCAATTATTCCATTTTCCTTTATTGAGAACATTATCACATTTTTCAACAGAGATGAAACTTTTTATTGAGGAAATGAGCAGCTTAGACTTTTTCATGGGCGTAGCACTACATAAATAACTTTATTCATTTTAAGCAAAAGTCTATTTTTGATTTTGAGGGATTATTTGTCACTATTTACATAAATTTTCATTTAAAATGAAAAAATATCTTCATCAACGAAAATGGTATTTCAGTTGCTGATTTTTTTTTTAAATTTACCTACAAAATATTTCAATATAATTGAATAAATAATAATAAAACTTTATGCAAAATTGTTGTTGATTTGCTTTTGCAAGTTAAAGAATGGAAAGTCCCATTCTATTTTCAAGATTTATATTGTTTACACATTATTGGGGATTTATCAATTGCTTTGAGAATTATTCTGGTTTAATTTGCATCTCTTCTCTTTTTTAGTATCTTCTTATTATTTCTCTTTAACTGGAGTTGAATTTCTTAGATAAAGAAAATATAGTAAGTATGGAACTCCTTTGAGGTCAGACTTGCAATTATTTTTCTGTTTTTTGTATTCTCCCTCAATTAGTTTATATGCAGCTGAAATTCGCATTCTATATTTTTCGTAATTCAAGATGCCTCTGTTTACGCTTTCATAATTCACTTTAAACTTTTATAGGTCACTTTTCTCCAAGAATCTAGTTCTGCAATCAAAAGTCAAAGTAAACCTTTCGGATGCGCACATGATGAAAAGCGCGGAAATGAAAGTTTGGCAAGCTGTTGAAAATGAAAGAAAAGAGAATCACTGAATCATATCTATGTATATATTTCACGATAATAGGATTTTCTCATTAAATGACGTTAATCCACATGACGTTGATTAATTTTAATAAAACTATCAGTGGTTAACTCAGAAAAAATCTCTCTTTATGTTTCCATATTCTTACACGGAGAAAAAAATTGTTTGACTCAAGAAAATCATTTATTCAACTGAATTTTTAATTACATACAAAAATTTGTTTGAATTAAAATATAAATATTTGCTTGGATTTACAAAAGTTCTGCTAAATAAGCTAAAAAATTAATTTCAATTTAAAAAATCTGCCCGCTTCGCGAGCACATTCTCACCACGCGCTTCGCTTGCAATTTTGAACGCGCCTAGGACGCGCGATTTGATCGTCGCGCTTTACGCACGGTGTTCTATACACTGAGAAAAAAGATTTGATTGAATCAAAGAAAATAATTTGTTTGAACGACTTTCTTTGGTTTAAAGAAATGATTTGTTTAAATGAAATAAAATTTGTTTGATTCAAACAAAATATCTTTGAACCAAATAAATATTTGTTTGAATCAAATTAATTTTTCTTCAAAATAAAGAAATTAATGCATTGACATATGGTCAAAGATATAATTTGTTTGATTTAAGGCAGAAATTTATTTGATTCAAAAAAATATTTATTTGGTCCAAAGATATTTTGTTTGAATCAAACAAATTTTGTTTCATTTAAACAAATCATTTCTTTAAATCAAAGAAAGTCGTTCAAATAAATTATTTTCTTTGATTCAATCAAATCTTTTTTTTCAGTGTATCTTTTACATACAAATTACTAAATCTTTTTTTCGACTTCAAATAAAAAAGGATATTTCATTTACTTAAGGCCAAGGATCATGCAGGTCACGTGATCAATTCAGTCATTAAAATAAATTTTTAAAGAATTTAATCAGTAATACCAACTGAGTGTCTTAAGTTCTGCTGCACTGGTCGGAAATGTACTTTGCAAATTTGATAAAATTACTTATTTTTATCAAAAAATTTTTGTATCATCATTAATATTCAAGACATAACATAATTTCGAGACGATATTTCATTCTCCGTGGAAATGTAATTACAGAACTGTAATTGTCGATAACACTTCATTTTTTTACTTTAGAATAAAAAAAATTTCAGAATTTTTACTGAAACGGAGTTAACAGACGTTCCTTATTATCTTCGGATACATTTAATAAATTTTTCGTAAGAAATTTCATAAACAAAGAAAGTTATTGCTCTCATCGTAATACTCACGCTTGATTTTCATTTTATATCAATTACGATTCGGTTGTCGCACTTGGCGTTCCGAAGTATTTTCAATAATATTTTTCATTATTAAGCAAAAGGCATAACTTATATGAAAAAATGGTCATCAGCAAATTTTTAGATTTCTTCGAAATAAATAATTTTTTTCCATGACTCGTATATATTGTCAGAAAAATTTAATTTTTGATAGTTAGAAAACCGTTTTTGAAGAATAGAAGGAAAGACATAATTCACATGAAAAAATAGTCGAGAGAAAATTTGTAGATCATTTTGAAACAAATAATTTTACTTTTAACATTTTTTACGTATACCGCATAGGTTTAGTGCAATTTGGAATTTTTCATTTTAAATAAAGTTTTTTACTATTGAAGTGAAAACTACGTATCCGATCATAAAATGATCTAGAGTTTGATCTTGAGATAAACAATTTTGTCCCCAATATTTTTGTCGTATCTCGTATAGTTTTTTTGTAAGTCAAGTTTGAATTTTTAATAACATTTTTCATTATTAAACAAAAGATATAATTCCTATGAAAAAATGTCCATCAGCAAATTTGCAGATCTCTTTAAAATAAACAATTTTTTTCTTAACACTGCCGTAAAAAACATTTTTTCCTACTCAGAGGGTCTCAAAACGTCGAGATTTTATGAAAATGTTAAAAGTTATTTTTCATATAAAACCAATACCTTCTCATGTTATAAGAATGTCACCGACTATAAAATTTATTTGATCTAACAAAATAATGTTTTTGATTAAACTGAAGTTTAGTAGGTTCAAAAAAATGTTTTTCTGAGTAAGTAATTTCCAAGAAAGCTTTTAGAAGCGAAAAGCTGTTTATGGCGCAGAGCGGAAAATTAAATCAAATGACGACCGGAACAAAGAAGCAATAATGCTACTGTACGCAATTTTTTTCCCAGAACCAAAAAAAAATGAGAGGCATTGTCTGTTAAAAATAGAAAAGGTAATTTGAATAAGATAGCAAATTAGTTCTTTATGAAAGAGTTTTAAAAAAAAGTCAAAATTGTATTCTTCCACTGAAACATTAGTGTAGACGATTTTTCATTTTCAAGAATATTAGATGTATTTTTGAAACTCCAGTGAAGATCACTTATAAAATGTGTCTTGATGGTTAGAAAATTCCAGTAAAAACGGTAGACCTGCTTTGCTGTCGTGGTCGAAAGTAAGGGGAGCAAAGAAAAAAGGAGGAGATGGACAGAATCCCTCATCATCCTCCGCTAATATTTACTATGTGGACACAAAGACCAAGTACTGTAGTTGGTAAAGACTTGTGCCGAGTTTCTGATAAAAGCGGTAGAGAGTTTTTCAAGAATTTACTTTTTAAAACCACTGAATCTGCACTCGCGTGTTTGAAAATTGGCAAAAATGATTTATTTTTACATTCTCATCATATCACAAGCTATTGGTTTTATGTGAAAAGTGACCTCTCGAATTTTCATAAAATCTTGACGGTTTGAGACCTCGCAACTGATAAAAATGATTTTTACGACGGTGTCTGTCTGCCTGTCTGCCATCGTCGTCGTCTGTAAACACGATAACTTCCGAAAGAATTATCGGATTAAATTGTGCTTTGGCACACTTCTTGAGGGCCCAAAAATGAAGAACGAATTCGTTCACAAACCGTTTTGACTTATGATCCTGGTTTTATTCATCAAAAATGTTTTTATAGAAATCAAAAATTCAATTTTCCCGCCAAAATATACGTGACACGGAAAAAATGTTAGGAAACAAGATTGTTTATTTCAAAGAGATCTAAAAATTTGGTGCTGACCACTTTTCATATGAGTTATATCTTGTATTTATTAACGAAAAATGTTATGGAAAATTAAAACTTTTGGTTATTCAAAAAAATGTATGAAATATGAAAATAATGTTGGAGACAAAATTGTTAATTTCAATGAAGATATACAAATTTACCTGAGATCATTTTTTGATCAAGGACGCAGTTTTCGTATTATCGTAAAATACGATTTCAAAAATGAAAAATTTTATTTTGAACTAAATCTATGCGAGATACGAAACAAATGTTGAGAAACAAAATTGTTTATTTCAAAGAGATCTAAAAATTTCGTGTCGACCATTTTTCATAGAAGTTATATCTTTTATTTATCAACGTAAAATGTTGTGAAAAATTAAAACTTTTGTTTTCCAAAAAAATACACGAAATACGAAAAAAAATGTTGGGGACAAAATTGTTCATCTGAAGAAGATATACAAATTCACCTTAGATGATTTTTTGATCAAGGACATAGTTTTCGTATTATCGTAAAAAACGTTATCAAAAATGAAAAATTTTATTTTAAACTAAATCTATGCGAGATACGAAACAAATGTTGTGAAAGAAAATAGTTTGTTTCAAAAAGATCTATAAATTAGCCTCCGACTATTTTTTCATAAGTTATATCTTTTCATGCATTCATCAAAAATGTTTTTATAGAAATCAAACATTCAATTTTCCCGACAGAATATACAAGATATGGAAAAAATGTTAAGAAACAAAATTGCTTATTTCAAAGAGATCTAAAAATTTGCTTATTAAAATGTTGTATAGGAATTATATATTTTGTTTATTAATGAAAAATGTTATTAAAGCCAAATAAAAAACTAAAGAAAAAAATTAAAACTATTAGTTTTCAAAAAAAAATATGCGAAAAAAATGTTATAGACAAAATTGATCATTTTAAGAAGATATACAATATAAATTTACTTCAGACCATTTTGTGATCAAGCACGTAGTTTTCGTGTTATTGTAAAAAACGTTATCAAAAATAAACAAATTTATTTTGCACTCAATCGATGCGGAATACGAAAAAAAATGTTGGGGACAAAATTGTTCATCTGAAGAAGATATACAAATTCACCTTAGATGATTTTTTGATCAAGGACATAGTTTTCGTATTATCGTAAAAAACGTTATCAAAAATGAAAAATTTTATTTTAAACTAAATCTATGCGAGATACGAAACAAATGTTGTGAAAGAAAATGATTTGTTTCAAACATATCTACAAACTTTCTCTTGACTATTTTTTTAATATAAATTATGTATTTTCTTCTCTTCATCAAAAACGTTTTTCTCAAAATCCAAAATTCAATTTTTCTGCCAAAATATACCGGATACGGTAAAAATGTTAATGATCATCGTTTATTTCAAAAGGATCTACAACTTTGCTATTGACTATTTTTTCAAAGAAGTTATATCTTTTGTTTATTAATGATAATTATTATTTTTAAAGCAAGTGTGTCTAATGGTTATAAAATTTGTATCTAAATGACATAGAACATCGAGCGCAATTAGCCATTAAAAGTTATCATTTTCATTCTCCGTCGATATGACACCATTTTTTTCATTTTAAAAACTCGCAATTTCTCTCATTATTTATAGTTCCATTTATGGAAATGATATTTAGCTGGTTGTTGTACGCTTCTCTTCTATTCATAGCTCGATGTGACGTAGCCTACATGGTGTCCTACATTTACACTCGAGATTGCAACTTGATTTTTATTTTATTATCATGCATTCTTTCATAATCAAATCTTTTAAATATTGTTTTGCTATAGATGGCATATCAATGTTGAAATGTGTGAAATAAGAAACAAATATGCCGTTTGGGGTTAGATGGACGCAATGCCTTTCCGGTTTGTCGGAGGGAAATGTATATAGAAGGTCGAAGCTTTCAAACGAGCTTATAATCAAATTATGCTGCTCTAACATTGATGCTACCAGGGCAAGCAGCCAATTGCTCCAAGCAGTTTGCGAAGGCCTCAGGTAAAATGCGCTTCAGTTCTACATGGGTGCATTAGGGGTAAATATAATGTATATACTTAATATAAGTATAATATTTCTGTCTTTTTCCGTTAACCTACTTTTATCAGGGTGTCTACCAACCAGGAGAGCAGGAAAGAACAAGGATTCAGAAAGAATCTGAAAAAGCCGGGAATCAAGAGAGGTTTTCCAGAGCGGGATGGGAAATTTCAGAAGATCAATCGAATTCGTTCATTCGTGTTTCAGTAGATTCGATCCTTTTTACCTTCTTCAAACGAGAAATCACGTCTAATGAAGATTTTTGAACATTTAAAAGAAATGTAATTTTCTGATAAAATATTGAGTATTTTCTTACTAGAGAAATCGAAAAGTCAAATAAGTAAGACCGAGTGGATTCCTGATTTTCAGGGAGTTGAAAGCAATATAACTATATTTAGAATAATTTGGAGAAATATGCAAGATTTGATTAGATTCATCTTGAATATAACTGAAGCGGCTGTAAACTTTTTAAATTTTATATCCAATTTAAAATTTTTTTAGCTTTCATTTTTTTTAATGGCTGTGATGGTTACAAAAACAAAAAAGAACGAAAGAAATAAAAAGAAGGAAAGAGTTTTGGAAGGTTGCACTCAGAAAAAAGATTTGATTGAATCGAAGAAAATTATTTGTTTAAAATACTTTCTGTGATTTAAAAAAATTATTTATTCGAATTAAGTAAAATTTGTTTGCTTCAAACAAAGTATCTTTGAATCAAATAAAAATTTGTTCAAATGAAATAAATTTCTGTCTTTAATCAAACAAATTATATCTTTGATATTTAAACTAATATTTAATTGGACCAAAAATATTTTGTTTGAATTGAAGAAATGTTATTTTATACAAATAAATCTTTTGTTTGAATAAAAAAATTCCTTTCCAACAAATTATTTTCATTCATTCAATCAAATCTTTTTTCTTAGTGTGCCTTTTTTTTCTTTCCTCCTTTTTTGTTGAGTTCTTTAATATCGTTTAAGGGAAAAGCTTGCTTGTTTAAATATTGGTCCAAGTTTACTCGTTGTTGACTTTTGAGTATTCAAATTCTTGAAATTGAGAATTTCAGTTTTGCTTGGACTTTAATGTATAGTAAAAGTTTGGGTTTGTGGTGATACGAATTTGAATTCTGTTCTGGATTGAATTCGAAGTATTCTTTTGACTGAATTAACTTAATCCAAATGAGATGATTCTCAATTCCTTGCATTCAATTGATTTTATTCAAATTTCTATTGAAATTATAATAAAAGGTTCTACGGTTTTGTAAAACAGTCAAACACTGAATTTTTTACGGGAAAAGTGGCACTTTTTCAAATTTGTAGCTTCAAATAAAGTTAAAAATGATTTCAAAAGTATGTTTGATAAAAGTGGGTAAAAAAAGCTTGCAAATCCTCAAAATGAATCAAAGTAAACAATGGCGTCTTCTGAATTATCGGAAAATGTTTCTCTAATATTATATATTTTTTTAAATATTAAAATTAAATAAAGTTAAATGGTGCACCCAAATTTTAACATTGAAATTTACTTTCCCAAAATTTTTTAGTAAAGTGCGTAAAAATTCTACAAATGGTCAAAAATTTAGAATATTAAAAAAAAAAATTCGATAATAACATGAGAGTTAATAAAATTTTGCACCTGATGAGCCCAATTTCAAGGCAAAATGTTAATTCTATAAAAATGTATTGCAAAAAACGTGTTTGATCTCATTTTAAAGGTAAGTTTTTCAAGTATTTTTATACCTAATAAGGATATTTTTAAAATCTTTTTCCTGGATTCTGTTCTGGGGTCAAAAATATTACAAAAATTCTATAATTCTATACATTATTCTCAAAAATCCAAAATTTTAATGTTTATAAATGTTCCTAAATTCTTAAAATATCTGGATCAGTTGCCAAATTACTTTCCAAACTAGACCGAAAACTTGTAAAAATGTTAATTATTTTTACTTATTAATATTTTTCAAAAAGATTGAATTTTACATTTTGTGCAATATATTTTTATAAAATAAACATTTTGCCTTCAACTTGGAGTCATTAGTTGCAAAATTTTATTAACTCTCATGCTATTTTCGAGAAAAAAATGTTAACTTGTTATTACGAAAATTAAGACACTTAAAAAATAGCTGAACCAACAGGCCAACCTATAATTTTCAACGGTAGTGTATATTTCTTTACATTAAATTTTTTTCAAATTCCTCTAATAATAGTCGAAGACTTTTTGGGATATGTTTGATTTTGCTTTTCTAAAAAATTTATTTTTTTGGTTCATCCTCGAGAGCATATTAGGAAAAACATTGAAGTAAATAAATGTTTCTTAGCTTGAAAGAGTTTGTAATAAACTGCAGAATACTGTCGTGGCCAATTTGAGCAGGCCGTTGATCTCTTGCTGAAAGCTCTTCTTGATGTCACGGTTGGTCATCGCAGATGATTGTACGTCGCGACGCTTGCAAACCCTCAGGCAAGTCCATCCAAAGCCTCCAACGACGTTGAGAAATCTAAAGGTAACATCCACGAACACTTGATTTAAAAGCAGCCATCAGGAAATACACAAAAATCGATAAATGTTCTGAATTTTCTGACAAAAATAATTGAACTTGAATTTTTAGAAAATTTTCATAATTCTTGATAAAATTTTAACAGAATTTTATACAATGGTAACTGAATTTCCATGTACTTGATCTGATTTCAATTACTATAAGATGGAATTCTGTTACTTGTACACTGCTGTGCAAGACACTTGTTTTTAACCATTCACATAAAAGCTTCTAATTTATAAAATACTTAACATTATATTTTTTACTCAAAATAACCTAGAAGATAACAAAATTCTGCTTTTAATGACCCCAAATCGAAGTGTTTTAGACGATTATTAGGGAAGATATTGCGAAAAAATCAAGATTTCAAAGTTTTATTGAATTTTGAATAACTCTCGAAGCAATGAAAATTTTTTGATTTTTCTCAGCTTATCATAAAGGTAAATATTATTATAAATATTATTATTGAAGGGCTACTTTTTTTCCATGAACAAAATTTGAAATGCAGAAAAATAATGTATTTAACAAATTTTTTTTTGACGAACTTTTTTCCTTATCGCTTCATGCAAAATCATTTTTTCAGGAAAAAGAATCTTTAGAACTTTACCGCTCCCAATTTTCGGAAATAAATTCTTTAACGGCTGAAACCATTACAAATAAATTTCCCGAAACAAAATTCTTATAAAGAAATTGCTGAATTTAGAAATAATTTATGCATTTTAGAAAATGTGAAACGATAAAATAAAATTTGTTAAATACATTATTTTTCTGCATTTCAAATTTTTCTCATTGAAAATAATCTTTCTTCTTTCAAATTAGCCCTTCAATAATAATATTGCTATTCTTGAAAGCAAAATTATCTATTTTTACCTGAGGTCTCATTTTCGCGGATTAACTACCTTAAATGCATGAAACTCAAACTTCAGAATATTTCATCCTGGCCCTCTATCTAGGACCAGGCCTGGCAAGTTCAATATTATTATTTCTTATTAAACTGTATATCTAAATATTTTTTAGTGTGAGTATTGTCCATATTAAAAATATATCTAGGAGTACGTCAAGGCTAAATATTTAATTTTCTATACTGAAAATAATATTTCAACAAGCCTTTTGATTTTTACCAGATTTTTACGATTTCTTCATGTTCATTTATATTTTCCTAGGTTTCTTTAAGGTGCCAACGATGATATGTTAACAAAGATGCCTTCACAATACCCTAGAGGGATAGACATTGTTTATGATTTTCTTCATAGTTGGTCCACGCGGTGTTAATGCCTGAAGCAGTTGAAAGCATGTAAAAAACATACAAAATTCCAATTCGTTCTGACTCATTCACGGCTTTTAATTTTCAGAACCTTCAGAAACTCTTTCATCATTTTCTTCAAGTTATGTTAAAAAACAAAGGCAGAAAACTTTTCTATATAAACATACCCCCGATGATTTCCTTTGTCTTTTTTTCTAATTTGATGTTTGAGTTCTTTTACCATTTTCGCTTTATTTTTTCATTACTTTAGAATCACTACCATTTTATTATTTTTTCTCTTGGAAGAATTACAAGAACCCTTAAGGTAGTTGATCCACGAAAATTAGATCTCAGGCAAAAATAGATAATTTTGCTTTCAAGAATAGCAATATTATTATTGAAGGGATATTTTGGAAGAGAAAAGATTAATTTCCATGAAAAAATTTGAAATACGCAAAATAATTTTATTAATAAATTTTATTTTTGCTCCAACTTTTTTTCTTATCGCTTCTTACCAAATTTAAAAAAATTATGTTATTTTAATAAATTAAAAATCACTTTTTCCAGAAAAAGATTCCCTACAACTTAACCATTTCCAATTTTCAAAAATGAATAAATTATTATCAAATTCAGCTATTTGTTTACAAAAATTTTGTTTTGGAAAATGTTTTTTCAATGGTTTCAGTCATTAAAGAATTTAGTTTTAAAAATCAGAAACGGTGAAGTTGTGGGAAATTTTTTCTCTGAAAAAATGATTCATGATTTATTAAAATCGCATAATTTTTTAAAATTTGGCAAGAAGCGATAAGAAAAGAAGTTGGGTCAAAAATAAAATTTATTAACAAAATTATTTTTCTGTGTTTCAAATTTTTTTCATGTAAAATAATCTTTTCTGTTTCAAAATAGCCCTTCAATAATAATATTGCTATTCTTGAAAGCAAAATTATCTATTTTTGCCTGAGGTTTAATTTTCGTGGATGAAAACTACATTAATATTAAAAGATAAGAAAAATGTCTTCAACATATTGCGTCTAACAGACAATTTTTTTTTAGATTTAAAAGAAAAAAGACAAATAATCATGATTTTTTTTTTTATTACTGATATAGAAATATTAATTATTATCAACAAATTATAATTTTACTACGAGACGGAGCCAATGATATGTAGAACATTGTATCCAATTTGGAGAAAGATCGGTTCATTACTTTTTTTTTATTCCTTGCGACCGATAAAAAATTATTGTTTTGAGAAAAACGCGTTTAAAGTTTAAAGTATGAAAATCTTATATACATTTAGATTTAAGTTTAATCTGCGATTCCAACTCCATAGAATACACCTTACGAGGAGATTCTCAAAAGTACCTATATACTTTCAGAAAATAAAAAAATTCGATTTTTTGAAAATTTCACAGTTGAATTAGCCACGCAGTGTATAAGCGCATAAGTCTGTCCTTTTCTAATGGTCTAGTTTATATTACATCTTGAAGTTAGCTGAATTTTAGACTTAAATTGGAAATTTTTTCTGCAGCGAACACATCCTTGAAATTTGGAAAAATGTAAGCGAATTGTTTTTTATAAGAAAATTGAATTGAGGACAAAGCACAGTTTAGACTTATTGACTTTCTTGCCAGTAAAGTTAGGAAAGGAAACTTTGGTTTTACCTTCAGGCATAATGGCAAGGGGTTCTTCTTCATTATGCAGGCCAATCAGGGTTGCAGCTTCTACTAAGTCACCTGTCGCGACGAGCCTTTTAAATATGTAACTCACAAAGTTGACATGCTCGATTCATTCGCAGGGGATTAGAAAATATATACATTATTCGTGAAACAATGTAATGCTGCACTTTCAATATTGGATATCGTAAAATGTAGAACAGGTTATTTTGAGAAAAGATACATATAAGATATTGGAAAAATATAGCCATATTATTTCTTTTGTTGCATTTTTTAAAAGTATATATATTCAAAAATATTGTGTTAGGATTCTAGAAAGATCCTTGTATTATTTGTGAAAAGAAAAGAGTAGGAGTTTATTTACGATTTTTCATAAAAAAAGCTTTAAATGCGTTTTTTTCAAAACAACGTTTTTACACCGCTTGTTGATAAAATTTCCGAAACTACTGAACCGATCCTTATGAAATTTTTACCACATGTTCCTTACACCTATGCCGATACTCAGAAAAAATATTTGATTGAAACAAAAAAATTATTTGTTTGAAACTCTTTCTTTGATGCAAAGAAATGTTTTGTTTAAATGAAACAAAATTTGTTAGATTCAAA
Source organism: Diplolepis rosae (assembly GCA_030998225.1). Classification (NCBI taxonomy): domain Eukaryota; kingdom Metazoa; phylum Arthropoda; class Insecta; order Hymenoptera; family Diplolepididae; genus Diplolepis; species Diplolepis rosae. The sequence goes on along the minus strand of JAPYXD010000754.1, from coordinate 1,358,404 downwards.
CAAATTATCTTTGGACCAAATAAATATTTGTTCGAATCAAATAAATTTCTGCCTTAAATCAAACAAATTTTATCTTTGACCATATATCAATGCATTAATTTCTTTGTTTTGAAGAAAAATTAATTTTATTCAACCAAATATTTATTTGGTTCAAAGATATTTTGTTTGAATCAAACAAATTTCATTTCATTTACTCTCTAAATCTGAATCAGTCAAATTTTCACTGATTGCATCAGTGAAAAAATATTTTTCACTGTTAAATCAGTTAATTTTCACTGATTCATCAGTGAAAAAAATATTTTTCACTGTCAGTAACAGTAATCTCTTTTAAGCTATTTGAATCAGTCAAATTTCACTGATAATCAGTAGATTTTGACTGATTCAAATTTAGAGAGTAAACAAGTCATTTTTTTAAATCAAAGAAAGTCGTTCAAACAAGTCATTTTCTTTGATTCAATCAAATCTTTTTTCTGAGTGTAATAAGGTGCGAATCAATGAAACGTTAAAATTAAAATTTTTTTTTTTTGGCGACAAACGGTGTAAAAAAAACTCGTTTGTTTGAAAAATGTCCGCTATGTTGTTATTTATGCATATATATTCAAAATTGTGGTTTGCGCCCTAGTTAGTGTCATACTGAATATCAAACTATTTGAATTTTTTGTTTTAGATGGTCTGTCTTCAAGATTTTATCAACAGCGCAGACACCTACTTTTTGAGGAGTCACGTTTACCTTCTCTTTTTATAAAGAAAAAGTGTATACAAAATTTTATGTATGTAATTTATGAGTTTATTCATTAAGCCCAACAAGTTTTACTCTCTAAATCTGAATCAGTCAAATTTTCACTGATTGAATCAGTGATTTGCTTTTTCACTGATACATCAGTGAAAAAATATTTTTCACTGTTAAATCAGTTGATTTTCACTGATTCATCAGTGAAAAAAATATTTTTCACTGTCAAATCATTCAGTTTTCACTGAAATAATCAGTGAAATTTGACTGATTTACAGTAACCTCTTTTTAGATAATTTAATCAGTCAAATTTCACTGATAATCAGTAGATTTTGACTGATTCAAATTTAGAGAGTATATCAATAATTATAATATGAACCTCTACAAAATTCATAAAAATAGCCTTTCTTTCTCGTTATTTTGAAGTTGGTTTGATTTTATATTGATTAAATTCTTTTCAATGTTACATTTTAATGAAAAATACGTATGTATTAAATGTCCTCTTTATTTACTGTTATATGAAATGTTTTTTTTCTGAGCATTTGTTACAGGTACTGAGAAAAAATGTGCTCTGAATAGAAGGTATGTTAAACACAATAAGGGCAAACTAATTAACAACCACAATCCATTGGATTCGCAATATCGAGGTTTGTGGGTCGAAAGTAAACTTCATCTTTGTGCCCAAAGGTAGGACATGTAATCTACCTCAATTATATGCAAATCTCAACAAGTTACATTGAAAACCTCAACATCACACTTTACAAAGATTCTCGCGTACATTGTTAGAAATTTCTGCCATAATTTCCCGAAACAAAGTAACTAAAGTTTTATTCAGTTATAGTTTCGTTAAATTAAGATAGAATTTCTGAAAATCGAATTACTGTTTTGTAGATTTGAGAAACTATTTCTTAATTTTCAGTTAGAAAGTGTTGAATATTCTGATATATGATGTCTGGAAATTTTGAAACTTGCAACAGGACAACTTTTACGTTTTGTTACAGTTTCATAATTTTATGATAAATTTTATAACAATTCTGTTACACTTTGGTAGTTTGAAGATACACTTTATGAAAATTTAGTTGAGTTACATAATATTAAGAAAAATTTCAGAAAATTCATTACATTTATCTCAATTTTAGATTCCTTTACTCAAAAACATTATAAATATCGTCAGATTTTACGTTACCTTTGTAACATAAAAATTTTGTAAATTTCCGAATATTTCTAACAGTGTAATTACCAGTATTCACTGTTAGAAATTTCTACCGTATATAATTCCCCGAAACACGTAAGTGGAGTTTTATTCAGTTACAGTTTCGTAAAATTAAGATGAAATTTCCGAAAATTCAGTTACTTTTTAGTAAATTTAAAAAACGATTTCTTAATTTTCAATTACAAAGTTTTGCATATTCCGATACTTGTATCTGGAAATTCTGAAACTTGCGACAGAACAAATTTTACGTTTTGGGTAACTGAAGTTTTATGCAATTACATGTAACTGAAAATTTTGTTACAATTTCCTAATTTTATCATAAATTTTATAAAAATGTTAGGATACATTTTATGAAAATTTAGTTGAGTTTCATAATATTAAGAAAAATTTCAGAAAATTCAGTACATTTATGTCAATTTTAGATACCTTTACTCAAAAACATCATAAATATCGTCAAATTTTACGTTACCTTTGTAACATACAAATTTGGTGAATTTCCGAATATTTCTAACAGTGTAGAACAACATAAATGAAATTCTTCTTCTTGCTTGGGTTGTTCTAAACAAATTTAATAAAAGAAAATTAGACCTGCTCTTGAAATTTTTTCTTCCATCCAAGGAAAAATAATCAATTTAAATAATAGTGTGAAATATACCATTTTTCTTCCATTTTCGAAGCGATTTGAGTGGAGTAGTTAATTTTCTGGAAATGTTATTTTCAATAGGCTTTTATATATTATTTTTTTCCGTATTTTTATATGAGTGTATAGAAATTTAAAATTTATGATTTCAAAATCATAAAATTATATTTTGAAAAATTAGTAAAGTTATTTACGAAACATAAGAGAAAATGTAATTTTTTACCTCTAGGCAGTATCGAATTTATATAAATGAACACTACACAATTCAGGTAAAAGTTCTAAAATACAACATATAATTAATTCAATTTCTTATGCATAAATTGATTCTACAAAACTGTATTTTATTCGAGAAAAAGTTAGAGTAAAATAATTAATGAATTATTAACACTATTATGTTTATTAAGGTCGTGTGGTAGGGTCTGACGTCGCCAATTACGTACGACCACTTTATTAATAAAATAATAATTTTAGAAAACTTTCTGGAGAAGACAACAATACAAAAAAATCTAACGCATCACTGTATTCTCCCGAAAATTTGTTAAAATTATTATTTCAATTATAAAGCGGTCGTACATAATTTGTGACATCAGAGCCTACCATATGGCCTTAATTTTGATACATCTCATAAAATATTAAATTAAATTTACAGTTATGCCTTTAAATATTATTGTATTATCAAAGCATTTAATTATAATTTATACTTGGATGATGAAAAGAATTCAAGTATATGAATTCTGTCATTGGCGAATAGATGTTGTGCTTTAAAAGCGATTAATAAATATCGGAAAATGGAGTTATTGATTTTATCAATATAAATAATATTACAGGATCTGAAGTATTCTTTTTTTCTGAATAGTGTAAAAACCAAAAAGATTAAAATATTTATCATTTTATCTGCGAATGTAAGTCTATTATTCGCATCGAACTTTTAGAACACTTCCGAGATGCTTTACATCACAATGTGCTCTTGCTCGAGTAAATGTCAATCGCCGACTTAATGGAATTCTATAGATGAATCAACTCCAAAAGCTATTGGTTTCAGATTGTCAGAAACTACACACCAAAGATCCTTTCAGTTATTCGATGATGAGTTACTCCTAATGATCTGTATGCTGAGTTTAATTGAATTTCACCTAAAAGTCTAATAAATTATGTCAAATATGGTACGAATCTTATTAAAATTCTGTAGCTGCAATTAATTAAAAAATATTCCTATAGTGATACATAATAAATAGTATAATGCGGTCAATATTTTCATAATTATACCTGTTTATAAAACAGTTTTATATATGTAATGATATATGCACTAACGTTCATTAATGCCTTCCTTCGAGTTTGAAGTTCGAAAAAACTTTGTAAAAACGATGAATTTCTATTTGATAAATCATTTGTTTTGCATCTTATTCATGCAATTTATATAAATTATTGGCGTTTTTCTGAAAAACTAACTTCAAACGGGAAAGAAGGGAATTTAAGAATATTAATACACTCGAGATTTCCTGTAACGAGGAGCTCGAGCATCGGAGACCTCTCTGTAACGAGCGCGAGAGGGATCCCCTCCATATCCTACTTGCTGCTACGCGCTGTTATGCGCATTATATAATGCGCGCAGTCAGTCTATCAGTGAGGCTATGTGAATAATTTATTTACATAGTTAAAAGCGTATAAAAAAGATTTCTGTGAGTATTGAACATGGAATTAACTTATTTGACGGTATGTACTCAAAATACTAAAAATTTGTGATTAATTCATTAATTTGTGATAAAAGCCATCAAACTCATTGATTACTTTTTCAAATTCGAGCGCGCTTCATTCCGTAGTAGTGGGAGAAGAGGGGTCGATTGTCTGCTCATTATAGGGAGGCGTGACGCGCTCGTTAAAGAGAGGTTTCGTTACAGGGAATCTCGTTATAGGGAATCTTGAGTGTATACTACCAACTTAATTAAATCTTTTTGGCTATGGATAAACCGGGAACTATTTTCTGATATTTCTAAATCATTTCAGTCGATTATGTCGATCATTAGAAGAGTGTATCACTGTACGTGATAACGGAACTCTACTATATCGACTTTATCAACCTATGATTCAGAATTAATGTAACGTCTCGCAAGACTAGATGGAATTTTTTAATTATAATAATGAAAAGAACATCAACAATATTAGAATATTTTTAATTATAATTATTGCTCAGATGACAGAGCATTCCACCGGCAATCGAAAGGACCTGGGCTCGATACACAGCGGAGTGGAAGTGTTCCTTTTTTCACAGAAAATTTCTTCAATAATTATAATTAAAAAATTCCATCTAGTCTTGCGAGACGTTACATTAATTCTGAATCATAGGTTGATAAGGTCGATAGTAGAGTTCCGTTATCACGTACAGTGATACACTCTTCTAATGATCGACATAATCAACTGAAATGATTTAGAAATATCAGAAAAAAACCTTCCATATATTTTTTTTATGTTTGGGACCTTTATTTAGAAAGGTTTTTTTTTAATTCTAGCTCCCTTATGTATTTTTAAACTGAAAATGTTGAGTTTTTTGGGCATTTTTTTGACATTTTTTTACTTTAAATAACTTTTTTGTTTTTTAACCAATTGTCATGATTCTTTTTTTATTACTTTTTGAAATATAAAATAAGGTAACATGACTGAAAAAAACTTACAAATAAAACATAAAAATAAATAAAAATATCCCAAAATATAAAAAAAAATTGTTGTAATTACATACATATATTTTTTTAGCTAGAGTGCTTTCCATACCCAAAAATAATTAATAAATCGTAGTAATTTTTAATTTTATTTATTTTTCCAAGAAAAAAAATTAACATTTTGTTTGATAATAAGATGAATGTTGATAAAAGTTTGCATCTAATGATCTGAAGTTGATGGCAAAATGTTAATTTTATAAAAATATATTTCAAGAAATGTCAAATTTTGATATTTATGAAAATTTTAATAAGTAAAATTAATCAACATTTTTACAATTTTTCGGTCTCGTTTTAAAGTTAATTTGGCAACTGATCCAGATGTTTCCAGAATTTTGTGTCTGGATTCTACCCTGGGGTTAAACATGATACAAAAACTGTAAAATGTCAAATAAGGACTGTAATTTATACATTATATAAATGAATACAAAATATCAATATTTTTATAAATATTCTAAAATTTCATTTAAATATGATATAGATTGATTTTTAAAAAATTCTTCTAACAAGCTACATTTTGCCTTCAACTTGGGATTAATTAATAAATCGTAGTAACTTTTAATTTTATTTATTTTTCCAAGAAAAAAATTAGATTGCCCTGAAAATTTACATACATAATCAGAAAAATATAGACAATAATAAAATAACATTTTTGGAAAATATAAAAAAAATCAAATATATACCAATTACAGGTGGCGGATCCCCTTAATTCAAAATGTGCCTTGTACCTAAAAATGCTCTAAAAAATGTACCTAATAATGCATTTACAACCTAATGTTTAAAATATGTTACTTTTATCGATTAAATCTCTTTACCTATCGAGAAATACAACCTTGTTGTAAACACAGTTATCGGTAGATTGCAGCACTTTATGATAGTATTTGGAAAATATCACCAAATCTATTTTAGCCTTTCAAGTAAAATATATAGCAATACTTTCTTAAAGAAATTATTACAGATTATTTTATTTAAAAATATATTTTTTTGAATAGATAAACGATTTTTAAATTATAGACAAGCATTAATTTTGGGAGATATTGACTTTTGCTTATGCAATTGAAGATTTAAAGATTCTTTCATATTTTCTGGCAAAAATTTTAATTATAAAACACACAATGTTTGAAATTTTGATGCCACATATTTTTGAATTTTTTGCATTCAAATTAGATATAATTAATCGTAGATACCAGTGTATAGGGTTAATTAATTTTCCTATTTTTTATTTAATTTAGTTTAAATATTTATCTTGCAATCGTGTTTACAAGGCATTTAACTTATCTGTTTAATGAGGAATAAGATTTTACTTTTCAAATAGTCAGTATCAGTTCAAGTTGCACTGAGAATCCGAAAGCAAATATTTTGAACAAATAATTCATAAAAATTCTGTCTCAGATAGAGTGTTTAATCGAATTTTTGAAATTGGCATAGTTTTATTAGAACTATCATACTAATTAAGTGTAAAAAAACGAGAATTTATGGATTTTTGTTACAAAAATAGATAATCATGTTGGCGTATGATCATCAATCATTTTTTTGCTGAATTATGAACAAAGTTCGTCAATAAATAGAGGTTGATTGTTAAATGATGCGTTCATTTTTGTACAAATAAATTACCTAGAATGGTTGCTTGCTCTTGACCTAACAAGATATTTTATTATAAAACTAGACTACATTTGTCATAATTTTTTTTTTTTTTTTAGAATTTAGTACTAAAATAGCAACGCAAGAATCTTTAAGGTGGCTTGAGCGTTTAGTGTCGTATGAAGTGAGGGGCACCGTGGGGGCACGTGATACATGAATGCTCATTGCTACTTATTTTTTTAATAACCATATGTATTATAGTTACATCTGAGTAGAAGGGTAAGAAATCACGGAAATGTCCCCTGAAAAAAGTGATAGTAAAAATTTATTAGTTTCACCTCGAGGCGGTTTTTTATATTCTGTTCTTTTTTCGCAATTTTCTCTTGATTGAAGTCGTCAACCCTTTGTTTTTATAATACTAATAGATTCCTCGAAATTGAAAGTACTACACTGAGAAAAATATATCTGAATTTTTCCTGTTTTTTATAGGAATTCTACCTCAGGGGGTAGACAATAGGAAAACTTGCTATTTGAAAAGAAGTATATACTATTGCGAAAGTGAAATAAGAGGATAAAAAATGAAAGTATTTACTTTTTTTTAAAGTAAAGTTGTTATTCAAATTTTGACGTAAATAATCCCTTACTTAAAGAAAATATGTACAGTAACTGAATCTTAAAAAGTCCGATAAATTATGGGACTTTCTATGGTCCGTCAGATTTCCGATAATAATAATTAGCGTACATATGTACGTGTACCTATTTGAAGAAGTGAACTTGAAAAAATATTTATAAATTTTTTATTTTTTTTATAAAACGCTACTTTATATAACTGACATTTCATAAGGTCAACTATACAAAAATTTTATAAAGTTTAGTCTTTTAATAAAGAAAAGTTCTTTATAAAAATAAAAAACTTTATAAAACTTTCATAGGGTTTACTGTATACAAAATTGGTACATTTATTCAGTTTTCATAAAATTACATTATTAATACTCATAATGTATCCATTTTTTTATAATGTTCACTTTATAAAAAAACTATATGAAAATTTTACAAAGTTTAGAGTTTTTATAAAAAATCGAACCTTTATAAAAAAACAAAACTTTATAAAAGTCAGTGATTTTATAAAGTTTTGTATTTTTATAAAAAAAAGCGCATTTCATAAGGACAATTTTTATAAAAATTTTCATAAAGTTGACTTCATAAAAAGTCACTAATTTTATAAATTTTTTATTTTAAATAAGTGGCTTTATAAAGTTTTTAATTACTAAGGACCATCTGTATATCGCTATGTAGAATCTACATTTAGAAAAACAAATTTGTTTTTTTACGGTTGGGAAACGATTTCACCAACAACAGTAGGGTTTTTCAAAGTAAAACTCGTAAGAAAATGGGGCATCTCAGGTTGTGGGTCATGTAACTAATAATTGAAGTGCCGTTGGAATGGTTTCACAGGTTAGCGGTCTACGTTCTAGCCTACGGACCACGAGTGCGCAAGTTCGAACCCAGCTTGGAGCAGAATTATTTTTAGATTTCTTCGTCTTTACTACATAAATGTTAAAACCTGATATAATTACTAACATTGTTTCATAATTGTGCATGATAACAAAAGTCTGAATAATTTCTCCTTTCACACAGGTTGTCAATGATAAGTAGAAAAATGAAGGTAGAAACCTTGTAAAGAGAAAAGAGGGAAGAAGGAGAAAAGGATCGATAATAGGGAAAATAAATTTTTGCTTTTTTTTGCGTCGAAAAAGTCCGATAAAAAAGAGGGAAAATGCTGACAAATTTATATGAACTTTTTAGTGTTCCAATCACGGGAAAAAGTCCGATAAAAAACAGTAAAAATTCCGGAATCAAAACAGTGATATTTTACTGTTTTGAAAAAGTATTAATTAGCCATTTGAGTAGGAAATTATATGATGTTTTTTCAGAAAAGCCCCCTATTTTATAGCACAATTTCCGGTGGTAAGTAAAGTCCGATAAAAAATAGGAAAATGTTCTATAAAGATTTTCTGGGATTAAAATGCCATAAATTATAGGAGAATTTCGCCTAAAAAAAAGAAGAAACTAAGATATATATTTCTCAGTTTATTATATATTTGATTTATGGTACTAGTACACTTTAGAATTTTGAAAAAATCCATTTCGTTTTTTTTGCATTTTTCAACTCCTTAGACCTTTAAATATCTTCTAAAATATTTTCAAAAAATTCAAACTCTTAACACCATGAAATAATATCAATACGTGAAGTCCAAAGACGAAGAGCGGATTTTATTGGCTGAAAAAGCGACAAACGCGTCTACTAAAGAAGGCCGTTTGGCCCAAAAAGAGGCCCGCCAGAAAGATGAGGCAGCTTACCAAGACAGTGGCCTGTTACTGTATGGTCCAGGAATAGCCAATTAATTTATTGTGAGTATTAGAACTTGATTTTTTTGAAAATATTCAATAAAAAGTACTAGTCAAAACTTTAAACGCGTTTTTCTCGAAATGACTTTTTTCCAAATGTCTGACAGATTATCTCCGGAACTACTGAACCGATTTTCAAACACCTTGCTGGCTTTTGTTTATTGATATATCCTGTATGACAATTTACCGTAATTAAGCCAAAAAATACAAATTTAATATTTTATTGACCCAAAAAACAGCGGAAAAATAGGCCATTTTTTCAATGAATTTTTCAAACGCCCGCCATTTTTTTTTCTTGATTTTTTTAAAAATGTGGTGAATTGTCACGTAAGCAACCTTCCTTTTAGAGAAACCATTTCATTTTTTTGTTTCAGACTTGCCGATCAAGAGATAAACTGTCGGCCATGCGTCAAATTTTTTTTTTGATGTTCGATTTTGGCGCTCCCTGGATTTGGGCCATAAAACAAAAATTTAAAATAAAAATTTGTTTGTACTCCACAAACATGTATTTACATGATAAAAAAAGTTTCATATAAATATATATTAATGGGACTGAGAAAAAAATTATTCAAAATTGCCTTATTTTTAGCCTTCTAAAGTGTACTAGTACCTTATATGGGGACTTGTGTTTTGTTCCGGAGTTTCGCCGATTTTGATGATTTCGGTAGCGATATTTTCGGCATTGACATCGTCAACCACGGTATTTCTTTTTTCCAAATGAATCTAGCATATTTTATTAAGATAATTTCTAAGTTTCAGAGCAATCTGTAATTTTTTTCAAAAACGCTCAAGCCACCTTAAGTAAGTTACACATTCTATTCGCATATTTCTTCTTTGTATTGACATTACAATACGCTATTTATTCAAATTCAAATTATTCAAATTAATTAAATTAAATTAATTGAATTAAATTAAATTAAATTTATTCAAATTCATAGAATTCTTGGAAATATAGCTTTAAGATAACTAAGGATATAACTAAGGATTCTGGAAAAGTAAGAAAAAAGACTTCCTTTTGTTTTTTTAAAGAAGCGATTTTTGAATTTCATTGGGGAAATATTTTTATAATATATGCATAATGGAAAAAGTGTATTCAAAAACACAATTGACGGGTTGAATTTTTATTTTTCTCGGACGAAAAACTAGATATTATATTTACCCGGGTTATGGTGTAAATGATAACACTTGGTTTCTATGTGTTACAAACTTTCTACAGGATTCAAGAAAATACAGTAGCGCTCAAAATTATCCGTATAATTGTTGTTTAGTCCATTCTCGAAGTATCTTAATTTTTATAAAAACAAGTTAACATTTTGTTTGATAATAAGATGAATGTTGATAAAAGTTTGCATCTAATGATCCCAAGTTGAAGGCAAAATGTTAATTTTATAAAAATATATTTCAAAAAATGTCAAATTTTGATATTTTTGAAAATTTTAATAAGTAAAATTAATTAACATTTTCCAGATGTTTCCAGAATTTTGTGTCTGGATTCTACCCTGGGGTTAAACATCATACAAAAACTGTAAAATTTCAAATAAGGACTGTAATTTATACATTATGTAAATGAATACAAAATATCAATATTTTTATAAATATTCTTAAATTTTATTAAAATATGATATACATTGATTTTTAAAAAAATTCTTCTAAGAAGCTACATTTTGCCTTCAACTTGGGATTATTAGATGCAAACTTTTATTAACATTCATCTTATTATCGAACAAAATTTAACTTGTTTTTATAAAAATTAAGATACTTCGACAATGGCCTAATCAACAATCATATGGATAATTTTGAGTGTTACTGTATATAGCATTGTTGTTTTTGAATTTTAGCCTGTTTTTGATTATAATGACATAAATTTCATCAATATATTCCTACACATCACACAATGTAATCATGAATTTCTCAATATCTTGCTATCTGTAATGCGATAAGATATATTTTTGCAGACGATTAATCGATACACTTACACAATTTTATGATGATTGATTTTCACAGTAGAGAAGTTTTAATAAGGAATTTATGATATCCTAAATTAAATTTCTTTGTAATATGATCAGGATATTGGTGTTCACCGAAAACTAGTAAGATTAAACTGTTGATTGGCCAGCTACCAATCACAGAAAAGAAATCTGTCATTGAAATTTAATATTACTACACTGATAATATTAAAAAGGATGGTAATCTAGAATAAAGTGTTAACAACTTCACACTGTTGACTATATTACTTTATAATATTCAGATTCTTAAGAAAGTAATATAAGCAATAGATTCAATTACTGCCGCGAATATGAAATTTGAGAATACGAAAATATCATAACGAAAGTTGCTTAATATTACAAAATATAATCGTAACTTTTAGTACTACCAATGTCATAAATTAATAAATATCTATAAGTATACATAATACACTGAAAAAACAGTATAGCTAAGGGAACTATATTTTGGTCCTCAGAACCAGAAAATATTGCTATCAGACCAATGCTACGGTATGGTCCTCAGAACTATACGAGTATAGGTGAGACAGCTATACAAGTTCGTTTATATGACAATACCATGTATAGCGATCGTAAACAAAATATTATGCCATCGTTATCGCTCTTGTGAATCTTCGCGTGTGATAACACAATACGCGATACGCAAAAATAAGAAAAAATGCTCCAAACAAATCGACAAACGCTTCAAAAAAACACCTCGGAAAAATGACACTTCTTTCTCATTTTGAGGTTAGAGTCGCGTGCATGCGAAGCAATGTATAGGTCGCGCGGCAAACCAGTATAGTTGTCTCACCTATACCGTATGGATCGAGACACTATATACCGATATGGGTCGAACAGCTATACTGTTTTTTCCGTGTAGCTGGAGATGATTGGGATTTATTGAAAAAAAGAAAGTATACTTTCCCAGCAGAGCTGTAGAAATTTACCAGCCAGGATGGTAAAATTACCATTCCCGATGGTAACCGAACAAGACGTGTGCCATGACATGTGATTATCGCTTATTTATTTTAGTCATTAATTTTTCTTGTATTACTTTCACATATTTGAATTTTGCCTGTTCTAAATTTGGCTTCTGCTATTCTGTTTGACATTTACGTCAGAGCTGATATTATACAAAATTTTGCATAAATGCTATAAATTCAATAGAATTTTTTATTCAGTGTAATAAATTCTTTCTTTTAGGAAAGAGCACTATAATTTTATAATTTAGTACTATATTTGCGATTTAAAGTAACTGTCGTGCCAAAAATTAGGTCCCTAAAAAAGAAGGTTTTCTATGATTGTAAGACATGAAATTTATTATTAGTCGTGTCTCATTAAAGAAAAAGCATTATTTTTATGAAAAAAATTCAATTTTACGAAATTAATACTTTTAATAATCTTTTTTTAAATAGAATTTTTTCTTACTCTCGCTTCTCACCAATTGTTTAAAAATAATTTCAGAATAAATAAGCTCAGAATTTTAAAAATAAATTGTTCAGTGCCTGAGTTCGTTGAAATAATTTTTTGAAAAGGAACATTTTTTTGTTTCAATAACTATATTTAAAGATTTTTTACTTATTTTCAAAATTGGGAACAGTAGAGTTGTAGAAAATATTTTCCGTGGAAAAATCAGCCACGATTTATAAAAATTCAATCATTAATAAAAAGCGATAGTATGGAAAAATTCTATTACAAAAAAAATTAATTAAAGTATTATTTTTCGTAAGTTTTAAACTTTGTTTACAAAAAATATCCTGAGTTGCAATATGTTTTCGGAATTTTCATTATAGTAATATTAAATTTTACAGAAAATATTCTTTCAGTGTACAGTAGCAAATGTTTTGTCTATTTTAACAAAGAAATTAACTGCAGAAGCTAATTTTGAGTTTAATTTTTTGAATAACTAAATCTTAGCTGCTGTAGTTAATTTTTCTTCATCGTTCAGGATTACTAGTTTTTTCAAATTTTATTAAATTAATTGAAATTACTAGAATTAAACTAGCAATCCGACTTTTCTTCAGTGTAGTATGAATAAATATTGAATAGGTCGAGATTTTCAAAAATTTAATTTTAAATTAGTTGAAACTGAAAAAATGAAGCTAAATGATTTAATACACACTCGAAACGTAATAATAAATGTATTTCTCGAAACTTTCATAATAACATCAATGATATCCCGAGTGCTTATCATTGTATATGATTAACACCTGCCGGTGATAAGTGACAGTACTTTTCTGAAATTAATACATCTAATAATTGGCCTTGAAACTTATTGAATATTTTTAGACAGGATTCCCATACAATTGATATTGATCGGTTTATCTTTTGTTAAATCTAGATTAAGAAAATGGAAACAAACAAAAAAGAAAATATAGGTATAAAGGTGTTATAAAATTTATGTAGTGTAATGCATAAAATTGTCAGAAAAATGTACTTTACTTTATATTGAATCGTTGCTGGAATTCTATACAACTGCAAATTGTCTGGGTTTGATTTCCAAATTAATTTTCTGATAAAAATATTTATTTTACCAAGTTTTGTCCCTTGGGGGTTTGAAAGTATTAATTTTTAAATTCTAACATAACCAAACTTCTAATTTTTTACTTGTGAAGCACTTAAAAACAATATAACAAATGTTTTAACTTATAGAATTATTAAAAAAGTAAAATGATTACAAATCTGAATATAAAAAGCCAAATATTCATAACTTAAAGAACACGAAACAAAAAGAATCATATAATTTGAAATCTAGAAATTTTTTTCATTTTTGCAATTTAAACAAGTTTGAGCGCGCCTAGGGCGCGCGATTCGATCGTCGCGCTTCGCGCTCCGTTCTTTCTGGACCTCGCGCTTCGCGCTCGGTCTTGTGCTCTTCGCATACATTTAAGTTTATTTCTTATATTTTGATACTAAAGCTCAAACCAATTTTATAATAATATTACAGATGATGTGAATTACACATTTTCTCAAAGTCACTGAATTTCTTTTTGAATATAAGTGAAACAGGAAATTCAATTTACTTAAGGCTCTATCGGCCTTAAGGAACACATTCTCATCATGACACTCGCGCTTCGCGCTCGATTTTCTGTATACATTTCAGTATAACTTTTTAATAAATTACATGATTAAAAGAATTTACTTTCTTCCACATATCTAAAAAGGAAAAACAATCGTAGACTTTATTTAAGGAAACGATTTTGCAGAACAACGCTTATTTCGTATCTCACATATTTTGGTGAAAAAAATCGAATTTTTTCAATATTAAAAATCAAAACATAAAATATACATCCTGTTCCGAAATTTCTTTATCAGAATTTGTAGACCTCATTTAGGCAAACAATTTTCCATCTAAACGTTTTTTTTCATCTCACATATTTTGTCTAATAAATGGAATTTTTGAATTTTAATCGTATTTTTTAGAATTGAAACGAAAAATATATGTTTTTTCAGAAACTGTGTCAGACAAAATTTGTAGATCTTTTTGAAACGAACAACTTTGTATTCTTACGCTTTTTTCGTATTTCACATATTTTGTCTAAAAAATGGAATTTTTTCATTTTTATCGTATTTTTTGGAATTGAAACGAAAAATATATGTTTTTTCAGAAACTGCGCCAGACAAAATTTGTAGATCTTTTTGAAACGAACAACTTTGTATTCTTACGTTTTTTTGGTATTTCCAATATTATTGTTAAAAAATTGAATTTTGGATTTTCAATAGTATTTTTTTTAATTAAAAAGAAAAATATGCATCTTATGAAAAAATGTTATAATTCAAATTTGTAGGCCTTTATGTATTCAATAATATTGTATCATAACGTTTTTTCGTATCTCGTATAATTTAACTGGAAAATGGAATTTTGATATTGACTTTTTTCGAATTTGAATATGCTGTAACATTTCTAATTTTGATTTAATCAAAAAATGTTATGAGAATAATTTGTAGAGATTCATGAGCACTATCAAAAACCAGGATTGGAATTTTTGATTTTGTTAAAAAATTATTTTCAAAAACACAAAAGTAGTTCTCCATCCCTCAATTTTGATTGGATGTGGCTGGTTAACGAACTTGTCCTTACTTTTTCGGCTCCGATAAAGTGTACCAAAGCTCAATTCAATCTGATAATTCTATCGAGAGTTATGCCGCACACGACCTACTACAGACAGACAGACAGACAGACAGACAGACAGACAGACACTTTCGTAAA
This sequence comes from Diplolepis rosae, assembly GCA_030998225.1. Taxonomy (NCBI): domain Eukaryota; kingdom Metazoa; phylum Arthropoda; class Insecta; order Hymenoptera; family Diplolepididae; genus Diplolepis; species Diplolepis rosae. The sequence goes on along the minus strand of JAPYXD010000754.1, from coordinate 1,342,925 downwards.
AACCATTTTTTCTGACTCAGGGGGTCTCAAAACGTAAAGATTTGATGAAAATTTCGAAAGTCATTTTTCACATAAAACCAATACCTTCTCATCCATGATGAGAATGTAAAAATAGTGACTTCGGAATCGAAGTGTTTTAATTTCTGGATTTTTTAATTATGCATCCTTCCATTTTATTATTTTCAATTTTTTAAATTTATATACTGAGTACAGATTCCAAATTCTTATAAAAAATCATGCTACAATTTGGTGAATTTAACGTTAAGAAACGTCAAATAAAATAATTTCACAGCTAAAAATTTGAAAATTTTAATTTAAAAGACATTTACGTTTGTACATGAAAAAAAGTAAAAACTTGAAAACCAGAGGATTAGCATTAAATTTGTTTTAAAACTAGACATTTGAAATTTTTTATAAATTAAAATACTTTAGCTCTCTATTATCGTTTTCAAAAATTTTGGATTGTGGGTTAATAGTTTGAGAAGTGGAAACTTTTAGGGTATAAGAAAATTAGTTTCTTTTTAAAATAAAAATATAAATACTAAAACGGAAAATTATCTAATCTGTTTCTATGATTCACAGAAGTCAATAGAAAAGCTGACTAATTTACTCAATAATGTGACATTTTTGAGGCTTGAAAATGGAAATCTCAAATAGATAATTCACATGCAAAAATGATTTCTATAATTAGCAGGAAGTTTGTTACTTATTTTTACAACTTGACTTTTTGGTAGATTTTACAAGAACTCCATTTGAATCAACGGATTTTCTGTACATTTCACCTATCTTTCATTAAAATCTACTAAATTCAAATTTTTTCTTATTTTGTAGATTTTGCTGGACGCTGAGTGAAACGTACAGAAAATCTGTTAAATCAAATGGACTTCTTGTAAAATCTACCAAAAAGTCAAGTTAGGATAGGAACAGCGGACGCAGAAAAAATATTCGTGAAATCTACCAAAAAGTCAAATTGTAAAAATAAGTGCCAAACGTCCTGTAAATTTTACGAATATTTTTTCTGCGTTCGCTGTTCCTATCGTTTCGAGGTAAAAACCGGTTTCACACCACTGATTTCGAACTTTCTTCTGAAAAAGTATTTTCTATGCCCATTATTAAGACCAATAACAATTGGAATTTTTAGGATTAAATGTTCTCATTAAAACCAATTTAAACAGTCAAAAAATTATCAATAGGCATGTCTCATCGTCAGCGAAGGATATTTTTTCCGCTAAAAACAAAAAAATAATAAAAATACTGCTTATAAGTATGTTTTAATATTTATCGATTTGTTATCATTGAGGGATTCAAAATTTTACCCTTAAAAAGGTATTTAATCCCTTTTTATTATTGTTAAATTTCCTCTCCAGGTTTGTGCGTCATTGACTAATATATGTAATTGTACATCTGTTAAAAGTATTTTTCCGAAAAATTACTTGTACATATGCATCTGAAAAATATCGATAATTGTATAAATCATTCTTCAATGTTTCATAAAATGAATATTATTATTGCTTAAAATTAACATTTGAAGATCTTATGCAATGATTATCAGCAAATGTGAGATCGATTCTGATATTTGTATTCTAAATATAATTGCATACGTATTTCGATCTCTTCTCTCTAAATCTGATTCAGTTAAATTTTTACTGATTTTACTGATTTTTACTGAATTGTTAAAAAATATATTTCACTGTTAAATCAGCTGATTATCACTAATTGAATCAGTGGAAAAAATATTTTCACTGTTGAACCAGTCAAATTTCACTGATAATCAGAAGATTTTGACTGATTCATATTCAGAGAGTTAAATACACAAGTATTTTTTTTATTGTGACATTTCTAAATGTTTTGTATTACCAAAGCAATGTTCTTTTCACTATAATAACGATGAAATTTTAAAGACAAAACTAATTTTTAATTTAAGACTGAAAATATTGGTTTAGTTTTTGTGAGAACAAATCAAGTTTTTTGTTAGTTGCTAAAGGCACTTTAATTTTTTTTGCCTTTTAACTAAACTAATTTTAATGTTAGAAACGAATTGACGGTTTTGAATATTGAAGTCATAGATAAGTTAACAGAACAAGACGGATTAATTTCTATTTGTACGATCTCATTGTCGATTGGTTGAATTTCTCTATCTTAATATCGTGATATCATCGTAGGAATCGGCCATGCATCATCAGAAAATAAATTTTCATAAAACCCACCGAATAACCTACTAAGAGGACACCTTATATCGATAAATCGCATTCGCTGAAAAGTAAGATAAGATTATAGATGAGGTTGGGCACTTTTGTGTGTGTATAGTCAAGTACAGGTACTTTATATACGCAAGCCGATTTTTCAGAAATACCTTTAGACCGTCAACTAACGTTGCTCGCCGAGTGTGATAATCGTTATCTTCCTTCAATTGTGATGTAGCAAGATTAGAATTGTTTCTGGATTTAAAATCGATTCTCATAAGTTTCTATCAGTGTTCTGTGAAAATGTTCAGTTTACAAGTTCTTTTCTCACTGGCTCTACTTTCGTTAATTCAAGGCAAAACATTCGCTATTCCATTCTCCGTTAAAACTGAAGATGTCCCTCAAGAATCAAAGATTGATTATCGCCTTCCCCGACATATTATTCCAGTTAAATATGATATAACATTAACGCCAAAACTCCATGATGATTTCAAGTACCGAGGAGTATCTATAATAGATGTAAAAGTCGTAGAAGATGCAAAAAATATAACTCTGCATTCTAGTGATCTTGTGATCGACGAAGTAAAAACAAAAGTAAGCGGTAATAGTAGAGATATCAAACTCGCGCATAAGTACGATAAAGAAAGAGATTTTTTAATTCTTGATTTTGAAGGTGATATTCACAAGGGCGAGAATTTAACTATTACCATTTTTTATACTGGTAAACTTAATGACGAATATCGTGGATTCTATAGAAGTTCATATATAAACAAAAATGGCGAACGGAGGTAAGTGTTATGTTTTTACTGATTGGGTAAAATATGAAATAATGTAACTAATAAAGGAAAAAAATTGTCCACAGGTGGTTGGCTACCACTCACTTTGAACCGGTTGGCGCTCGACGGGCTTTTCCTTGTTTCGATGAACCCAAATTGAAAGCTACATTCGATATAAAGGTAGATTTAAAGGATTTAAAGAATTCAACAGGATATAAAGTTATTTCCAACATGCCTATTATCGAGAAAAGTTCCAATGAATCAGTAAAAGTGTTTGAAACAACGAAACCCATGTCTACATATTTGGTAGCTTTTGTAGTTTCTGATTTTGAACCCAATTATTCCAACAACAGCACGACTGTATGGATTAGGGATGAACTCTCTGCCGACACAGATTACGCACGCGATTTTGGAACGAAAGTATTGGAAGAAATGGGAAAATATCTTAATATTGAATATGATCTTCCAAAAATGGATCAAATTGGAATTCCAGATTTTATATCAGGAGCGATGGAAAATTGGGGTCTAGTAACATACAAGTAAATATCATGAGGAAATACATTTATATAATCCGTGCAGAAATTTTTTCATGACACTGGTTGGGACCAGATCGTGAATCCCAAATTAGAAATGAAACATAAAGCCCAACTGGGCCATTTTTGACGATTTCTGCATGGGTATAAATACATTGTTAAAAATTTCTACCGTAATTTCCCGAAACTCGTCGTTATTCAGTTACAATTTCGTAAAATTAAGATAAAATTTCGGAAAATTCAGTTACTTTTTAGTAAATTTAAAAAACGATTTCTTAATTTTCAATTACAAAGTTTTGAATATTCCGATACTTGTATCTGGAAATTCTGAAACTTGCGACAGGACAAATTTTACGTTTTGGGTAACTGAAGTTTTATGCAATTACATGTAAGTGAAAATTTTGTTACAATTTCATAATTTTATCATAAATTTGATAAAAATTCTGTTACATTTTGGTAGCTTTAAGATACATTTTATGAAAATTCAGTTGAGTTTCATAATATTGAGAAAAGTTTAAGGAAATTCGGTAAAATTTTTAAAATATTAAGATCCTTTTACACAAAAATACCATGAATATCGTCAAATTTTACGTTACCTCTGTAACATGTAAAATTATGTTTTCCCAAAATTTTTAATAGTGATATGCATTAACTACACTCATTGTTAGAAATTTCTACTTCAATTTCCTGAAAGACGTAACTGAAATTTTATTCAGTTACAGTTTCATAAAATAAAGATAAAATTTCAGAAAATTCAATTACTTTTTCATAAATTCAAGAAACAATTTATCAATTTCCTGTTACAAAGTGTTAAATATTTTGATACTTGTATCTGGAAAGTCTGAAACTTGCAAAAGAAACAATTTTACGTTTTGGGTAATTGAAGTTTTATGCAGTTACATGTATAACTGAAAATTTTGTTACAATTTCATAATTTTACACTCTAAAAACAAGTGTGTTACTTTTACACGTGAATCACGATAGTAACTTCTTAGGCATTTGAAGTGTGTATTTTTAACACACATTTTGGGTACAAAACGTTAAAGTGTTTGAAAATTAAACGTTACGTTTGTAATGTGTATTAAAAATACACACTTCAAATGCCTAAAATGTTACTATCGTGATTCACGTGTAGAAGTAACACACTTGTTTTTAGAGTGTATGATAAATTTGATAAAAATTCTGTTACAGTTTGGTAGTTTTAAGATACATTTTATGAAAATTCATTTGGGTTTCATAACATTAAGAAAAGTTTCAGAAAATTCTGTATGATTTCAAAAATATTAAGATCTTTTTACACAAAAATACCATGATTATCGTCAAATTTTACGTGAACTATATACAAATTTTTCTAAATCATTTCAGTCGATTATGTCGATAATTAGAAGAGTGTATCATTCACCATGATAACTGAACTCTACCATATCGACCCTATCAACCTTAGATTTAGAATTAACGTCATTTAAGACCAGATGGAATTTTCAATATATATTTAAACAATTTTTTCTGTGAAAAAAGGAACGCTTCCACTCCGCTGGGTATCGAGCCCAGGACCTTTCGATTGCCGGTCAAATGCACATAAAAATGTTATACATTTCAAAACATTTCTAACAGTGTATCATTTGGTGCCAACTCTCTAAATCTCAATCAGTCAAATTTTCACTGATTGAATCAGTGATTTGCCTTTTCACTAATTCACCAGTGAAAAAATATTTTTCACTGTTAATTCAGTTGATTTTCACTGATGAATCAGTGAAAAAAATATTTTTCACGGTCAAATCAGTCAATTTTCACTGAAATAATCAGTGAAATTTGACTGATTTACAGTAACCTCTTTTTAGCTATTTGAATCAGTAAAATTTCACTGATAATCAGTAGATTTTGACTGATTCAAATTTAGAGAGTAGACTCTCATTAAAAATACAAATATGTTATTTTCAGGGAAAAATATTTGGTCTACAATGACAAAAAGTCTAGTTCAAAGGAAAAACAAGAAGTTGCTGGGATCATAGCTCACGAATTTGCACACCAGTGGTTTGGAGATCGAGTTAGTCCACTTTGGTGGAAATATTTATGGTTAAACGAAGGATTCGCCAATTTCTTTCAATATTATATAACAGACAAGGTTAATGAAATTTTCCAACTTTTATAAATGGTAAATTAATACTATTTTGGTGAGATTTTTTTAGAATACATATGATTTATCTACAGATTGAGAAATTCAACATGAGAGAGCAATTTGTCATTCAAGAACTGCAAGAAAAAGCGTTTCAGTTTGACGCTACTGAGAAAACTCATCCAATGAATGCAGAGGTTGAAAGCCCTTCTGAAATATCTGCAATATTTGATGCAATCTCGTATCAAAAATGTACGTGTAACTGATTTTCAAAGAAATATCTAGATTTTTCAGCTTTTACTTTGATTTTCTTTAAAACACTTTATTATACACAGAGAAAAATACTTGTCCAAAAATTACTAAACTTTTTGGAAACACATGATAAATTCTGAGGCTGGATGCTTTTTTCTAATAATTCAATATTTATTAAGATTTCTATTATAGAATACGCTAAATAACCGATAAAAAATTCCCGCTTAAGGCGCGCGATTCAATCGTCTCGCTTCGCGCTCCGTAATACTCGATCGTCGCGCTGCGCGCTCCGGAATATTTGAACGTCGCGCTTAACGCTCGGTCTTATGCTCTTCGCATGCATTTGAGTTTATTTCTTATAATTTAATACTGAAGCTCAAACCAATTTTATAATATTACAGATTATGTGAATTACACATTTTCTCAAAGTCACTAAATTTGTTTTTGAGTTTAAGTGAAACAGGAAATTCAATTTACTTAAGGCTCTATCAGCCTTGAGGAACACATTCTCATCATGACAGTCGAACTTCGTGCTCGATTTTCTGTATTCATTTCAGTAACTTTTTAATGAACATATCACATATTTAGGTTAAAAAATGGAATTTTTTCAATATTCAAAATCAAAACATAAAATATACATCCTGTCGATAAATGTCTCAATGAGAATTTGTAGACCTCATTTAGGCAAACAATTTTTGAATTTGAATCGTATTTTTTGGAATTGAAGCAAAAAATATATGTTTTATCCGAAACTGTGTAGGATAAAAATTGTAGATCTTTTTAAAACGAACAACTTTTGCATTCTTACGTTTTTTTTGTATTTCACATATTATTGTTAAAAGCATTGAATTTTGGATTTTCAATAGTATTTTTTTAAATTGAAAAGAAAAATATACATCTTATGAAAAAATGTTGCAATTCAAATTTGTAGATCTTAATGTAAAAAATGATTTGGTAGATAACTTTTTTTCATATCTCGTATAATTTAACTGGAAAATGGAATTTTGATATTGACTTTTTTCAAGTTTTAACATGCTGTAATATTTCTAATTTTGGTTTAATCGAAAAATGTTATGGAGATAATTAGTAGGGATTTATGAGAACTATCATAAGCCAGTATTGGGAGTTTTGATTTTTTCAAAAACAAAAAAAATGGTCTAGTTTTCTCAATTTTGGTTGGATGAGGCTGGTTAACGAACTTGTCCTTAATTTTTCGGCTCCGATAAAGTATGCCCAAGCTCAATTCCATCTGATAATTCTATTGAGTTATACCGTACACAACCTACAGACAGACAGGCAGACACTTTCGTAAAAACCGTTTTTTCTGACTCAGGGGGTCTCAAAACGTAAAGATTTCATGAAAATTTCAAAAGTCATTTTTCACATAAAACTACTCTCTAAATCTGAATCAGTCAAATTTTCACTGATTGAATCAGTGATTTGCCTTTTCACTGATTCATCAGTGAAAAAATATTTTTCACTGTTAAATAAGTTAATTTTCACTGATTCATCAGTGAACAAAAATATTTTTCACTGTCAAATCAGTCAATTTTCACTGAAATAATCAGTCAAATTTGACTGATTTAAAGGAATCTCTTTTAAGCTATTTGAATCAGTCAAATTTCACTGATAATCAGTAGATTTTGACTGATTCAAACTTAGAGAGTAATACTTTCTCATACATGATGAGAATGTAAAAAGAACATAGCTTTAGGATTTATCATGCGTTTCCAAATAGTTTTGTAACTTTTGACAAGTATTTTTCTCTATGTGTTTATAAATTCTCATCAGCAGACGCAATCGGTCGTAACAAGAATATTTTAGCCTGAGTGAAGTTAAGGATCACTCAATTAAAAATTTATTCCGCGTTCTTTCTGTTGTCTTCTACAGTCTGTTTGTTTATCAATTTGTTTATAAAAATTTTGTTTTGAAATTTTTTTTTTATAATTTCAGTTATTAAAGAATTCATTTTCAAAAATTGGAAACATTCAAGTTGTAGAGAATCTTTTTTCTAAAAGAATGAACCGTGATTTATTAAAATCGCATCGTTTTTTAAAATTTGGCTCGAAGTGATAAGAAAATAAGTTTGGGCAAAAATAAAATTTATTAATAAAATTATTTTTTTGTGTTTCAAATTTTTTTCATGAAAAATAATCTTTTCTCTTTCAAATTAGCCCTTCAATAATAATATTGCTATTCTTGAAAGCAAAATTATCTATTTTTTCCTGAAGTCTAATTTTCGTGAACGAACTACCTTAAATTCGCAAATTTATATTTGTCTTTAGGGTAGTCGTCGTAGGCGGCAAAATTTAGTAAATTTTGACTGAAAATTAGTCACACATAAAAATAATTGTGAATTCCATCTTTCAACTTAATGTTAATTGTTTTAATTTTGTTATTCAATTAAATTAAAATTTTTTACATTACTCCAGCTGGATCAGTTATTCGAATGATGCAGCATTTTTTGCAAGAACAAGTATTCCAAGCTGGACTGAAATTATATTTGGAGAACAAGTAAGCTAAATTAAACTAGTAATATATTGAATTATTTTTAAAAAACTTACGATATTTATTTTAATAACTTATTTTAGAAAATTTGACGCAGCCCAATCTGACGATCTTTTCGCAGCCCTAGATGCAAAATGGAAACAAAAATCTGTAAAACAAATCATGGATACATGGGTAACACAACCTGGATATCCTGTAATTAATGTCACAAGGGACTATGAAAAGAAGACTATCACAGTTAGTCAAGAGCGATTTTTAGCAAAAAAGCCAAATGAGACAAGTAGAGGTGAATGGTGGATTCCCATAAATTATGCGTTGCAAGGAAGTCATGAATTTGAAAACACCACAGCAACAGATTGGTTAGAACCTAATAAAACACTCATCATTAAGAATGTAAAGCCAGATGAGTGGGTAATTTTCAATAAACAACAAACTGGTACGTTTCCTTTATGTTACATTAAAGCCACGTATGACTTATTCGATCCCTATCTTACCGACATTTTTTTTCGTCCTTCGCATTTCCACATTAATTGAGATATCGAGTTGAAACTTTGAGCAATTAAGTAAAAATCAGTAAAGAACGTTTATCTAGTCCAAATTTTATTATAATTGTAAATATTCTAGAGCAGATAAACGTTCCTTAGTGCCTTTTACTTAATTACTCAAAGTTTTAAATCGGTATCTCAATTGCTGCGGAAATGCGAAGGACGAAAAAAAGTGTCGGTAAGGTAGGGATCGCATAAGTAAGACTAAATTATACATTTATTCGTTGATGTAAGATAACTTTTTTAGTTGACAAAGTATTTTTCTGAAAATTTGGGAAAGCTAACAAGAAACGATAAAGCACGTCTGTTAACTTCTACTTAGTAAAAATTAAAAAAAAAATTCGAAAACTTATTGACAATTACAGTTAACTGAAAAATTTTTTGCAAAATTTTCACTCAAACAAAATGACAGATGTTCTGTATCATGTTCTGTAGTATTTTCCAAATTTTCAGTAAGATTTTTTGTAAAATAAAAAAATTATCTTACACGAATTTTTACAGAAATTTGGTCACGTGATCTGATTGATTTATGGCCTTAACATCACACACAAAAGCATCTACTTTCATTTTATAATTTGTTAAATTATGTTTCTCTAGGTTTCTATCGTGTTAATTACGATAAGAAAAATTGGGGTCTCATAGCTGAGTTCTTAAAATCGAATAATTTCTCGAAAATCCACACATTGAATCGAGCCCAACTTTTAGATGATGCATGGAATTTAGTTCGAGCAGAGCACTTAACTTACGAAGTTGCTTTCAATATAACATTTTATCTAGTTCAAGAACTTGATTATTACCCATGGTATGCCGCAATACGCAGCTTGAAGATATTGAAAAACGAACTTCTGTTTAGTACCTATTACGATGATTTTAAAGTTAGTATTATTTATTTAACTTTGATCATTTCAAGGGGGTATTTTACTGTGACGGGCAGGAAAATAGGTATTTTATAGGAATTTTCTTTCAAATAAAGACAATAGCTTACGACTTTTTTTATTACAAAGAATGGTTTTCATACACCGAAAAAAATTCCTTGTACCCGTGTACAAGGATTCAACTATTTTGCCTAGTTAGGACAGGCGCCAACTTTGCAATCCTAGTTGAAATGACAAAGTTCAAGTTAATAACCAAAAAACAACTTTACGTTTATGATCTACTAGAGCAAAATTTATATTGATAAAAGTGGGTCTTAAGGTAGTTGTCGTGCCAAAAATCAGGTCTCTGGAAAAAAAAGTTTTTCTATGATTTCAAGACTGGAAATTATATCATTTCCTTATAAGGAAAGACACTCTTTTTGATGGAAAAATTTAAAAATTACGAAAAATAGTTTTTTAATAATGTTTTTTGTAATAGGATTTTTCCTTACTATCGCTTCTTACCAATTTTTTGAAAATGATTGAAGTTTCTTAAATCATAGCTTATTTTTTCGGGGAAAATATTCTCTACAACTTAACCGTTTCCAATTTTTGAAAATAAATCAATTATTATCAAATACAGCAATTTGTTTATAAAAATTTTGTTTTGGAAAATTGATTTTTAATGATTTCAGCCATTAAAGAATTTATTTTCAAAAATTGGAAACGGTTAAGTTGTAGAGAATATTTTCCCCGAAAAAACAAGCTATGATTTAAGAAACTTCAATCATTTTCAAAAAATTGGTAAGAAGCGATAGTAAGGAAAAATCCTATTACAAAAAAAATTATTAAAAAATTATTTTTCGTAATTTTTAAATTTTTTCATTAAAAAGAGCGTTTTTCCTCACATATGACATGGCTGATGATATAATTTCCAGTCTTGAAATCATAGAGAATCTTCTTTTTCCAGAGACTGATTTTTGGCACGACAATAACTACCTTAAAGAATTATTGACAAAAATAAATTTTTGTTTACACAGTGAAAAAGTAATAAATACAGAAGATATTCTTTTTACAGCGGAGTTTTGTAATAACAGCATAGCAATATTAATTGAATTTAATTGTTAATAGAACTAGAATTATTTATTTCTCTGTAACAAGGTTTATATTGGTTTGTTTAACTGTATGTACGTGATTCTCTTAAACAGGAATCCGTGTTATTTCAACTAGGTTAGACTTAACTATGGGTGATAGTTGACTCTCGGAAAAAAAATGTTCGGTGTAGTAAACAAAAATATATAAATATAATAATATTCTAATATTTAAACATATCATAGATGGCGTTGAAAAAAGGTTCTCGCAAATTGCACTGCTTCTGGCGTTGGTAATTAATCTGTATTGGCGAATCTAAAATTAAAAAATCTAACGGATCATTAATCAGAAAAGATGTCGCTATATCCTGTAGTAAATTTATCTATTTAAAATGAAGAAAGAATTTTTTTTTCTACTAGCGGGTCAACAGTGCATTTTTTTGCTTTGCTCGGGCACCAAACTTTACACTCGCAAAATAAACTTTTTTCTCCCTAAGTGCATAATATACTATTTTCTACTAGCGGATCATAAAGTCGATTTTATTTTCCCGTGCGGGGCAAACAAATCCATTTTTTGACCCCAAAGTGGGAAAAAATCATCATGAAAATCGTCTTCTGGAGAAGACAACAATACAGAAAAATATAACGCATTACTGTCTTCTCCAGAAAATGTGTTAAAATTATTATTTTAATTACAAAGCGGTCTTATATATAATGGGTAACTTCGGAGCCTACGACACTGCCTTAATGGAAAATTATAAATTTTATTATTTATTATTTAATTTATTATAAATATTATTATTTAAAAAATCGTATTGAGAAAAACGCGTGTGAAATTTTAAGTATGAAAATCTTATATAAATTGAAAAAAAGTATATATTATCAAAAAATACAAACATTCAATTATTTGAAAATGTCACACTAAAATACCCCCTTAATTGGGGATTTTCCTCTTTATTATACGTTTTAAGGTAGTTGATCCACGAAAATTAGACCTCAGGCAAAAATAGATAATTTAGCTTTCAAGAATAGCAATATTATTATTGAAAGGCTAATTTGAAAGAGAAAAGATTATTTTTCATGAAAAAAATTTGAAACACAAAAAAATAATTTTATTAATAAATTTTATTTTTGCCCCCACTTTTTTTCTTATCGCTTCTTACCAAATTTTAAAAAATTATGCGATTTTAATAAATTTCAAATCATTTTTTCAAGAAAAAGATTCCCTACAGCTTAACCATTTCCAATTTTCGAAAATGGATAAATTATTATCAAATTAACGATTTGTTCATAAAAATTTCGTTTTGAAAAAATTTTTTTTAATGGTTTCAGCCATGAAACAATTTATTTTTAAAAATCAGAAACGGTGAAGTTGTGGGAAATCTTTTCTCTAAAAAAATAATTCATAATTTATTAGAATCGCATAATTTTTTAAAATTTGATAATAATTTGAAGTATATATTATCAGAAACTACAAACATTCAATTGTTTGAAAATTTCACACTAAAATACCCCCTTAATTGGGGATTTTCCTCTTTATTATACGTTTTAAGGTAGTTGATCCACGAAAATTAGACCCCAGGCAAAAATAGATAATTTAGCTTTCAAGAATAGCAATATTATTATTGAAGGTCTAATTTGAAAGAGAAAAAATTATTTTTCATGAAAAAAATTTGAAAGACAAAAAAATAATTTTATTAATAAATTTTATTTTTGCCCCCACTTTTTTTCTTATCGCTTCTTACCAAATTTAAAAAATTATGCGATTTTAATAAATTACAAATCACTTTTTCGAAAAAAAGATTCCTTATAACTTAACCATTTCCAATTTTCGGAAATGAATAAATTATTATCAAATTCAGCAATTTGTTTTTTAAAAATTTCGTTTTGGAAAATGATTTTTTAATGGTTTTAGCCATTAAAGAATTTGTTTTTAAAAATTTGAATCCCAAAAAAATAATTTTATTAATAAATTTTATTTTTTTCAAAACTTATTTTCTTATCGCTTCGAGCCAAATTTTTAAAAATGATGCGATTCTAATACATCATAGTTCATTTTTTCAGGAAAAAGATTCTCTACAACTTGACCGTTTCCAATTTTTAAAAATGAATTCTTTAATGGCTGAAATTATAAAAAAACAATTTTTCAAAACAAAATTTTTATTAACAAATTACTGCATTTGATAATAATTAATTCAATTTCAAAAATAGGAAACGGTCAAGTTGTAGAGAATCTTTTTCCTCATAAAATAAACCGTAATTTATTAGAATCGCATCATTTTTAAAAATTTGGCTCGAAGCGATAAGAAAATAAGTTTGGGCAAAAATAAAATTCATTGATAAAATTATTTCTTTGTGTTTCAAATTTTTTTCATGAAAAATAATCTTTTCTATTTCAAACTAGCCCTTCAATAATAATATTGCTATTCTTGGCAGCAAAATTATCTATTTTTGCCTGAGGTCTAATTTTCGTGTACGAACTACCTTAATAAGAATTATCTAACTTTCTAGCAAGTTGCCTTGAACGTGTCTGCAAAATTAGTGAATAACGTTGGATTTGTCGAAAAAGAATCAGATGATCACATTACTAAACTGAAAAGAAGTCTAGCATTGGATTGGGCATGTAGTTTGGATTACGAAAATTGCACTAGTAATTTAGAAAAACAATTCTATCCTTGGCTGGAAGATGACATCAAAAATCCGTACGTAATAGTATATTTCGTATCAAATGCGGAAAGGCGTATTTTAACGCAAGAGCGAGTGACGACGAGGGCCGAGGCTCGCCGAAGGCGAGCCGAGTTTCTTCATGTCGCCTCGGTCCTTATCGCGAGTCGCTAGCGCGGTTAAATAAAGGGTTTCCCAATAAGGGTGATATGTTTTGAAATTGAAAAAAAAACACTGAATATTCATTCGGAATTGATCGAAATCTTTTTTATTATATTGGATATTCTATGCCATTTACGATTTAAACAATATATCGGCCAAATGTCCCCCGAGACTTGAGCCAAAAATGCGCCTCATCAGAAAAGATGATTTTTTGATGAAAATTGGGATGATTTTCAATTGATTCCAGAGCCCAATCCGCGAACTCCCGACGCAAACGATGGTCATTAGGCTTCAGTTCTTGGGCCAGAATCATCTTATAGGGATGCAGGCCAAGATCCAATCGCAAAATACGCCAGGTAGTCATCCTGGACAGGCCCAATTCCTGAGATCGGCGATTTTCCTCGATACTGGCCTGTACGGCGGCTATATTCTGTGTAGAACGTGCGGTACGCATACGATTTTTAGGCTTAGTATCCAATAGAGTAAATTCACTCTCCAACTTATCGATTATTCGACGAATTGAGAGCGCGGATGGAGCAGAATGACGACCATATTTTGCACGATATGCTCTTTGAACACCGACAAAACTTCTCGAATTTTGATAAAATAATTGGACAATTTCCAAACGTTGTGGAAGCGTGAAACTACTTATGATTAAATGGCAAACCTTACTGATGACAACTGACAGCAGACGTCAAAAATTTTAGTTCAAATGAGCCCGATAGGGACATTCAAAATCATATCACCCCTATTGGGAAACCCTGTACCTTCTGCACGTGATACAAACGATTTTTCTTGTTCGCTGTATACCGATAGTTAGCCGAGTTGGTGTCGTTTTGCGTGCGGAAAGTTGATTTTCCCGCACTAGTGCGGTAAAATTTTAAGTTTGTTTTAATTTTCCGCACACTTGAAATTTTACCGCATTTGTGCTAGAAAATTAATTTTCCGCACGCAAGGCGATACCGACAAGGCTAAATTTCGGTGTACAGCGGACTCCTTTTTAAAATCGATTGCTATTGTATTGCTCTTTGAATTCAATTCTGATTATAATAATAATACATTTGATATTTTCAGAATTAAACCAAATTTGAAAAGTGTTGTGCTTTGTAATGGTCTGAAAAATGCTACTGAAGCAGTTTGGAACAAAACATATGAAAAGTATCTAAACAGTAAAGATTCCTCGGAGAAAGCAATTATACTAGCGGGTCTAGGTTGTTCTAGAAATGAGACGATATTGAAGAATTATTTAAATCTTGTTGTTGATCGCAAATCACAGATAAACAGTACGTTAACTGCTTTCAAAACAGTTTACACTTCAAGTGCCATTGGCTTTAATGTAACACTTGACTTTATTATCAAAAAATCTCATGCAATCCTTATTCAGTAAGTATTTTTCAAAATTTTTGGAGTAACACGTGTTAAATATTGTTTTCAAACTTTCGAACGCTAAAATACGTTAATTACTATACCAAATATTTTCATCTTTTCCAGTGACAAAGGGGATGATGCTCACTTAAATAACTTAATATCGAACATTGCTACGAAGATTTCGACGGAGGAACACCTTAAAAAGGTATAATTTCTATTTCAAGTAATAACTTTCTTTTCAAATGTAACATTAACGACTTATTTTCTTTGAACATTTTAATTAATTTTTTTTTCTCGTACAGCTGACTGACTTCATTTCTGTTAACGAAGGATTACAATTAAAGGCTATACATTCTATGATTGAAAAAGCTAAAGAAAATATTGAATGGGTAAAAAAGAATGGAAATACGATTGGATCGTTATTAGATAACTATATGAATCCAAAATCTGTAATTTCTGCAGCACCTAGTCTGCAATTTGCGACAATTCTACCCCTAATTACAGTTTCAGTTGCTTTATTAATTTAGATAAAATAATTTTCGGTAGTTATTTCATGAAATTTATTCTACAGAACTCGTATTAAAAATAGTTAATACAGTCCATAACTTCATCAATCATTAAGTCTTTAATGCATGTGTTAAAATATTTCTTGTACTAATTAAATTGTATATTATTTGAATTGTAAATATTAACATTTTCTGATGCTATGTATTTTCGAATAAATATTTTTATTACCATAATTATGTGAACAAAATTTTTGTTCATTCAACAAAATCGTTTGTTGCGTTGAAAAAGTATTTTATTGACTTAATCAAATTTTTCGCTTAAATCGAAGAAATATTTGGGAATTATGAAAAGTAACTAAAATATTTGGTTGAATTAACTAAATTTTTGTTAATCAACCAAATCTTTTTCTAAGAGTAATTACTTACATAAATTTAACGTGAATTAACATTTTGTAATTTTGATGTCGAACTGTAGATGCAAAAAATGTAAACACCAAACTCACAATCAGTGACAGATTATTTTGATATAGTTTGTAAAAAACTCATTGCCATCTGTCGATACTCAATACATTTTTAACTTTCAAATAACTGTGTTATATCTATGATTAGCTTGCGAACGTCATCGTCTTGATATCTGTTGTTATCGACATTTATAATTTATCTATTTTCCCTACCAAGAATAATATACATATAACGCATGTGATGCGATATTAATCTACATTTTTTTTTAATCAAATGACAAAATTGCGCGGAAATATTCAGGTCAACATCAGTCTTATTATTAACTGTGATTATTCAAGAACTAAATAAGACTTTACACAAACAAGTAAGTAGTTATAAAAACGAAAAGTGTTCATGGATTTATTGCAAAATGCAAAGTAAGATATAAGTATTTCTGTAAAAGAAGTTTACTTTTTTTTCAAGGTAGGGACCAAATTGCTCAAGGCATCAATTATTTTGATCATAAGATAGCATTTGTAAAATATATAATTGATTAAATGAATTTTTCTACTAGCGGGTTATAAAGAGCATTTTATTGCTCCCTGCGGGGTAAAAAATTCCATTTTTCGACCCCTCGAGTAGCAAAAAAATCGTGTTCAACAGGGTAAAACTATCTATTTTACTTGTGTGATTGTGTGATTACACTCGTAAAATAAAATTTTTTTGCCTAATACTATTTCCCCAGCAGAAAAAATGTTCTTCATCCTTTTATGTTTTTTTTTTCTGTCGACAATATATTATTTTGCATCTTACGTAAACATAAAATTCTCAAGAAAGTTTATTTATGACAATTTCTTTTTATTTTATGATAAAAAACCATAATATATGTGACTAAAATAAAGTTTACATTTAGTATATACTTTCTTACTTTTAGGATGGAACACTTGCAGATTTTTGGAATTCTGATGGTACTTCTAGCAAGTGTATCATCTTTTCCTAATCCATCCGATTTTTATAAAGTTGAGAAATCGGATACTCAAGGAGATTCTTATAAAATTTTATCAGTAGTAAGGATTAATATTACTTCCAATGATGGTAATAATAATGATATTACTATTAATGTTTCAAACTCACGAAAGGAACCCAAAAATAACACTGACATTCCATGCATATCCAATACAACTTCAACATATCCTACAACAACATCAACGACAACTGGTATGACTACAACAAGAAGACCAGATACAACATCAACGCATACAACTTCAACATATCCAACAACTACATCAACATATCCAACAACATCAAAGACACCTGATACGACATCAACAGCATGGCCAGAGACATCAACGCATACAACTTCAACATATCCAACAACTACATCAACATATCCAACAACATCAAAGACACCTGATACGACATCAACAGCATGGCCAGAGACATCAACGCATACAACTTCAACATATCCAACAACATTAACGACACCTGTTACTACAACAACATCATGGCCAGAGACATCAACGCATACAACTTCAAAATATCCAACAACAACAGCATGGCCAGAGACATCAACGCATACAACTTCACCATATCCAACAACATCAACAAGGCCATATACAACCACAAAGCCTAATGTTAATAATATATCAATAATAGAAATCAATATAAACTACAAAGAAAGCAATAATAATACTATCCTGATCAATGTTTAGGTTTTGAGTAATATAATACATTTGTAACATTTTCAAATTTCAAAAGTATAAATACAAGTGCTACTGCTCATGATAACTCTACATATTTGGTATACACTTTTATAAAATATAATTCCTTTGGTGCTAGCAGCTTATCCCGCAATATTGAGAAATGTTTCCAAACAGCAAAAACTGATAGATACTCAACAAATTTTTTAACAGAATGTGATACTCAGGAAATCAGCAATTTTCCATATTTTAAGTTATACGTGATTAGGTCCTATATAAAAAAAATTTGTATCGAAAATATAGAAAATTGTAGACAAGATAAAACGGACGTAGATAACCTTTCTAAAAGTTTAATAAATTTTAGTAAACACGGAGAAACTTTTTATATCAATTTTTGCTATAGTATTTTTCAATTTAGGGAAAAACGTATCACTTTGAGAATTTTTGTTAGTAAAAATATTAAAGTTTATAATAATGATATGAAACTTTAGTATAAACTGTAGTCAAATTTGCTATGAACTATGCTGAAGTTTCATATTATTATTATAAAGTTTAGTATTTTTACTAAAAAAAATTCTCAAAGTGATAGGGTTTTCCCTAAATTGAAAAATACTATAGTAAAAAATGATGTAAAAAGTTTCTCCGTGAATTGTTAACTTTGTGATGCATAAATTTATTTTTATTGCTAAACCTAAAAATAAATTGTCTATATCTGTTTTTATATCAGTCTCTCCCAAATTTGTATTATTTTAATCAGTTTTAAGCGTTGAAATAGTTTAGAAATATTGTTCGAAAAGATATATTTTCACGGTTTATTGCATTTACTGACTGATCACATCATAGTGAAATTAAAAATTTCAATTCTTTTCGAAATGTATGTCCAAAAGGTATTGAAATATATAAATAAAAATTTGAAGAGGAATTGATTAATAAAGCAATTGCTTGAGCGGATAGAATATTATGTGAACAATGGAGGATCAATGTATTTTTGATAGAAATATAATATTGATAGTAACTTAGAAAAATATAGGTTATTTGTGATAAATTTCCACGTCGATGATTAATGTACTGGACATGAAGAAAAATATTTTTATATAATCTAACAATGATTTTTAATGCAACTGAACACTTTATCTTATCCATAGAAAGTTATGATAAGATTTTATTCTTACGAGAAATCAGGTGTAATTATAACGTTATATGTATTTGCTACTAGTCTAACTTTTGTAAAGAACGCTACGTAAAATACGTAATGTAACGTTTAATAAAATTTTCGAAATTTCATAAATTATTCAGTGCCTTAAAATTTCAGAAAGTTATTTATATTCTTTAAATTAAAGTGGTTCAGGTGGAAACATATTTTCTATTTAAATGGAATAATTTGAGTCAATTAATGTGAATGTAAAATTTTTTTTTACATTCTATAAAAATTCTTATAAATCATGATCTTAGTCAATAATTTTATTTCTAAATACTAATTTTCTTGAGAATGCTATAAGTTTCAGGTATTTTATGACTAGACCCAGAGAAGAGTTTCTTTGATATAAAGTCAAAAAAATATCGAAATTCAAAAAAATGTCTTTGAAACAAAATAAGTTTTGTAAATTTAAAAAAATTACTTTCAAACCAAAAAAGGTTTGTTAAATCAAAAAAAATTTTGTTAAATGAAAACAAATCTATTTCTTTAGATTAATTAAACTTTCTTTGAATCAGCAAACCTTTCTTAAAGTCAAAGAAATGTCAAATAAAATCAATTATGCAGATTTTAGCTCACTGAATATAAAAATCGAACTAGAAGATAAAAAATATATAATAGTATTATTTTTTCATTTTTGAGATATTAGATTTTAATTTTAAACAGACTTTTCAATACAGAAAAAGTACCGGAATATAAGTAAACACTTTGATATCCTTGAATTTATAAATATTGATTTGGCATTTTAAAACATATAAGCATTTAAATTATGTTTTTAATCTCACAAAAATATACATAAATTAACGTTGATTTTTATCGATTCAGGAGATATTCTCCAGTAATTAATGGCACAGTTTTTGCAACAAAGTTCCTAGAAACATCGAAATTTTTACTTTTTAAATTTCTACATCGACACTTCTTTTAATATGATTAATTGCAGGGAAAAATGATGGGTAAATTTTTTCATCCATAGAGTGAAAAATAATTTTTATAGCAGAAGGTCCTTTCAAACATAACTTTTGAGTAAAACGGGAAAGCCACTGTCATACGCGCCTTATTTTTTCAAAATAGTCAAAATATACATTTCTTAAATTAAATTTTTTAGGAATTCCAAAACAATTATGTGTCAAATGTCAAAATCACACCTAATTTTTCAATACTTTTCAAGAGAGAAATTTGATATGCTCAATATCTTGGGGATGTCCTGAAAAAATCTTCTTTACAAATAACGTTTACTTCACTAATTATGTTATAAAAAAATGTTCATCTTATATAATATTGTTTTCAATTTCAATATTATTATCATCTCTTAAGCCTTATAAGTAAACTATATTAATAAAGTTATCGAATCACCGAAAAATTGAATTAAAACAATTTCAATAATTACACCATATATAAAACGCAGTTTAGAGCCGAAATTAAAAAAAAATAACGACGTCATTGGTCATTGCTATGTTATGATAAGGTAGACAATAATCTTATAAAACAAGTCAACAGATAAGTTCATAAATCATTCTCATCACAGATCGGGTACTAACTGCTTGAACACAATATTCGACTTTTTGCGAATATTGGGAAATAGTTATTGGGACGTATTCTGACGCTGCGCCTTGATGTGAAATTCTTGAACGAATAGTCTTGCATTATTTAACTTTCGCTGATTGATATCGTAGTTCATTTCAAAGCTAGCAGTCACTCAGGTAAACAAAATTAAATTCTCTTTCAAGAGACCAAAATTATTTTAAGAAACAATTAATTTAATTGTAATAAAACTTGGAATAAATTAAAAAATAACATTTTAAGTTATGTTAGAGTTAACTCACAAATTCTGATTCTTTAGTTCCTTATATTTTCTTTACATATTTTTTGCAAGTTTCATTTTCTTATGAAAAAATACTTTTCTATTTAGTGTTTGTAAATAACTTACTAAAATAGTTATATTCGTCCATATGTAAATATTTTCTATTGGTGACAGTTTGATTCATTAAGTAAATATCCAGTTACATTTTAATTGAGGATAGTAAAAGTGAAAAGTGAAATTGGTGAAAGTTATATATGTCTTGAATATATAATTGATTTTGTCGTTGGATTTGACAAATATTCTTACAGAAAAAATATATATTATACTTTTTTTTAAATCTTAATGAAACTAATAAATTAATGAATTATATTAGTATTTCCAAAGGAATCATACAAAAATGCAATATAAATATTAGTCGCATCAAGAGATAACACGAAGTTACTTCATAAACTTGTCTCAGAAAATCTTCCTGATTTCAAGATGAGATTTCATGCTGCTTATCGACAATATCAAGAAATCAATACTCATTAAAATAAGAGTCTTGGAAAAAAAGAAATTAGTAAAAAAATTTAATTAATTAATCACAAGATGTATTCGAAATGTTTCTCCTTCATAATAATCACGTTGATAACATTCATCAACATTGGAAAATCAGAAAGGAGAAATTCCGTTTTTGAAGAGATTCCAAAAAGTAGTAGATTGATATATGACACATATCAATTATTCGAAAATTTTGATAATTCTTCATCAAACCAAATACTAAAAGAACCTAATGGCAAAGATTATAGACTGCCAACAACTGTAATTCCATATTTGTACGACATTTCTATATTTTTGAAAAACAATTTCACTTTCAATGGAATTGCAAAAATTAACGTAAGTCTATCAAGCACAACCGATGAAATAGTATTACACCATGGGAAAATAAATGTAACAACAGTTACAATTACTTTTGACGATAAAGAAGTAGAGCAATCAGACACAATGTATGATCCTATCACCGAGAAATTTACAATTAAGCTCAAGAACCCATTGGAGAAGGATCTGAAAATTTTTATTGCAATAGAATATAATGCAGAACTCAAGAATAATTTGATCGGATTTTACAAAAGCTCTTACTTTGATCCAAATGATCAGCTAAAGTAAGTAAAACATATTTATTGATGAAATGATAAATACCTTTTAAGAATATCTGAAAAATAAATTAAAGAAATACTTCATTAGATGTATTGAAACTGAACAATTGTTTCAGGTACTTAGCAGCTACACAATTCCAAGCAGTTCATGCCAGAAATGCTTTTCCATGTTTTGATGAACCGATGTTTAAAGCAAAATTTCTGTTCCGTGTTCGCTACCCTATCAAATATAACTGTTTAAGTAACATGCCAGTAAATACCTTAATCAGCTCGTATGTATAACTATTTACGCACACAAAGTCCTACACTGGGAGGAAATGCACTTTTTTCGTTCAAAAATATCCAGATACTTCAATTTTGGTCCGATTTTTAATTTAAAAAAAAATTAAAGTGCATTAAATTCTGAAGAGCTTTGAGGACAGAACTTTTGTCTCCTCTATTTTTGTATTAGTAATTTATTACTCAAAGTATGGAAAAACTGAACATTTTTACATAACAATTTTTTACGCTTTAATAACTGCTTAGGTAAATTTTATATTGTCTTAAATGAATGCTTGGGGACTCACAGAATACAAATAACTTTTTTATTAATCGATTTAATTGTTATAAACAAATTTTATGAACAAATTGGCAAATAATCTTATTATCGGTGAAAAGAAATTCTTTTTGATGAAAGTACTTCGTATTAATTTAGGAATGACATTTAATCACAACCATAATTAAAAAGATAAAAATTACCATTGTTATAAATAATTCTTGTGGAAAAAATTTAAATTTGAGGTTTTTTAAAATTATAATTTCCTTCAATCGCCAGAACGACTTCAAGTATTCCTAAAAACAATAAATCTTTGATAATATTTGGTAAAATATAACAACTAAAATTTTTATAAACAAATTAGATGAACAAATTCAAAATTTTTGCCCTTTCGCATAAAAAATTTTGTTGCACTGAAAATGTTTAAAAGTATTGGAAGAATGACTGCTAGTCGCAAAAATTTTGTTTTTGTTAAAAATAACCATTGTTATAAATAATTCTTGTGGAAAAATCTTTAAATTTGAGGTTTTTTCACATTATAATATCCTTCAATCGCCAGAACGTCTTTAGGTATTACTTAAAATAATAGATCTTTAATAATATTTAGTAGAATTAAACAATTAAAATTTCTATAAACAAATTGGATCAAAAAATTCGAAATTGTTTATTAAAACAACTGAAATTTATTAAAACAAAATATAACTCTGTATACTATGGATACCGAAAAGACTTCTATTTCTCATTTTTTCAATTGAAGAGGAATTTTTTGTATAAAAGTTGTTGGTAACAGCATTTATAAACATTTTTAATATTGTATTTTTATTAATATTTGTGACTAACTTAGACTCACAACCTAGTCTAAAGTTATTTCGATTGAAAAATAGATCTTTTGCTACGTGAAACTGCCCAAATTTAAAATTTGTTTATCATAATTGTTTATAAATATTCAGATTGTTACATTTTATCAAATATTATAAAAGATATATTTTTTTAGGAATATATGTACCCATTCTCGCGATCAAAGGAAATTTAAATTTGATAAAACCTTAAATTTGAATATTACCACAAGAATTATTTATAACAATGGTTATTGTTACCTTTTTTAATATTTTTGTGATTAAATGTCATTCCTACATTAATACGAAGTACTTTCAGCAAAAAGAAAATTTTTTTTTCAATCATACGACTATTTGCCAATTTGTTCATAAAATTTGTTTATAACAACTAAATTGAATAATAAAAAAGTTATTTGTATTCTGTGAGTCCCCAAACATTCATTTAAGACAATATAAAGTTTACCTAAGCAGTTATTAAAGCGTAAAAAATTGTTATGTAAAAATTTTCAGTTTTTCCATACTTTGAGTAATACATTATCAATACAAAAATAGAAGAGACAAAATTTCCCTCCACAAAGCTCTTCAGAATTTAATGCACTTTAATGTTAAAAAATTAAATTAAAAATCGGACCAAAATTGAAGGCTCTGGAGATTTTTAAGCGAAAAAAGTGCATTTCCTCCCAGTGTGAGTCCTATAGAAACAGAAATAAAAAATTTCTTCTGTATTTTAGACCAAATTTTCATACTGTTTTCTTTAAGGAGAGCATAGTAATGTCAACATACTTGACAGCTTTTGTGATATCCGATTTCGTATCTAAGGGCACTGAAAGTATTAAAGTTTGGTCCAGAAAGGAACTCATTGATCAAGGAGATTATGCTCTAGATATCGCAAAGAAAAGTGTCCTTTTTTACCAAAATATCTTCAAACAAAAGTATCAGATCGGTAAAATGGACATGGTAGCTGTTCCTGATTTTTCAGCAGGTGCAATGGAGAATTGGGGTCTCATAACTTACAAGGAATCAAATATGCTTTACCATCCAGAGGAATCATCAGATTATGATAAACAGAATATTGCAGCTACAATAATTCACGAATGGGCGCATATGTGGTTTGGTAACTTAGTAACACCTAATTGGTGGGGTGTTCTCTGGTTAAGTGAAGGTTTTGCAACATATTTTGAGCACATGGCTACAGCAAAGGTACCTTCTGAATTTTATATTTAGTCAGTAAGTAATAAACTTAGGGTAATGAAATTTTGATCATATGATTTGTGTGATTAGATTGAACACCAGTTGAATATGGATGAGCAATTTTTGGTTTTGCAAAATCAAGTTGCTTTTTCCGCAGATGGTTTAAATTCTTCGTCACCGTTGACGCGTGATGTCAACAGTCAGTCGGAAATTGGACAATCTGGAGATACCATCACTTATAAAAAAGGAGCAAGTGTCCTGCGAATGATGGAAATGTCCTTTGGTTCTCAAATTTTTAACGAAGCTTTGATAAATTATCTTGAATTAAGGTACAATTCATTAAATATATTCAAATTTATTTTCTTTTAAAATGACGACGTTTCGATGACATTATGTCATCCTTTTCAGATCAAAAAACATTTGTTTCAGTATTTACTCTGTAGTTAGAATATCCTTCAACATTTGCACAAAACATCACAACTAATTATTTGTAAATTTTTGTAATATTTTAGACAATATAAAATTCAAATTTTGTCATATTTTAGTTATATTTTACTATATTATATATCAATTTTCAAGACTACATGCCCAATCCAATGCTAGACTTCTTTTCAGTTTAGTAATGTGATCATCTGATTCTTTTTCGACAAATCCAACGTTATTCACTAATTTTGCAGACACGTTCAAGGCAACTTGCTAGAAAGTTAGATAATTCTTATTAAGGTAGTTCGTACACAAAAATTAGATCTCAGGCAAAAACAGATAATTTTGCTTTCAAGAATAGAAATATTATTATTGGAGGGATAATTTGAAATAGAAAAGATTATTATTCATGAAAAAAATTTGAAACACAAAAAAATAATTTTATTAGTAAGTTTTATTTTTACCCCAAATTTTTTTCTCATAGCTTCGAGCCAAATTTGTAAAAATGATATGATTCTAATAAATCACGGTTCATTTTTTTAGAAAAAAGATTCTCTACAACTTCGCCGTTTCCAATTTTTGAAAATAAATTTTGTAATGGCTGAAATTATAAAAAACAATTTTTCAAAACAAAATTTTTATAACCAAATTGCTGTATTTGATAATAATTAATACAATTCCAAAAATAGCAAACGAACATGTTATAGAGAATCTTTTTCCTAAAAAAATGAACCGTGATTTATTAGAATCGCATCATTTTTAAAAATTTGGCTCGAAGCGATATGAAAATAAGTTTGGTCAAAAATAAAATTTATTAAAATAATTATTTTTTTGTGTTTCAAATTTTTTCCATGAATAATAATCTTTTCTATTTCAAATTAGCGCTTCAATAATAATATTGCTATTCTTGAAAGCAAAATTATCTATTTTTGCCTGAGGTCTAATTTTTGTGAACGAACTACCTTAATCCTATGAGAAATTATATAATACAATTCCAGTCAGAATTTAAAAAAAATTTGGCGCAAAATTCAAATAAACCCTTTTTTTAGATCGAAATATTATAAATATAAACTTTTCAAGAAAATATATGATATTTAAGGGCATGTGATACTTGAGGAAAGAGTCAATTTCATGTGAACAATTTGGTCAAGTTTCTACATATATTTTGATAAAATTAAACTTTTTTTAAATTTCGAAATCAAAAGTAGTCTATCTATGTCCGTTTTTGTGTTTTCTACCATTTCCCAAATTTTAAAAAGAAAATTTTATGTACTTTAGCCATAAACATGTAGAAACCTAAAATCAATAAAATTTGCTAATTTTCGAAGTATCACATGCCTTTAAGTATTTTAAGCACACTTATATTATTTACTACGATTGACAACTTTTTAATGAGTTTATTAACCAACCATTGATGCAGATAATTCACCAAACTTAATATTATTAATTATGAAAAAATATTTAGGAAGTATTCAACTGCCTTGCCAGACGATCTATGGATGTTGATTCAAAAAGAAGTTGATTCGGAGTCTTTTATTCTTAATGCTCCAATAAAAACAATTATGGATATTTGGACTAAACAGGCTGGCTTTCCTGTCGTTTCAATATTCATTAAAGAAGGCAAGGCTACTTTGAGTCAAAAGCGATTTCTGTTGAGAAATCCAGATTCAGTGTCAACAAATTTATCATGGTGGATTCCAATCACATGGACTACGAAAAGTAATCCTGACTTTGTCAATACTATTGCTCGTCAATGGATATATGACAATGAAACTATTGAAATACAGGCAGGAAATGACGATTGGATAGTTTTTAATATACAAGGAGCTGGTAAATATTCATAGGGAAATAACTAGGTTTAGATTTGTCAACTGGATCGAGTATCTAATCAAACTTATTTTATTTTTTCAAAGAATAAATGTTAATGTTGAAACTTTGGGATATGATAAAGAACACGTTGAAAAAAGTAGATAGATCGACTGTTTTTTTTTGGGGAAAATATCTTTTACAACTCTACTGTTTGCAATTTCGATTGTGAAATTTTCAGTGGCTGAAATCTTTAAAATAATTTTTAAGGGAGTTATGCTAAAAAAGAGGTCTGGAAAAAAAAGTTTTTCTGTAATTTTAAGATTTGAAATGATATGATCAGTCGTGATCACGAAAAATAATACTTTGAATAATATTTTTTGTAAAAGAATTTTTTCTTAATATCGCCTTTTTCGAATTTAAAAAAAAATTGCATTTTCATAAATCACGGCTTATTTTTTTAAGGAAAATATTTTCGACAACTCTAATGTTTCCAATTTGGAAAATAAGTAGAAAATATAAGCCATAATTTATGAAAATCCAATAATTTTCTAAATATTGGTGAGGAACGATAGTAAAGAAGAATTCTATTGCAAAAAACTTTATTAAAAGTATTATTTCCCGTAAGTTTTCCATTTTTTTTCATAAAAAATAATGCTATTTCTTTCATAAGATACTACTAATAACATTATTTCAAGTTATTATGAGACATGTTTGTACTCATGTCTTTGTTTTTTGTCTTGACCCAAAATTGAATTCGTTTAATTATTTTTGTATTGGCATTGGGTCAGTTTCTTAACGTTAAAGTCTTTAATTCATCATAAAAATAATTAAAAAGGGGGGAGGGGGCGTCACAGGCAAACGTTTCGGCCACAAATGGGGGCCCTCTTCAGTGCCAAAAAATGTTTTTCAAGGACTTAATGACTAAACTGTAAACATGCAAAAATTTAGATGTACATATTAAATTAGATTTTTTATTTTTTATGTTTTTTTGGTATCTTGTATTCTTAAAGTTATTGTTTAATAAAAACATGCAGTTGACTTATGTAAGGGTGGGATAAGATCCAAACGTCCAGGGAAGAGACAGCTCAAAACCCAGTCCTCAAAAATAAAAAGATGAACTTCAGTTCGGCAGATTCGTGGAAAGTGTTGACCGTAAGTCCGCTTCTCCTCAAAAGTGAGCACAACACAGTGTAAAGGGGATGATTTTTTAATAATATTTTTTATATAAGAAATCAAACACAACTTGGAAAGACACAATTTTTGACACAACACACTTATGGAGCCTGCACAACACAACACAAAACACGAACGCGGAACGTCGGATCTATGTTAATAAAAAAGAAAAATTGAAACTAAATTAAGAATTTCTCTTGAAATCTATTCTCGATTTTCCGACGCACAGAGGAAGCAGAAAGATAGAGCTGCAACACTCCGCTCGTTGTCAAAAAGAAAACTGACTTCAAGGCAGAGTAATAATGTTAAAACTAACGTTGAAACAAGTAATATATGCAGTACCACTTGTTGTCGAGGGTCAAGTTTCAAAACCCATAAAATATCAAGTGCAAGTTCTATGTCCTGAATACCCAGGACCCCAATGTGCTAGAGTGTTCGAAGAACAGATACAAAAAAAGGATGGATAAAGTGTTAAGACCACATGTTCACAGTACCAGCAGAAGGAGCCATCAAAAATCAAGGGAAATGTAAACCTTTGTGAAAAGCGAAAGGGAGGATAAGTCTTGCTTCATTCGCGTATAACAAATTATTTCAGAGATTATCTTAGGAAAGGTGTATCTATAAGATTATTTCATAACTGAGCCGAGCGCGAAACTCCATTATATTAAAGATTATATTAAGCCGTTTGTTCGAAAGTAAGGTGTTTGGATCTTACCCCACCCTTACATAAGTCAACTGCATGTTTTTATTAAACAATAACTTTAAGAAAACAAAAAACCAAAAAACATAAAAAATAAAAAATCTAATTTAATATGTACATCTAAATTTTTGCATGTTTACAGTTTAGTCATTAAGTCCTTGAAAAACATTTTTTAGCACTGAAGAGGGCCTCCATTTGTGGCCGAAACGTTTGCCTGTGATGCCCCCTCCCCTCTTTTTAATTATTTTTATGATGAATTAAAGACTTTATCTTTAAGAAACTGACCCAATGCCAATACAAAAATAACGAATTATTTCAAGTCTTAAAATCATAGGAAAATTTTCTTTTTTCAAAGACCTAATTTTTAGTACAACTACCTTAAACAAATGATTTTCAAAAATCATCCAAAAATACTGAAAAGTTATTTTTCCTTCAATTACCTTATTTCTTCCAAATTATAAACATTGAATGTCATTCTTTAGTTTGTTATAAAGAATTCACAAAAATAAAATGCCTAATAAACTCTTTGAAGTAGACACCAAAATCCTGCATAGTCTTGTTTTTTCGTAAATTGAAAAATAATTCATTAACAACATTTTTCATAAATTTTTTATTAGCATAGTATTAAATATCATAAAAAGTGTAGAATAAAAACAGTAGTTTTTAATCCTTATGAAAATAATTAAATCAAATAAAACATTTTAAAACTATTTTCAGGATTCTATCGCGTAAACTACGATACGGAGACGTGGTACCGGATAATCAATACCTTAAACAATAAAAAAAGCCTTGAAGATATACACGTAGTCAATAGAGCAGCCATAGTTGATGACTTAATGAACCTTGCAAGGGCAGATTATCTAGATTATAATGTAGCTTTGGATGGTCTGAAGTACCTAATGGCAGAAATGCATTACTTACCATACAAAGCTTCTTTAAATGCTCTCCAATATTTGACTAAGAGATTTTCAGGTCAAAGCGAGTATGACATTTATATCGTGAGTAATTACAATATAAATGATTCTATTTAAATGGCATTCTTTTTTTATCTATATTTATTTTCAAAGGACTAAACCATATTCTTTTGAACAGAAATTTATTTTAACGCTTATCGACAAGACGTATCGAAAATTAACTTATGATGACAAGGAAAACGATAACCATTTTATAATCTTGTTGCGTCAAGAGCTAAATGAGTTAGCTTGTCGATTCAATAACCAAAAGTGTGTTAAAAAGTCTCTTAAATACTTTGAGAAATGGAAATCTGGTGCTTTAGAGAAGTAAAAAGAATTTGTATACTATAGAATATTTTTATTACAGCTCAATAATTTTTACATACCCAGGGCCGCATTTAGGACAAGGCCAGTGAAGTCATTTGCCTCGGGCCCCCACCAGCCACATAAAAAATTGCATAAAAAATTTCAAACAAAAACGTAACAAAAAAATTTCTTATTAAGGGGAGGTTCTACACTTCAGCGAGGAAATCGGGCCTATTTTTCGGAAATGAATTGCAAAGGATCT
This sequence comes from Diplolepis rosae, assembly GCA_030998225.1. Lineage (NCBI taxonomy): Eukaryota > Metazoa > Arthropoda > Insecta > Hymenoptera > Diplolepididae > Diplolepis > Diplolepis rosae. Next base: position 1,312,906 of record JAPYXD010000754.1, on the reverse strand, counting down.
ACTAAAGATATGAACAAAAATTTTTTTTTATTTAAAGATACATTCTTTCACTTTAAATCTGTATTTTTGCAAATTTTCAAACCTTGGAACGTCTTTGAACTTGTCGCTACCAAAAACAACATGGGTGTCATTCTTGTATCACATCGACCAGTTGGGTTATCTGAAATCAAAAAAATTAAATATTTTTTGATTGAGGCCGGTATTGGCTATGATCGGCCGAGCACGATTTTCAAAATTTTAATTTTTTAAATTTTTATAGCCCCCAATAGGTCAAAAATTTAGGTGAAATTTTAAACTTTTAATTTAATAATGCACTATTTGAACAAATTTGATGTAGCGAAAAATTCGCCTCGGCCGATTATAGCCAATACCGGCCTCAATCAAAAAATATTTAATTTTTTTGATTTCAGATAACCCAACTGGTTGATGTGATACAAGAATGACACCCATGTTGTTTTTGGTAGCGACAAGTTCAAAGACGTTCCAAGGTTTGAAAATTTGCAAAAATACAGATTTAAAGTGAAAGAATGTATCTTTAAATAAAAAAAAAATTGTGTTGATATCTTTAGTAGATCCTTTGCAATTCATTTCCGAAAAATAGGCCCGATTTCCCCGTTGAAGTGTAGAACCTCCCCTTAAATGAGAATTTTCGATACTGATAGATTCTTCCGTGAGAATCGATTTTTCTTTGGATTTAGTATAGGGCCCCACCAACCTAAATACGGCCCTGTGCATGCCCATTCATGCTAAAAATAAAGGGTTTTCCAATAGGGACATAACAATTTTATCTATGAATAAAACACAGAAATATTCGAGATATTGAGTTCAAATTTATTGTGGGTGTAGTGTAAGCATTACATTTTATGAATGAAATTCAATATCGGTCATATGACCACCACGAGCCCGTTTACAGCGGTCGATTCTTTGGACCCAATTTTCCACCACTCTGGCACACATTTCGACCGGAGCGTTGGCAATTTCGCGATGGATGTTGTCTTTGAGGTCGTCTAAAGTTGCTGGCTTGTTGGCATAGACCAGTACTTGATATGGCCCCATAAAAAGAAATCCAATCCCGTTAGATCGCATGAACGAGGCGGCCATTCGACCGGACCATTTCTCGATATAACACGTTCACCGAATTTGCCTTTCAATAAATCGATTGTGACGCGTGCTGCATGGCTAGTGGAACCGTCTTGTTGAAACCACATATCGTTGATGTCAAGTTCATCCAATTCTGACCACAAATAATCTCCCAACATAGCACGATAGCGCTCTCCATTGATGGTAACATGATGGTCGTTTTCATCCACGAAAAAATATGGCCCAATCACACCTCCGGCATGAAAACCGCACCAAACAGGCACTTTTTTCGGATGCAACGTTGTCTCAAGAAGCACATTTGGGTTTGTTGCTGACCAATAACGCATATTTTGCTCATTAACATAGCCATTGAACCAGAAATGAGCTTCATCGCTGAAGATGATTTTTCGATGAAATTCTTCATTTTCTTCAAGCTTTGCCAGAGCCCAATTGGAGAAGTTTCGGCGTTTCAAATGATCAAGTGGCTTTAGTTCTTGAGTCAATTTAATCTTGATAGCATGTAGGCCAAGATCTTTTCGCATAATACGCCACAGTGTCGTTTGAGCGATGCCCAATTCTTGAGAACGACGTGGAATCGACTGATTTGGCTCATTTTGAATCGATGCACTTACGGCTGCGGTTATTTCTTCTCTTCGAGCAATACGACGACTTTTTGGCACCGGAACGTCCAATAGTGTAAATTTGGTCTCGAATTTATCCACTATAGCACGCACAGCCTGTCGGGTGGAACGATTATTACGGCCGAAAATTAGAGTAAGCGCTCTTAAAGTTGCGACCACCGACTCAGAATTTCGGTAGTAATTTTTAATAATTTCCAAACGTTGCTGGTTCGAGAAAACTTTACCATGATGAAAATGTTGACTTTAACTAACGTTTTGCCATTGACAGTTCATTAAAAAAGTTTAAGGGTGCGTTCATATAAAGATACGAAATTGTTATGTCCCTATTGGAAAACCCTTTATAAATAGAATATGTCTACGAAATAGAAATGGAAATACTAAAATTTGTCATAACATTATTCTTAGGATTCCAAAGAATAGAAAATTTACTGTATACGCTACTGCTATGAAAAATGCGACCGAATCTGATTGGAATACGTTATGGAACCGATATCTGAAAATAAATATCCCAACAGAGCAAATTGAAATACTGAAAGCGCTAGGGTGCATACAAAATTCTACTATTTTGGAAAAGTTAGTAACTAATTAGGTACTTTTTAATAAGTACTCTCTAAATTTGAATCAGTCAAAATCTACTGATTATCAGTAAAATTTGACTGATTCAAATAGCTAAAAAGAGGTTACTGTAAATCAGTCAAATTTAACTGATTATTTCAGTGAAAATTGACTGATTCGATAGTGAAAATATTTTTTCACTGATGAATCAGTGAAAAGGCTAATCACTGATTCAATCAGTGAAAATTTGACTGATTCAGATTTAGAGAGTAGGTGGAAACAACGTCTTAAAACAATTAGAAAACATATGTCAGTGGATGAAATTTTAATTAAAGAAACGAATCTTGTTACAATACTCGACGTTTCGAAGTCAAACTGACTTCCTCTTCAGGAGCTTTTTTTTTTTTGTTTGACAAAGAAAGGATTTTATAAGAAACTAATTTCATTATATTATGGTATGTTAAATATTCTTATTATAATTATAAATTTGACTTTCGTTACATTAGTTTTATAAAACGAACATGCGGACTGATTATTAATATTAATTTAATCTTATTTATTTATTATAAAAAATTTATTTAACTATAATAATATACATATATTCTTCTTTTTTTAAAAAAAAGCTCCTGAAGAGGAAGTCAGTTTGACTTCGAAACGTCGAGTATTGTAACAAGATTCGTTTCTTTAATTAAAATTTCATCCACTGACATATGTTTTCTGATTGTCCGAAGACGTTGTTTCCACCTACTTATTAATCATATGATTCTTGGACGATAAAAGTACATTGAATAGGTACTCTCTAAATCTGAATCAGTCAAATTTTCACTGCTTGAATCAGTGATTTGCGTTTTTACTGATTCATCAGGGAAAAAATATTTTTCACCACTAAACCAGTTAATTTTCACCAATTGAATAACTGAAAAAATATGTTTCACTGTTAAATTAGTTAATTTTCACTGAAGTAATCAGTGAAATTTGATTGATTTGCAATAAACTTTTTTTAGCTATTTGAATCAGTCAATTTTCACTGATAATCAGTAGATTTTGACTGATTCAGATTTAGAGAGTACTAGTTTTTGTCATTAAAGTACTGATAAATCGCAATTTTTGTGTGCTTTTCAGGTATCTACTTTGGGCTGTATCGAATTATGAAGAGCACAGAATTCGTAAACAAAATAGTAAGACTGTTTTTGATGCAGTGTCATCCTGTTCCTTACATGGAGCAGAGTATATCATAGACTTTATTGATAAGCATCATCAAGAAATAGTAGACTAGTAAGTACAAATATGATCAAATAATTAATCACCCCCTGGCAGATCCAGTCCAGTGAACGGTCAGAGAATGTGCTGACCTTTAACCGTTCGCTGACCATTCGCTGACCTCGTAATAATATAAAAAATAGGAGCATGTAATACATTTAAATTGTTGCTATTATGATTCTGCGGTAGATTTTGAGTTTGAAAGTATCAAAGTTGATACAATAATTTTATTTTTCAGCGTTAAAAACTAAAAAATAGTCAATCCTGGCGGTGGAGACATGGAAATTGCTGAACCACTGCACTGCCTTCAATGACAGGTATGTTCTTCTTAGTTTTTAAGGCTAAGAAATAAAATTACTGTATCAAGTTTGATACTTTCAAACTCAAAATGTACCGCAAAATCATAATAGAAACAATTCAATCGTTTTTCATGCTCCTCTTTTTCATATTATTACGAGGTCAGCGAATGGTCAGCGAACGGTAAATGAACGGTCAGCAAATTCCCTGACCGTTCACTGGACTGGATCCGCCAGGGTAATCATGACTGATTTTTACTTCATGCTTGAAAATTATTAAATTGCTTTCTACCTTTCAGTAATGATGGTAGTTACGAAAGTATATCTACTATTTTATCAACAGCTTCTGAACATTTCTCTACACAAGAGCTAATTGATAAATATGAGAAGCTAATTAACTCTCATAAAAAAGAATTTGAATCAATTTTCCCCTCTTTGGAATCGCAGTTAAAATTAGCTAAATACGAACTAGAGTGGTATAAGAAGCACGCGAAAACAATTATAGACTGGATAAATAAGTTTAATTATAGAGAAGATACTAGCGAAACAACTGATTATTTATTGCCTCAAGAAATTGTTCCAACAAAATATAACATTCACGTAATTCCTCACATTAAGGAAGATAATTTTACTTTTAACGGAACTGTTGAAATAGAAACTACAGTGAACGATCTTACAGATAAAATTGTTTTGCATTCTTTTGACATTTTGCATCATGACATTATTGTCATTGGTAATGGAAAAAAATTAGAGGTCATGAACATTTCCTATTCAAAAATCTATAACTTCCTTACAATCATTCTGGAGGAAGATCTTTTCGAAGGCACAATTTTAAAAATAAAAATCGAATATTCTGGTAATCTCAACAATGAAATGAAGGGATTCTATCGTAGTTCTTATAAAGACAACGAAGGAAAAACAAGGTGCGTTGAAATTTTATTAGTTATAATTTTATTATAATTAGTATCATTTCAAATATAAATGCAAGTCATACAGTTCTTAACTTCAAGTTAATGACTCTAATTACAGATGGATAGCAACTACTCATTTAGAACCAGTTGGTGCAAGAAGAATGTTCCCATGTTTCGATGAACCTGCGATGAAAGCTATTTTTACAATTAGCGTAACGCGCCCGAAATCTTATTATGCAATTAGCAATATGCCACTCAAATCAACAAGGAATATCACGTACGTTGATTCACGGTTTGAATATCATATCATTCAATGATCTGTAAATCTTTGCGATATAATACTGTAGGGTGCATTAAAAATTATATCTTTCGATTGGCCGCAAAATTAGATAAAATTATGCAACTCTTATTTTTTATAAGTATCCTTAAACAAAATATATATGTATATTTAAATAATTTTATTTTTTGACAAATATGATTGAAATGAAAAAAGTTTTATAAATTACTGAAGCCAGTCCCTCGAGAAAGGGAGCTAAAAATAAAATAAATTATAAAATGATCTATTTTCATACCAATTACAAATTTTTTGATCAATTAATTAATGAGTGTCAATGCAAAATTAAGGTAGTTCGTTCACGAAAATTAGACCTCAGGCAAAAATAGATAATTTTGTTTTCAAGAACAGCAATATTATTATTGAAGGGCTAATTTGAAAAAGAAAAGATTATTTTTCATGAAACAAACTTGAAGCAGAAACAAATAATTTTATTAATAAATTTTATTTTTGCCCCAACTTATTTTCTTATCGCTTTGAGCTAAATTTTTTAAAATGATGCGATTTCAATAAGTCATGATTCATTTTTTTAGGAAAAAGATTCTCTGCAACATGACTGTTTCCTATTTTTGAAATTGAATTAATTATTATCAAAAACAGCAATTTGTTTATAAAATTTTTGTTTTGAAAAATTGTTTTTTTTTAAATTTCAGCCATTAAAAAATTCATTTTCAAAAATTGGAAACAGTCAAGTTGTAGAGAATGTTTTCCTTAGAAAAATGAACCGTGATTTATTAGAATCGCATCATTTTTAAAAGTTTGGCTCAAGGCGAAATGAAAATAAGTTTGGGCAAAAATAAAATTTATTAATACAATTATTTTTTTGTGTTTCCAATTTTTTTCATGAAAAATAATCTTTTCTCTTTCAAATTAGCCCTTCAATAATAATATTGCTATTCTTGAAAGCAAAATTATCTATTTTTTCCTGAAGTCTAATTTTCGTGAACAATGTACCTTAAAGTAGTTGTCGTGCCAATAATCAGGTCTCTGGAAAAAAAATTTTTCTATGATTTCAAAAGACATGAAATGATATTAAGAGGTGACTTATAAATGAAAAAAAATGTTACGAGCAAAATCTATACCTTACGAAAAATAATACTTTTAATGTTTTTTGTAATAAAATTTTTTCTTGCTATCGCTTTTTACCAATTAAAAAAAATTGAATTTTCATAAATCACAGCTTATTTTTTGGAGGAAATATTCTCTACAACTCTACTGTTTCCAATTTTGTAAATCAGTAGAAAATCTTCAAATATACTCTCTAAACCTGAATCAGTGAACGTTTACTGATTCGCAGTGACTATTCACTGAACCCAGCCGCTATAAGTCTTTCACGGAGAATCAGTGAAATTCGACTGACGAATCAGTGAAATAGATTGAACTCACTTATTGAATCAGTGAAATCTTCAGGTGGGATTAAAAAAAGCAGCAATATATTTGAATGATCGATGAACAAGTTTATTCTGGGTTAAACAACACTAAAAATAAATTACGTAATTATTATTATACATTGTAATTATTGTGTATAATTAAAAATTACAGATACATCGTTATACTTTAAGCCTTCGCAGAGAACTTCGCGAATTCAAAGGTTATGTTCACGTGGCGCGTTCACTGATTCCTCAGTGAAATCAAAGCAGGGCACTGATTCATCAGTTGATATATTTTCACTGATATAATCAGTGACTATTTCATTGATTCAGGTTTAGAGAGTAGTTATTGAAACAAAAAAATGTTCCTTTTGAAAAAATTCTTTTAACGATTTCAGCCACTTAAAACTTTAGTTTTTAAAATGGAAACAGTAGAGTTGTAGAGAATATTTTTATCGAAAAAATGTGCTATGATTTATGAAAATCCAGTAATTTTTGGAAAAAATAAGTAATAAGCGATCGTGAGGAAAAATTCCATTGCAAAAAACATTATTAAAAGTATTATTTTTCGTAAATTTAAAATTTTCTTTGATCTGTTTTTTGACACAACTACCTTAAAAATTATTTTAAAGATTTCAGCCACTGGAAACTTTATTTTCAAAATTGGAAACAGTAGAGTTGCAGAGAATATTTTTCCTAAACAAATAAGTCACCATTTTTTGAAAAATCAATCATTTTTAAAATATCGATACGAAGTGATTGTAAGAAAAAATTCTATTACAAAAAACATTATTAAAAGTATTATTTTTTATAAGTTTTAAATTCTCTCCATGAATGATAATGTTTTTTCTTTCATAAGACATCACTGATAATATCATTTCAAGTCGTAAAATCACAGAAAAACAGAAAAATCTGTTTTTTGCCACAACTACCTTAAAACTTATTTTAAGATTTCAGACACTGGAAACTTTACTTTCAAAATTGGAAACAATAGAGTTATAGAGAATATTTTCCCCCAAAAGATAAGCCACGATTTATAAAAATTCAATCATTTTTAAAATATCGGTACGAAACGACAGTAAAGAAAAATTGTGTTACAAAAACCTTTATGAAAAGTATACTTTTTCGTAAATTTAAAATCCAATCAAAATAAACCCAATTTATATACAATAATTTTTTTGAAAAGTGGTAAGAAACGATGTCAAGAAAAAATTCGATTACAAAAAATATTATTTTTTGTAAGTTTTAAATTTTCTTCATGGATGACTTTTTTTCCAGAGACCTGATTTTTGGCACAACTACCTTAAACTAAATTTTAGGTATTTTATAAAACATCGTAATTGACTTGTATTTTTTCTTTCTAGAGATGATCTCGAGATGGACATCTTTAATCCGACTCCTCGTATGTCTACTTACTTAGTAGCATTGATAGTATCACAATTTGCAAACCAAACTGATAATAAAAATCATACAGTCTGGGCAAGACCAAATGCAATTTCTCAAGCAAGTTATGCACTTTCTATTATTTCACCTATAATTAAATTTTACGAAAATAAATTGGGTCTGAGGTATCAACTCCCAAAAATGGATATGGCTGCGATACCGGATTTTTCATCTGGAGCTATGGAAAACTGGGGCCTGATAACCTACAGGGAATCAAGAATGTTGTATGATCCAAAGAAACATGCTATAAATGCCAAACAGACCATTTGTTTGGTTATTGCTCATGAAATTACGCATCAGTGGTTCGGAAATCTGGTTAGTCCCCAGTGGTGGAAGTACCTGTGGCTGAATGAAGGATTTGCCAGATATCTTCAATATGCTTCTGGTGCCAGCGTAAGCAGAACAAATATATCTTCTGTTAACCCTTTAAGGCAGTACAATCACGAAAATTAGACCTCAGGCAAAAATAGATAATTTTGCTTTCAAGAATAGCAATATTATTATTGAAGGGCTAATTTGAAAGAGAAAAGATTATTTTTTATGAAAAAAATTTGAAACACAAAAAAATAATTTTATTAATAAATTTTATTTTTGCCCAAACTTATTTTCTTATCGCTTCGAGCCAAATTTTTAAAAATGATGCGATTCTAATAAATCACGGTTCATTCTTTTAGGAAAAAGATTCTCTACAACTCGACCGTTTCTTATTTTTGAAAATGAATTCTTTAATGGCTGAAATTGTAAAAAAACAATTTTTCAAAACAAAGTTTTTATAAAAAAATTGCTGTATTTGATAATAATTAATTCAATTTCAAAAATAGGAAATGGTCAAGTTGTAGAGAATCTTTTTTCTAAAAAAGTGAACCGTGATTTATTAGAATCGCATCATTTTTAAAAATTTGGCTCAAAGCGATAAGAAAATAAGTTTGGGCAAAAATAAAATTTATTAATAACATTATTTTTTTGTGTTTCAAATTTTTTTCATAAAAAATAATCTTTTCTATTTCAAATTAGCGCTTCAATAATAATATTTCTATTCTTGAAAGCAAAATTATCTATTTTTGCCTGAGGTCTAATTTTCGTGATCGTACTACCTTAAGGTCCAATGGGACACATACGTCCCACCTATTTTGAAAAATGATAACTTCCACACCCAGAAAAAATATTTGATTGAATCAAAGAAAATAATTTTTTTAAAAGAATTTCTTTGATTTCAAAAAATGATTTATTTGAATTGAATAAAATTTCTTTCATTCAAAGAAAGTATTTTTAAATCAAATAAAAATTGGATAAAATCAAATAAATTTCTGCCTTCAATCAAACAAATTATATCTTTGACCACATACGAGTGCAATAATTTGTTTGTTTTGAAAAAATATTTTTTGATGTAATTCGATAATTCCAAAAAACTAAAAAATGAATATAACTTTTAATAAAAAAATGTTTTCATTGAAATTTCATTTATTCTTGGGAAATTACATAAAAAATATATTCAAAGAAAAAGAAGGAAGGCGTTTTGGAAGCTTGCCTTCTTTTTTCTTTCCTCCTTTTTTGTTAGTTTCTCATAATCGTTGATCCAAATTTTTGGTCCAAGTTTGGTCGTTTTTTGTATTTTGAGAGTTTGAACGGTTTTAAACTCTTGAAATTTTGAATTAAATGTATTATCGGAATATGCCTCTACTTGGAATATTTTTTTTATCATCAGGTGGAAACCTCGTGGAAGCTTCCACCACAGTTTGTTGTAGATCATCTGCAGACTTCTTTCGGAACAGATGGATTGACATCAAGTCATCCCATAACGCATGACGTTTATAATCCTTCACAAATCAGTGCTATATTTGATGCAATCTCTTATGCTAAGGCTGCTAGTATTTTGCGAATGACAGAGAAAATATTAGGATCAAAAATATTTTACAAGAGTTTCCACAAATATTTGAGTACACGGTAAAATTATCTGATATAGAAAAGTCTTCAGTTTTGTTCTGAGCGTTTAAAAACTTCTTCATTTCTTCAGGCAATACGATGTTGCTACACCAGAGGACCTTTATAAAGCAATTCAGGATCAAGTTAATGCTGAAAAATACCCACTTGAGGTTGACGTAAAAACATTTTTGGATTCATGGACTCTTAAAGCAGGTTTTCCAGTCGTTTCTGTAACAATTAATGGTCATAAGGTCACCTTATCCCAAGAAAGATTTTTATTAAGGAATCATAAAAACGAAACAATTAACCAGACTTGGTGGGTGCCGATTACTTGGACCACTCAAAATGAAAATGATTTTAACAATACTGTGCCGAAATATTGGCTAAAAAATGCGTCAAGTAAAATTTCCATAAAACGAGGAGATCTTGATTGGGTACTTTTTAATATTCAGCAATCAGGTCAGTACCTGCGTTTGAAAAGAAATATTGATTACTGTATGGTTAAATATCACTACCCGAAATGGATTTTGGCACTTGACCAATTATAACTGATTTCGATAGGTTTTTTCCCATAGAATCCAAATCCGGAGACGGAAGTAGAGAATTGGCTCTAGTTTTCGAGAAAAACGGGGTCAAAAGCCCCCAAAAACGTGTTTTTGGCTCAGAAGGTTTTATTAGATCGCGTTACATTTTTACACGTCCTCAAAAATGGCCAAAAACACGTTTTTCGGGTCTTTTGACCCCGTTTTTCTCGAAAACTAGAACCAATTCTCTACTTCTGTCTCCGGATTCAGATTTTATGGGAAAAAACCTATCGAAATTAGTTATCATTGGTCAAGTGCCAAAAAAAAGTTCGAAAATGTCAGACAGTGTATTTTAAAAGAAGCTGGTAATACTTTAATTTTAATTTTTAATTACAGGATACTATCGCGTGAATTATGATTCACATAATTGGCGGCGAATCATTGACGCTCTTAAGAGCTCCGAATTTGTCAAGATTCATGAAATAAATCGTGCTACCTTAATGGATGATCTTTTGAATTTAGGTAGAACGGGATACGTTACTTACGATAAAGTTTTATCTGCGACACAGTATTTGAAGCAGGAAACTAATTACTTAGCATGGAAAGCTGCATTTAATGGGTTTTCATACCTAAACAAAAGATTTGCGGGACGAGATATTTATGATTTGTACAAAGTATGATTTTTATTTTACCAATAGTGGGCCTACAAATTAGTTTCTGTTTAGTGCAATTTGATTTTCTTGATGATTTGATTGCAGACGCATATTCTCACGATTTTGCGACCTATTTTCGAAAAACTTGGTGTCACGGAAATTGAAGGTGAAAATCATTATGACCGGTTACTCAGAATATTGGTGGTTGATTGGGCCTGCAAATTCGAACTTACAGAATGTGTTTCCCAGTCAAAGAAAATATTTGAGGATTGGAAGGGAAATTTTTCGATCAAGTAATATATATTTTTTTGATGAAGAATAAATAATGTAGAACGATAATAAAAATTTTACTTTGCAGAGTTCCAGCAAACCAACGTAAAACTATTTATTGCACAGCTATAAAAAATGGATCTGATGATGATTGGGAATTCCTTTTGAAGCAATATTTAGCTTCAGATGATAGCCGTGAAAAAGTTTTTATTTTGCAGGCTTTGAGCTGCTCAAAAAATCCTAAACTTTTAAACAAGTAAGTCTAGTGCTAATTAACTATAATCCTGAGATTGTATGGAAATAGCTTCTTTCTTAAAAGTCATCAAGAGTAAGAAAACTTATCATCCGCAAATTACTACTACACTGTTAAAAAACTTATTAATTCTAATAAACTTAAATAGACTTAAGTTAAAATTGATTAATTTGTATATTATTAACAATTAATGTACATTCATATTAAATTTAATAACTTTTCAATCAAAATATATACACATGTGTATTAAAATTCAAATAAAAGTTTGTATATATATGCAATGTATAATATATATATATATATATAGTTACTGAAAAAAATTTCCATTACATGTGATGTAAGTTTAATATTGAGATTTCTAACAGTGATACTTATCTGAAAAATGATGCCTCTATTTTTATCATCAAAATTCCATAATTTAAATAATTTAATTTTTAGACTGCTTACTAGAGCGACTACTAAAGGTTCAGAAATAAGGTTTCAAGACAGTTCAAAGGTCTTCACCTACGTTCATCAAGCAAGTTTGACTGGAGTTGATACGGTGCTTGAATTCGTTAAAAAAAATTACCTTCGCTTGAAAAGATAGTGCGTTTTAATTACAATATTCATCTTAGTAAAAAAAAAATTACAGTAATCTTAACAACTTTAACATTTTCATTTTTTTAAAATATAGTTACGATGAAGAGAAGCTAATTAAGACTATCTTAAATGGTGTTTTCTCCAAATTATCAACAAAGGAACTCCGACAAAAGGTACAAATTTTACAGAAAACTTTTTTAGAACACAGTAAGCACAGTTTTACACTTCTAATGAAATTTTAGGCCCAGGCTTTGATTAGATCAAAAAAATGTTCACCGACAATGAAGATATCCTGTAAATCTTATCTTTCTCGAGCAGACTATGAACTTATTTGGTATGACAAATACACACCAAAAATTTGGGAATGGCTGGAAACAACTTACCCAAGTGAAGATTATCGTCTACCAAATATAGTCAAACCATCAAAGTACCGTATATATTTGGCACCTTATTTCGAGGAGAAAAATTTTACCTTTTCAGGGAATGTCACTATAAGCCTGCAAACTGTAATTGATACTTCAAGAATCATTTTACAGGCGAACGAATTGAACATTCAAGGATTAAAAGTATTTTATCAGTCAGGAAAAGAACTGATTGTTTCTTCTTGGATATTGAATAAAAATACTCACAGATTCTCAATTTATTTAACCACTACTGTAAAAATGGGAAACGTAGTAAATGTTACGATTCAATATTCAGGTGCCTTAAATGATGAAATGCGAGGATTTTATCGCAGTTCATACATTAACGAAAATAAAGAAATTCGGTAAATCTATTGTTTATCCGCCGCATACCGAAAGTTAGCCTTGTCAGTTTCGTGCGGAAAGTTGATTTTGCCGCACTGGTGCGAGAAAATCAACTTTCCGCACGCAAAACGACACCGAGAAGGCTAACTTTGGGTATACAGCGAACAAAAAATATCGTTCGTATCACGTGCGGAACGTATTTTAACGCGCGAGCGAGTCACGACTCGCTCGCGTGATAAAATACACCTTTCCCCACTTAAGGGGGTATTCTAGTCTAGAGTTACAAATTTTAAGTGTTTTTTAAATTCTATAAAAAAAAAAAATAAAAATATTTTTACTATCCATTTTTTATGAGATATTTATTAATATTTTAACAATACAAAAAAAATTAAAAATTAAAAAAATTTGAAAATTGACAAAGTTACAGGCTGGTGAAGTGGCGTGGGTGAAAAAAAGGTTGCGTCCATATTGACACGATTCCAACCCTTCTAGTGATCTGAAAAAAAAATAAAATAGATTCTTAATGAGTAAGAATATCGCTATCGCCTGAACTAGGGAAAAAAAAAAAAAAAAAATTTTCACAAAATGGCGACTGTTTGAAAAAAAAGTTTGTTTTTGCCCTGTTTTTTATAAGGTTAAAATTTTTTTAAAATAGTAAAAATCAAAATTTTCACATAATCCTACTTTGAACGATAGAGGGATATATAAAGAAGGTCCACGCCAAATTTCAAGTTAATCGGTTCATTAGAACTTGAGAAATCATGTCAAACGTGTTGGAAAAAGTAGTTTCGAGAAAAACGCGTTTAAAGATTTGAGAAAAGTTGCAGGCAGTTTTTACTCACATTTCGTTAATCGGCGATTCCTGCTCCATACATTGGACCTTCCTCTTGTTCAAATACAATTTTATACAAATGCAATTATTGCAAAGCAAACTTTTTAGTTTTGGCCAGCTTTTTCGGATCCTGTACCACTGTGGGCCGCCAGATTTAACGTGGCAGGACCGGTTCGCGCGCTGCATCATTAAAATAGCTATAACTCCGTAAATAATTAAAATTTTTAAAATTCCTTTGGAGGAGATATTCTTAAAGGTCTATCCTTTAAAAATATGGGAAAAAAATCGATTTTTTCAAAAATCTAGACTAGAATACCGCCTTAAGGGGGCGTTCTCATGGATTAGCCGTATTACGAAGCGTTTTTTGGAATTTTACTGTGAGAAAACTATAATTGATTTTTTAATGCGGTTTCTTTTAAAAGTTTTATTAACCCTTAGACTACAAAATTCAGAAAACTTGTATGAAAAAATTTGCACGGTTTGGCCACTGCACCCTTACGAACATAGGCCTTCCAAAAAAAATTGGTTGATGATTCTCACCAAATCTCAAAAATGGCTGGTCTGAAACACAAGAGTAAATGTTTTTCTAATTGCATGGTAGTGTAGTTATCGTCTGACGGAGGCTTTTTTTTATCATAACAATTTTCAAAATGGCGGACTATAGAAAAAAAAATCGTTTTTTTCACCTTTTTTTCACCTTTCAAAATTCATTAAACATTTGTTATAAACAATAGGGGAAAAAAGTCCGTCAGACGATAGCGACTACATTTTCACACATTTAAAAAAAAAGTTTATCAAAATCCGTCTACTAGTTTCTTAGAAATCGTGGGAACCAGTTTGGAAAAAGTAGTTTTGAGAAAAACGCGTTTAAAATTTCCAATGAAAAAAAGCGACAAATTGAGTTTAACTTTATTGACGTAATTGCCATAGTAAAACAAGTCGTACATCTTTGAATCGTTCTTAGATTCCTAATCTTTGAAAAAATGCAAAAAAAAATCGATTTTCTGAAACCGTTCGATGAGAACACCCCCTTAAAACGAAATATACTATTAAATTTTTTTTAGAAGTTTCACTTTTATTATTATGGCTAAAAAATCATATTATTTTGCAGATGGTTAGCTACAACACATTTGCAACCTACTTATGCTAGACAAGTTTTTCCTTGTTTAGATGAACCATCCTTCAAAGCAAAATTTACTATTAATATCGAAAGGCCGAATGATTATCAAACACTGAGCAACATGCCGTTTAAATCTTCCCAAAAATTACAGTAAATAGAAAGTTTAGTTTTTATGTATATTATTATGTTATTTTTCTACGTATAATTAAATGTGATTTTTCAGTGATTCAAATCGTACTTTAGATCGTTTTGAAGAAAGTGAAATTATGTCGTCCTATTTGGTTGCTTTTGTTGTATCAGACTTCAGATTTCTTACAAATGCAGATAAAAATGTCAGTGTTTGGACACGTCCTAATGCTATTGAAAATGCCCAATTTTCATTGGTGGCTGCTACAAAACTTTTAAAACTATTGGAAGAATTTACTGGAATACCTTATACTCTACCCAAAATGGATTTGGTGGCTATTCCAGATTTTAAAGCTGGAGCTATGGAAAACTGGGGTCTTGTCACTTTCAGGTAATTTTTTATAAAGGTAGTTCGTCCACGAGAATTAGACCTCAGGTAAAAATACACAATTTTGCTATCAAGAATAGCAATATTATTATTGAAGGGATTATTTGAAAAAAAGAGATTGTATTCCATGAAAAAAATTTGAAACAGAAAAATAGTGCATTTAACAAATTTTATTATTGCCCGAAATTTTCTTCTTATCGCTTCATACTAAAGTTTTAAAAATGATGCAGTTCTAATAAATCACAAATAATTTTTTCAGCAATTTGTTGCTTTGGAAAATTGATTTTTAATGGTTTCAGCCATTAAAGAATTTATTTTAAAAAATTGGGAACGGTAAAGTTGTGAAGATTTTTGCTCCTGAAAAAATGATTCGTATTTTATTAGAATCACATCAATTTGAATTATTTAGTATGAAGTGAAGTTCGGCAAAAATCAAATTTGTTAAGTACATTATTTCTTAGAATTTCAAATTTCTTCATGAAAAATAATCTTTTTTCTTTCAAATTATGCCTTCAATAATAATATTGCTATTTTTGAAAGCAAAATTATCTATTTTTGCCTAATGTCTAATTTACGTGGACGAACTTCCTTAAGTTTTAGACACTATAATTATTTCTAATAAGGGCATATATCAGAAATCTTTCACAGTTATGTCCTTCAATGATATCTAGGTAATTTTAATGAATACCAAATCAATTTTGGTTTCAAAGTATGTATTATGGTGTAAAGTATACCTCAAATACTTTTAAATAGATTCATTTTCTAGATTGAAAATGCATAAGGCTATAAAACAAAAAATGTATTTCAAGATATACTACCATTCAAAATTATAGGTTCACTTGTTGTTTAAGCCATTGTCAAAGCGTTTTAATTTTGATAAAATCAAGTTAAAATGTTTTTTTCGATGTGAACATGAATTTGAATAACATTTTGCATCTAATGATCTCAAGTGTAAGGCAAAATGTTAATTTTATAAAAATATATTACATAAGAAACGTCAAATTTTGATCCTTGTATTCTAATGATTACCTACACGAGAGAATAATATTATTAATTAATTTTCAATTGTATATCTTCAGATTTATTAAATTTTTCGTAATATTATTTATCCATTTCATAAATTTTATTTCATAGTTTTATTTTCATTTTCTAACTACACTCAGAAAAAGATTTAATTGAATCAAAGAAAATTATTTGTTTAAAAGACTTTCTTTGATTTGAAAAAATGATTCATTTGATAAGAATAAAATTTGTTTTATTCAAACAAAGTATCTTCGAACCAAATGAAAGTTTTCTCAAATCAAATAAATTTTTGCTTTAAATTAAACAAATTATATCTTTGACTAGATATTAGTGCATTAGTTTCTTTATTTTGAAGAAACATTAATTTGATTTAAATAAATATTTATTTGGCTCAAGGATACTTTGTTTGAATCAAACAAATGTCACCTAATTCAAATAAATCTTTTGTTTCAATCAAAAAAGCCTTTCAAACAAACACAAATTAAATCCGATTAGTCGTTTTATTTCGCATAAGTGAAATTTTTTAATCATTAATAACTATTGTAAGACAATAGTTTTCTCCCGTCCCGTGCGATAATATCGTAAAATTCCGAGTGTTGTGCTTATAAAAATTGTTTCCTTTATTTTTTACTGAAAAGTGAAAGATTCTTGAGATACGCCCATGAATGTATAAAAATTGAAATAATAAGAATTTTTTCAGAGAATATGGTCTTCTTTATCGAGATGATGTAACACTAGCATCTTACAGAAGATATATTAACACTACAATTGCGCATGAATTTGCACACATGTGGTTTGGTGATTTAGTGACTTGTGATTGGTGGGATTACACGTGGCTGAATGAAGGCTTTGCCCAATACTTCCAATATATTATCGTCAACTCCGTATGTATAATATTCAAAGTAATCATTTTTACATCTCACATGTGGCATAATTTCTTAATTATGTTATAGATGGAACCAAATTGGAAACTTTTAGAACAATTCGTTCCTAATGAATTGCACACAGCATTTGAAGCAGATGCTTCAAAAACTACTCATCCATTGAATAATCGTGTCTTCAATCCTCAAGAAATTAGTGATAATTTTGATAAAATTACCTACAAAAAAGGTTAAAGAAAAAATCCAATACTAATTTCGCATCAAGTATTAGATCTATCAAAATAATTGCTCCAATGATTCCTCTCATACTTCATCCAAATCTTTTTGTATAATTGTAGAGTCTTCTTTTAATTTTGCGATATTTTAATGAATTGTTTAATCACAAGGTGCAAGTGTGATCCGGATGATGCACAACAGTTATGGATCTCAAGTCTTTAAAAAAGGAATCCATGATTACCTTTCGAAATATCAATTCAAAACAGCTTTACCAAAATATCTTTGGGAATCGATGCAGGCTCAAGCAGATAAAGAAAATATTTTTTGTGGAAAGAATATCTCAGTTTTGATGGATAGTTGGACAAGTCAGCCTGGATTTCCTGTCGTTAATGTTACTTTAAGTTCTGGAAAAATGACTCTTAAGCAAGTAAGTTATTATGAAGCATAAACAACATTCGGGACACGAATTTATTTTTTAAGGAAACTCAAATATGTTGCTCTTTGATCGAAATAATGAGACACGTATTTTTTTTTGGGCCGAAAAAAAAAATTTCTGAGATTTATTGGCAATTTCGTTTTTGAGGTCAAAATCTATTGTTTCAATTATTCGCGAGAACTTTTTTGTCAATTGTCTATAACTTCGTCAAAAATTGACCGATTTTAACAATTATCACTTTTAAATGTTTGTAATAATTTGTACTACCGAATGCAGTTATAAATAATTGCTTGTTCATTGCTATTAATTTTTTATTTAGCAATAAACGAAAATTGCAATTTTTTTTAAAAATTCAAAATCTCGAAAAGTGTTTTTCTTTTTTATCTCAAATTTTTTTCCCATCAAAAAGACACCTTGAGTTTCAATTCTACTGAATCTCTAGTAGCTAAAATTTTTTGTTTCCAAATTATGATTTTTTGAAGAAAAAACTCGTTTTCTTCGTAAAAACGTGGACTGCACAATGAATATCAACTTTATATGTTCAACGTGTATGGTATAACGATGTATAGTTGTTCTTTACGATTATATTGTGAAACTCTAAATATCACAAAAAATTTTTACTCAGTCTTTATGACAAATTGACTGTGCTTAGATATGATCAATCGAATGTTTTCAACTTAATGACGAATTTCATTGAACGCTTTTTTCGATTTTGTACCTAAAAGTCTTCAGCAACAGTTTAGTATTCAATGCACACATTTTTTGTAAGTACTCTCTAACCCTGAATCAGTGAAATAGTCACTGATTATATCAGTGAAAATATATCAACTTATAAATCAGTCCCCTGCTTTGATTTCACTGAGGAATCAGTGAATGCGTCACGTGAACATAACTTTTGAATTCGCGAATTCAAAATTTTCATCTACACTTTACTGATTTATCGTCACTTAAAAATAATAATAATTACGTAATTTCGTTTTAGTGTTGTTTAGCCTAAAATAAACGAGTTCATCGATCGTTAAAATATATTGCTGGTTTTATTACTCCCACCTGAAGCTTTCACTGATTCTCAGTGAAAGACTTATAGCTGCTGCCATCAGTGAATAGTCACTGCGAATCAGTGGTCGTTCACTGATTCAGGTTTAGATATACATATATATCTACGCTTATTATTGTATGAGATCATTCTGATATATTTCTTTCGAAATTCACGATACATTAATGTTGCTGTGTTTGTTTATTTCAGAAATATTCATTTATCAATTTTTAGGGCTGAAACAACAAATATCGAGCAGGTAATTTATTATTTAGTAATGAAAATTATATCTCTCACTGCAATTCCATTCTCTGTATTCGAAATAGTTGAATCAATGTAAATGATTTATTGAACACTACTTTTTCAATAATTCGAGAGAAAGCCACCAGTAGAGTATAATGGTTCTACTTTTTCCAACATTAAATTCTATTTCATCTGATAAGTGTAATAAATACAAAACTGAATATAAGTTAATTTTAAATTATGTAAAATTTGATCATTCTTATTTTCAATGCATAGAAAAAAAAAACTTGCAGAAAAGGAGATATTTACTTTTTCCATTATTTATATTAGAGTTTGCGATAATGTGAGGACGTACATTTAAAATTGATATTCATTGTGCAGTCCACGTTTTTACGAAGAAAACGAGTTTTTTCTTCAAAAAATCATAACATGGAAACAAAAAATTTTAGCTACTAGAGATTCAGTAGAATTGAAACTCAAGGTGTCTTTTTGATGGGAAAAAAATTTGAGATAAAAAACAAAAACACTTTTCGAGATATTGAATTTAAAAAAAAAATTGCAATTTTTGTTTATTGCTAAATTAAAAATTAATAGCAATCAACAAGCAATTATTTATAACTGTGTTAGGTACTTCAATTTATTGCAAACATTTAAAAATAAAAATTGTTAAAATCGGTCAATTTTTGACGAATTTATAGACAATTGACAAAAAAGTTCTCGCGAATAATTGAAACAATAGATTTTGACCCCAAAAACGAAATTGCCGATAAATCTCAGAAAATTATTTTTTCGGTCCAAAAAAAAATACGTGTCTCATTATTTCGATCAAAGAGCAACATATTTGACTTTCGTTAAAAAATAAATTCGTGTCCCGAATGGACCGGTTGAATTGAGATGAAAAGCATCAACAGAAATTTTCACTTTTTATTTCTATTCTGGTACTTATTTCAGGAACAATTTTTACTGTCGAGATTTGATTCCTCACCAACTAATCGGACTTACTGGATACCTATAACATACACAAACCAGTCAAAACTAAACTTCGAAGACACTTCACCAATATTTTGGTTTGGTAACAAATCTATGACTGTTGATATTGACATGAAAGATGAATGGTATATCTTGAATGTTCAACAGTTTGGTTATTATCGAGTAAATTATGATTCCAAATCATGGTATCGCCTGATTGATTTTTTGAACAGTGAAAAATACGAGAGTATTCATGTAATAAATCGTGCTCAGATTATAAACGATGTTCTTAATCTTGCACGAGCTGGATATGTCAATTACACTCTTGCTTTAGATGCCACTGCATACGTAATTAATGACCATCATCATCTTCCTTGGAAGGCTCTTTTTACCGGGTTCTCATATTTAAACATGCGCTTTAAAGATCAGGAGATCCATCATCTCTTCGCCAAGCATGTTCTAACATTACTACAAGGAATTTATGAAAATCTCGGATTTTATGATGGCGGCGAAGAAAATCAATTAAATCAATTAAATAGAGCTTTGATATTAAGCTGGGCATGCTATTACCAACATCAAGACTGTGTTAAACAGTCGAAACACCTCTTTTCCCAATGGCGACAAAATTCTTCGCATCAGTAAGATTAAACATTTTTATTCAAATTTTTAGAAAATGTATTTAATTCAAATTTAGAGAATTTAAAATCTTTCTGCGGAAAAAGAAACGCTTTTTGACTGTGCCAGGATTCGAGCCCGGATCCTTCGATTGTCGGTTGACTGCTCTAAACAACTGAGCTACACACCCAGTAAGAAGGTGGGCATTTAATAGCATTGAAATGTCATAATCTGGGAAGAAATGGAATCGAGAATGAAACTTTTAAATGCCTTTTAATGCCTAGGAATTAAAATGAATTTGAAAGTTTCATTCATGATCCCGTTTTTTCCAGATTATGACATTTCAATGCCATTCAATGCCCACCTTTATACCGGGCAGGCGTCCGACATCTCCTTAAAAGCGTTTCTTTTTTCACAGAAAGATTTCAAGTTCTTTGAATTTGAATTTGATTTGCATTAATGCGATATAAGAGTTTGACATTGTCTACGAGGACACCTGTCGGCAACGTATCCTATCTGATACGCGACTGATGATCCTCCGATAAAATAAGCAGTGGCTAAAATTTCGAACACAACCAACTTATTTCAAATTGTATTTAATCTTATTGAAGCGTAATAAGTATAGTACAATATTGAAAGCCTTTTTTATTCAAAACTGAATTAAAATTTTCATCACTACAAATTCAAAATCATTTCTACGTCCAAGCAAATTATAATTCAATGTTTCAAGAATTCGAAATAATTCGAACCCTCAAGATGCCGAAACGAACAAATTTCGCCCAAAACAAGCCTTAAGGGTACATTTACTTTCTAAATTGAAAAAAAGACAATATTTAAATATTAAAAAAAAACTATTTTATTTATATTATAATTTTTTTCATGCATTGTTAAAAATGTTTTAAGGTGTACAAAAAAATTTTTTTGGGCACTTTTAATTACTTTTTACCACTGCAGAGGGCGTCTTCCAAAAGATGCATTTTAATTTTCAGGACACTTTTCTGCCTTCCTGTAACAAATTTATTTAAAATTGCAACGTGATTCAATTCATGAGACTTGAAACTAAACAATAAACTTTTAAAAAGTTAATTTTTTTTATTTGTATGGCCTTTATACGCGATTTTATAAAAAATTCGAAAAAACGCCTGTTTTGGGGATGAATTTACCCCTGTACTAAAAATATGGGGTGGTTTTTTTAACTTTTTAGAGGTTTATTTACTAGTTATTAGTATAAAGTAACAAAAAAATTTTGGTTTACTAAGATTGGTTTAGTAGATTTTGAGAAAAACGTCTCCCAGATTTGAAAAACGTGATTTCGAGAAAAACGCGTTTAAAGTTGTTTACAAACAGTTTTGTCTTACGTAGGTACCATTATAAATACAGCTATAACATTCTTTCTATTTCGAATTTCTTAATAAAACTTTAGGGCAGTATTTCTAAGATACTAAGGAACATTTTTACGTAACAAAAAAAAAATCGATTTTTTGAAAATTTAGAAAGTAAAAGTCCCCTTAAAATGAACAATTATGAGAACCTAACAAAAAAGGGGGAAAGAAAAAAAAAGGCGGAAATTCCAAAACGTTTTCTTATTTTTTCTCCGTCCTCTTTTATCTCTAATTCCCACAACTATATAAAATAAAGTTATTAAGTTATTAAATAACTTTTCTTTAACGCGTGTTAAAAAAACCTCACGTTTTCGAGCGTGTAAAGCGGGCTGAACGTCGCTGTTTTCAGACCAGAGAGCAAAACAAGGAAAAAAGTATCATAACAAGGAAGAACTAACAGGGAAGAACAGGATAATTTTTTTTTCAATGGACTTAAAATTTGATACTCGAGGGTTTTTGGGATCGCTGATTACGAATATGACCTTTGATCCCAAAAGCCTCTATATATCTATTTCTATGCCAATAGGATCAATCTTTTTTCTTCACGTGAATTTTTTTGTGAAAAAGAAAATTTTTCTCGATTTGTTCATTTCTATGACAAAATTCACAAACAATTAATAATAGGTATGTTACCAAACATTGCTTGAACCCCTCACCCGAGTAAAATGAAATAGTACACTAACGGTCAAAATTGTGGGACCACCTGTTTTTCGATGATTGCTTAAATTATCTTCATTTTAATTCTGTGAGTGATAAAATTTGTTCTCTTAATGAATTGAATTTCATGAAAATTCTTTATAAAAGGAGTCCAGAATGAAGTCGTTTCGTTAAATTTTGAAGATGGTATTGCAAAAAAAGCCCAAATTTTCATATTTTCTTAAATTTTAAATAATTTTCGAAATGATCAACATTTTTAAAGTTCTTGGACTTATTTTAAAACTAAATTTCTACAGAATCGCAGTAAATTGTCGTCATAAGTATATAATTTTTTTCTTGCATAATGCACGAGGTTACAATTCGATTTAAAAAGTTGGAAAAATCCCAATATTGCTTTTGATGAGAAAAACATATTTATAAGATATATAAAAGATATAATCATGAATTTTCTATAGAACCCCCTTGAAATATATATTTATATGATTTTTATTATGATTTTCCTACAAATGAAATGTTTTCGAATTTTCCCTTTTTTTTGTTACAATTTTAACTCTTTGCACTATGCAAGAAAGAAATTATACATTTATGATAACAATCTATTGAAATTTTAAAGAATATTAGCTTTAAAATAGACCCAATAACATTAAAAAATGTTGATTATTTCGAAATTTATTCAAAATTTAAGAAAACATTGAAATTTTTACTGTTTTGCAATATCATCTTCAAAATTTAACGAAACGACTTCATACTGGACTCATTTTATAAAGAATTTTCATGAAATTCAATTCATTAAGAGAACAAATTTTATCACTCACAGAATTAAAATGAAGATAATTTAAGCAATCATCGAAAAACAGGTGGTCCCACAATTTTGACCGTTAGTGTACTATTTCATTTCACTCGAGTGGGAGTTCAAGTGATGTTTGGTAACATACCTATAGGGAAAATAAAAATTTTTCCCGTATTGCATACGATTTGTTTTCTACTGTTGGGATGAAATAGTACATTACGTGCCCAGGCGCAGAATGAGGGTCATTGCGGGACGAGCGACAATGCTCGCAGGAGATCGAAGCTAAGGCGTAGTCGAGGCAAAGCCGAGACGAAGCCGAAGCGCGATCAGTCCTGCGAGCATTGTCGCGAGTCTCGGAATTACCCGAATTGTGTTCATTGGCACGTATTCTATTTTATGTGACTTCGGTGCGTATACGAGTTTTTATGCGTACACTGGAATCTAAACTAGTATTGTAGTTGTTTGCGGCGCTAGTCATTACACTTGAGATGTCACGACTAGTCCCGGCCATTTTGATTTTATCGATCTTGTGTAGTAGTAATGGATTTTAGTAGACGCATGTGCAGTTCAAATGTACAAGGCTTTGCCAGTAAGATGCTAACGCTGTACGAAGAAGAAGAAGAATAAGAAGAAGATTGTGCTTTGTTGCATGGCTATAGGCGCATGTGCAGTTCAATTTTTAAATTTCATTCCTCTGTAGCGCAATATACTACATTGCGCTACTGTTAACTGTAGCGGAAAAACGAGTTTGCGCGCCGGTGGCACATAAATAGATTTTTCTACTAGCGGGCCATAAAGTAGATTTTATTTTCCCGTGCGGTTCCAACAAATCCATTTTGTCTACTAGCGGGCCATAAAGTGGACTTTATTGCCCCGTTCGGGGCAAACAAATCCATTTTATGACCCCATAATAGAAAACAAGTCGTGTGCAACACGGGAAAAACATTTATTTTTCCCTAGTTGCACAATGTACTAATTTATTACTAGCGGGTCATACAGTATATTTTATTGCCACCTTCGGGGCAAACAGAACTATTTTTTCACCTCCGCAGGGGGCAATAAAATGCACTTTATGACCCGCTAGTAGAAAAAAAACGTGTGCAACACGGGAAAAACATTTATTTTACTCGTGTGGTTGTTACCCTCGCTTTGTTCGGGCATCAAACTTCACACTCGCAAAATAAATTTTTTTTTCCCTAGTTGCACAATGTACTATTTTA
This sequence comes from Diplolepis rosae, assembly GCA_030998225.1. Lineage (NCBI taxonomy): Eukaryota > Metazoa > Arthropoda > Insecta > Hymenoptera > Diplolepididae > Diplolepis > Diplolepis rosae. The sequence continues at coordinate 1,288,134 of JAPYXD010000754.1, read as the reverse complement.
TTACTAGCGGGTCATACAGTATATTTTATTATATTCGAAAAAATCGAAAATAGATGTTCAGATAAAAGTTCGAATTATCGACCACCATGCTTCAAAGCGTTAAGGCTTGTTTTACTCCAAATTTGGTCGTTTTGGTATGTTGAAGGCTCGAATTGTTTCGGATTCTTGAAATTTTAAATTACACCTTTTTTTTTATAATCTTTAGAATTTCTCCAAATGCAAAAGAGGCAGTTTATTGTACGGCTTTGGAACATGGTACTCACGAAGACTGGAATTTCCTTTGGAATGAGTATATCAATACTAATTTTCCATCAGAGAAAGTAACCATTTTGCAAGCCTTGAGTTGTACCAAAAACGCTACAACTCTTAGCTCGTAAGTAAACTGAATTGTTTACGAATTATACACCTAATATGTATACATATATATTTAATAAACATATATATTCAATAATGTTACAGGTACCTCAAAATTGCTATGTCCTCGAATTTAATCCGTAAACAGGATATAGAAACTGTTTTCACCTACGTTTATGGAGCCGGAAAAATCGGATTAGAAACATGCTTACAATTTGTAATGAAAAATTACAATGCTTTGTATTCTTTGTAAGTAATTTTGCATTTCTTTTGAAAATTATTGTGTGTTTCTTTATATCTTTTGTGTATATTTAAATTTCTTTTCTCATCAATTTTTTATTTCAGCTTTGGTAATTGGAACGATGTATCTAATATTTTCGTGGGTTTAGCTTCATACATCTCAACCTCTGAACAAATTACAATGGTAGGTTTAGATGTTTGTCTCCGAATTAAATTATGTTTCAACCTGTTGAAAATTTTGAGAAATTTATGATACACTCTCTAAATATGAATCAGTCAAAATCTACTGATTATCAGTGAAATTTGACTGATTCAAATAACTAAAAAGAGGTAACTGTAAATCAGTCAAATTCCACTGATTTCTCGAGTGAAAATTAACTGATTTTACAGTAAAAACATGTTTTCCACTGATTCCATCAGTGACATTCTACTGATTTAACAGTGAAATATATTTTTTCACTGGTTAATCAGTGAAAAGGCAAATCACTGATTCAATCTTTGAAAATTTGACTGATTCAGATTTATAGAGCATACTTTAATTTTTAGCTGGAAAAATTCGTAGAGGAAAATTCAGACAAGCTGACAGAAATTTCAAAAGCTTTGAATAATGCTGTGTCTAATGCAAAAGTTAACGAACAGTGGTTCAATTTGCATGAGCCTGAAATTTACACTTGGCTTCTTGACAAATATGATGAAAAACCTGATACTGGTAATCCTAGATTAATTCTTACTTTATTGGCTTGATGTAATAGTAATTTTATTAAGAATATAAAATAAATAATAAATTATATTATTTAGGAGAACCAGAAACAACTACGATAGAAAATCCTGAAGTTACACCAGTTTCAACGCCTTCGCCTGATGGTGGACACCATAAAAAGGGCAGTGGGATTATACATTGGGTCCTTGCTCTTATTTTTTTATTGATAATATTTTTAATTACACTATATAGAGCATGTTCATCGTGATTATTAAATACAGATAATAAAATTGAAATGTCATCCCTGTCATGTATCAAGCGAACATAGAATAGAAACTGCCCCACTGTAAATCCTCTTCACTGGATATCAAGTCCAAAATACAATTGGAACACGTTATGAAACCTATTTGTAAATAAATATCCCATAAGAAAAAATCAAAATACTGAAATTAATTAGGTACTAGTTTCTTTCAATACAAACTGATAGGGGAGAAGCGGCGAAATTGGCGCGTCGTCTAAATTGGCGCACCCTATTTTTCAGAAAATGATAACATAACAAAAAATAAAAATAGTTCTATCGTGTGCATTCTTGTATGATATGTATTTGATAGAAAAAATTATAAAAATCTAATTGCTTAATACAGTTTTATTGCGATTAATCGTTTTTTGGCATAATGGTTATGTTCGAAGCCATTGAGATAAATCGTTAAATAATAGTAATTCAAGGTGAATTAGATTAATGCAACGATTTTATAATCTTTGATATTTAATCTTACGATTAGGATAGAATATTTATATGAAAAAATAAGCATTTTACGTAAAAAGTATTTAATCAATGAACGATACACTTGCGGCAAAATTGGCGCATACGAGATTCAAATCAGAGGCGAAGTTGGCACACGTGTTGTGTTTCTGGAAACCGGTGACTGAAGTCAAGTGCTCGGATGTTTATGATTGAAAATATAAAGAAGATAGTAAGTACACAATTATTAATATATAGATATATACATTTGAATGTCGCTGGACTTTTCTGCTAATCTTTTTCTTACGATTTTTTGTGACATGGGAGGTAATGTGGTTCGCAAAACTGATGTAACGACTTTGTAAGGTTATATTTATTTGAACAATCAATGGTTAAATTTTTTTTTAAGTTTGAGGTATTAAGGCATTTTAAAAGCGATTTTTAATAATTAATTTGCAGTCTGACCGTGTTTTGAAAGTTTTCTCGATTTTAAGATGTGAAAGCAATGTAAGTAAAAAATTTGTATTTTTGATTGATTGTTTCTATTATTTATAAGTCTTCTAAAGTTAATAATTGTATATACTTCTGATTACAAATTCAAATAATTCTCTATAAAAATGATTTCAATTTGAATATTCACTTAAATATCCACAATTGCCAGTATTTTATTGTACAAATATAAAATATATTTTAACTTTGGCTGGTTTATGTGAATAAAGGTATAAAAAACTTCACATATCTTGATATACTATCTCAAATTTAGTTTCAAATTATAACTAACTCTTTTCATCAACCTTGGCTACTGAAATGTAATTCTAAATCTATGAAAATATAACTAATACGTGGCAAGAGAAGATTATAATATTAGTGCGTCAATTTACCCGACATGGCGGGTAAATTGACGCAGGTGCAGTCCTTCGGAAATCTGAATAAAAACCTGCTTTAATAATTTTCAATGCAATCTTTATCCATTGGAAAGTATAGAAAAGATATCCAGCTATTAAATAAATATTTTTTCATAATTTTTAGTCATATATTATCTTTTTAAACTCGCACTTTCTATTAGGTGCGCCAATTTCGCCACTTCTCCCCTAACTCACAAACTTCTTGTGTTTTTTTCAGATATTTTCTTCAAGCTGTATCAAATCATGAAGAATACAGCAAATCTAGTTAATTTTACTAGACAATAACTGGTAATCCGAATTTTTTTCAGTGCATGGAGTAGAGTATTACATAGCATTATTGATAAGCATCATCAAGAAATAGTAGATTAGTGAGGATAAATATGACCGAATAATTAATATCTTAATTATTATTTATTTATATTTTTGTACTTAAAAATTATAAAAGTGTTTTCTACTTTTTAGTAATGATGATAGTTTTGACAGTATATGTAAAAAAGTGCTAAGTTATATTAGTTTCAACTGAGGAACATTCAATTTTTATTTACTTTTCATATTTTCTTCTATGTTTTACAATCTTATTAAAATAGATAGACTTATGCATCTATGTATTGTGTATCTAAATAAATTAATAAAACAACTATATTTGTTTATATGTGCAAATTGTTATTAGTGCCAATTTAGTTCATAGTATGTGCTATTTTATTTGAAGATCAAAAATTAGAATAATTAATTGATGAGAGTTGTATGCATTTTGAACAACCAATGCGAATCATTCCGAACCAATCCGAAAAACGTTTTGTATCTCGTTTGATGAAAAACGGTCAATTTCGCATTGGCTCAGATACAGATATCGGAATAAATCGGAATAGTTCTGATTGACTCGGAATGAATTCCTATCTGATACTTTCACCAGGGCGCTTATCGATTATTTCAAGTACTTGATATTAATATTATAATAAAACGGTTATAGAAAAAGGGGAAATAACGCCCTGAAAATAATTAATGGATGACCCTAGCGGACTCTGTCAAGTGAACGATCAGTGAATTCGCTAACATTTTGAGTTTAAAGGTATCGAAGTTGCTACAATAATTTTTTACAATAATTATTGTGTTAACTTTGATACGTTCAAACTCAAAATGTACCACAGAACCATAACGGCAACAATTTAAATATTTTTGATATTCCTTGTTTTCATATTATTACGTGGTCAGCAAATGGTCAGCGAACGGTTAGTGAATGGTCAGGGAATTCGTTGGCCGTTTACTTAACCGGGTCCGCTGGGGGATCCAACTATTTCCTTTTTAGGAAAGGTGCCATCTTAAAAATTCTGGTTTTATTGCATTGGATTCTTGTCACTTCATTCAGGAATACTAATCATTATAATTATGATTTTCTATATAGTCCCTCTTATAATAAAAGAAGAATATTCGGATCACTTACAGATTTTTTTGGTGTTCATTTAGCACAGAATGTATTCAGAATCTGCATTCTTTATTATTATTTATCACATCGATAACATTTACCAGCATCGGAAAATCACGACAGATGAATAAAAAAAGAGGATACTATAGTATAACAACCGATTATTTATTGCCTTAGAAGATTCTTGTAAATAAATATAATATTTACGTATTTCCTCACTTTGAGAAATATAGTTTTATTTCCTATGGAATAATTATATAATACATTTCAAACATAAGTCATGAAGTTTTTGAATTCAATTTAATCACTCTAATTGCTGATAGCTTCAATTACTAATTTAAAACCAGTTAATGAGAAGAAGAATGTTCCCATATTTTAATGAACCTGCAATAATAGATTTTTCGACAATAAGTGTAACGCGCCTGCGATCTTACTTGTTTTGAAAATTATGTCATTCAATAATCTTTAATTTTGTATGATAGAATTTATTAAAATTATTAATTTAAATTTAATGAGATAATCACAAATGAATTAGATATTATAGATCTTCAAATTTAATCCGTTATGAAACAAAATTTTTAACCGAATAAATTTCTTTAGTATAACGATATCATTTATAATTTTATGTTTCGAAAGATTATATTAATTTCCATCATTTGTTTAATCCCAAATTTTATAATGAGCTTAAAAATGATTATTTATCATTATTGTTACATTATTAATTGATCTTCAATTTATCTTCGAAAAGATTGTTGTGTAAATTTGTTCAAGAAAAGATTTCTTTTGATAGTGATAATTTTTCTTAAATTCTGTATTGAATTTTGCAATTTTTTATCATTTGATTTTCTGTTTTTAGTTCATTTTAGGTACAATATATGAAATTTGTTTTGATCGATAGTAAAATAAAAACACAAGAATTTTTAAAAACTAATTGATTATCTTTGAACATAAGTACACAAAAATACATCTTTATTCACGCTGCACCAACAATGGCACAATTGAAATAAGACAACATACAAACTATGCTTAATTTATATGTATAATTAAAGACCAGACTCTAATTAAACTTAAGATAGTTTAGATTAATAAGTCGAATTATATCGATGATATTTAACGAAAAGAGGAATGTATATTTTACATGAGAAAACTTTGATACTATCTAATGTAATTCGACACTACAACATGCAATACAAGATTGCGAAGTTGTTTGTTTCTCGATATAAATAAATTTTTAATAGAAATATTACAAATGTTGGTTCATCTGGACAAATTTATTCTTAATTCTGTTTTTCTGTTTGAAATTAAAATGTATAAAAGTTCTAATCATGATAAAGTAAGCAAAAATTAATTTTTAATTTACATACAAATCTTTCCTAATTTATAATTGTGCTTTCATTTTACAGTAATTGTATGATTAACATCAGACTTCTTAGTACACCTAATTAACAAGAACAATTAACATTCATGGACTATATAGTCAGTTTAACAATTTAGCTTATTTACCAAATTGTTCAAGTTTTAACTTATTATTATCAAAATTGTTTTCCTATTTCAAAAACTCTTGTCAAATTCTATTCCTTTAGAATCATCCTACTTATTTATTATTAATATATTAAAATCGGACGCATTATATTTACAGGTACATGTACAAAACAGATTCAGATTTTGTTATATTATACTCGGTATTTTTTTATCAAAATAAAAATATAAAATTTGGACACGGTGATGGAAGAAATTAAAAGTATATATTACGCTGTGTTGCGTTTTAACCACTCAATAATTGTAGCATTATTGCGTTCCAGCCATTTAATATTGTTTCCAGTTCGTTCCACTGCCTGTTGCACAACTCTGGTTGCACTTCCGAACTCTTTTGCATGACCGTTCACGAACTCCAATAACTGTTCAAAATTAAAAATAATTATATCAAATATCATAAAACTTATTGTTTATTTTTTTTTTAATTGACTTGAAAACATAACTTACGTCTATTAATTCATATTTAGAAGTGAGTCTGTTTGTAGAAGCTTCAACAATACTGCTGATAGTCATGAAAGACGATCCAATACTGAAAGTACAAAGTTAAATTATGTTTTTCAATTAGGGAGAGTCGGATGCGTCTATTTTTCCACAGAAAGATTTCAAATTCTTTAAAATTGATTAAATTATGTTATTTTCATGAAAAGTGTATGAACTCATTATAATTTTTTAACAAATTCAGAACTAAAACTTTTTTAAGCATCTGATAATTAAGTCAAAACGTGAAATGTTAAAAATAGTGATAATTAGGTAATTCATTTATTTAAGGTAGTTGTGGCAAAAAACAGATTTCTGAGAAAAATAGTCTTTATATGATTTTATGACTTGAAATTATATTATCAGTAATGTTTTATGAATGAAAAAACAGTATTTCTCATGAAAAAAATTTAAAAGTTAAGAAAAATAATACCTTTAATAATATTTTTTGTAAACGAATTTTTCCTTGCTATCACTTTTTACCATTTTCTTAAAAATGATTGGATTTTCATAAATCATAGTTTATTTTTTCGAGGAAAATATTCTCTACAACTCTACTGTTTCCAATTTTGATAATAAGTAAATAATCTTCAAATATATTTATTTTATTAAAAAAATGTTTCTTTTCAAAAAATTGCTTTAATGATTTCAGTCAATGAAAAGCCATGATTAATGAAAATGCAATTATTTTTTTAAAAATTGATAGAAAGCGATATCAAGGAGAAATTCTTTTACAAAAAACATTATTAAAAGTCGTTAAAGTATTTTTGTATTGGCATTGGGTCAGCTCCTTTCCATTAGAAATCAACGATTAAGGAAACATGTTATAGACATAAAAAAAGGCAGGATACATATTAAAGAGATAAAAACCTTTTTAGTATGTATCCTTCCTTTTTCTTATAGCTATAATATGTTTCCTTAATCATTGATTTCTAATGGAAAGGAGCTGACCCAATGCCAATACAAAAATAAAATAAAATTTTGGGTCAAGATAAAGACTAAAGACATGAATACAAACATGTCACGAAATTATTATTAAAAGTATTATTTTTCGTAAGTTTCAAGTTTTCTTAATAAATAATATTGTTTTTTCTTTCATAAAACACAACTGGTGATATCATTTCAACTTTTAAAATCAGAGAAAATCCTTTTTTTCCAGAGACCTGATTTTTGCACGACAACTATCTACACAAAAAATTCACAGTTTTTTAAGACAAATAATTGAAGAACGAGAAAAAATCTGCGTCAGCCTGGATTCGAACCGGGGTCCCCACTTTACGAGTGCTTTATCGAAATATTTTTTTAAAAATCTCCAGAATATGTCCAAAAAAATCATAAACTTTTTATCATCAATATTTAAGGTACATAAAAAATCCATTGTGCTTTCCCTTCAACTTACTATTCTCGGATACGATTCCAGTTATTCCTCAAGTAATTGAAAGTCATTGGTTGTCCAATATTATTAGACGCAACAGATCTAAATACTCGAGTAATATCTTGCTTCCTTATTCCGGAATTTTCTTTTAGTGCCCAATCGAGGTATCGAGTCAGTATCCAACTTTCTCTGGAGCAGCCAAGGGCCAGAAGAAGAAGATCTCTTTCGCTTCCGACATTAGTTTCTAAGTACTGCTGCCATGCAAAGTCCCATTCTGCTTGTCCACCAACACGAATTGCCGTACAATATACAACACTTTTCAGATTCGGTGAAATCCTGTTTACCATAAAAATCACGTTTCTTAATTATTTGGATCATTAAATCATATTTTAATACATAAATGTTAGCAGCTTAAAAAGTAGAAGAATGTATATTTCTTAAATTAAATTGTCTGGAGATCATTCAAACTTGGAATGTTATTAGCTTACGGATTATTTGTCTTTGGATTTGGAGAGTTACGCCAATTCATAAACTGCTTAACCGCATTCCGCACGCAATCTTCATGACCAAAAAGACACGCCCAGTGAAGAACAATAATTCGTGTGAATACTGTTAACTGTTTATCCTCGTACGAATCTTTAAAACCGGTTTGCTTATAAATGTTGTCTAAAATTTTCAAAGCATATATCTGAAAAATGGAAGAAAATTCTAGAAAAATATCATCATTAAAGGCAAAAAACAAACTATGCTAATCTTTGTAGAATCTCAATAACTTACCCTAAATCTATCGTAATCTTCGCATTTACTTAACATATGATTTAAGAAACTCAATGCGGTTAAAGCCGATTTCCAGGGGAAATATTCAGTCTCATTTACTAAATAGGAAGTAACATCTAAGGCAGTAGTGTAATTAAGTTTCTGGAATGCAGCTAAACGGAAGGCATCGTCAATCAATTGAGCTCTATTTATCGTAGAAATATCTTTAAAATTAGCCCGATTTAGATACTTAATGAGCATCTGCCAATTTTCTGGATCATAATTCACACGATAGTACCCTGCAAGAAAATATTATTCAAACAAATTGCTTTCTATTTTATCTATCTATTTAATTTTGAATTATTATAACAAGTTTAAAGTTGATAAGAATTCAAGAAAACTAGGATATAAAAAAAATGAATGAGGTATACCGGTTTCTTGAATGTTGAATATAACCCACTGAGAAGGTTTAGCTCCAAGGTCAGGAATAGTGATCGACTTTTCAGCTTTCATCCAGTGCATTGGTTTAGTTTTATTGAAATCGAGTTTTTCCTGAGTCGTAAATGTAATCGGAATCCACCAGCGAGGCGGTGATCCTGATGAAGTTCCACTTTCAAAAGTAAATCGTTCCTAAAACGAAATCGCAATTTCAATTTTACGATGAATGTAACTTTTTATGTTTGTTTAAGATTGATTAAAACTGATTTTCATTCACCTGAGTGAGAGAAGCACCACCATTTTTATAATCACGAGTAACAGTGACAACAGGAAAACCTGTTTGCAGAGTCCAAGTGTCCATTATTTCTTTCACAGTTACATTTGGCTCGAGAACTTTATCCTTATGAGCTTGTTTGGTCAAAGCATCCCACAAGTCATTTTGTTCTGCGTTGGAGTAAGCTCTGAATAAAATTAAGACTTAAATATTAATAGATCATTAAGAAATTGAATATTGGTAAATGAAAAGACTTATCTATTCTTACTTTGCACTTAAGTAATTTGTAAGTCCTTGTCTAAAGACATCAGTCGTGAGATAATGATCCATCATACGGATCAGTGAAGAACCTTTATCATAGGATATTCGATCGAAAATCTCATTTATTTGTTCTGGATTACCAACTTCGACTGAAATAGGATGAGATGTTACCAGAGCGTCTAAGGTGAGCACATTTTGCAACTCATTGACAACAAATTGATCCAGCATCATCCAATCTGGTTCTGCCTGTTAATGTGATAGACCAAATTTTATATTTTATTTTTATCAAGACAAGTTCCAAGAAATTATTAATTGCATCGCTTACAGAGTTTACTCCTATGTTTTCGACATAACTAGCGAATCCTTCATTTAGCCATAGATCTGACCACCAACTTGGAGTGACCAGATTACCAAACCACTGATGAGCTAATTCATGAGCCACGACTGAAGCAACTCTTTGCTTGTTCCTATTAGAAGAAACTCCTTCTTGGTACAGCATTGCAGTTTCTCTAAATGTTGAAATATTAATTTTTCTTTCAATTAAGGTACGGAAATTAAATTCAGTTTTGTTGTTCAATATTACCTGTAAGTTATGAGACCCCAGTTTTCCATGGCACCAGCCGAAAAGTCTGGCAAGGCTACCATATCTATCTTTGGAAGCGGGAACTTAATTTGGAAAAAATCCTCATAGTGCTTTAAAATTTTGGGTCCTATGGATAAACTGTATTTTGCTTGATCTATAGCTTCGCTTCGTGCCCAAACTCTAAAGTTGCCATCAGCTGATTTTATAAATTTAAAGTCGAAGACGGTGAAAGCTACTAAGTATGTTGACATTGGTACTGATCGCTCAAAATGGTCCCATTCATAAGAATCCAATCCAGATCTACAACAATTTAAAGTCGATTAATAAAATTTAAAAATATATATTGAGGTCGTTATTCCAATAGCCAATTAAATATTGGGTCAAGTATTAGAACAAGTATTTCCAGATCCAATACTTACTTGCGCGATATCAGTAATTGGATCTGTGAATACTTTCTCCAATACTCTCTTCAATTTTTCTCTTCTGAATAAGAACAAATGCCTTTTTTTTAAAACACTTTCAGAGCTCTTACTTGACTTCTTTGCATAGAAAGTAACAGCTTTTATTTTCTTTTTTCAAACTGTTGATTGAAATTGTTGATGAAATAAACCTCATTTTCTTCCTCAACAAGAATATTTAAAGATTTTTTATAAATTTATATTTAATTTATTGAGTTAGATTGAAATTTTCAAAACAAGTTTAATCTCCAAAAACAATTGTGATATGATTCTTAATCCCTTGCAAATAATTTTTTTACAGAATTTAGGATTTAAAATTTGAAAAAATTATTGTAATTTTTGAAAAATAGTATAAGTATCGTATTTACGTGTTATAAAAACCAATATGCTGCAAAATTATTTTCTAGGCAAGAAGAAAATAAGAATCTGCGTTTCAAAAATCTAAATTTTGTTTTTTCGTTAGGTACCCTAATACATATTACTAAATTTATTATTAATAAACATTATATATCTCTTTAGCTTTTACTTACACTGGTTCTGATTTTCCTTTTTGTGGCATATTTGAAATGGATGACATGTTCTTGGGTCGAGCAATGCTAATTTGAAAGGATGCTTTAAGAGCTGGTTCGTCAAAGCAAGGAAAAGCTCGTCGGGCGTCTGTTGGTTCAAATTGCGTCGTAGCAATCCATCTATAATGCAAAATCATCAAACATTTAAGATATAAGCCATTGAGCATAGCTTTAACTTTTTACAACCCGTTTTGCTTTTTTAGAGTTGAAATACTCGTTAAGTTGTCGTTTCTCTATGTAAACCAGAATTTCAAGCTAGACGACTTTCAAGCGAACTTTTTCGGACTTTAATCTTTTCTCTGTGAAAATATCAGACTTTTAATTCTTACATCCTATATTATTTATCTGCGTTTTACTTGAAATTAAAAACATGCAAAATTTTGCTGACGATTTTGATAATAATAGCTTTTGTAAAATGAAGTTTTTTGAATCTAGAACGTTTTTAATTGCTTCAAATGTCGCGTAAAATATATAAAAACAACAAGGGTTTTCAATGAATTTTGTGAGAATTTTTAGAAAAAGACTTACATTTTGATTCTTTTATCATTTGTTGAAATTTTTTTAAGATTCTTCCGTTCATAATGAAGAAAAATTGTTTTAAAAGTTCACAACTTCAAGGCATTGATACACCTAAGTACCAAAGTTTTAAAGATTGTTGATAAAGAATTATTAATGATTCAGAAAGATATCATACTTTTACACGAATCACTATAATACGCCTTGTAATCAGACAAATTTACAAGCCGGTTTAATAATAGTATATATTTTGTTTTCATCTTTTAAGAATTTCTGTTACTTTCGTGACTTGAGGTAGTTGCCTCGCTGAAAAACAGGTCTTAGGGGAAAAGTATTTAATTGTACTTTCAGAAAATCTATAATTATTATTAATGATATCGTTTAGAAGAGGAAAGATTATTTTTTATAAAAAAAAAATTGAAAATACAGAAATTATTTATTCAAAATCGTTTTCTCCTGACTTTACTTTTTTTATATAAATAAACACCGATTTTTCAAAATCCATGCGATTTTATAACATAAGATATTATTTTATCGGAAAGAAGATTCCTATAATCTGACTATGTCCAATTTTTTAAAATGAATTTTTCATTGCCTTGAATCATAAAAAACGATTTTTTTAAGATAAAAAATTCAAACCCGGGAAAATAAGAAAATAAGCTTTCATATATTAAAATCGTATGAATTTTGAAAAATCGGTGTTGATTTATTCTGTGAATTGAAATTTTGTTCATAAAAAATAATCTTTTCTCTTCCAAACAATATAATTAATAATAATGATGCAATTTGTAAAAGTATAATTGAACAAAAATGGGCTATTTATATTTCTTTGTATAAACTTTCAATACTTTAAATAACAAACCTTGTTTTATTGTCGACCTTGTAAGAACTTCTGTAGAATCCTTGTAAGTAATCATTCAATTTACCAACGAAATTTAGATACAAATTGTATTGTTTCCCAGCCACAAGAGTATCCGAAGTTTTAATTATAAATAATTGTTTGGCAGTATCGTTCAACTGACTGTCGATTCTCAAAGGTTTTGTACCATCATTTTTAGAATCATCATATTCTTTAATAGTTGTGGATGCTTTATCGATCGTTAGATCAGCTGCGTGAAGCGTCACATTTTTTGTCTCTTCAGTTACATTTATTAATATTTTCACCTAAAAAAGTTAGTTTTATTTATAATATATAGAAATAAATTTTTATGATAACTTATACCAATAGTGAGTAATCAAATTGAATAAACCTGTTATCTCCAACATAAAATTGAGAATTTCTGAAAATGATTAATGAAATCAAGGAAAATATTCTCATCGCTAAAAACAATAACTTTAGAAAACAAATTTATATTTAAAATTGGTTATTCAACAACATTTATTTGAAAGTTTCTTTTTCATTTCCAACAAAAATGTTAATAAATATTTTTTAATAGAGAATTTAATTTTAGAAGTTCGCTTTAATTTATATTCCAAGATTAATGTCAACTTATCTTCTGATTTTATAAATTATTTTTGGAATAATTATTTTGGTTGTAGTTTGTAATGTTTTTCTCCCGAAACGAAAATTGAAATTGACTCTTTCTTCTACTAGACAATAAAAAATAATAAAAAGCAAATAAAGTTGATTATAAATTTTTCTTATCTTAAGCTTTTAATTGAAAATAAATAAGAAATTAAATTCGTTACAGAAAACACGTTGCAAATTTCAGTTAGGTAATAATTATACAACTTTTACGTTGATGTGTTATTTGAAACAGGTCTTAAGAACTTATCTACAGCAATTTACCTAAATTTAACAATACAACAATTGGAGGAAATATTTACCTCGCCATTAAAAGTGAAATTACCCTCCCAAATGAAAGGAATTAATTTCAATTCGTAAGAATCTGGCACAATAGATTTTGGTAGCCTGACGTTTTGTTTATTCTTCTCAGCTAATAATTTGATGGTTTGAAGACTTCCGCTACCAAAGAAAGATTCATTCGACTTGATTGTTTTTCCCTCTAGGCAAGGAGCAAAGTGGAAAACTAGAAGTCCCGTCGTAACTAGGCCTAAAAAAAATACTGATCCCAATAAAAATCCTCCGCATCTTGAAATTCTGCACCCGCTTTTTCGACCAAATGTTGTATGGGTGTCCATAACTTCCAAGATTTCACGAGAGTGAGTCATACCATGGGTATACCTGAAATTTTTTTATTATAAACTACAAATTGATACTGTGAACGTATATAAAAATAGATAAGAAGAATACGTGTATAATTATCATTGCTTCTATGTTCAAACTTCAAAAGTATTTATGAGCTGTATTATAAATATGCATAAAGATTACAATTTTAGCACTTTGACAAGATTTAAAATTTAATTGAAAACCTTGGTGGGAAATAGCCTGTCTTGACGGAAATGTTTTTCTTATTCAAATGATTTTATGATGCTCATAGTTATGAATGTTTTATATCTTCAACGACTCTGGCTCTATTCAAGATTTTTTTCAAATTAGTAAACGCTGTAAAAATATAGTGTCGTCTGAGTAATCATTTATAGTTTATATTATAATTTGAAATTAAAAATTATCCCTTACAATTTTAATCAGTTTTTATTTAAGGAGATCCGCCACCTTTAATACTTTTATTTTTTGAGTTTAGACCTTTCATATAATTTTTTTTATGTTTAGTACCTTTATTTAGAAAAGTTTTGAGTTTAAAAAAAATTCTAACACCTTTATGTGTGTTTTTGTTTTTTAACCAATTGTCATGATTCCTTTTTTATTTTGTTCCTTACGATGTGTAGCAATTTTTTGAGTATGAAAAATAAGGTAACATGGCTGAACAAAAGTTACCAATAGAATAAAATAATAAATAAAAATATCCCAAAATATAAAAAAAAATTGTTGCACTTATTTTTTTAGCTAGAGTGCTTTCCATACCCAAAATATTGATAATATAACAAAGAATAGGTATTAAAAATTTCAAAGGCCTGTGTCTAATACTTTAGATTTTATTCAAAGATATGTTGCAACAAACACGGAAAATCACAATTTGCGGAAAACGGAGTTTAAACTAGTTACACTAAGAGGCAGGCAGCCAACATTGTATTACTAAATCATGTATGTATATACATAAAGGCACAATTTAATTTATTTTTCCAAAAAAAATCACATATTTATGTAAACACATATTTAGAGAAGTATAGAGAATAAAAAAAGAACATTTTTGGAAAATGTCAAAAAAATAAAAAATATACCAATTAAACTGGTTCAATAGCTAGAAATGAGACATTAAACGAAATTAGTACAAATTTTTCTACTGATTAAAAATAATAGAAAAATTTATTAAATAAATTTAGATTAATTAGTTTTTATTCAGTGGATATTTTCTTTACTTCTAAATCTAAAAATGTTGGAAGTGACTATTGGAAACAGGAAAAGTCAGTTATTAATTTTATTAGTCATGATTCACTTTTATGAAATTTTATAGTAATTATGAAAGTAGTTGTTCCTTATCTGTACGGGAGATGCATTCAAAATCATGATTATCATTTTGAAATCCGGGTGAAGGCATTGTTCATTAAAATTAATTTCACGTTTCATTGCGAATATGTCAAGGAAATAAGCATATAACTTTTGCTGATTGAAAGGTTCTTTACACGGTACTTGTTATTTTTTATTGTCACAAAGCAATTTTATCTTACACTCAGAGAAAGCTTTTATTTAAATTCAGAATGAAAACGTATTTCTCTTGGAAAAAAGTATGTTTTATTAAGAAAAAAAAATGAATTCGAACTGAACAAATTCTTCTTTATAATGATTTGTTTCATTTAAAAATATTATTTTGATTAAACCAAAGTAACTTTAAAAAAAAATGATTTATTTAAATTCAAAAATAATTTTTTTTGAAAACACTAAAGATTTGTTTAATTTGAAAAAAGAAATTTCGTTTTAGCGTAGAAAAGTTTTTTTTAGTGTAGCTAGCAAGAAACCCTCGTCCAGTTTCATGAGAAATCATTTATAACTACTTATAATAATTGATTTTCAACTAATAATCTAGAGTTATTTACAAACTATCAATAATATTTACAATGATTAATGTACACTTAAGAAAGTCTTTTAAGGGATTATTTCCAATATTAAATTAAAAATCGAAGCTTATTTATTAATTATGCAACACTACATTTCACCTGCTTGAATGAATAATTCTAAACAATTGCAAAACATACGGGTAATTATTGCATTCAGTAAATATACTTAAGAGAATGATGAACAGCTTATTGGCAATGCTTGATTCGCGTTTGCATTCCCTGACTTTCCAATCCATTTGATTAAAGTACTATCTTTTAATTTTGATTAATGAGCTTTTAGAATGCAAAAAAGTACTACCAATCGACCAATAATATTCAGACTAATTATTTTAATCTTTGATTTCTATGTCATGGTATGTGCGAATCGCATCTTATTCCGCATATCTTATTATTGTCACCACAATAATTTCTAAATTTTCACTATAATCGTAAATTCAAGTAAGGAAAGTGTAATAATGATGATAAATTATAATTCATCATGACATGTTATAAAAACATGTCTACTATTTTATCCAGACAAAAAAAAAGCCAAAACAGAAAGAAATTAACAAATTTTATAAATTACAATATTTTTAAAGACTTACTTAAAAAGTGACGCAAACAATAAATGTATTATTTTATATTTTCAGCCTTTGAATTTAAAAGAGCCTACCTTTTTTTAGAAGACTTTCATCAGATGACAAACTATAGAAGAACGTTACTCAGAAAAAAAATATTTTTGCACTAATTATAATGTAGCAAAAAACTGTTGCTTTCTGACTAGATTTAGTTTGTAATTATCTAAATGCAAAATCGAGAACAATTGTTTTACGCTCAGCCGTCATTCGATTCAGTGTTAGATGCAAAATTGAATTTGAATAAATTGAGTGAATGAAAAGAAGCCGATAACTGAAAAGCAGAAATCTGTTCCACGTTCCACTTTCAACGATGGCCAGCGCATTACTGTGAACACGGGTCACCTTATACCTTCCAAGATACAGCATCCCTACTTCGCCTGTAGCCCATACCGTCCCATACCCTCTTCTTCTATTCCATATACTATCTTTTACCTGCTTTGCTCGTTTTGATCATTAGTGCATTAGTGCCTTTGATTTGATTCCAGTTCAAAGGAGACTATAAACCAGAAAATCAACCAAAGGCTAACAAAATTGCTTTTCTGTCACGTATATTAGAATGGATAACATAATCTTTTTATTTTTCTTAAAAAATTGTCATCTAACTGTTATGTATCTGTTACAGAGAAAAAAGTAACGTATTACTAATGGGTTGTCAAAAAGTTACTTAAAATACAGTCCCAGAAAATGTGTCGATTTTATAACAGTTCTAGAATTGAAAAAAGAAGAAGAACATACAGTACCGGTCAGAATTGTCCGGCCACGTGTTTTTCGATAATTGCTTAAATTATCCTAATTTGAATTATATAAGTGAAAAAACTTGTTCTCTTAATTAAATTTAAAACTATCAAAATTATTTATAAAATGAGCCCAGCATGAATTCGTTTTGTTAAATTTTGAAGAAGTTATTGCAGAAATAGTCAAGATTTCAATGCTTTCTTAAATTTTAAATAACTTTTAAAGCAATCAACATTTTTTAATGTTCTTGGACTAATTTTAAAGCTAAATTTCTACAAAATCGGTCAAAATTCTTGGAATTGATGTGTAATTTTTTTCTTACATACTGCACGAGGTTAAAGTTCAAATAAAAAAGTTGGAAAAATTCCAATATTGCTTTTGCTTAGAAAAACATTTTTATAAGATATATAAAACATATAATCATGAATTTTGTATCGAATACCCTTAAAATATATATTCATATGATCTCTATTATGATTTACCTACAGATGAAATGTTTTCGAAATTTCTCTACTTTTTTGTTACAATTTTAACTCTTTGCATTATGCAAGAAAAAATTTATAGATTTATAATGATAATTTAATGTGATTCTGTAGAATATTAGCTCTAAAATGAGCCCAAGAACATTAAAAAATGTTGATTACTTTAAAAGTTATTTAAAATTTAAGAAAGCATTGAAATCTTGACTATTTCTGCAATAACTTCTTCAAAATTTAACAAAACGAATTCATGCTGAGCTCATTTTATAAAGAATTTTGATAGCTTTAAATTTAATTAATAGAACAAATTTTTTCACTTATATAATTCAAATTAGGATAATTTAAGCAATTATCGAAAAACACGTGGCCGGACAATTCTGACCGGTACTGTAGAACAAAGGTTCTGTGTCAATTCTAAAACGCAAGGTTCAGACGTTTTGTAACAAATATGTAACATGGGATAGTCTTCAAAAGTAAGGATTGACAGTTGTTACATGCTCGTTACATAAAAATTCTGCGAAAATATCCTCCTGTATGCGTTATACATTTATATTATAAGAAGAATTTTATAATTGTTTTTAATAACTTTTATGTAAGAGTTATATGACAAGTGTGAGTGTTTACTGGGTATCATGAAAATTGTCGAACCACTAAAGTTAAAAACAGCCGAATGACTTAAAAAATACCCAGACGGTTGTTTTCTCACAATTGTGGTTTTCACATTTTTATAAGATACTTACATAATACTGTTATGGAACTAATCAGAATCACTGGTGTAACAAACGTTTTAGAACGGCTGTGACTTAGTTGTTCTGAAACATCGTAAAATTATTTATTTAATATTATATTATTATGAAATTTTTATAATTATACTTAGTTTTCTCATGGGAAAGTTTACACAAATTTAGCAGAGTTGTTTTTTTCAAACTTTAATTGAAAAAAAAAATCGAATAGTTGTGACTAGAGTTTAAACCCAGCAAACACTGTTATATAACATGTATGTAACTGTTACGTAACAGATTGTAACACATTACATAGCTGGTGACTTACAGGTGAGTCACCTGTGACGCAAAATGTCACACACTGTGTGATGAATTAGTTCTATAGCAGCTCTGTAACGCTGTGATGTAATGGGTCTGTAACAGACTTATGTAACATATGTGCTATATTGTTACGCAGCATCAATGTAAATATGTTTTATATGTGTTATGCAATTATGTTATATAGAAGTTTTATAAAAGCGATATGTAAATAGTATGTAACAGAGATATGTTAAACAGATATAGGATGATAAAATATTGATAATACACAACTCATCTCTGTGAGTCAAATTTTGCACCTTTGTGTTATTTGTCGATTACTGAATATTATACTAAGGGCATGTGAAATTTTACCATAAGAGCAAGCTAGTTTACACAAGTTATTACCCACAATTTTTAATTTTTCCAGCTATTATTGATGTCGGTATTCGGGAAATTAAAATATCTATATACAATATTCCATGATTGTTACACATCTGATAATAACGTGCATTATACACAACTTACAGAGAAGCACTACATAGTAATGCCGTCATAGTACACTTACGTAACACTGCAAACAAAGTGTTATAGATCATTGGCGTAACCAAGTTACAGAATCAAAGTTATAGTATTGTCACATAAAAATTATGTCACACTGTTACGTAGTTGTTACTAATGTACATTATATACAACTAACATAACTATTCCGTAACATTGTTACATTACCCTTACGTAACAAAGCAAAGAAATTGTAATAGATCATTTAGGTAACCAAGTTATAGAAAAGATGTTACGTGATTCTTACATAAAAACTACGTAACATTGTTACTAATGTACATTACATAAAACTCACATAACTATTCCGTAACACTGTTACATCACCCTTACGTAACAAAGAAACGATATTGTTATATATCATTCGGGCAACCAAGTTACAGAACAAATGTTACATGATTCTTACATAATGATTATGTCACATTGTTACATAGCTTTTATTAATGTACATTATACACGACTTACATAATTATACAGTAATGCCGTGACAGTTCCCTTACATAAAATTATGACAAAACTGTTACAGATCATGTGTGTAACACAATTAGAGAACAAATTTTACATTGTTTTTCTATAGCATATACATCCCACTGCTACAGAATTGTTACATTCACTCTTTTATTGATCTTTTACATCTTCACGCGGTAACAATCTTACATAACATTGTTACCTTCCCGTTATATAGCAATTACATCACTGAACAATAACAATCGTTAAATAACCAGAAATAACTATGTTACCATTTTGTTACGGAGTGGTTACATAACGTGTTTGCTGGGAAATGATAGACATTTGCCTTATTTTAGTAATTTGATTATTTTTATTTATAAAAATAAAAAACATTTTACTATTATTTATTGAATTTGCAAAAGAATTTCATTTAATTCAAATAAAATATTACTGATATATTTTTGAATTTAAACTATTTACTAATTTACTAAAACAATGCTGAGAAAATATTTACGCAACAAATTTATAAATTGTAGCCTCAATATCTCGAAAGTTCATACGTTTACGTCATTATATAAGTTATTATGTTATTTTCAGACTGTCTTTAATTTTCTTCATTTGTGTAATCTATCAAAAATTCGTAAGCTAAAAGACCTTTTCTAAAATTACATAATTTTATGAGAATCAATATGTCTTATATTTATCTTTATATATAGGGTGTGAAAAATATCGGTACCTCAAAATAGCATGGAATGATTTGGTTTTGAAAAAAAACTTTAAATATAAAATTTGCTATGATAAAAAGACTTTATTTATTGACGAAATCGTTTAAGAGATCCAGGGCACGGTTTTTGCATAGTTTGAGCCACATTGAATTTTTCCAGAGGTGTAAAACTGTTAATTGACTTAATGTATGAATCTAAGTTGAGATATTTAGATGTCCAGTTCAAAAGATAAGCTTGGTTCAAACCGGGCATCGATAATAAACGTAATTTTTATGTTTGAGCAGCAGAAACACTTTCTCATCGCTATATAGTCGCGCTTCGCACTTGATTTTTCTTTGCAAACATCAAAAAGAAGAAGACAAATATTCTGAAAACGCTTTTCAGATAAATACACAATAATTTTCACAACAATTATTATACATAAAATAACAATTGTTTCCTATATCGCATGGTTTTCCTAAAAAGCGGAATTATTTACGTTTTAATAAAATTATCCAAGTCTAAAATAAAAATTATTTGTTTTTTATTAAAAAAATTTCTGGAGTAAATTTGTAAATCTTCTAGAGGTGAACAATTTTTTTATTTAACATTTTCTTCGCATTTTGTATATTTTGTCGGGAAAAATGAATTTTTGTTTCTTATAAAAACGTTTTTATAGATAAAATAGAAAATTTGTAAAAATTTTTAAACGAACAATTTTGTATTTTAACATTTTTTCATATCCCGCATAGATTTGGTGCAAAATGGAATTTTTCATTTTTGATAACTTTTCTACGATTAAAACAAAAACTACGTATCCGATAAAAAAATGGTTCAAAGTAAATCTGTATATCTTCTTAAGATGGACAATTTGGTCCTTAAAATTTTATTCGTATCTTGTATAGTTTATTTGGAAATCAGAAGTTTTTATTTTTAATAAAATTTTTCATTAATAAAGGAAAGCTATAAGTCCTATGGAAAAATGGTGTGAAGTAAATTTTGTATATCTTTTTGAAATGGACAATTTTGTCCCCAACTTTTTTTTTGTATCTCGTATAGTTTTTTTGGAAACCAAAAGTTTTTATTTTTAATAAAATTTTTCATTAATAAACAAAAAAGGAATTTTATTCCTTAACATTTTTTCCGTATTTCGTATATATTGGCGGGGAATTTGAATTTTCGATTTTTAGAATAATGTTTCTAATGGAAAAAACCCGAATGGCTGGTTAACGAATTTATCCTTTCTTTTCGGGCCCTCAAGAAGTGTGCCAAATCGCAATCCAATTCGATACAACCAATACCTTCTTATATGATGAAAATGTAAAAATTAGGGTAATTATTTAAAAAGTTGTATCCGGTCCAAAAAATTTCCAAACCAAGTCGATCCAAATTTAATCTTTTCAAGTTATTGGGGAGTATCCAACTTTTTTAGACACCTTGTATACTTTATTCCTTACCTAAAACTAGTTGGATTAAATTTTTTATTTTATATCAGAAAGTTGCTTTTTCTGTTTGGGGAACTTAGAAAAATGTATTTCATTATAGCCTCGTCTGACTTTATTCTTCTGGATTTCGTTAAGCATAATATTTGACATTCTTTTTGGTTTTAAAGCAAATAATGTTATCACCGAGTAACTAAATCTGTAAATTACCTTGTTCTCCTTTTTTTATAGACCTGAGGTTCATTAATCTATATGATAAATTTGTCGTCCCGACTCGGATTCGAGTTTCTAACAAAGTGAAAGTTGGAACGTTCCGTTCTGAAAGCTAGTTAGTGATACTAGCACACCTAAAATTCGCAAAATATTCAACAACCTTGATCTCCAAAGAATAAGCCGCACATTGAAGATGACCTAATTTAATCTTTATATTTTTGCATCAGCAAAAAACCATGTTTCTTAGTAGACGATTGAAAGATAAATTAACAAATTAATTATAAGTCTAATGCCATATATCATTTTTGAAGTGATGTAATTATAAGTATAATTAATTATCCAATTTTTAAATATTTATTAGTCTTCTGGGAAATTAAATAGAGAATTTTAATCCACGGTTTTTCAATGGTACTTATTATAATTATTGATCCGAAAGCGTATTAATTTTAACTGTATAGGTCAGGGAGCAAAAAGATTTTGTGATCAAAGGTATGGATTAAGCTGGAAAACTAAGCATATCTCACCAATTAATCAAATCTGCTCTTTCGATAACGTGACTCGTGGGTACTTTTATATAGTCTTAAACTTGAATTTCAATTGGACTTGAAAGTGAAATTTATCCTTAAATTCTTTAAGGGCATGTGATACTTGAAAGAAGTAGCAAGTTTATGTGAAGAATTTGGTCCAGTTTCTACATTCTTATGTTCAAAATACATAAAATATTGTTTCCAATGGTAGAGAAGATAAAACGGGCGTAGATAGACCAATTTTGGTTTTAATAATAAAAAAAAAAAAATTCCGATAGACCATTTTACAAATTATAAAAACAATATTTTATGTATTTTGGACACAAATATGTAGAAACCTAATATCAGTGAAATTTGTTATTTTTTTAAGTATTATATGCCCTTAAAAAACATTTTTAAAGAGCAGGAAAAATTATCGTCATTAGCCTGATCACTAAACTAGTTATTTCCAGTGCTAGATTAAAATTTATATCAGATTTTCTATTCAAATAGAAATATAAAATATAACAGCAAAAAAGAATATTTGTAAATAGCATCAATTTAAATAAGTAAACAGAGGGTGTTGAAAGATTTAGAGCCAATTTTAAATATTGTGGTAAGCCACAATGTTAATCGATAGCTCGAAATCCGATGACGTTGACCGAGTAACTGAATATATAAATTGAGCAAAGCGTGCGCGTGTCCCTAATTGATTGAAATGATTCTTGCCAATGATACATGATTCGATATACATGTATATACGCAAGACATGTGTGTAACTTTAATATAGTAATGACTTGAACACTGAATAAAATGTTATTTTACCTTCACACACATAAACCAATTCACAACCTCGGCTTTCCTTCCTCATTCTCTCAATATTTTTCTAACGGATATTAAAGATACTTTTATATTTATACATGTGGATTCCATCCTTCAGGATTGTATATTTTCGGTCTTTATTAAATTTTTAGAATTTAAAAAATCTGCTCGCTTCGCGGGCACATTCTCATCTTGCGCTCCGGGCGCAAGTTTGAGCGCGCCTAGGGCGCGCGATTCGATCTTCGCGCTTGGCGCTTGGTCTTATATTCTTCGCATATTTATATACAGTACCGGTCAGAATTGTCCGGCCACCTGTTTTTCGATAATTGCTTAAATTATCCTAATTTGAA
The DNA here is from genome assembly GCA_030998225.1 of Diplolepis rosae. Taxonomy (NCBI): domain Eukaryota; kingdom Metazoa; phylum Arthropoda; class Insecta; order Hymenoptera; family Diplolepididae; genus Diplolepis; species Diplolepis rosae. The sequence continues at coordinate 1,264,555 of JAPYXD010000754.1, read as the reverse complement.
TTATGTAAGTGAAAAAATTTGTTCTCTTAATTAAATTTAAAGCTATCAAAATTCTTTATTAAATGAGCCCAGCATGAATTCGTTTTATTAAATTTTGAAGAAGTTATTGCAGAAATAGTCAAGATTTCAATGCTTTCTTAAATTTTAAATAATTTTCAAAGTAATCAACATTTTTTAATGTTCTTGGACTAATTTTAAAGCTAAATTTCTAAAAATCGATCAAAATTCTTGGAATTGATGTGTAATTTTTTTCTTACATATAAATCAGTTGATTTTCACTGGTTCATCAGTGAAAAAAATATTTTTCATTGTCAAATCAGTCAATTTTCGCTGAAATAATCAGTAAAATTTGACTGATTTGACAGTAACCTCTTTTTAGCTATTTGAATCAGTCAAATTTCACTGATAATCAGTAGATTTTGACTAATTCAAATTTAGAGAGTACAGATGAAATGGTTTCGAAATTTCCCTCCTGTTTGGTTTCAATTTTAACTCCTTGCAGTATGCACGAAAAACTGTCTGGATTTATAATGATGATTTACTGCGATTTTGGAGAATCTTAGCTCTAAAATGAGCTCAAGAACATTAAAAAATGTTGATTACTTGGAAAGTTATTTAAAATTTAAGAAAGCATTGAAATCTTGACTATTTCTGCAATAACTTCTTCAAAATTTAACAAAACGAATTCATGCTGGGCTCATTTTATAAAGAATTTTGATAGCTTTAAATTTAATCAAGAGAACAAATTTTTTTACTTATATAATTCAAATTAGGATAATTTAAGCAATTATCGAAAAACAGGTGGCCGGACAATTCTGACTGGTACAGTATAAGTTTATTTCTTGTAATTTTATACTGAAACTAAAGTCAATTTTATAATATTGTAGATGTAAATTACATTTTCTTAAAGCTACTAAATTTGTTTTTGATTCCGAATGAGAAAGGAAATTAAATTTAATAAAGGCTCTATCACCATGACACTCGTGCTTCGCGCTCGATTTTCTATATACATTTCTGTAACTTTCTAATAAGTAAAATAATTTAAAAAAATCTATTTTCTTCCAAATATCTAAAAAAGGAAAAAAATTCGTAGACTGTTTTTAAGTAAACGATTTCTTATTTTAACGTTTATTTTGTATCTCACATATTTTGGTTAAAAAATGGAATTTTTGATATTCAATTTTTAAAATCAAAACATAAAATATATATCTTGCAAAAAAAGGCCCTTCTGAGAATTTGTAGACCTCATTTAGGCAAACAATTTTTTATTTTAACGCTTATTTCGTATCTCACATATACACTGAGAAAAAAATGCTATTGAATCAAAAGCATTTCTTTCCAAAAGCATGTATACTATTAATTCATAAAAATATACTACAAGAACCAATAAATATGTTACTAACTCTATGGCATATTGATTTGAATCCATGATATACATGCTTTTGGAAAGAAATGCTTTTGATTCAATAGCATTTTTTTCTCAGTGTATTGGTTAAATAATGGCATTTTTAAAATTTTAATCGTATTTTTTGGAATTAAAATGAAAATCTTCCTTTTATCAGAAACTATGTCAAGCAAAATTTGTAGACCTTATTGAATTGAGCTGAAGTTTGTGACGTCTCGTGTGACGAATTTTTTTATTTTTATTTTTCCGTCGTAAGATCAACAAGACAGTCAAAAATTTGCAGAATAGTGATTTTTCCCCAAAAAACATGTTTTACTGCGAAAAATAAATTTTTGAAGTTTGACAAAAGCAAGCCATTTATGGAAAAACGCGTCAAATTATCTCGAAAACTTAAAGAGAGGCGTAAAAATTGACTTCAGTTTTTGATTGCAGTCACATTGTGCCACATTAAAAAAACTAACTAATGACTTGTTTTTCAAAAACACAAAAAATGCTTCTATTTTAACAATTTTGGTCGGATGTGGCTGGTTAACGAAATCGTCCTTACTATTTTGGCTCCGATAAAGTATGACGAAGCTCAATTCAATCTGATAATTTTATCGAGAATTATCGAGTATACGACCTACAGACAGACACTTTAGTAAAACCCCTTTTTTCTGACTCAGGGGTTTCAAAACATAAAGATTTGATAAAAATTTCGAAAGTCATTTTTCACATAAAACCAATACCTCCTCATATGATGAGAATGTAAAAATAAGGAAAATTATTTATTATGAGATATGCAAATCGTTGGTGGTGTAACTGGATTCCAGGACACTAAACATCAAATTTCTTTTCGCGTGCTTTTCGTAATCACAATACGGGCGAGTATTGGTAATTTGATCGTGTACAGGATGTACAAGTACATACTGCTTCAAGGGCTTGAGTTTCTCCTTTGAGATATCCTGTTCCCTTTTACCGGAAGAGGATACCGTCATCCACCATTGTGTCCTAGCGACATAAGACAGACAAGATTGATCGTAAATGTTATCAAGGTCGAGCTTTTTCGTAAAAGTTTACTGAGTCTTTAAGTTATATAAGTAAGAGCAAAAAGGTTTGTAAATTTAACAGATATTTCAGTACAATTCACTGCTTTTGTGTAAAAATAATACATTTGTCGATAAATATTACAGGAATGGCTATTGAATTGAAAATTTGAAGAAGATTCCTTATTCTGTAAATTTATGAGGCATTTCTATAGAATATTTATCGACAAATCTGTTATGTTCACAAAAAAGCAGTAAATTGTACTGAAATATTTCACAGTGTTAGACACAGAAAAAAAATTCGTAAAATTTACAGAGATTTCAATAGTTATTTTTACAAGTTGACTATTTATTACATTTTACATTGATTTAAATGGAAGATTTTTTATACGTTTCATCTATTTTTCAGTAAAATATACCAAACTCTGATTTTTCCCATTTTGTAGATTTTACTGCGCGCTAATAAGTGAAACGTACAGGAATTGAATATGAATCAATAAAAGTGACTATTTTTTAGTAGAAGTACTTACTACAGCAATGGATAAACGATTTTACACTATTTTATTCAACAACTTTTCACTATTCAAGATACAGAGTCAATATTATAGAATCTTCTAGAATATCCTAAAAAAATTTCAAATATTTTCTAGATTCAATAATACTTGAGTTTTTAAAAATTAAGAAATTTTCTAAATAGTTCTATTATGCCTTCAGAAATATAATCTGCCCTCTAAATTTTCAATTATTAGAAATTAGTGCACCAACCAATTCATAAAAAAATTCACTGAATTTAAATAACATGTAACTAATTAATAAGCGAATTCCACTATTTTATAGTGAAATATATATCACTTAGTTATACAGAGCTAATATGTTAAAATCCTGTCAACATACTTAATTCTGTAAACTTTACAGAAATTACAGTATAATCAACCAGTTTTTTGTAAATATAATTTACCTGTCTTAGTACTCTTTATCAGAATCAGTCAATTTTCATTAATTTAGAGTAAAATTTACTAAAGGCAAAGCGTAAATGCGTCCACTTTCAATAAATAAGACATTTCTACCATAACTCAGTAAACAATTTAAATTATATTAGTAAAAAGTTACTGAAAATTAGGAAATTTGTTCCCTAATTAGAGGGTGAATGAATCCCACTAATTCAAAATTTAGAGAGTAAGTGTTACATAAATGACTGTTGAATCCACAGAATTAAGAGTTTTTTACAAAATGTAAATTTGACTGAAATAGCAAAATTTACAAAATTAGTAACGATATAATTTCATTATCTAAAAAAAATTATTTGCTTAGTAAAATTTGGTCGATACAACTAAATATTTTAGTTGCTTTTAATCAATTCCAAGTATTTATTCAATTCAACCAAAAAATTTGGTTAAGGCCATGGATAAACCAGACCACGCGATCAAATTCCTGTAAAATTCCATGTAAGATAACTTATTGAATTTACAAAATATCATTCTGGAAATTTCGAAAATACGAGTGAATAAAATACTTTGTCAACTCAACAAAATGATTTTTTTCAGTGAACAATATTTTTTCTGAGTCCACGTCTGATAGATCTTTTACTTTGTATACTTTTGAAAATATATTTCGGCAGAAAGGTCAATGACAACATAATATATGTACCAAGGGTGTTAATGGTGGAGAACTCAATGAATATACATACATTCTATGTCGTTATCCACTTTATGGTTGGCTTATACAATTCATTCTACATGCTCGTAAACTATTTCATAATCTCATAACGAGCTGTCGCTAGAAGTTACAAGAAAGGGTCTCTTATGTGATATGTAACTAGCGATAACTTAATCTCACAAAGATATCATTTGCTGCAAAGATGAAGATGTGCCTATCAGATAGAGTCGTTGCACCGTGTTAATTGAAAATGACGATTATTCTAAAACTTCTTCCCTTAAAAAACCTTAAGAATTATCAAAATATTCTAAAAATTTAAAAATTTGGAATTCTACAAATCTAAATTCTACAAAAAAAATTTAATTAAGAGTATATTTCAAAGAATTTGAATATTCTGTAAAAATAAAAGTATAATTGAGAAATGTTCCAAATTACCTTCGGGGGCTGAAATTATTTGCTACTTATGAAGTGTTTTAGTTGAATATATTCCTAGAGTTAATTTTTATGTCGATGCTGCCAATATTTATTTTGTCATTTGCATTCAAGACTGAAAAAAAGTTTACAAAATATTTGTTTTTATTTTGGTAACAATTTTTTTATGTATGTAAATATACAAACACACGCTTAAAAAAAGTTGTTTGAAGAAAAAAAATTGTTTAACTGAGCAAAATACAATTGATTGAACAAAAATATTGGTTCAACAGATCCGACAGGTGTGTTTTATTTGATTAAAGATTTTGTTTGGGGTATTCAGTTGATTAAAAAAAAATTTTAAAAATGCATTGCATAAACCAAAGAATTGAGTAAAATCCAAAATAGAATAATTCTAATAATTTTCATTCGTTATTGAGACGATTCGATTACAGGTTCATAAAATTCTATTGTTTCCAATCATATTGTTGCAGTACGGTTATGTAATGGTCACGTAGTTTCATAAAGAGAAATAAGCAAGGTAAAGCAACGTGATTGTACATATATTTCTGCTCTTTGAAATAGTATCAGTTACATGCGACTGAAAATTCTGCTACAATTTCGTAAATTCGAGATAAATTTTCATAAAATTCGTAAAATATAAATAAATAAATATAATATATAATAATATAATAAATAAAAATATAAATAAAATTTTCATAAGATTTTCATATGAAGGTGTGAAACCCACCAAACGCCAGAATATTCAAAAGGGGTTTTTTGGCTTATTTTCATTATATATATATTTTTATATTAACTAGGAAGTTCCTTTAATTTTCCTCCACTGATCTGTAAAATATACGGATCTGGGTTTTGGAATTCTTTAATAAATTCCCATCTGAAAACTTTCAAGGGAGAAAGTATTTTAACATATCCAAACCAGTAGATCCGTAATTTTGATCGATTTTTCCTCATTTATACTCAACTTCGGAACGGATTCGATATATCAGCGCAAAAGTTTGAGCGCGCTTAGGGCGCGCGAGTCAGTCGTCGCGCTTTGCGCTCCGTTCTATTTGATTCTCGCGTTTCGCGCTTGGTCTTATATTCTTCGCATATATATAAGTTTATTTCTTGTAATTTGATACTGAAGCTCAAGTCAATATTATAATATTTTAGATGTGAATTATACTTTTTCTCAAAGCTACTAAATTTGTTTTTAATGTCAAATGAGAAAGGAAATTAAATTTAATTAAGGCTCTATCACCATGACACTTGCGCTTCGCACTCGATTTTCTATATACATTTCTGTAACTTTCTAATAATTAAAATGATTTAAAAAAATCTATTTTCTTCCAATTATCTAAAGAAGGAAAAAAATTCGTAGACTGTTTTTGAGTCCTACTGAGGATTTTTAGACCTCATTCAGGCAAATCATTTTTCATCTTAACGTTTTTTTCGTATGTCACATATTTTGTTTGAATAATGGAATTTTAAAATTTTAATCGTATTTTTTGAAATCTAAATGAAAAATCTACGTTTTATCAGAAACTATATATGTCAGACAAAATTTGTAGACCTTATTGAAACGAACGATTTTTCAAACTTAAATTTTTTTCGTATTTTTCATATTACTGTTGAAAAATTTTATTTTGTATTTTCAATAGTATTTTTTCAAGTTAAAAAGGAAAATATACATTTCATGAAAAAATGTTGCTATATAAACTTGTAGATCTTTATGTAGTAAATTATTTTGTATAATAAATTTTTTTGGTATTTCGTATAATTTAACTGAAAAATGGAATTTAGATATTGACTTTTTTCAAGATTTAAGATACTGTAAGTTTCCTAATTTTATTTTAATCGAAAACAGAAACCAGTATTGGAATTTTGGATTTTTTCACTATATATTACTATATATATTACTATATATATATATATTGCCTTTATGTATATGCATATATGATTTAGTAATACAATGTTGGATGCCTGCCTTTAAGTGTATTAAGGCTTCACTACAAGACTTTACTGTAAACTCCGTTTTCCGTAAGTTGTGATTTTCCGTGTTTGTTGCAACATATCTTTGAATAAAATCCAAAGTATTAGACACAGGCCTTTGAAATTTTTACCACTAATTCTTTTTTATATTATCAATTTTTTTAGGTATGGAAAGCACTCTAGCTAGAAAAATAACTACAAAATTTTTTTTTTATATTTTGGGATATTTTTATATATTTTTTTATTTTATTTGTAACTTTTTTCTCAGTCATGTTACCTTATATTGTATACCAAAAAAGTTGCTGCACACTTTAAGGAACAAAATAAAAAAAGAATCATGACAAATGATTAAAAAAAAAAAAAGTTATTCAATGTCAAAAAATGTCCAAAAAATGTCCAAAAAACATAAAATTTTCAGTTTAAACATACATAAAGGTGCTGGAATTTTTTTAAAAACTCGAAAACTTTCTTAATAAAGGTACTAAACAAAAAAAATTATATGGAAGGGCTAAAATCAAAAAATATAAATATTAAAGGTGGTGGATCGCCTTAATAAAAAAACAGCTATGTACTCTCTAAATTTGAATCAGTCAAAATCTACTGATTATCAGTGAAATTTGACTGATTCAAATAGGTAAAAAGAGGTTACTGTAAATCAGTCAAATTTCACTGATTATTTCAGTGAAAATTGACTTATTTGACAGTGAAAAATATTTTTTCACTGATGAATCACTGAAAAAGCAAATCACTGATTCAATTAGTGAAAATTTGACTGATTCAGATTTAGATAGTAGATGCGATTTTATAAAAACCGCTGCAGCTATTTTTAGCATTTTTAAGTGTGATGATAAAAACGAAAAGTTGTTCATAAAAACATATATTATGTATAACAATATTTGAATACCCTTTCACGGTATCACAGAGACATGAAAATGTCCCTTTTTTACAGAATCACCCATATGCAAAACTAATTGTATTAATATTTTGAAAAATAGATTGTGACTCAAGTTTCATCTAATTGCACAATTGAATTGTATTGAAGACAAGTTTTTTCATGTGCAAAGATAATCAGCTGACTGAAATTTCAGCGGGAAGTCTAGCTATTGGCTAAAAGGCATGTCGAGCGTTGAAATCCATTTAAGCTTATTGGATCATTCACCTACTAGAATTAGCGTACATAGACAATGTCATGAAAAATCCAATATTTCTCCGATCGTTCTATGCGCTGAACGCGTCGGATTTACTAACGCGCGTGAACCTTTGTTTTTCACAAAGTTTGTTTTTAATCTCGGAATTAAAAATAACACTCGTACTGATTTTCTCAGGATTCGTTGTTCTTACTTCATTTCGACATTAATGGTATTTCATCGCTCTTTTTCTACCTCATATGATAGTCAACTGATCAATTTTACATTTATATATTTATTTTCCTTTCATGTTTTTATATTAAATTATTTTTTGATACTTCGCTTCTGAAAAAATGTTGACAATGAAGTCAATTTCGCAATCTTGAAAATCAACGCACATAAAAGTATAGTTTTAAGGGTAGAATGCGATTTCAATGAAAATTTAAGCGCGTTTTTCAAATTATAAAATTTTATATTCTTTATTTGCAAATTGTGTCCAATATTTGTTTTAACGAATTATTCAAATAAAAATAATGGCTCGAATCATTTATGTAAGACGAGTTTTTTATAAATAAAATATATGTCTAAAAGTTCAGGCACTGTGATAGGAAATAATAAGAAAAATGTCTATCAATTAAGTTTGGTAAACATTTTTCAAAAAATTTCTTTGTAACACTCTGATATTAATTATTATGTTTTTGATCATATTAATAAAAATAAAGATTAAATAGAATATATTTTTTCATGATTATATTTTGTTTCCTAAAAGAAAACCACACGGAGAAACTCAAGTCTACAATTTTTGCTAAACTATGTTTCAATCTAGGGAAAAAGGTTTCATAGTGGGAATTTTTCGCAGTGAAATATTGAATTTTAGATAAACTATATTATAATTTACTATAGATTGTATCGAAATTTCCTATAACCTATACTAAAGTTTCATATCATTTTTCGAATATTTAGTATTTTGACTGCGAAAAATGTCCAGTTCGCTAGGAATAATTACCATTATACCTCGATTTTCCCTAGATTCCTAATACTTTTTATGTCAAGCGCAATTACGTTTTTTTTAAATGATTTTTTCCCAAAGATTTTTTTTGGCTTGGGTTCAATCCGATGGATGGTACAATGAATTTGAAAATTTTAGAAAGTTACTTGTAGAATACTGTATTAATAAGATACGAGCAGTTATTACATATAGGCTTTGTTGACTTAATAACACCCACGCAGTAGGCGGTAGTCAATTTTGCGAGACATTGAAATTACCCCTAGCAAATGAGATTTTTTTCAGCACTCTAAGGGAAATCAACTGAATTCTAATTAACTATCTTACTATTAGTAGTTTAAGGTCAAAATGAAACTTAATAAAGAAAACTAAAATTTATTTTAAGGCCAACTGGCCAACGTGACGTCGGTAATTGAAATTATAGTATGTAAGGTATTTTAAAAAGTTTCATGCAAGATAACTTTTTTATTTTACAAAAAATTTCACTGAAAATTTCTAAAGTTTTACTAAAAAGAAATTAACAGGCGTGCTTTATTGTCTTTTCAAATTTTCAAGAACTCAAAACCGTTTGAAGACCCAAAATATAAAAAAACGACCAAATTGGGACCAAAAAAATTTCTTAAAACAAACGATTTTTTTTGCTTGTTTGTTTTAAGTTTGGTTGTTTTTTTATATTTTGAGGGTTTGCAAAAGATCTTGAAATTTTGAATTGTACTTTTGTTTGGACGTTGAAATGAATTTGAGTTTGTAGTGACACGGGTTCGAATTTGGTTTTCTATAATTGTCTTTTGTTATATTTCCCAAATTTTTAGAATGATTTTTTGTAAATTAAAAAAGTTATCTTACATGAACCAATTAATGTATAATTTAGTCACGTGATCCGATTGATCCATGATCCATGATTTTTGGTACCTGACAGACATTCTTGGCTCTTTTGATTACGTCTGTTTGGTACTCAAAATCCATTTTAGTTAATAATTTTCATATATCCTTACATGCTGTAATTGCAATTACCGACGTTATGTTGTCTGATTAATAATCAGCAAGTCATTGATATAAATGTTCCATTTGATTTAATAGGATAAGATGAATATCATTCTATACTAGTACTATAAAGCATAGATACATTAGAACAAATACAAAATTTCCCTATATAAAATTAAAATTTCTAAAATTTCTTAATTCATTTTCATTATGAAATTGAATAATTTTAGAGATACTTTTTTTTATACACGGAGAAAAATGGATATTCAACTATGTGACAAGCATCTTATATATTCAGTTTTAATATCTAGATATTGAACTGTAATATCTGAATATTCAGCTTCACTATATAAGATATTTAAATAGATTAATATGAATATCTCTGATATTACAGCTGAATATTTAGATATTTCAATTGAATATATGAGATCGTTGTCACATAGTTGAATATCTAGATATTGATCATGAATATCCATTTTTCTCCGTGTATGCTTGTCTTAGAAGTTAAAAATTTGCCAATATTAAATTTGAATTATCAATATGCTCTCTGAATCTGAATTAGTTAAAATAACTTCAGTGGCTTTGATTAATATTCGGTCTATGTAACGTATAATTTTGCAATTCTTTTTATGAATTTTTGTAAGTTGATACTTGTACATCCCAGCCGGCATGTAAGTTTTCAGAAATATTTCGGTAATCTTTCAAATGAAATCTTACATTTTTCTGAAATCTTTAAATGTCCGCGCATTCCTGACATAGTTATCTTTCTGAAAGTTTTCTGAAATGTTTCGGTAACGTTTCTGTAAGGTTTCGGTGACGTTTCTGTAATGTTTCAGCAACGTTTCTGAAATGTTACAATTACATTTCTGAAATGTTCCTTTTGCATTTCTCAAATGTCTCTGTTGCGTTTGTGAAATTAAGGAATATACTAAGAAAAATTCAGTTCTACGAAATAGTTTGATTAAATTTTATGTAAACTTTGTGTAAACTTGAAATGTAAACTTAATATAAAAATTCAAAAGCAGCCTTGCATAAATTTTACGCAAACTCATAAGTTTACATAGAATTTACATGTACAATTTTTTTTATATTTCTTACAATGGTTACAAACAAAAGATTTCAAAAAGGTTTCAATTGCAATGAAACGTTTTCTTACTTTTGAAATCTTTCGCAATATTTCACGACAATTTTACATGCAACATTGCACAAGAAATCTTGCAGCAACGTTTCAGTAACATTTCAATTTCAAACTTTCATTTGAAATCTTTCTAAAATATTTCAGAAAAGTTACGATTCTTTTGAAAGCTTACATGCCGACTGGGATTAGAAATTTCAAACATTTGTTTATTTTTTATTTTAATCCGTTACTAATTTCTGACTATATAATCAGTTATTCAACTCGAATTCATAGAAAATTCAGTTATTATCAACTAATTCTATAGCTAGAAATCAGTCACTAATAAAATTGTTATCAGTTGATAAAAATAATAATGATAATTAAAAGAGTAAAACTTCTAGAAAAACGCAAAAAAGGATCTTCAAAAACAAACTACTTTTTTGAGGAATTATTTTTATATTACTTCTTACTAAATTATCGTTTTATTTACCTTTCGCGATTAACGATTTCAAATGTTTAGGACTATGTCCGTATAAAGTAAGGATGACAGGTCAGTAAGTCAATTATGCTAACGTGACGCGAAAACGACTTAATGTTTAAAACCAAACTTTTCGTTAATTTAACTAAAGATAGTTTGTTCGGCTACACCGAGAAAAAAATAATCTTCAATTAAAAGGAATAGGTACTTTCGATATCTCTGTGAAGAGGAAAAAGAATAAAAATGAGACGATATTCTGAAAATACGAGTTATATTCTCATTTCAAGAATATTCTTCTTATTTCCAGAATATCCTTTTATTTTTATACAACTTTTTCCTCTTTACAGGGATCTTTTTGAAACGAACAATTTTCTCCCCTAACATTTTTTCCGTATCTCGCGTAGATTTGGTTCAAAATAGTATTTTTCTTTTTCGATTACGTTTTTTACAATTAAAACGAAGAGATTTTTTATAAACAATTTTGTCTCTACATTTTTTTTCGTATCTCGTATAGTTTTTTTGAAGACGAAAGTTTTTTATTTTTAATAAATTTTTCATCAATAAACAAAAAATATAACTCCTATGAAAAAATGGTCACGAGGAAATTTATAGATGTCTTTGAAACAAAGAATTTTGTTCCTCAACATTAATGCCGTATCTCGTATATTTTGGGGGAAAAAATGAAATTTTTGATTTTTACGTAAACGTTTTTTATAGATAAAACCAGAACCATTGGTCAAAAATGGTTGGTTAACGAACTCGTTTTTTCTTTTTGGGCCCCCAAAAGATGTATCAAATCCGTTTTTCCTGATTCAGGGGATCTCAAAACGTAAAAATTTGATGAAAATTCCGAAAATAATTTGTACATAAAACCAATACTTTCTCATATGATGAGAATGTAAAAAATTCAATTTTAGCAAATCTACCAGAAACAATTTTGTTTGATCGTCAAAGCCAAAAGTAGTTTATCTGCGTTCGTTTTCATCTATTCTAACATTTTAAAAATTTTATGTATTTTGAACGTTTGCCCTTAAATAAATATTTTGTTTTTCTGGCTACAATCGTCCAACATTTTAAAACTTTTTTTCAGCTTCTTGACTAATAACAATTAATTTAAATAGTTCTTTTCCCATAAAATGCAAAGAGGTCTCACGTAAAAAAAAGCACCCGGCGTCTTGGAATTTTATTATACTTCACATAAAAAGTTATATCAGCTTGCGTTATTTTTCTACATGTTCTCAAAAATTACCAAAAATTTTTTGCATTTTTACCACATATTTCTCTAAAACCAGAGCGGAACTTATCGAAACGTGTTCCAAAATCAGTGTCAAACAATGTTAAAGTAAAAGAACCAAATAAGGATTATTTCTTCTATAAATATGAAAATTATTTATTATATTTTATTGCTAATGCTCCATCATATAAAAAATAAAACATTTGCCATTTAAAATAAAAAATAATTTCGATACTTATAGAAGAAAAAACATAGATCGACATTTGATTCCTTTACCTTATCAAAATTTGCATTATTATTGTTATTTTTTTTTTTTTAGGGAAAGAGAAAGTTCATATAATTTTGATCTCACGAGAGTCGATAACTGTATATGATTTTTATCCGCAGTCGGTATATTATGGATCGTTTATAAAAAATTGAACGCATACAATATTATTGAGACACACATATATGTATATATTAGTAGAAACTCTTAGATATATCTACACTCCTAAGAACGCCTCCGTTAAGATGTAAGTACGTTATATTTGGGAACAAATGGTAATACGCTACACAGACCGTTTCATTTCCACTTCTGCATTTGAGTTCATTGGCATCGGACGTTGGATTGCAAAGCGTGCTGAGAGTTCCCAGTATCCAGTTTCTTGCAACTTTTCTATTCGCAGTGTAGCTGTATTACGTGGCGAAAAATGTTAACGGAAAAATTTAAAATAATTCTTTCGGTCAATTTCACGTTTTGAAAAGTTGCGTCTCGTGGGACTTGTAGAGGAAAAAGTGAGGGTAAGTTTAAAAGTGCCGCTGTCAGTATTTTTTAATTTAAATGCATCAATTTTAATTTTGGCAAATCGAAGTAACTAAAAATGTAGAGTGTACCATGGTCAAAATATTGGTATTATTTTACTGCAATTATTAATAGATTTAATAAAAATAAATAAATTTTTCAACTTTTATCAAAAAAATTCGTAACGCTGTAAATTTTTTTTTCTGGCAATAGGTGCGAAAATTTATTAAATTATTATAACATGTTTAAAAAATGATTATTAATAGGTAATCTGAATATTTAAGAAAGGTGTTATCATTTTACGTGCCATTGAGTTATTTTTTAACAAGTTCATGTTTTTCTTGAAAATCCGAGTTTATTTCAGATATGCATATATTTGCAAATACTCAGATTTTTCTAATAAAGATAAACTTGTCATTATCTCTCGAATAAGAGACTCGATTTAGTTACTCGGCATTTAAATGAAAGACCATCTTTGAATAAAATTATGCATCGTAATTTGAATGCTCTTACTCTAAAGGGAATAGGCTTTTATGAAATAAACATTTCCTTTTCAAGTCACCTGTGTTTGATATTAAAGAAAAAAATTAATATGCTATTTTTTATTGCTCTATGATTATTTTGTACATTCTAATTTTCCAATGTCATCAAACGTCTTGAAAACTAACCCAAAAATAAATTCAACCAAACAAAAATTATGTAACTCTAAGTCAAATTGCCAACTTTTCCTGTGTTTACGCTCTAAAACAACCTAGACGCTTTAAATTTGATTAGAAATTCGATAAATGTTTAAGTCAAATTTTCAAAGTGTAAAAACTCGCATATAAATATAAAAATATATTTTCGAAATAAATCTGAATAAAAAAATTTTTTTCAACAAAATAATTTTTTATGGGAAATAAGTATTTTCCAATCAGTTTATCTTATTCTGAAAAGATGACAGATAACAGTATCTTCACGAGGCTGATAAAAATTCAGTAACATAAAATGTATTCAATATCACGCTTCACATATCGATGTGTGTAAGTAAAATGTGATTGGGAATCTCAGATAATGATTTTTTGTTGCGTTTTTATCTTTCAGTAAAATTTATTCTTTTTCAAAACTCTACTTTTACGAAATTTTCAAAAATATATTTTTATCTTTCGTTTATTCAATCCATATTAAATTGAGAACTAGACAAGAGAATGTAAACATTTGACAAGTTTGTAATGCAGAATAAAAAATGAAGAGACAGTAGTTCCTATCTTGATTTTATGTCATAAATCCATTACTGTAATAATGGTGTGATTTAGAAATTTCCTTGCATTATAAGTTTCATTTCAAATAGCAGAAGTAAAATGCAACTTAAAAAATGTCTTTTTCTGCGATAACAAGAAAAATTTATTATCTGAATTTGTTTGAAAATGTTCACAAATGAATGAACAATATTCGAGAAATAAAAAAAACAGGAAAACGTGAATCTCTATAAACTTTTGATTATAATGAATGCATAATTCAATCAAGTCAACCAAATAATAGTAATTAATATATCAAACTCTTCATTTTGTTTCAAAATATTTTTCCAGATTAAATGCATTGTTATGAGATTTATGATGTCAATTATTCTATTAACTATTCCTTGATTCTTTATGACGATATTGTACTCTGTATCTAAAAGATTTTAATAGAAGCGTATCACACAAATGAGATTGTACTTCTATTGTCTTCATCAATTGAAAGATGCGGTGTAGGTTAATCCGTCAGCAATTGATGCATTTGCGCTATTTATTCTATTTTAACCTTATGCGGTTAGTAGGACACACATGTCTTACTAATTATTGAAATCGGTTTTCTTATCTTTACTTATTTGTTAATAAAAATATTTCTCCAGATTTCTCTGACATCAAAAGTGTAAAATAAATTAATAACTACATAAAATTCTGTTGGTAATTGTTCAAATAAAAATTCACAGTACATACATTTCTGCTATGGGTGAAAGGCGATTGGCTCGAATCAATTAAACTTTGTGTTCCACTTTTCTGGTCAGTGATCTCAATGTTTTTTACTTCCTACTTCAGAAAGAAGCATTATAATGACAAAAAATCGATTACCTGCATGCCTTTCAATGGCATACTTTTGTAAAAACTTTTTTTCTTCTAACTTTGTATTTCTGGAGATTAATGTTATAAATAGCAATATTTTGAAATAAACAATTAATATATCCCATTGGAATAGTTGAAAATGATTTCCGTGGCGAAAGTTTCAGATTGAAATTCATTCCGAACCAATCCGATATTTTCCGAATCATTCCGGAATTCGTATCCGAACTGAACAGTTTCATTCCGATTTAATCTGAAAAACGTTACGAATTCCGTTCCAATCAAAACGGTTGAAAATCAAGGAGACTCAATACGATCTATTCCGATTCAGTCCGAATGAATGAGGATTATTCCGAACTCGGATTGATCTGAAGCGTAATTTTAATTCGAACTAATCAAAATAAATCCGTGGTCGAAATAATTCGAATTGATTAGGATTGGAAATACGGTGCGAGTTAATCCGAGTTCGGCTTGATCCTGATTGATTAGGATTGAAAAATTAGTTATGATTCGTTCGGATTAGCGTCTCGGATTGACCATTTCAACCGTTTGAGTGAATGGGATTTATAACCTTTTTCGGATAAGATCGAATTGGTTCGGAATGAATTTTAATTCCAAACTTTCACCAGGTGTTACAATAAGTAACAATAATTTAAAAATTTTTTTTTTGTAATGGAAATTTTAAATCACTTGTTTAATTTTAAAAAGACTCTTCGAAACATATATTTCTACTGGAGACTTTTAGAAGTTTTACAGGATCAAAATGTTGAAAAATGTTAGAACCTTAATTATTTCAGTTCACGAGTTAGTATTAATTTTTTTAAGATTTACGATCGAGTTATATATTCATTTATATTTATTTCAATTTATCAGAATATCTTTCTTTTTAAAAAAGGGTAAATTGTAATTTTTATTATTTTATTTTATAATTTGGTAATTATTATTAGTTGAAGACATATTTTTAAAATAGTTTATATTCCATAAAAAACGTTATCAAACACACTCTAAAAATAATTGATGGCAAATCATTTTAAAAAATGGGCTTATAAGAATTTTGAAAATTCTAAAATTTGAATTATTAAGTTGACAGGTGATACAATTTTAATATTGAGACATTTATTTCAAATTTGGAAAATGTCATCACTACAAAATATATACATAGCTGAATATGTGAACTTTACAGATATTCCATTGCAATTTACCAATTTTCTGTAAATGTAAATTGAAACTTATAAAAAAAATGTATATGATCCAAGGAAACTTTTTTATTGGATAGGTATACAAAGATATTATTAAAACATTTGCTTCGCGGTTAAACAGGTTACGGCCAAAAAAAGTTTAATTATACTTTCAGGAATTGCAAAAGATTATTTTTATTCGAAATTTTTAAAAATACAGAAATTATTTATTTGAAAACTTATGTTGATAACAATAAATGCCAATTTTTTGAAAATTATCGAAATTCATTAAATGACGGCTCATTTTTTCAAGAAAAATATTCTTCACAACTTCACCGCATTCAAGTTTTGGAACTAAATTTTTAGTGCCTAAAATCATGATAAAATAATTTTGTTTATAATAGAAAAATTAGACAAGCAACTACATCCTCTAGTATTCTAATTATATTCCAAATTGAATGCAGTTAAGTTGTTGAAAATCTTCTTTCCAAGAAAATAAACTTTTATTCATTAAAATCCATTCATTTTTGAAAAATTGGCGTTTAACAATATAAAAAAATTAAGTTCATTCCTGTATATTCAAATTTTATTATAAAAAATATTATTAATATTAATATTGCAATTCCTAAGAATATAATTAAATACGTTTTTCCCAAGACCTTTTTTTCGTAACTCAACTATCTTAAGGGCATGTAATACTTAAGAAATTAGCAAATTTGATTGATTTTAGGTTTCTACATGTTTGTGCCCAAAGTACATAAAATTTTGTTTCCCAAATTTCAAAAATATTAGAGAAGATAAAAACGAACGTAAATAGACTACTTTTGGTTTCAAAATTGAAAAAAAGTTCAATTTTATCAAAATATATAGTAAATTTTTTTTTATTTCAAATTATTTAGTTGAGTCCGAAATTTTTGCCACTGCAGCAATCGAAAGACCTGGGCTCGAATCCGAGCGCAGTCGAAAGCGTCTTTTTTTCCACATAATGATTTCAAATTCTCGAAAAAAAAATTTTTTATCAGAACCAAAAGTAGTTTATCTACTTCCGTTTTTATCTTCTTTACCATCTCTCAAATTTTGGGAACAAAATTGTATGTATTCTGGACATAAACATGTAGAAACTGGACCAAATTGTTCACATGAACTTGCTAATTTCCTCAAGTATCACATGCCCTTAAGTTGATTGAAACAATGCTCTGTAACATTTATAGACTACTTTAACTTATAGACTCTGTAAATCTAACAAACTTTTCATGACCCTGTGGTATTTTGTAGTACTTTTTAACATTAAATGAAGATTACAATCAAGTGATAAAAATTCAAATACTTTCAATATGTTTCAGTTTCAAAGCAGTATAAGGGAAACCAGGACCAAAGGAATGAAACTTTTCGCATAGATGAGCTTTATCTCCTCATCACTCTATGAATCAAAAAACACACCTTCTTATGGAGAAATGTTTGGAATTCATAAAAGTCAACAAGTGCAAAGAGATCGGTTTTCATCGTAAAATGATTTGATACATTTACTGGATGTGCGATTCTTTATAAAAGAAGGTTGCCACTATTATACTCAGTATATTGATAAATAGCTCCTGGCACGTGGGCTGATCTCATTGGCCTCAAGGATCAAATCCTTTACACAACATACTCTGAAAAAGTGCAACCAGATATTCAATCAAGTGTTTAAAATTGCTAGAAAAGTGTAGAAATATTTAATGTCTAATTTGTGACTCTAAGTGAAACTCTCAAGCAAAATGGCCAGTGTCGATAACGATTTAGAAGAAATGATGTCTCACCTTGGAGAATTTGGCAAGTACCAAGCTTGGCAATTCGGCTTACATATAATCGCTGGCTTGACGGCAGGATTACATATGATGACATTGACAACTGTTGCTGCTGTACCTGAATACAAATGCTTACTTCCCACTTTAGATTCTGGAAACGTATCCGATTTTCGAGCACTTGATTCTTTTTCAGAAGACCTTTCATTTAATCAATCCCTTTTCCTCCATACAGGACCTAGAGCTATAGAAGGTGATAGTTGCTCCTACATCGACGAAGAAAACATTACCAGATCCTGTGAAGCTTGGACGTATGATACGACCTATTATAAATCTTCACGTGGTATAGAATGGAATTTCGTATGTTCAAGAAAATGGATGGGAGCAGTTGCTCAATCAACTTACATGTTCGGTGTATTTGTTGGTGCAGTAACCCTCGGAAGTATGGCTGATAAATATGGCAGAAAGATCATCTTCTACGTTTCATCAGTGGCGCAATTGATTCTGGGAGTTTCGGTGGCCTTGGTACCTGAGTATTATACTTTCCTCCTGATCAGATTTTTGTATGGCGTTTTTGGATCAGCTGGAGCCTACATCACTGGTTTTGTACTCACAATGGAACTTGTTGGACCATCAAAGAGAACGATTTGTGGTATACTATTCCAGCTAACTTTTGCAACAGGATTCATGTTAGTGGCTGCTTGGGGAGCATTCATCAAAGACAGAATGTGGCTCCAGATAATCTATGGTCTACACAGTGTCCTACTGGTAGGTCACTGGTGGTTAATGGACGAGAGTCCTAGGTGGCTTTGGGCACAAGGTCGTGTTCGAGAGGCTGTAGCTATAGTGCAAAAAGGATTGAAGATGAATGGCAAAGATTATCAGATAGATGCCGCGTCCCTTGTTTCGAAGAGCAAAGCTCAGCACGTTTCGGATGATGATCGTTCCTATGGAGGCTTAGATTTACTTAAGACACCCAATCTCAGACAGAAGACTCTAAATGTTTGTCTGAATTGGTTTGCCAATTCGATAGCTTACTATGGCCTCTCGCTTAATGCGAAGAATTTAGATGGGAACCCGTTTCTGATGTTATTTTTCAGTGGATTGGTGGAAGTTCCAAGTTATGTGTGTACTATTCTTTTGATGGATCGCACTGGCAGGAGAAGCTTGCTGAGTACTTTTATGATAATAGGTGGAATATGTTGTATTGGTGCTACGCAGATTCCGGAAGATCAGAAATCAGCTACTAGTGTTATTAGTTTAATAGGCAAGTCGTGCATCGCAGCATCCTTTGCTATTATTTACAATTACACGGCTGAACTATTTCCAACTGTTGTTAGGAATACAGCGCTTGGAATCGGTTCAATGTGTGCTCGACTTAGTGGTGCCCTTACGCCATTGATTTTATTACTGGATTCTTTTAATCCGAAAGTACCTTCTACTGTGTTTGGATTGATCGCACTTGTTTCTGGATTTCTAGCTCTTTATTTACCAGAAACAATGAATCAACCTATGCCTGAAACTTTAGAGGATGGTGAAAATTTCGGAAAAGGAGACACTGCTTTTGTTGGCTGCATTGGCAGGAAGAAAAAGAGTAATTATGGAATTGCTATGGAAAAAGTTAACGAGAGCGATGTAGATGAGAGGACTTGTGAAAAGCACATGGATGCTTGAGAGCCTATTTGTGAATTAAGTGCACAAGGAAAATATATAGCATATATATTGCTTCTGATCAATTTATTAGTTCAAGGAGACTATAGTTATTCGCGTGCGAAGGAATAGTTATTGTTCTAAAATTACTTAATTGGTTGTACTTATAACAAATTATTTTATGGCTGGTAGTCACAGCTATAAAGTTTAATTAACTTATTACATTGAAAGTGAAACACAAATAAGTACATTTTTTTACTATAACAGAAATCTTGGTTGCTTTGTTTGTTTTATGGTATATTTCAAAACCATATAACAGATTGTGCTATAAAATAATACATAGGATAAGTGGACATTTCCTTACATAGAGAATAAGAAAGAATATCGAATTATTAAAAAAATCATTAGATTAAATATTTCAGTTGTGCTAATCGTGCCATTTTTTAAGTGAGTTATATTTTTGTACATAAATAATAATGTATTTTTCAAAGTGAATGTTATTTTTATACACTATTAAGGAAATTGTATGAATAAAAATCAGTTGAAGATTATAGATAGTATAATACATTATATATAAAAAAAATGTATACGTTGTAACGATTATTTTGTGATTTGAATGTAAAAATGTGGTATAAATTGATGTTATAATCGTTACTATCATTATTTCATTTTAATGTATAAAGTTTATTCAATATATAAAAACATGGATGTTGGACAATGATATATATATATATAGGTAATTAAAATAAACCACTTTGAAAATTATTCAAAACCTTTCATATTTATTGCATATTATTGATTAATTTTTTGCATGCAAAAAGTGCCGAGAAAGACAATTTTTAATCAAAATTTTGTTCAAATAAATTGTTTATATTCAAGAAAAAATTGATTTGCAAAATTCTTATACTTGATTGCCTAAGTCCCCTGAATAACCTATAAAAATCATTGCATATGAATTTACTTATTTTTCATTTAAAAATATTAATTAAGGCCTTAATAAACATTAAAAACATTTTCATTTTGTATGAACTGCATTTCAAATATTTCCATTGCAAAAGAAAATTATTTAAAATCGACTTTATACACCTAATATTGTACAAGTTTAAAAATAACTGTCAAACCTCGCATGTTAAAACTGTTAATCTTTACCTGCCTTTACTTTATTTAGAGGTTAGAATTAACATCAGAATTACCAGGAATTACTGTTTCAAAATTGCAGGTAGATAATGAACCCCTCTTTTTCTCAAATGGTTTTCCATATTGTGGATGTTTTAAAAAAAAAAATTAATTCACAAGGATTAAAAGAGAAAAGATAGGTATATACTTTTTTTATAAAGGTACTAAAGGTAGAACACTCTGAAATTATTTGATACGTTACTGATCATTTCGAACGATTTGAATTCTGCGATGCATAAAAGCCAATAAAAACGCTCACTACAAACAATGCGATAGGTTATGCCCTCTCTACAGGACTACAGGTTAAAGTTGTTCGATTTTTGTTGATAACGAACATTAGTCATTATTTTCGGATTTCTGTTGGAAAAGTTTAATATCATTTATTAGTATATTTCATGCGATTGCAACGTGTGTGGTGTGTTTGGTTACTAAAAATTCGAAAATTTTCAAATATGCAATCTTTCGCTTTCTAAGCTATACACTTTTTATTATATAATATCTCCAAGTTTAGTGTCTGATTTATTGCAATTTACGGGAGTGTTTTTCTTACGTTTATTAGAGTCCGATTATTTAGCGATATTTTAATAATACTAAATTCAGTTTTTCGAATTCAAAATACGTCTTTTTTTAGTGATTCGTGTAAAATATTCACATATAATAGTAATAAACTTAAACCTTACAGTTTTATTATATCACAGCCGATTTTCCTAAAATTATAAGTTCGTATAGCGTATCCGTTTTAGTGAATTTAATTTAAAAAAGTGCTAACATTAGTCGTTTTTACTACGAAATGAATTATTGCTGTTTGTCTGCTGCCTGCATTTGTCTACTTATGATTCAGTGAGTTAAAATATTAATTTAACAATAATTTTTTTTAGTTTAATTGAAAATTTTTTCCGGAAATCTTATGAAAAACTTCTTAACCTAGTTATGCGTTCAAAGCATCGAAAGCAAGTTTTTGAAAAAGCAAACATTTACTGACAGTCAATATTTTGTTAATTTTTGTGTGTTTCGAGATATTCACTGTCATAACAAGAATACCAAATTTTATCCATCTACCTGCAAGAGCTATCCTAAGATATCAATATTTACAAACAAGATGACGAAATTAAAACACACGCGTACAAACAATGGCAGGTTTTTATATATTAGAGAGGATCCGAGAATCGCTTAGAATATGGAATTTTTTTTTACATTCTCATCATGAATGAGAAGGTATTAGTTTTATTTAGTATCGAAATTGGGCAGCGTTCAAAGGTTTTTATATCAAGTACACGTTCTGAATATAACATATTTTCAAACAATAATTATTTTTAATATTGCTCATCTAGTATTTTTATATTTTTATAATTCAAAACATCTTAGGGCCGTATAAAAAATAATTGTTTTTGGAAAATATTTTATTTCCAGAACGAATATTTCATGGGGCAACCTTTTCACACTGTCCAATTATGATATTAAAAACAAAAAAAGTTTTAATACACTGAGCGATCTATCCTAGTATATATGTATATAGCTTGACGTGTATCTAATAAATTGTAAATATAAATAGATGTAGGTTTTGCAAATTGTTTTGATGACAATGCTTCATTTATGAAAAGGCGAAATTAATATTTTTTTAAGTTGAGTATTTAAAAAAAATTAATTACTTGACGTTCGTTTTAATAACTTTAAATTCGTCCCTTCCGCCCTATATTTTTTTAGTTTCATATAACTTTTTGGTAAAAATATTCACATCATTATTAAAGTACGTTTAACATTATTTTTTCCTTACATTTAAACCAAGTATTCAAGTTTGTTAATTTCATAATTTAAGGGATTATTAGCTTGAAATAAGAAAGGAAACAAATTTCTTGAGGGCATTTAATACTTGCGAAATCAGCAAATTTGACTGATTTTATATTTCTATATAATTGTGCCCAAAATACATAAAATTCTGTTTTCAAAATTTGGGAAATGGTAGAGTAGATAAAACTAGACGTAGATAGACCACTTTATGATTTGGAGCATAAAAAAATGTTTAATTTTAGCAAAATCTATCGGCAATTTTTGTTTATTATCAAAATCAAAAGTAGCCTATCTACGTACGTTTTCATCTTCTATAACATTTTCCAAATTTTATGTATTTTGGACGTAAATATGTAGGAACCGAACCAAATTGTTCACATAAACTTGCTACTTTTCTCAAGTATCACGTCCTTAAGGCTGTATTAGAAAAAAATATCTAGATCTTTTTAAGGCCAACCACTTTGGTTTTGTAAGATTTTTTCATATTTAGGATAGTTTATCGGGAAAATGTGGTTATTGATTTTTCAACAGCATTTTTTGTGATTAGAACGATAACTACTTACCCTATGAAATATAATTAATTGAAAACTGGAATTTTTTAAGGCCAATAACTTTGCTTTGAAGTATTTTTTCATATTCCCCATAATTTGAATAGAAATTACAATTTTTTATTGTCTAAAAAGCGTTTTCGATGGATAAAACCAAATTCATTGGCCAAAAAAGGTTGGTTAACGAAAACGATCTTTTTTTGAACCTTAAAAAAGTATACCAAAGATCAATCTAATTTGATAATTCTTTCGAAAGTTATAATGCCTACAAACCACCACTACTACTACTTCTTAAAAGAAATTAAACATCGTTTTTTCTATTATTAATTACTTCTTTCATAGATTAAAAAAATTCATAATCATTTTGTTGGCACCCTTTTGTAAAGAACAGATAAGTTAAAAATATAATGGCACGCGATGTAGTAATTGCACAAATATAATTTAAAATCTTGTATATTTTTTATATTGAGATAAAAATCAACTTTATTAATTTTACGTTGATGTTCAATTGCTGCTTAGAATTTTCAATGTTAAAATATACATTAAATCTCTTTAATCAAAATGAATCAGTAAAGCATACAAAAAAATCTTATCAGTGTGAATTTCATTCAGCAAAATGAATTAAAACTAGCCCATAAATATAATAAATTAAAAAAAGAGGAAATCCTTAGAATAAAAAAAAGTATTGGTTCAAGTTTACAAGATTATGTCAAAATATGAATAATGTAAATTTTTTGTAACATTTTCATATCACATGCATGAATTTTTCCGTGTGAATGAGATATACATGTTTGTACTACTTAGCAATAAGGTTTTAAAAGGATAAATAATATATTTTTAGAATGATTTTATGATTGTAACGTGTTAAAAGTGAAGAAAAGCTTGGCCTTTTGAGATAAAAATTGAGTTAACATGAGTTATCATTGTTAAAATATCCGGAAAAAATGTTTTCTTAACAAAATCCCATGTTTTTAAGGAGTTATTCTTTAAAATTAATTAGTAAAGTATACATTTTAAATAAATTCAATAAATTAGTTGAATAAATTAAAATGAATTTTAAATCCAGTTTTTTATGGCTAAATTAATTTTTCTGAGTGATAAATTAATCAATTTGAATTATCTTCAAAAATTTTATGTATACGAATTTTATATTATGTTAAAAATGTAAAAATAAACACTTACAATACTTGCACTTTTGTAAACACTGAAGTACTCGACTCAAATTCAAGAAGTAGTGGTAAGTAGAGATGTGTTCTTACGACGACCGCGCATCAGCTACTAAATTTTAGTCTGAAAGTTCACTGGCTACAGCGCCCCAAAACGTTCTAGACACAAAGCTGTTAAATAACTTAAAGTTGACTTTTTTCAAATTAGGAAATTATTATAACGACAATTTATTATCAATGGATATTATAAGAAAAATTATAAATGTCCTTTTTTAATGTACTTACAGCTTTGAACGTTCATTGAAAGATGACAAAGATGTTTCTTTCAAATCAAAATTAATTATTATGTTTATATTTAGGGCCATGTAAATATACAACCTCTGTCATGAATAATACACTATTTTTTAATTTTCTACGGCAAAAACTAATTATTTACTTTTCAAAAAAATATATTTTTAATCGTTCAATGAACGTTCAGAACTGTAAAAGTACATCCTTTTTTAAAGAAAGATTCACATGCAAACATGTCAATGTGTTTTTTCATATATAATAAAGATTTTGAATATTATAAATTAATAAGTTTTTCATAAATCGGAATAGTCGGATTCTCTTTATATGGAACTTTAATTTTTTATAGGAAAAGAAATTCTCTTTAAATAGATATCTGATTTATTTTTATTCTAAAAAAATACAACCGTTCTGCTCTTGATAAAGTTGATACACATGATCAAAAAGTATTGTATACATGAAGTGAAATATGCATATTCCACTTTCCGCTGTTTGGCATAATTAGTTTAATATCTTCGACATATGTAATAAAATATCTAGAAACTATAAGACACATTTTTTAAATACCATTTTTGTTTTCACTGGGATTCATAAGTATTAAATGATGATTGACGTTTGTCGCACATACACCTAATTCGATACTGGAATGAACTCATCTTACATTCTTATCTTTAAATGTACATTTTCTTTATCAATAATAATTTTACATCATTATCGTGACAAATATTGGACCCTATTCTCGTCATTATCACAAATTTGGTGATACTAAAAATTTACTCTTTACTTACAATTTTTATTTTTATTTCTCTAATATTAGCGCGTTTTAAAAAGCAAATATAAATAAGGTGAAGTAAAATACATGTGAGCAGCAAACTATTGTACAAATTAAAATCTGCCTTCTAGTAAGAACAAAATCAAAATGGAGAAAAGTTAGGGTTTCAATCTTAGAGATAACCGTAAATAATTAGAAAGAATCGACTACTTGTCCAGTATCTTAATTTATCATTATTTCCTGGCAAATCTGTTGATGAAATATTAGTGCAGATGTATTAAGTTTTTGATAAAACCAGCACGCAATGTAAAATCAATGAGAAACCAGTGTATAAATATTTTGTGCATTAATAGAACAAGCAAGAATCAACTTGATTGATCAGTATAATTATTTTTTACATTACACATATAAAAATAAAAGATTTTTGAAACTTTCTAGATATGCATTGAATAGCACTAAATGTTCAAAGACAATATTTTAGCTATTAATTATATTAATCAATTTATTAAAATTTTTAAAACGTCATTTATGTATACTGAAATTTGCATTGACAATATTGAAAAAATGAATATCTCTCTCGTCGTCAGAGTACATCCATAGTTTATACGAAAAAATATAAATTCAATAAAATTATATACGAGGCACTTTGGTGGACTTTGATGTCATTCGCGTACTGAACTGTTGCGTCCGAAGCGTACAAAATAAAATCCAGATAAAATGAAATACATGTTCCTCATGACAATATATATTCTTTTCGCACATCCGGTACATAAATCTTTGACACACACATTGCGATCTTCACGTCTCTTCATTTTTGTTAAACATTACAAGTAAAAATAATTTGTAATCTTATAAAACGGATTGCTTATTCTTCCGCATCTTCAGTGTCGAAAATTGTTTTGAAGCAGAATGGTTGGAAGGGATAACCAAGACCTTCGTAAAATTTGCTCATAAACTCAACCCTGAAAAATAAGAATTTTATAAAATTTTATTATTTTATATTATTATTTTTTTATTATTTATTATTTTATAAAAAAAAATAATAATTTTTTATTTATGCAGATACTTAAAACAAAATTGGTTTGAGCCAAAGTAATATTTTCTTCCAATTAAAGCTTGTTTGGATTAAGCGAAGCATTTTCCACAATGTTAATCAAATGCAGTTATTATCTCAGGAGAGCAAATAAAAAATGTGATGTTAGAAAATACCAAAAATTCAGAAATAAATCCATTAATGGTAAAAGTACGCTAATTCTTATTTTTACGATAACTGATTTAATACTAATTTAAAAAGCAATTTAAGAAATGATCACCAATGGAGTCGAAGGGTGTGTAAAAAGGCAGAGAGGCCTTCCATCATGACTAAAATGGCTAAGGTGAAGAGAGCCCAGGCTCCAAAGGTGACGAAAAGTACAAGACTGCTAATATAATTTCCTTCATCAGCTCCAAGGCCTTTGCGCAACACCATGCTCCAGAGCACTTCTGAAAGCTGGGCATGGGCTAGTGATAAAGCCCAAAGACGTAAATACGAAGCTGTATGTGATATTGTCGAAAGCACATATTCTATCGTATGTATTGCTTGATGGATCATCACTTCACTAAAAGCTTCGTCTTCGTGTTCTTGTGATCCTCCTCCCAAATTAGTTGTTGCATTAATTTGACAACCTTCTGGCTGCAATTCAATGTCTTGAGATGCAGAACCATTTGTCTGGATAAAGAAAACTTTTGTTAATTAAAATAAACAAATAAGAAAGATTGGGAACTGACGAGGAGAAAGCTAAATGATACTTACCATTGTTTTGCCGGGTTTTTTCTTGGCGAAGACGGTGTAGAGTGGTTTCCCAAAGAGCATAACTGGAATGCAGAGAAGAGCAGCAAAGACACAAAACTGCTGTAGAACACTTTGACCATCGAACATGAATTCAGAACAACCGTTAGCAACCTTGGAGTGCTTGAAAAGCATCATATTTATAAAAGTAATTAATACAGAAGGCGCACAGGTCGGTTGATAAGTCACACCTAAAATGCAAATCATGTTTCATTTCAGTCATCTACTTTTAAGCTGTTAGATAAAGTTCTTAGTAAATTATCAAGTTCTTACTTGGTTCAGTAGCCGCGTAGAACACCCACTTTATGAACATAAGCATGACCATGTAGAAGAATAAAAGTATCAGGAAGAGAAGCTGTGGTAGAAATTCAAGAACTAGACTTGCGTACTTCTTGAAATGTCTACGGAGTTTGAAAGATATTAAAATCAAAGTCGTTTAACGTAAAGTGATATTAATTACTTAATTAAAGAATACATTAGTGAAAAACATACATGAAATTTACTACGCTCATACAGACTCCAAATATCATGTGTACAACTCCAAAGATGATAGAAAGCTTCATTTTGTAGGAATTGAGGAAAATGATTTTATTTTCTGCAATCATCCACGCTGGATCCAAACCCATGGGATAAGGAACTTGTATATAGCCATCTTTACCCGGACTCATCTGTAGAAGATGATTATCCCGAAGCGTGGTATAGTTGTAGGTTACATTCCAGCTAGATCCGAACACGTTAACCGATTTTGAGAACAAGTCGTTGTAGATGATACCAGTGTAGATGGAAAACAAACCCATCAGAAGTATAATGTAACGACCACCAAAGAAGATGTTCCAGATTTCATTGGTAGTCTTCTTCGCAGATAACTTCTTTTCCCATATGACCATGTAAAGTGCAAACAACGTCATAATCAAACCTAAAACAATAAACAGTATCTGAATCATCGTATATTATTGAGTGAATAAATCTTTTTGATTCAGAACTCCTGAGATATTTATAAATAATGTAAGAAACTCACCATGACCTGCATCACCAAACATAATACTAAAAAGGAATGGAAATGTAATTATGGTATATAGAGCAGGATTTGCTTCGCGATAGGAGGCCACTCCATAAGCATCAATAAGATTCTGGAAACCTCGGGTAAATTTATTAGTTCTATTAAAAGTTGGCGGATCTTCGTCTGTATGAATGACATTTAAGAAAGATGGAATCGAGTTCCCGCACAGACGCTAAAATTAAAAATGTATTATCATTTTACATAATTTTACATAATAATATATAAACATATATTTCCAAGTTCCAGTGTTTATATCCAGGTAATGTCAAAGTTTCTGTCCAAATACTAACCGACCCTTCTGTAAGACAATTTTGAACAATTGCCAAATCTGCTACAGGTACCCAACATTCTCCAATAAGACATTTTTTTGATACGTCCATGTTAAATAGATTCATTGTGTGATAAATGGCTTTCATTTTACGAACCATGATACTCCAGTTTGGCAATTCTTTAGCTACATTATGAAGAACACGTTGTCTATGATCTTGAGTTTGGTTTAGAACCTAGTATAAACAATGTAATAGTAATAATCGTACTCAAAATGAGTACAAGTTCCACAACTCTTCATCGGTTTTGAGAAGAACATATAAATTATGATACATTTTTAATTATTAAAAGCTTTCACTTACTTGTGTCCAGAAGCGTTGTTAATTGAGAAAATTTGTTAAAAGTAAGACTTATAACTGATCTAAATAAGTCAAGGCTGTATTAAAAATGTAAGATAAATAGATTCTTGTACAAAATATAACGATATTATTGAGATTAAATACGTATATAATTAATACATGAGGATAAGCGTTTTATAATTATTGTTACTTACCAAATTGAGATCTTCGAGGCGGGTACGTACTCCCTTGACCATTTCTAATCTTTCGGAGTTAGTATTTGGGCAGGGATAAAGTGATGCATGAAATCCACTGCATACTTTTTTTATGCGGCTCTTTAGCTGCTCTCCTTGAAAGAAAGCCACGAATGCGGTCTTGTAAATTTCATTACCCTAAAATAAATAAATAAAATAGGAAATATCTGTACAAAATTGATTTTTAATCAACGAATTTTTCAAGTTTAGAGCATTTCTGAATAATATCAACATAATTTAAGTTTGGGTTTTTCCCAGAACCATGAAATATTTAATACAAAGAGAAAACCAAACCTATGATTATTTAAATACTGACAAAAAATTGTGGACAAAAGTACATAAAAAATTCCTAGTTGTTTTCAAAAGACATAAAAAAAATTAAAAAGTGCCATCTGCATGAAACAAGATTTCGAATTGCCTCGGATTTGTTAGGTTGAATTATTTTCCGAAATTTTGGACAGGGTTAGGATAATTAATTAAAATTTAAAAAATTCTGCTCTACAGAATTTCGGTGGCTTGATAAAAATGCGAAACAAGTAATCGTTAAAGCAGAATATTGCGTAATGGCATTGGTATTTTATCGCTTTGAACTAACGTACTGCGAATGATTGAGCAAAAAATAAACAATTTAAAGAAACTTACGGTGCTTGGATCTTCCAAAGGTTTCTCGAGTTCTGCCTGTCGAAGAAAAACATTTCCTCTGGATATCCTCCACAGCATCCGCTCGAAGGCTGGAACACGCTCTCGATTGATTACACCGGCAACGAATCTGAAATTAAATCAAATATATTATGTAATGAACATTTACATTTCTAATAGAGAAAAAAGCATTTTCAAAATCAGCTTTTAAAAAACTTGAATCCAAAGTAGATTTTTTTTCGGATTTTTCACTTCAGTTGAAGGTGACTCAGGAAAATTGAGTTGGATGGTGTGAATCGATCCACATCTGAAAGTTCCCGTGTGTTGATTTTCTACAACCCCCATTTTCTGCATTTTTAAACATTTTTAAATAATAATTCTTCAAGTAATATGATAATAGAAATCATAATCTGATTTCCTAATTATTAAAATAGAAATTTTTAATCTATTATTTTTTCAGTTTCCAAAGTTTATAATTAGTTGGAAGATGGTTTGGCATGTAAAAACGAAAAGATTAAAAATATGTATGATTAGAAAGTCTGAAATCAAGATAAAGAACATCAAATTATGTGTCAAAACAACTCATTTTTACTTTATAAATTCTTTAATTTATCAACAGTCCAAGAACAGTCCAAGTGAAATTCTCTAAATTATAACTTGCATTTACATCTTTATTTTTCTTGGCAGTTTTCCGACCAATGGAAGCTTACAATTATACACTAATCTACATTAGAATTTTTCAAAATAATTTTCAAATTTGTTTGAATTATCTTTAAATGTCTTGAAAATTGTAAGTCCTTGTAACCTGTCTCCATTGCAAAGTTCTAAATTTTATGAAATACCATAAAATCCATTCAATTGATGAATTTTCTGATTAGATATTTTATAAATTTTATATTTCTATCTTTTAATTTTCTACTTTGCAAATACTTGAAACTAATTTTAACAGCATACTATTTAAGAAACCATTTAATTTTCTGAAATCTCCACTACCAAGTCCCGAATTTCATTGAATTTTCTTGCATCTCTTAAGGTAGTTGATCCACGAAAATTAGACCTCAGACAAAAATAGATAATTTTGCTTTCAAGAATAGCAATATTATTATTGAAGGGCTATTTTGGAAGAGAAAAGATTAATTTCCATGAAAAAAATTTTAAATAGAGAAAAATTTTATTTTTGCTCCAACTTTTTTTCTTATCGCTTCTTACCAAATTTTAAAAAATTATGCGATTTAAATAAATTACAAATCATTTCTTCAAGAAAAAGATTAGCTACAAGTTAACCATTTCCAATTTTCGAAAATGAATAAATTATTATCAAATTCAGCAATTTGTTTATAAAAATTTCGTTTTGGAAAAAGTTTTTTTAATTGTTTCAGTCAGTAAAGAATTTATTTTTAAAAATCAGAAACGGTAAAGTTGTGGGAAATCTTTTCTCTGGAAAAATGATTCATGATTTATTAGAATCGCAAAATTTTTTTAAATTTGGCAAGAACCGATAAGAAAAAAAGTTGGGTCAAAAATAAAATTTATTAATAAAATTATTTTTCTGTGTTTCAAATTTTTTTCATGTAAAATAATCTTTTCTCTTTCAAAATAGCTATTCAATAATAATATTGCTATTCTTGCAAGCAAAATTATCTATTTTTTCCTGAGATCTAATTTTCGTGGATGAAAACTACCTTAACATCTAAACTTCTTTTTGGTATTTTCAAATTCAGATTTCATAAAATCCCTTAAGTTTCAAAATTTGTCAGTTTCTTGCATTCTGAATTTTATAACAGGGTTGCTACAAGACCTGAAAGGTCTGGAAAAGTCATTGAATTTTGAAAAACTTCTAGAAAATCTGCTAAAGTCATGGAGTTTTGAAAAAATGACTTGAAATTTTGTAGTCGCCTCTATTTCAAACTCTCAATTGTTTAGATGCTCTCAAAAAACAAAAGGAAGAAGAGAAGGAAAAAGAAAAAAAAAACTTGAGAAAAAGACAAATATCAGACAAAATACAAGAATTAAAGGAAAAGAAATGGGAAATTCAATTAGAAAAGCAAAAAGAACTTGAAGGCGTCGAAGAAGAAATTCACTCTGATCCTAACTTCTATACAAATAGTTGGATTATCATCCTTCTTCAAGTGTTCTATTTGTAATAATAATAAAAATAATATAATAACAATTATAGAATTATTTTTCACTTTTTTAAAAATATTCAAATATTTAAAGAATTTTAAAATCTTTCTGTGGAAAAAAAGACGCTTTCGACTGCGCTGGGATAACTCAACTAATTGATAATAAAAATATTATTGCAAAATTCAGAATTCAATTATTTATTACTAAAAAGTCATTTCCACTGTAACAGAATAAAAATTAATCTTGATTGGATTTTTCTAAAAAGTAGATCCCGATTTTTGTCAAAATTAGATCTGGAAAGCCTGGAAAAGTGATGGAATTTTGAAACCAGACTTCTGTAGCAACCCTGATTATAATCTTTTAATTTTGACTGCAAATTTGATTAGAAAAAATTAAAAAATTTGAAATAAACATATAAAATGATAGAATTAAAAAAATGTAAATCTTACTCGAGTCGTCCACGACCCGTGGCGCTTTGATTCTGCTGCTCCTCATTTATCAGTGCCCTGGTGATCGAGTCGTTAGCCTCTTCCTGTTGATACAGAAGAAGAAGCGAACCTTGATTCTTCGACAAAACGTGAACACCGATTACACGAAGGGGGATGGCGCAAAGAGATAAGCTGCCGAACTACTTTTAGGTACCTCCGTGAAGAACACCTGCGTTTTCTCGATAACGTGACGCAACTCCGTAAGCTCAAGGTAGTTACTCTTCAGATTCACCGCATTGTGGCTCAGCTCAAGTATCTCGTTCTCCGTCTTTTCTAGGTGTGCCTGGTCAATGTAATAAAATAGGATATCGATTAGAATTACTTGATTGAATTACCTGGACAGAAATTTTGCTCTCGCCTTAGCTGGGTCCAGCCACGGAGAAAAATGGAAGATCAATCTGAATATTTGGAGAGTCAGATTAACTATTTTCGAAGGTCAATTATACACGGAGAAAAAGAAACTGTTGAATCAACAGATGTCATCTGCTGGAATAGGGACAGCAGATTTTTTTTTAATATTTAGAGATTTTTCTGTTGGATTCACAAATTTTTTTTTAAACTCAACAGATGAACCTGTAAAATCTACAGACATGTCTGTTAGAATTGCGGATTTCTCTTTTTTCTTGAAATCCGCAATTCTAACAGACATGTCTGTAGATTTTACAGGTTCATCTGTTGAGTTTACAAACAATCTGTGAATCCAACAGAAAAATCTGTAAATATTACAAAAAAAAACTGCTGTCTCTATTCCAGCAGATGACATCTGTTGATATAACAGTTTTTTTTCTCCGTGTAGGAGAGCCTTCTGGATGGTCAAGCTGACCATTTCTAGAGGTTGGGACCAAGAAGTTCGATTTGATTATCCCGGAGTGTCGACGCGAATAACTCAAAACATGATGATCAATTTGACCATCCTGGAGAAGTAACTTGATTATCCTAATAGTCGAAAAAATTTTAGAAGGACCATATGACTATTTATGAGTTTGACTTTAAATTTTGAATCTCCATTTTTCTCCGTGTGATCCGGGAATCCGAATCGGTAATGGAAAACACAAAGGCGAGATCGGGGTCATATCTGGCAAAATTTTCAAAGTTGTTCCGACGTTTTTGAGTATATCTCGAGTTCTAATTGACCGATTTGCCTAAATAAGCATTCAAATTGAAGGCAATCGAATCCTCTACAACTTTTTATTCTAAAGTTTTCAGATCGGCCCAGTAGTTTAAATGCTAGCGATTTTAATAAGTTGGAAAAGTTGGATTTTTTGGCAAAAATAGAGATCGTAAATTCACATATCGTTCTGGGAAGAAAAGCAAATATTCCCAACTTATTGAAATCGATAGCATCTGAAGTACTGGGCCGATCTGAAAAATTTATAGTTGAAAGTTGTAGAGGATTCAGTTGCCTTCAATTCTAGTTCTTGTTTATGCAAATCGGTCGATTAGAACTCGAGATATACTCAAAAACGTCGGGACAACTCTGAAAATTGAAAAAAAAATTTGAACATTGATATATAGAAAACGCTTCCATAAAAAATTTTTTAAGTGTAACTTTCGTGTTTAGTGGGCCAAAATACATGCAAAAACCATATTAAGATGTGGTGGGCAGACATTTTTTTTAATTTTGTAAACTAGTGTTCTTTTCCCATGAACGTGTAAATTATTCCATTATTTAGGATATATTATCATTTTTATAAGGAATTAGAGTTGCACTCCTCTCCAGGTACTTTTTCCTGCCCAACGCGTTCAAGATATAAACTTCAAAGTTTTTTACTATCCCTAAATCTCTACCAATGATCCTTATTACATTTTTCGATTAAACCAAAATTATAGAAGTTACAGCATGTTAAAAAGTTAATATCAACATTGCATTTTCCGGTTTTGTTACTACAAAAAGATCTACAAATTTGAATTGCAACATTTTTTTATAAAATTTATAATTTGATTTTTAATTTTAAAAAATGCTATTGAAAATCGATAATTTAAGTTTTTGAACAGAATATTTGTAATACGAAAAAAAACGTAAAAATGCGAAATTATTCGCTTCAATGAGGTCTACAAATTTTTTTTGACACCGTTTAGAATGAAATGTATATTTTTTGTTTATATTTCAAAAAATATGATTGAAATTCAAAAATTGAATTTTTAAAACAAAATATATGAGATACGAAAAAAACGTTAAAATGGAAAATTATTTGCCTAAATGAGGTATACAAATTCTTATTAGAACATTTTTTGACAAGATGTATATGTTATGTATCGATTTTTACATTCTCATCATG
Source organism: Diplolepis rosae (assembly GCA_030998225.1). NCBI lineage: Eukaryota > Metazoa > Arthropoda > Insecta > Hymenoptera > Diplolepididae > Diplolepis > Diplolepis rosae. Next base: position 1,229,631 of record JAPYXD010000754.1, on the reverse strand, counting down.
AATGAGAAGGTATTAGTTTTATGTTTTTTCTTCTTTTTGGGATGTTTGGAAGAAAATAAATTATTTTAATCATGTAATTTATTAGAAATTTACAGAAATGTATACAGAAAGTCGAGCGCGAGTTTCATGATGTCAAAGCTTATTTCAAGCTCTTTATACAATTTTTTATCTAAAAAATACGTTTTTTTCAAACTTCAATATCTCATAAAATATAAAGATTTCGAAAAAACTTATAAGAACACAAAATGTTTTTTTTAAAATAAAGAATCTAAAAATTCAACATAAAAATGTTTGTTTTTCCAAAACCCTCATATTTCATGAGATATTGAAGTTTGTATTTTCAATATCTTCATGAAAATAGAAACATTTTTTGTCCTCAGAAGTTTTTTCGAAATCCTCATATTTTATGAGATATTGAAGTTTGAAAAAAAAACATGTTTTTTAGATAAAAAATTGCATAACTTCGCTTAAGAAGATAGGATTCAATTTTTTCAAACTAGATTTTAAAGAGCTAGAGATAAATTTTAAAATGATATGTTTAAAATACGGATTGGCGATCTCTTCCAAAACTGCATTCATCTAAAAAATCGCATAAAAAATTTGTTCTCGTTTTTTTAAATCCTTTGATAAAATTATGTAAACCTTTAAAAAGCACCTCCGAAAGCCTAAGAAAAATTTATTTCAAGGCTATTAAAAAAAAATTTGGAATTTGTATCTTGAACGCGTTGGGTGGGCAAAATCATGTGGAAGGGAGTGTAATTGAAGTTAAGAATTAGAAAACCAGAAACTTAGAAAAATTTACTGTGCAAACTGTTTCGACAAATTAACCAATACAAGTGCGCTCAAATCAATCATTTCTTGTAAAAATTTGCATAATAGTCCCATAAAAATTATTTTCGGCTTCTCAACTATACAAATTTCCAATTACCCAATTTGTGGATTAAAAAATTATACCGTGTAAGGTAGATCAACTATGGACCACGCGAATTCGATGATCGCAATCACAGTTTAAAATGCTATTAAAAAATTAATAATTTAATTAATAATTGTATATACCAAACAGACGTAAGAAGAAGAGCAATCAAGGAATGTCTGAAACAGGGAAGCCATTTTTTAAATTGTTTTTTAAATAACTTTATACTAACTGTAATCACAATTTATTGACTTTACGTGGTCCGTTCGATTCATGACCTTAAAAACTTCAAAATAATATGAAAAAGAATTTTACTAATCAAATATGTTTGCATATTGGTGAAAATGTGATTAAAAAAAAAGTTTTTATTCTTTATTCTATTTTAAATATTCTGATAGCTAGCCATTTAAAATAAAATTTAATTAATAATTATGCCAGTAATATATTTTCAAAAAATGTATATCTTATTTGTTGAAAAAACTGAAATCCTTAAATAATGAAGAAACCGTTTGCGCTGACTCGAAGAAAATTATATAAACGTTTGAAGATAGGACGTCGTGAAAATGACAACTCGTTAAAGTGTTTTATCTTGAAACGGTTACTATATAATAAACATAATGCTGAAGTAAATATACTGCATACATTTAAAAATAAAAACTGGGCCTGAGGAAACAAAAAAGATATTAAATTCAATGTTTTACCTCAAGATCAATAATTTCTCGAGGGTTTGGAGCACGTGGCAATTCCGTCAGATTATCTGCAATAGGCACTCCATCCTTTCTCACTTCAGCTTCAATATAACGAAGTTTGCGTTCCATCTCATCACAGCGACGTACTTCATTTACAAATTTTCTTTGAAAGTAATTTACGTCACCGTTGAGCTGTGACAAAAATTAATGCGCTCACAATATTAAACTTATATTCATCGACTTCAGCTACGATAACTTCATTTCATTATTGATCCCTTAAACATAAAAACCTATAAAAATCTCGAAACATGCTTTTAAATCCTATAAAATAATACCGTTAAGAAATTTGATAAAACATAAATATTGAAAATTTTATAAACACAGTCCTGTCTTTTTTTCTCTCTCCAAGACTCATTAATATTAACGTAACAATTTTTGCCACTTTCATTTAATTCTTCAATAAAGTTACGTGAACCTTGTTCCTTAGAATAAAATACATCTCTTACATCACGAAACTGAACCGTTCCAGTTTCACCGAGTTCGGAGACGGAAAGGTAGGCTGCCTCTGGCTGTATAAACAGCTGACAGAGTGCCATCTCTTCGCTCCTGAACATCGCCCCCATCTTCACGGCAAACTACGTTTTATCCTGCAACAAAAAATCACACATCCATTAAGTATATTAAATGTCTTATTTTGCTTTAATTTATGATAAAACTGGACTGAACTTTGCTAAATAAAAGACATTTAAACTGTTTAAAATTTGTGTAATAAACCTCCCTCGTGCAGAAATTGCCTGACCTGGTCCTGGCCTGGCACGAAACGAAAAATCAGGCTTGATTGTATAAATAATAAATAACAAAAAATTTCAACCAAACTGAGTATTTCATTCAAATTTCGAAAAATAATTAATTGAAGATGATAAAATCAAATGAAGTAGAAAATGTATAATTCAATACTATTATTGATTAATTCTGAAATTCTTAAATATTATTTCAGAATATTGAATACTAAATATTATTATATCATTTAAAAAAAATTGTATAATAATTATTTTTTGTAAAATTATACTTAATTTTTCAAATAGAAAATTTTTAAACAAAAATTTTTCTATAGAAAAAGAGACGCTTTTGACTGTGCCGGGATTCGAGCCCGGGTCTTTCGATTGCCGGTCGACTGCTCTAATCAAAGAGGACACCTGTCGACAACGTATCCTATCTGATACGCGACTAGTGATCCTCCGATAATGTAGGCAGTGACAAAAATTTCAAACTCAACTAATTAATTGTAAAATTATACTTAATATTTTGAAATTAAATATTTATTACATTTTATGTAAAAATATTAAATATTATATAATATAAGAATAATAAATATAAATTTAAATTTAAAGAATTTGAAATCTTTCTGTAAAAAAAATTCAAATTCTTTAAATTTGAATTTAATTTGCATTTATTTGCGATATAAGAATTTGAAATTGTCTACGAGGACACCTGTTGGCAACATATCCTATCTGATATGCGACTAGCGATTTTCCAATAATGTGGGCAGTGGCAGAAATTTCAAACTCAACTAATTAATTTGAAATAATAATAAATATAATACAAAAATTTCAAACTCAACGAATTAATTAAATATTATTTTATTAATAAATTATGGAAATAATTAATTATTTATTCGAATTAGATGTAATAATCAATATTTGAATAACTGTGCTTTTTAAATAAAATTATCGCTAGAATTCTATTTTCAGTGTAAAATAATACTTTAGTACCGAGCCATTACTGCGCCAGTAGTGGAAAGTCAGTCGCGGCTAACCAGTACTGGCGCAGTACTGAATTTTTTGTGAAATGGAATACTGATTTTTGAATATGTCAGTTGTAAGAAGAATCATTATTAATGTGGGAGTCATTACAATATCAAAGATTCATAATCTTTACCTTAAGGCCGTGTGGTAAGGTCTGTCATTGCCAATTATATACAACCGCTTTATTGATAAAATAATAATTTGAAAAAAATTTCTGAAGAAAATAATGCAGGAAAATGTAACGCATTACTGTCTTCTCCAGAAAATTTGTTTAAATTATTATTTTAATTATAAAGCGGTCGTATATAATTGGTGACGTCAGAGTTTACCATATGGCCACAAAGTCAGTTTTTCTTGTAATTCAGTTCACAATACATGTATCATAAGAATACATTACGATTCGGAAATTTACTTCCAATATATTCATTGAAAAATTACAAGAGAAATTTTTAATACCAGAGTTAATTAAAAGTAATATTTTCATAAACTGAAGAAAATTAGTTTAATATTTTGAATTCCATTCATTTTCAATAACAATATATCAAAATTGATAAACATTACTAAAATACATACACAGTTTATTAAAATTCAAAAAAAGTTTGTACTTTTTAAAAAATTCAAAATTTTTGATATACCATGTGAATAAATATTATAAAATAATTGATTAAGTATGAGTATCACTCAGCTCGGAGTGAAATTGATTTTTCATCGATTTTAATTTAGTCGATTTTTGTCTGATACGGATTTAAAGAAGGTTTTTTAATATTTTCGAATTTTGACCCTGAAATAGATATTGATATTCAAAAGATTTTACAAGACAGCCAATGTTATAAGATTAAACATTTTTTAAAGCATTTTGAAGATTACGAAATCTCAAAAGTTTAAATTTTGAGAAACTTGAAAAATTTTCAAACTTTTAATACGATTTGAGATTGCAAAGTATTGAAAGATTTCTAAAGATTGTAAAAGTTTTTAAAGACAAATAAATATTCTGATAAATGTGCTTAAAAAAGTGTAAAACTAAGGATTTTGAAAGGTTTTAACTAAAACTTAAAATATTCGTTTGTGAATATAAGGATGATAGTATTCTTTTCCCTTATACGCGATGCCAAACCAAGAGTTTTTAAGAAATATTTTGTCATCTGTTTTTACTTATCACATGGAATGAAAATTTTTTTAACGCTGTAGCTGGGTATTTGAATATACATATTGCGAAATTTCTTC